>OX101752.1:152610487-153813272 GCA_944452675.1 Tachina lurida
GATTAAAGTATGTAAATATACATATATGTATTTCAAATTGTAAAATAAATATGTTAGTGTTATCAACGAAGTAAAAAAGGTTTCAAAAGCAAGATCATTAAAGTAAAGGAATTTCGTACCAATAACAACAACCAACAACAAAACCGACGTTAACGACAATAAAAATCCTAAATCACGTCAGCATCGGTGCGCATAAGATAACTACAACAACAACAACAGTAATGGAATTAAATATAATAATGAAGCAGCATAAATAAAGGTGTAGAAAATAATAAAAAGAGCCTTAAAATGAAAAATACGCAATAGAATGAGAAGGATTTATGTGTTCGATAGTCACCGAAATGAATAAAGTTGTTTTACCGGTTTTCTTATAAAAATAATTTCTGAAAAACTAAAATAGTTAAGGCATTTTCTGATATATTTTTGATTCTAGCCAAACGGAAAAGTGTAAAAGTTGTCGATGTTAAATTGAAGTGCAGTGAAATTATTTTAGGTAATCTTAAAAAAGTGTATTAATACTTGATTAAAAAAGTAAATTAATTAAATTTGATCATGTATGTAAGTGCTAAACTTACAATAAATAGAAAAGCAATCGAGTTAATTTTATAGTAAAATGCCGTTTGTCCAACGTGTTGTGCAACCGGTTAATCTTGCACAAGTTTGTGGCTCGGTAAAAGGAGGCAATAGATCTACCAAGTTCATATGTATACCCGGCAAATGCAAAAACAATAATTGTGTTAACAACAAACCGCAGCAGCAAAAGGCGGCCTCCAATCAACTACTGAGAGATGGATCTCTAAATGATCGGCAGCAGAAAAATCAACAATCACAGCCGCAACAATCCGATGAAATCTCCTCGTCAAGGACATTAAGCAGCAATTACAACAGTAACAGCAGCAATGTCAAAGACGGCGTAGATTTAAAATCACCATCATCCACGTCAACCTCATCCTCTTCGACCACTACCATAACAACTGCCATTATACACAATACAAACAGCTTAGATGTAAGCTCTAAGGATACTACAGATAATATACCCCATTCCAATGGGTTCGCATCGAGCTTTTCCTACAATACAGATCACGAAGATGATGGCGTTATTACGCCTGTCTCACCGGCACCCACAATGCCCATGAAAAAACTCAAACAACATGTAGAGTTTTTATCAACCGTTCCCTCACCAACCCGTACGCATCCTTCGCGGCCACTAGCAGGTGGGGGCAGTGTTAGTATTCGTTCATCGTCTTCTTCACATCAGCACTTGCGTTCACCGCAAGCAGCCCAAACACCAACATCCACCAAGATTGTTGCCGGCTACGAATTTGATTCAATCAGTAATATTACTTTAAGTAATGCCTTACGGCAGTTGGCTTCATTGGTTTTGATTGCCAGTGATATTTTTGACGATTTACAGCGTGAATTGCAGACAGTGGGCGACAGGGCGCGATCTGTGCAAAAGAAAATCGTTGCAGTTGAGAGGCGTGTTAGTGCGTACGATCCAAAAACGGTCACAGTTCGTAAGTACCTTTTTTAATTAATTCAAATTATTAATTCTGTATGATGCGAATAAACGTTTCAAATATAAAATTTGCAAACTAGAACACAAATTAAATTTAATATTACATTACGGATTATACCTATGTATATATTATTATATTAGAAAATAATATGTACTATTCAATTTTTTATTTTATTCACCATTTCTAAATTATCTGAGCTTTTGCATGAAAAAATGCAATAATAATAGTTGCTTGTTAGACAATGCAACAATTAATTAATAAAGGCCTTATGCATAAAAAAATATTTTTGAGGCTTAACATTTAAGGGCCTAATTCATAAAAAATGTTTTAGTTTTATAAAAGGTTCATTAATCAAATTTCCATAGAAAATTTGTTTAATAAATCTCTTATAAAACCGAAATATTTTTTATTTTTTCGCACATTATTCCATCATATGTACATATCTACATACCTTCCCCGTTTCGGATCTTATCTTTTATAATATTTTATAATAATAAAATATTCCCGCGCTTATCATGGTTGGCGTACTTCGACTTTGACTACAACTTGTTTTTGTAAACTATTGAAGAATACTGCAATTGACTTTCTGGATTTGCATTTCTTTTTTTTTATTACATTTCATCCAATTTTTTCTGCCAGAGCAAACAATTTTTTCATGTCCAGCAGTTTCTCTCTTTTCGTAAACGTAATTTTGAAATATGTATAAAATTTTATCGCAAATGGGTAAATCCACGGTGTCTACTCTGCAATTCAAAACGAAAGAAAATGCTCTGGAATTTTCATATTATACACATAAAATTCGAAAGCATTTTCTTTCGTTTCCAATTACATAGTATAAGTACACCCAAAAAAAGTTTTAAAATCAAGAAACAATTTCACTTTAAAAATGAAAACTATTTTGAAAAAAAATTGTTTTAAAAAGTTGAACATACTCAAATTAAAAACGTTTGTTTTGGAATTAAGGGCCAATTTCACCAACTTATTTAAATATCAATTCATATTTAAAAGTAATTTTTCCATACAAAAATTCATGAGAATCGACATATAAATATAAATTGATATTTAAATAGAGTTTGTGAAATTGTTGGGCCTAAAAATGAAATATTCTTGAAGTAATAATGAAGCACATTTATTTCAAAGCTAATTAATTATTTTTACATCAAAAATTAAACGTTTTGAATTAATAATGGAGAGTTTTTAAATTAAGAATGAAACGTTTTGAATTAATTTATTAAAGAGAATTTTCAAATTACCGATGGCATAATCAAACTAAAATTCAATTGGTTTATATGGCTATGGCTATGGCTATGGCGTTATGACGATTCACCTATAATCAACTACAGTGCTGTCCATAAGTTTGGTTCGAATAGCTGTTTTCTATGGTTATGGTTACGTCTCGTCTGATTGAACCCTTAGATGGCTGAGTATTAGTTATCAGCGAATTTGTTATTGGAATCAGGTGGATTAATGACGTAATATGTAGCTCATCTTGTTTTTAAGGAAACTACATTTAATTATTATCTTGTTGAGCGACGTATTAAATTGTAATACGTCGGTCAACAAGACCTGCTATGGGTATTATAATGCATAATGATAAGTATATTCATTCTTTCTATATCTGACTGTTATAATAATTTTCCATTATCGCAATTTAACGACCATAAAAAAAGAATTTAGAAAATATAATGCAGATATTTTCAGTTCAAATGTGCGGTGCATGTGTTTGTTTACTCGCCAAGCACTTGCGATTAGAGCAACCAAACAATTTTAAAAAATTGCAAATAAAATTAAAAAAGTAAATGTTTGCATTACGTTATCAGCACGTAAGCATTTCGGCAAATTCTTATCTCAATACATAAGGTATGAATACCTACACTTTTTATTTTTATACTTGCAACCAGGCAGTATGTCTGTTTATACTCGTACCTTCCTCTTCTCTTTAGACAAACTATAAATTCAATAGAAAAATTTAATTGTTAACCTTAAGTTTTCTTTCTTGTAACACGTCTTTTTTTCTTTATAATGTTTGTGTTTGCCAGGAGTAAATAGAAATAAAGTAAAACACTTAAATGTTGAATCGAAGCATAAAGCAGTATACACACCGCAAGACGTGTTTAAAATTCAAATACTTTTTCAAAAAGAACTCAATCGAAGTTTGAAGTTGAATCAACAACTTAATTGCAAAGCAACTAAAGTAACAAAATGTGTATCGAATTTTATTTTAGACATTAGAAAGGAAAAAATATGATCACAATATAGGCGATATTCGATTAATTTTCATTAGTTAAATAGTTTGCATCAAACTTTCGTATGCCATAATAGACAAAAATTGACAAAAATTCTGCTTGATAAACAAGTTAGAGTGTAAGTAAATCCAAAGTGTTTTAATGCCGAGTGGCCTTATCAGCGCAGCTGATCGTCAGCTGACTTTACCCCATCCGTCAAACTCCATATAAAAAGCATAAAATCTTAAGCCGAACTGTCAACTTACAAATAAAAATAGTCCTAAAACAAATTTGTATTTCAAATGGCATTAATACACTATGAGCAAAACGTATGTAGTTTGCGGTTTTAATTGTAGCTACCAGCCGGTTTGTGAGGGTGTTCTAGATTTAGACGCTAACTAGCGAATAAAACAAGTTAATGTGAGGTGACAATGACGTGTTGAAAAGACTTATAAAAAGTAAAACAAATTTTAACGCTATAAAGTTGTTGCAAAATTTTCTGTTACTTGGAATACATTTGAAATCTGTTGCGTTTCGTTGGTAATATGCTACTTTGTTGCAAAACGATGTGCTTCTTAGCTGAAAGGTGGTGGCGTTGAAGGTGGTTGTTAAAACGATTTGTTAATTTGTTAAAGTTTTTTTAACCATACATTTAGTAATTACTCATGCCTATATAATTAGCAGTAATATAATATAAAAAAAAATTATTTTTTCGTTTTTTTTTTACTTTTAAACAGGGATTGCAAATAACGATTATTTTCCAAATTTAAAATGAAAAAATCACAATAATAGAGAAGTGCTACGTGCACAAGGAATATACCAAGATACTCCATGTTACATGGACTACCTGTAGATGCAATGATTTTTATTTTTTTGATTTTTATTTATTCCTCAAAAAATAACTTATTTTGTGACTTTTATTTATTCCTCAGAAAATAACAGTTATTTCTTGATTTTTATTTATCCCTCACAAAATAAGAGTTATTTTGTGACTTTTATTTATTCCTCACAAAATAACAGTTACTTTTTGATTTTTATTTTTTTGCTCAAAAAATTTTAATTTTTAAAATTAATAAATAATAAAAAAGTAAATTTAATTTAACATATAAGAGTTTTTTTAAAGACTCTGGCGATAAGTTCAATTTTAAATCGGTTAATATTCATTTTAACGCAAAAATTACGCTTTCTACAAAAGTTAAGCAAAAAAATAAAAATCAAACAGTAACTCTTATTTTGTGTGGGATAAATAAAAATCAAGAAATAACTGTTATTTTCTGAGGAATAAATAAAAGTCACAAAATAAGAGTTATTTTTTGAGGGATAAATAAAAATCAAGAAATAATGATTAAAAAGTGATTTTTAAAATAAAAATTATAACCGTTACGGTCCCTGCTTTTAAAACAATTGAAGTGAATTGTTGAGGTAATTCATTATCTTGCATTTGAAATCTTTTTACAAATACATACATACTTATTTAATTATACATGTATGTATGTACTATATATCGCTCATTTACTCAAACAACGTCATAACTCAAGAAAAACTAGTTTGTCAGAAAACTAGTTTAAAGTTTTCACAGCTCAATGGAAAAAGAAAATTTTATTTTGCTTTCAAGAGTTGAATAAACAAGATGTTTGGTTGAAATTTTTTCACAATATGAAGGAAGATATGAAGATTAATTCTGCATCATTAACTAAAAAATTCAATTTTTTGATTTATAATGTTGTTTGAGTAAATGAGCGATATGTATGTGTAGTATGTACATATATAAATGATAAAAAAGAAATATGTATGTATGTAATGTTAATTGATAGATAACAATGTTGATCTTTCATTTACTCAAAGAACGTCATAACTCACAAAATGTAATTTTTGAGTCAGTGATGCAGCTCGTTCTTTATATTGTGTAAAAATTTCAAACAAATATCTTGTTTACTCAACTCTTGAGAGAAAAATAAAAGTTTCTTTTTCCATTAAACTGAAAAATTCAAACTCGTTTTCCGGCAAACTAGTTTTCTTGAGTTATGACGTTGTTTGAGTAAATGAGCGATATGTATGTGTAGTATGTATATAAACGACAAAAAAGAATTATGTATGTATGTAATGTTAATTGTTTGAGTAAATGAACGATATGTAGTACATACATAATGTACATATTTATGTACATCAAACAAAATGCTCCGAATTCGTAAAGAATTCGTAACGACTGGTCGAGAAAATCTTCCGATTTCGGAGCCGAAATATTACCGAAATCGTAACAATTTTTGTGTGAACGGGTTGACACGACTTTGTAACGACCTGTAGGTACGATTTCTTTTTGCTTTTATAGCAGAGTACCGCTTCACCGTTATGTTGCTGCTATTCGTCGGTTGGTTTCTGTTTTCATGTATGGAACATTTTTAAAAAAATTGAGTTATTGATTGATTATATATGAATAAAGTGTCCTCTTTCCAAATTCGTTATCAGTTTTGCGTCATTTCCACTAATGAACGAAACATTCTTCATCGATTTTCTCGAAAACACATTTTTGTTCCATACATCAAATAAGAAACAAACTGACGTATTGTCGAAATAATTTGCACATTCTCACGTTTTTTAATATTTATTACAATCCTTATTTTTCATCAACATATACATACATATATATTAAAAAAAAATTTCACAGAATTTTACTTATGTACTCAAAAATCAAAGTTGTAGTGTTAAAAAAAATTGTTCAGAAAACCTACTGAAATTTCTTAACGAGTTCGGTACGAAAAGTCTGAGTTCAGACAAACTACCGAAATGTCTTAACGAATTCGGTACGACAAGTCTGACTTCAGAAAAAGTCGATAAATTTTGTTTGGGGGTATCTGTATACACAAATACTTAAGTGATTACATATATATATGTATATATGTATGTATGTAGGGTGATCCTGTGGCTGAGTGGTAGTGATGCTAGCCTCTCAGTCCAGAAGTCGCGGGTTCGATTCCTGCTATAGACACTGCGTGTTTTCCCCCAGACAAGCTAATCGCTTCGCGGGTTGTGTTTGTTTAAAAATATATATATATGTATATATGTATAACATATATAAACAACTCCTGAATAAAAATCTTCCTAAAATATAAAATATGTTTTACCAAAAAAAGTTTCAGTTTCACCCCTGTAAAACCATAGTTTTGATTTTTCTGCTCTTTAATATTAATTTCTATCTTTCTAGAATATAAAAAAAAAACAGTTTTAAGTAGTTACTTTTATGTACCAAAAAATATTTAAATTCTCCAGCTCTGGAGATGTTTTTTTTTCTTAATTTTATAAAAAAATATTTTTTTCTAAAACATACAATTTATTTAATTTATAAAGAAAAGGAAAAAAATTGGCTTAGTTACTTTTATATACCGAAAGATCTAAACTTTCCAACCCTGGAATCATCCAAGTTTTTCTATTTTGTAATATCAATATTTTTCTTTTAAAAGTGTAAAATATGTTCAATTTATAGAGAAAAAGAAAAATTAGTTTTATTTTGTAGTTGGTTACTTTTATATATTTACCAAAAAAAGTTCAAACTTTCCAACCCTGGAATCGTCATTTATTTTTATTTTTTCATTGTGGAAATTGCACATGGAATGACAAACCTTTACCATTTTTGGTGAAAAGTATAAAAATGTGTTAATGCCATTTTCTTTTCTAGAAAAGTTCAAAATTTTTTAATTTTTTATTAAGAATAAAAAAATGTAATTTAGCGTTCATTTAAAGCAACAATTTTGCGCTCTTAAGGAATGGTACAATAAATTGTTATATACTCTCTGTTATTAGACCCAAGTGAGCAGAAACTTGTTATCCCCTATATTGCCAACATAAGGCCAATTTTACATCTGGCACACATGTGCCCAAAAAAGAGTAACCACTAATTACTAATGAAAAACTGTTTGATACATGTCTGAATCAAACAGTTTTTCATTAGTAATTAGTGGTTACGCTCTTTTGGGTCATGTGTGCCAGATATAAACTCGCATTAACTTAGCATGTGGTCCCATCTTGTTATAAAACCTTTACAAAAATAGGGCCAACATTGTTTTACTTACTTTATAATTATAATAATCTAGCAAATAACGAGCAATTGACGTCTCATTAAATACTTCTCATATTCTGCATACGGTTCAGATGCAATTCTCACTCCTCGATTCAACAGTGTCATGCATACAGCTACCAATTGATTTGTAATTTGTTTTTTGCTTAATAATTTCCGCTAAATATTATTAAAAAAAATATATTCTCAAATTACCATTTAATATTGCTGCTAAATGCAGGTCAACATATTTTGCAATTTATATATTTTTAGCAGTTCGTTTTCTTCTTATTTTCATAATATTTTTTCCAATAATTTAAATTTATTGCAATTAAAATTCCAGTGAACAAAAAACAAAACAAAACCGACTGACTGTGCCTGCTTCTCAACAAGAATATATTGTGCAAACTAAGCGACTGTTGTAAGTTAGTCCCGGTTCACACTAGTCAAGTCTTATTGCTAAGCTTATCACTTGTTCTTCTTTGAACTTTCATCGGATTCCACACAATTCAAGTCTTATTTTTCAGTTCATGTTTTTTATGCATAGTTTTGTGTATGCATGTGTGCTTTTTTAACATTACGAATGGGAAAGCAAAACGTATTGACAGTACATGTTTCTCTCTCTCTCTCTCTCTCTCTCTCTCTCCTACAAACTAATCAGCTTATGCCGGCCACACACTACACAAGTTCAGTGCTCAAGTCTGGCAAGTAAACTGTGCAGTTTTTACTTTAAAGCTATAAGTGATTTCATTAATTGCTGTAGCAATAAAAAAAAGAAACGAAAACAAAGAAAAAAGCGCGTATGGTACAAAAAGTGGTATATGAATCGTGAAAAATTAGGACAGAAATCGTTTTGATATTTACTCAGTTCAGTGCGTAAATAGCACAACCATAACCCATACACTACACAAACGCACTCTACAGTGCCAGACTTGTGCAGTTAACTTGTGTAGTGTATGGCTGGCATTAGCAATAAAACTTGCATTGTGTAAACTAGGACTTATTGTAGAGTTGAAAATATTAATTGTTTAAATTTTTGTTTATAGTTTTACCACATTACAACTAATGCTGTTACTGTGCAAAGTTAAAGAAAATAAAATAAGAATATTTTTCAAGTGATGTCTTATTTAAGTGCAAACGTTTTCCAAGCAATTTTTCTGTTTTATTTTTTATATTTATATTTATTTATACGTACATACATACATACTTACACACATATGTATCCAGATTATAGATGTTGTATTCTTATTTTGTTTTTGCTTCGCTGCATATTGACGAATCGTGCTTTTTAAGCATTTATTTAAAAAAAAAAATGTTGACTGCTCGAAAAAAATATATGCATGTAGATTTGTATTTGGTATTTTAAAATGCTCAATTTATTTTGGCGTTCATTGACAGGCCTGAGATACTGCAGCAGCAGGCCATTGGCAGCAGAAAAATATTCCCTTCCAAAAAAACTGGTGATTGCACAAATAACCAGAACGTAAACAAATGTTAAAAAGAAACTATGTATTTACATTCAAATGTTTTCCTTATTTCTAAATATGTAATATCTATCTATCAGTACTATGTATAAACATTAGTATAAAAATAGATAAATATTTAAGAGTATGTATATGTAATTTTTTGTGCTGCTGTAAAGGATTTGCCTTAGTGCAAAGCAAAGTGTTGGTTATTAGTTTGACATTTGTTGCGTGTTTGACTAGACAATTTGACAGCGCATTCTTGCACTCACCACATGCTTTTTTGTATATGTATTTAGAAATAATTTATTTTAATTTATACGAATATTAAATCAAAATTTAAAAAATTATTTTTGAGCGCTATAGAAGAGAATGTTGTATAAAAAACGAAATTTGTGGCAACTTTTTTGATATTAGTTGTTTTTCCAGGCCTCCCTAATATTGACAAATGAAAAGTTTTCATGCAACTAGTAATTTCATGAAAGAAAAATAGTTAATGTAAATTAGTTAATACTTATTATGTATTATAAAAATCCCTAATGAACTATCCAAAGTGGCAGAGAGATATTGCATATAAATAAAACCATTCATTATTTCTTAAAAATACAAGATCTAAAGATAAATCAATAAAATTTTAAAATAAAATAAAGATAAAAAAAAATTATTTAATATTCGGCCCTGTTCTGTAAACCGATTGATTTGAAACTGCACGATTTTAGAAAACTAACTCTGACAATGCAAATATTTGTTTAGATTTTTTTAATTTTTTTTATTATATACATAGATTGCCAAATATCATATCTGAAAGAAAATTATCGTGTATGATTTTAAACACTTCTGCAGCACCATTGTTATTAATTTTTTGAAAACGAGAAATTCACTCGGATTCGGTTTACAGAACAGGGCCGATTATTAATTAATTAATTATTAAACTATTATTATTAAAAATTTATTTTATAAAACGAGATGAAATATTTTATTTTATTTTTAAATTAATTTATTTTGCGTTATTTAAATTTATTTAATTTAGATTAATTTAATTTAATTTCATTAAAATCCCATTATTAGTTCAAAGGAAATTCATATCTATATACACATAATTTATTTAAATTTTATTTTATTTTATTAAATTGAATCTTTTCCATTTAATTCAAGTTACAATATCTTTCCGTATTGGTTTATTTATTCAACAAAAAATTTTATTTAAATTAAGTTAAATTAAACTTTATTTTACTTGATCTTGTTTTATACTACGAATATTTTATTTTATTATACATATGTTTTATTTCCTTAAATATTTGTTTAATAATTTAATTTTATTAAATTAAATTAAATTTAATTTTGCTTTACTTAATTTAAATTATTTTTTTTTAACTTGCAATATTTTTTTTTGTCTGTTCATTTATGTTTTTATTAAATTTATTATTATTTCATTTTATATTATTTTACTTGATCTTATTTTATATTATTTCATTTTATTCTATTTTATTTTATTTTATTTTACTTTATTTTATTTTATTTTATTTGATTTTATTTTATTTAATTTAATTTTATTTTTAATTTATTTTATTTTATTTTATTATTTCATTATTAATTTCTTATTTTGTTTTATTTTATTTATTTATTTTTATTAAAGAGAAGTAACACTCAGGCAATGAATGCCTGCTACTATTACTAGGTGTTACATTCTTTAGGAAAGGGATAGAGAAGACAGGTGGTGAAGGAAAGACAGAAAATTTTCGATAGATTACTTATGTATATTGGAAACAAAAATTTATTAATTTAGGTTAATTTAAATTAAGTATGTATGTATACCTATTTAATGTAGTTGATTAACTTAAATGTACCTATTTAATTTAGTTGCTTTGATGTTAACTTTTCAAACACAATTTCAAACTATAATTTTGTAATTTGTGTGGAATGTAATTTCTAAATCCGATTCTCGTGACTTATACTGTTTTCATATACATACATACATATTTACATATGTATTATTATTATCATTTATTAATTTTATTCACGTAGTCTTAGATACACTTAGATTGATGTGTATATAAATGTCTTTACCTAAATGATCTTGATTTTATCTTTTCTGAGTTCTTTTAATGATAGAATTTATCTCCATACATATTTTTCTTTTACATTATGCACTCTGTGTTTTCTTGAAAGTAATTTTTCCCTACCCTATAATTTGTATGTTGCACCTTTTTGTTTTATGGCAAAAAATATAAAAAAAGCTGAGCAGGAGCTGTTTCACAAACTACACATTTTTATCGTTATTATATACATACATATTAGTTAAATTTAGGGAAATGTGAAAAATAATAAAACTAAAACTGATAAATCACCGGTTTAGAAAATAAGAAATTTTGTTTTGTTGAAGAGAAGAAAACTAAAAATTGCAGTTAAAAATAAGATTTTCAGGAATAAATGTTATGGTAAAACAAATATTGTACTGAAGGTTCTGAAAGTTTTTGGCGGCCAACAAAAATTGGGAAATATTAATTCTTCATTTATTGTGGTCTGTGCGGTACCCCGAGAATTTGATTCTAATTTCTATTATTAAAAAAAAGATCTAGGTCAATAAACATTTTTTAGGAATTTATTGTGGCAAAGACTCAATATAGAAACGACCTAACTAATTTTTTTCAAATCAATGTTGTTGCATATTTCGACAGATTAGCGGCTCAATCTTCGAAATATGCAAAAATCTCAATTTGAAAAAATAATGAGTTCGAGCGTTTCTATGTAAAGGTAACGAACGATATATGTACGTCTAGATACATATTTTACATTTATTAATTTAACTTGGCTCTTAAATTATTCCTCGTACTTTTTTATCTTCAAAGTTAATTTTTAAACCCCTTTTTTATTTTTCACTGGTAATTTACTAAGTAAAATGTTAATAATAATGTTTATGTACATATGTACATACATATGTATGTATGGTGGCTTAATTGTTATTTTACCTATGTATATACACATAGTATATTATTTTTTAAAAGCAACCAACCGTGTATACATCCATATGTATGTGTATGTACGTAATTACATAACGACACCTTACACAAAAAACATGTAACTATAGTGTTTTTAAATATACCAGAGAAGCAAAAAAATCTTTTTTTTTTTGGAAGTTGTTATATTTTGTTTATACCTAGTATATATCGTTATTTTTTAAGATATACATAAATACATATGTTCCTACATATTTTTAACATTTTTTATAAACATGCATAAATAAACAAAATGACCAATTTTGATTTAAGCTAACGATATTCATACATACGTATGGATAGACCTTTTTAGGTCTATTAATAAATAAAAATTCAGTAAAGTGCGACTTTGACTCGCGCACGAAGGGTTCCGTACGTTGGCTTTGAGTATTTTTTTTAATACAGTGTTTTTTTACGTTTTTTCAGCTGAAATAATTTTTTTTTTGGTTATTTTTTGCTTTTTTCTCGTTTTGGCGATTTTTTCAATTTTGGCGATTTTTTTTAATTTTGGCGATTTTTTTTCATTTTGGCGATCTTTTTCATTTTGGCGATTTTTTTTTCATTTTGGCAATTTTTTTAATTTTGGCGATTTTTTTAATTTTGGCGATTTTTTCATTTTGGCGATTTTTGTTTATTTTGACGATTTTTTCATTTTGGCGATTTTTCCGGTTTTCCGCGATTTATTTTCGATTTAGAAATTTTTTTTAATTTGGTGCTTTTTTCGTTTTGGCGATTTTTTTTTTTAATTTTGGCGATTTTTTTTCGGTTTGGCGATTTTATAATTTTGAGATTTTTTAGTTTTACCGTTTTTGAAAATTTCAAGAAGTTTGCTCATACGGTTTCCAAGATACAGCAAATTGTCAAAATTACATAGTCAAAATTACATTAACTGATGGTACACCCTCTAATTAAAATTTTTTAAATTTTAGTGTTAATTGTTGTAGTCTGTATAAAAATACACTAACTTTACAATTGTATGTATATTACATGGGATTTTAACATTTTTCGTTGCTCGTTTTGGCACACCCTTTAATTTCCAACTCTCATGTATTTGTTGTTGTAGCGGCCAAGGGTCTACACAATGTGTCCAAATTTCAGGTCCGTAGCTCTTACGGTTCTCGAGAAAATACCCTGTGACGGACAGACGGACAGCGTAGCGAAAACAATAGGGTTCCTTTTTCACCTTTGGTGTACGGAACCCTAAAAATCAGATTGAAAAATTTTATGGCTCGATTATGGATGGCAACCGAACTTCACTTGCCATGTCAACTTCCAACATAACTGAAATTAAAATAAGTATTACGTATGGAACGTTCCCGACGAGCCAGCAATTTATAGAAAATATGATTTTCAAGGGTGGATCTGAGAATTATGCCGATTGACTTAACCCAACAACAATGTCAACCACATTTTGTCTTTTCATATCAAGTCTTAAGCTTAAACTAGACGTGACATAACCATAACCATACAAAACAGCTGTTCGAACCAAACTTATGGGCAACACTGTATTTAAATATAGGTCCTCTCACCATAACGCCATATCCATTGCCATAGAAAGCAATTGAATTTCGGTTTGGTTATGGCTATGGCACGTCTAATTTAAGCTTTACCCTTCTTCTCCACTAGCTATCGAGTTGGACATGACATGAACATGACGCCGGCAGAGCAACTCTGAAAAAATCATCAACTTCTTTGTTGTTCTGAATATGTGCGATGTACATGTTCAGGCATATCAAAGTATTTTGCGTTAGTGCAATAAAGATGGAATATTTAAAAATTTTGCTCTGTCTCTTTTCTTTTTATTGCAAATGGTTGCGGACTGAGAATCTCATGGCGAACATTGTTGCTCAGACATATGTTCGGGCATCCATGTTAAAGCATGGACGAAAGTTGGACATGAGCGTTATCCATTAGCCATTTTCGATGTCTGACATGATGCCCACACCAAGTTCATGGCTAGTGGAGATAGCTAGTTAGCTACTAATCCATTACGTGACCATAATCGTTAGATTTTTTGCGACACATTTTTCCAAATTGATTTTAAAAAATCGCCAAAAGTCGCCAAAATCAATTTTATGTAATATTTCTTAATATATGTATATTTGATAATAAATTTGTTTTTATATAAAATTTTTTTTAATATAAATTTTTATAAAATAATCGTATAAAAATTTATCAGAAAATCGCCAAAAGCAGAAATAAATTCGGCAAAAATTATTTCTTGTAAATTTTTCTCATCCAAATTCCAAACGCATTCATTACTACAATTAATATAAGAAAAACCATGATAATCAAATTGTTTTAATTTCCTGCAGACGAGTTTTGGTAGGATTTATTTTTTAAACTAGTCCTTTAAGAAACTACACTCAGAGAAAAGCTGAAACTTAAAAATAAGAACGCGTCACATTAATTCAATAATTTTTAATATAATAGAAGTAGTTAAATTAAAAAAATAGCCACAAATTTACTTATCTCCAGAAAAATCGCCATGTCGCCATATTAAAAATTTAGATAAAAAATAAGTAAAAACTTACCTCGTTTGGCGAGAAATCGCCATATCTGACAATCCTGTAAGTGACTGGTTTGGTGTCGGTTCTCTCTCCTGCAGTGTCGATATATGCTTTTTTTGTGACATAAGAAATAACACACATGTTTAACAAGGTGCAGAAGTTTTGGAAAAAAACTTTCCGCTGGCAACACTGACTTGTACTCGTACTCGTAATAACAATTTTCGAGCAAGTTGTTTGTTTACTGCTTTGTCTGTATTTTCGGCATTTTGAAATATTTTATGGCACACGCATTCAACTAAATTATCAAGTTTTATTTATCTTGAAAATTTAAGAAAAGACATTAATAGAATACATGAACAAAAGAAAATTAAACTAAAAGGGACGAAAAAAGACGAAAACATTTCATTTGATATTTTTTAAAGGTAAAGTTATAAGTTTTGTACCAGAGATGGTATGGTGAATACACAAAAGATCGTGTATATAAGTAGACGTAGACGAAAGGTCGTGTCCAATCTATTAAAGACCGTGATGTTTGAGAAAATACAACCCTGTTAGGATGGAGTTACGAAAATTTTCAAAAGATAATAACAATTCATTAGATTAGGGTTGTATTTTTTTGTTGATCGTGCGATTGTGTAGGGTAGTGACCCATGCATCATATCCTTACCTTAATCATGCAGGTAAAATACTTATGAAAAAGTTATTTTACTTGACATCTATTTAAATTTTACAACATATTCGATTTTGTTTGATTCATTTACAATTTTTTTCTTTGTCATACATGTCATTAAAATATTGATTGAAAAGGAACGGAATCTGAAGAAGGTAAAACTATAATGTGCGCGAAGATAAATTTTAAAATATATAACCCTAGACACAAACCGTCGTGTTTAACAGGGCTGTATTAACAAAAAAAGCAGACCTCTGTTAAATAATAAAAATTAGTTTATTTTTGCACAAAATGGACAATAAAATTGAAGCTGATTTCTTTCTCTATGCCTACTGTATATACGAGTAGATGTAACATACATATCTTAACCCACAGTAATAATATGTATTTTGGATATTTTTGTTAGTATTTTTAGTAGATGGCGAGAAAAGAATATTGGAAGAGTCTTCTGGAAATCTCTAGATTAATAGTCGAAAGTCATAACATCATATTTTTGTAGAAATTAGAACACAATTTTATATAAAAAATTGTAAGTTAAAAAAGATTTTTGGACGTTTCTAAATTAATGTCCAGCAGTCGAAATTCTTAACATTAAAAATTACCAAAGTTCTTTTTCAACTTGAAATTTTTCTTTTTGGAAATTTTGGTGCAATGTCTACAAAAATAGAATGTTATGACTTTCAACTATTGGACGTTAATCTAGAGACGTCCAGGAATATGTACGCCCTCCAATATAGTTCTTTTCCCCATCTCCTAGAAATACTAAAAAAATAGCCAAAGTCCATATAATGTCTATTAGTTAAGATATGGACTTTCCGTGTCATTGGAGGCATATAGAAGGAACTCGGCTTTAATTTTCTGGTCTATTTTTATTTGTGAGAAAAAACTAATTTTTATTATTTAACAGAGGTCTGTTTTTTTTTTTTTTGTTAACAGAGCTCTGTTCAAACACTATGACTTGCTTCTAGGTTACAAATATAAAGACGTTCCCGTATGATTCGTATTTGTCACGTGAGCGGTATCCATCTTTGGTATTTTGTGACACAAAAATTTTTTGTGTGTAGTGCACAGCAAAAAGTTGAAATTTTCAAAACATATGCATATGCATTTACGTAGTATGCCTGAACAAAAAAAAAGATATTTTCTTAAGGAATTCATGATTAATTTATTGTCAAAAGTTCATGAAAAATTATTTAAATGTTAAGAAAATGTTTTATTTCTTGTTGAAGGGCTTTTAAGAAGGGCTGTATGTATGCACATGTACGTTTGCTTTTTTACTTCATTTTGAATTTTGAACACTCCAAATGTCATTGACTTAACATTGCAATATGTACTTTTTTTTTGCTTTTGTATACAATTTTTTTTTAATTATTTAAAAAATTTCTTCGCAAAAATCACAATTAAAAAATTATAAGTTTTATATAATTGAATAATAAGTGAAAATATGCAGAAAGTAAAAACAACGAAAGGTTTTAATATAAAATATAGCTTGATAATCAAATATTTGAATCCTATTTCTTGAAAGTTCCATGTAAGGTATGTCTAATAAGTGTTTCCAAAGTTTGTTATTAACTTTGCTAAAACTAAATGTGTAAAAATAAATTCAATAAAGTGCGATTGTGACTCGCACACGAAGGTTTGCGTACGGACACTACACTATGTATGTAATACTATACCTAATACTATACGCCTATATAATCCAATATCTTAGCTGATGAGGACATTTCTTAAAAAAATTTAGTACCCGGTAAACTTTTTTTCGTTTTTTGGTGATTTTTATAGTTTTGGCGGGTTTTCTTATTTTTGGCGCTTTTTTTTTCTTTTTAGGGTTTTGGCGATTTTTTAGTTTTGACGCTTTTTTAGTTTTGAAAATTGTTTCGGTTTTTGGCGATATTTTTTTTACAATACATATTTTTAGTTTGAGCAATTTTTTTCGGTTATCGGCGATTTTTTTAATATTTTTTTCGCCGACCTTTTTACTTTTGGTGAATTTTTTGCATTTTAGCGACCATTTTGGTGATATTTTCATTTTGGCGATTTTTTCGGTTTGAAGATTTTTTCGGTTAGCGATTTCTAAATTTTGGGATTTTTTAGTTTTAGCGTTTTTGAAAATTGCAAGCGTTTGCCTCTTACGGTTTCCAAGATACAGCAAGTTCTCAAAGTTACATTAACACAGATAATACCCCTCAATTTTGATTTTTTAAATTTTAGTGTTAATTGTTGTAGTCTTTATAAAAATACACTGACTTTGCAAATTTCAAGTGTCTTTATATAGTATATGTAATCGTATGTATATTATATGGGATTTTTAAAATTTTTCGTTGCTCGTTTTGGAACACCCTTTAATTAATTTAACTGTCATATATTTGTTGTTGTAGCGGCCAAAGTTCTACATATTCTGTAAAAATGTCAAGTCCGTATCTCTTACGGTTCTCGAGAAAACAGCCTGTGACAGACAGACAGACGGACAGAGTAGCGAAAACAATAGGGTTCCTTTTCACTTTTGGTGTACGGAACCCTAAAAATCATCTGTCATTTTCAAAAGAAGCGAACTGGTGGTTTCTAGCAGCCAAGAAATTTTGTTTACCGGCAGTCATGTAAATTTTCATATATTTTTTGCCTTCTAGAAACCGAGAATTTTCGATTACCGATTAGCAATTGAACTGAAGTGTGCTCTTGCAATCTATAATCAACCATACATATGTATTTGTGATTTGCACTGTCACTTTTGCATTTCATATTAAGTAAAGTGTAGTACTTTATTTTCATGCATCAACATCTGTTATTGAATGATTTGTCACATTCTTGTTGCTGAAAATAAACTTGTTGTTTTAAAGGAATCAGACGACCTGTGCACGACACTTACACACATATTCATATGTACATATGGGCATTTCCATGCCATTATACTTGACATTTGCACAACTGTAGAGTGGAATAGATTTGCAAAAAAGAGTAACTGATTTAAAAATTTTGCGTTTTTCAGCACATGTATATTGAGATTCTCAATAACATATTAAGGGCCTGTTTCACAATAACGAAAGAAAACTTTCGACTGAAAATTTATAATGAAAACAACAATAAAATATGAAAATTTGTTTTTGTTTTCAATATAAATTGCAAGTCGAAAGTTTTCTTTCGTTATTGTGAAACAGGCCATAACAAATTAAGGCTTTTAGCTTATTTAAAATATAGTGAGTTGAAGTCTAAAGCCACAATGTACTGATTTCCGTCGGCTCGCTGAAATAAAGTCACAAGTAATAAGCTAAATTGGCATTATTTATCAACTAACTAATTGAAATATAAGAACATAATTACACCATACTGCATTTGTAATGAAGCCATACAGACTACCAGCAAAAAATTACACATTACCATCAGAACTAGTTGCCATATAAAGACTTACTTCTCTGATTGCCAAATTTCATCACTCGCTTACAAATCACATTACATAAAATCTAAAAAAATTACGTACTATATAGTTGATAAATGAGAATAATGGTTATTTTAGATTAAATAGATTACGTGAACATGTTGCCAAATAAAAAAGTAAGTACTTCTCAAGAATTGGTTATTTTAGTCTAACGCCATGTTAAAATCATTAAGTTGGTAATCCATTAGGGAAGAGCTTCCACAAAAATTGTTAATTCCAAACCCGATTACCTTTTTTTGAAATTTTTTGCTGGGCTTATTCTTCAATTAATTGAGAAATAAAGCCATTTTTGTTTATTACTTACTTTATGACTTTATTGCAGTGAGTCGACGAAAATCGGTACATTGTGCCGATAGTGGTATCTCGGCTTAATGATGAATTCCTTCAGCAGGAACGAAACGCATATAGATAATTAAATTTTTTTTTTGTAAGAACAAATACAACCCGCAAAGCGATTAGCTTGTCTGCGGAAAACATCCAGGGTCTACGGTGGGAATCGAACCCACGACCTCTGGACTGAGAGGCTAGCATCGCTGCCACTCAGCCACAAGTGCACCCAAATTAATGCTTAACAATCAAAAATTCCTAGTATAATTGCAGTGTTACAAATATATGAATTAAATGTTCAATCAGACGTGCCGTGCCATACCGTACAGTGTTGTTGTCAGTTTAGGGGATTTGTCCCCAAATTGAGGATTTTTTTCGCGATTGGGGATAAAAATTTCGTACTGGGGATCTGGGGATTTGTTGGGGATGATAACCAAATTTTAGGGGATTTTTTTTTTTATAACTGATGCTAACAAGAATGATTTTTGAACTAAGAAATATGCGTCTGGTGAATGGTTTTTAATAAAGAAGAAGTATCAAGGCAGATTAACCTATAATGAACACTACCACAACAAAAATACGTAACAAAATGTAATATGACTTGCTGGAAGCACTTCTTAAGCTATGTACACACGGTTGTCAGATCTTACAATATTGTTAGATCTGGCAATGTGCTGACATTGTACTGACAATCAAAAATTGCAAGTGTATGGCAGATTGACAGTTCACACGGTTGTATCAAATTTGTCAGGAAATCTTACAATTTATTGCTAGATGATTGTATGACAATAAAATCAGCTGACAAAATCGTCAGCAAAAAAATTGTAAGTTCACACGGTTGTCATATGCAAAAATTGCCAGACATTATTATGCGTTGCCAGACTCAAAGCGCTTGTTAGAAATTGTTAAATATCAATCGTTTGTGGTGGTGTTAAATGTAAAAAGTGAAAATATTAATTATTATGGACCATAAAGAAGCAACTGCAATGATTTTGGCTGCATATATTTTATTAAATATATTTTCTTTAAAATCAAGCGTGTACAGTGTTGCCCATAGAAATAATTCTCTTACAATGACGCCATTGTCAGATGCACCAACTTCGCGCATCTGACAATATTAAAATGTCTGACAAATAGCTGGCAATAATTTTACAATGTGTTCACACGATTGTAAGATGTCTGACAATTTGTTGTCAGCTGCTAGTCTTGCAATGGACTGACAATGATTTTTCTGGCAACGACGTCTGACAAAAAATGCCAGTTCACACGGTTGTAAGAAATTTTGAGCACATTTTACTGGCAATATTGTAAGATCTGACAACCGTCTGTACATAGCTTTAGAATAAATACACACTTTAAAAATAATTCAATTTGTTGTGACAAATTTAATCCTTTTATAAGTACAAATTAAATTAATATGAATGAAAATATAGCTATCGATAAATGAATTTTATTGAATAAATATGTTATTTTTGTCATTATTTTTAAATAAAGTAAAATTTTTTATTTTTTTTTCACAAAAGCAAAAATTTGATTCAAAAAAACCCAATTTGAGGATTTTTGGGGATGAAAAATCAAACATTGGGGATAAGCTCTAGAAAAAAACTGGCAACACTGATACCGTATTAGCCAATAAGTATATTTAGTTAAATATTAGTGCTGCCATAACCATAAACAGTTGTTTCCCAATAAGCACTCGAAAAACTAAAATTCAAGCACATGAAATTTAACTGGAAACAAAGTTGAATTCGAGCATTTTTTCAAGTACTATTCAAGTTTGAAAATATTTTCAAATAAAAAATCAGACAACATACATACATACATACATACCTTGTCAAATACGTAATTTATTTTTTAACAAAATTAAAATTGTGGTAAAAAAATATCAAAGATAAAGAAAAAAGTGAATTTTTGAAAAACAAAATCTGATTAAAAACGTGAAAACAATAGTGAAGGTAGATATGCAGAAAATTATCTATTTTAAAGCATTGTTATTTGTTATTTGAAGCTTGAAATATACTTGAATTCAATGGTAATACAAGGTTGAATTACATGCCTGTGTTCTGTAACTTGCGAAAAGTCTTCGCGTCGAGAAAAATTAAACAATTATATTGGTTGTCCTGTTTTCCACCGGCTAATTCGTATAAAACCTTAAATAAGCTTACAAGGAACAAAGGTTTTTGTTACTCACACTGTGTTTCAAACTTCTTCAATTCAAGGCTTGAATTGAACTGTAATACAATTGAATTGTTCGAATTGAATTCAAGTTCCCACTTGACTGGAGAATGTTATTGAAATAAAGTGTAAATCAAGCATAATTCAACCCTTGGCAATTGAATAACTATGTGACTTGAATAACAATTGTTCTAAACTTGATTTCAAGCAAAATTGCTTATTGGGTTATGTTTTCAATTGTTTAATCATTTCAAAAGTGCAACAATAAAGATATATGTGTAAACAGTTTATGGTTATGCCGAAAAACCAAAATTCAATTTGTTTCTATGGTTATGGTTATGGCTAGGGCGTTATGGCAAGTCACCTATAATCAAATACAGTGTTGCCCATACGTTTGTTTAAACCAAAATTCAATTGGTTTCTATGGTGAGAGTTATGGCATTATGGCGAGTCTCTCTCACTCTCACTCTCACCATAGAAACCAATTGAATTTTGGTGTGGTTATGGCTATGGCGTTATGGCTACGTCACGTCTAATTTAAGCTTTAAGTATGGTTATGGTTATGGCACTTTTAATTAAACTCTTAATCGATAGAAAAGAGAAAATAGTTGATTAAAATTTCTTAAAATGTGAAATTGGAGCGTTTTTTTCAACGGTTTTAATTTTTTCAGTCATGGTTGTTGGTTCATGGAAATGTCCATATGTAAGTAGAAAAGTGACATTCCTTATGACAGATACGTATGAATGTTTGTATATGCATTCCACTTGAACATCTGTATGTACATAGCTTGAAATAGAGCATCCGTCAATACAATAAATATATACATACGTAGTGTTCCTCTAAATACCAGTGAATTTAATCAATAACACTTGTTTCTCTCCAACTTGTTAATATGTGCATACATACATACATACATTTTACAAACATTCCTTTGTATAATTCTAGTAATTCTTGTAGAAATTATTATGTTAAATATAAAAGCAATCCATCCTTATGTACATATGTTCAAACAATACTTAAATTGAGCAAATAACTTCGCCTCACCGTTTTAGTATTTTTCTCAAAGCAAAATGAATGTTTCCAACAAACGATTTCTAATAATTTTATAATTACATAACCATATCTTTTTTGCAGCAGTCGTTGCAACTACATAACAACATTCTTCACTTCTTGGATGATGATGATGATGATCTATCAATAGGTTTATTTGTATTTTTATGCCACGGACAATGTTTGTCTACTTAACAAAAGTCTCTGTCATCATTATTATTATTATTGTTATGGCAAATCAAAATTATGTATGTACATACTTCTTGTTGTGCTGCTACAAGCAGACGTGTAAAATAAAATAAATCTTTACAAATTCTTGAAAGAAGCAGGATTTCTAAATAAGCGAACAGTGTGGTTCCATAAAATTGGGGATGGTATTCTAATTATATCTTATTATATATAATACAAAAAACACGTTTATTTGTTATGGGTAAACTCTTCAATGCCCCAACAGATTTTCGCCTTCCACCCCGCAAAATATTCGTAAAAGACCTGTGCGTGTTTATATATATATTCCTATCCCGGTAAATGCTACGCCCCTTTCAGAAATAGTGATTCGTCCGACAGATGGCGCAATTTTTAGTTTTTTTGTTTGTTTTTGCACCGTAACTCAAGAACTACTGAACCGATTTTAACCAAACTTCATATACATGCTCTATAGGGCGTGAGTAGTGTTTCTGTGTAGTTTGAAGTTCGTCCGACAGATGGCGACATATTTAGTTTTTTTGTGTTTTGCACCGTAACTCAAGAACTACTGCACCGATTTAGACCAAACTTTATATACATGCTCTATGGGGCGTGAGGAGTGTTTCTGTGTAGTTTGAAGCTCGTCCGACAGATGGCGCCATATTTAGTTTATTCGTAGGCAAAATCCAATTTTCATATTGTACCACCAATGCCATATACAACACTAATGTTTGCTTAGGGCCAGCAACGCGGACCGGGGTCAGCTAGTATGTATATAGAAAATTTAAGATATTGTAAAGTGATTAACTTTTAAGCAGGCACAAAATGGGACCGAACTTTTTGTAATTTATTTTTACAGCTTGCTAAACGACTCTTCTATAGAATAATGATATATTTTATTTAGTTTGAAGCAGATGCATCCGTATATAATTTTGCAAATTAGACTGTTCATTTCGCGAACGAAAGAAGAAAGAAAGAAATAGACGAAGAATTTTGAGAAAATTATATTATAACTGCGAGAAAGCTTCAGCGAAGTGAATTTTTCCACATAAAGCGTATTTTTTTTTAGAGTGTCACAACTTTGAGTTGGCATCACTGCTTTATTTGAGCACCCATGTAACAGCTGATAGTTGCTTTTGTTTGGTTTGCTTTGAAATTTCATTATGAATCTACTTACACCAGAGCAACGCGTCAAACTCATCATGCACTTCTTCCATTTTGTGGCGTACATAATCTTCCTTCAGAGCGGCTAATTTGAAGAACAATAGATCGTTTTCGGACCACATTTACTGTTACTGACAATGTGCATCCCGTGAGACGCCAAGCAGTGCGCACTGAAGAAGCTGTAGCCGCTGTACAGGAAAGCATTGAAGATGATCCTAATCAATCAATTCGTTGCCGTTCTCAGCAACTGGGGTTGTGTCCTTCCACTTTATGGAAGATTTTACGAAAGCATCTTGGCTTAAAAGCTATCAAGATTCAACTTGCGCCGTCAATTCGGCGAATGGGCTAAAGCACAAATTGATATTGAATTTGAATTTATATTGAAAATTTTATTTTGCGATGAAGCCCATTCCTGGTTGAAGGGATAGATAAATAAGCAGAATTTTCGCATTGAGAGGGAGGAGAATCCACAAGCTTTTATTGTCAAAATCATATAAACACATTTAGTACGCTTTTTTCTCATGAAAAACCAAACGAAATTTTTATTTTTTTGGTTAAATTGATAGATGTGGCTACGATTAACGTCCTAACCTCACGATGCTCCTAACTCCGGTGAACTTAAGGGTTCTTCACCACCCCTATGTACACCAAGAGAGCACTATCTGTATTGTAAGGAAAACATACATATGTTGCAATGCTTGAACATTGATATGCCTCACTATGAGCAAGCAATTTTGCTACGACGCTTCGAACTATCTAATGTCGCACTGCTCAAGAGGCTTAAGGGAGACCGACCTAGTACGGGAGATAGCCAAAAGGCATTCTTCAATAGCAGAACCATCCGCCAACATTAGAAACAGCATTTGTTGAATAACAACAACAGCTAGAATGGTATCTGACTGACCGTGTCAGACCAACCATCACTAGCATTGATCTGACACTAGACATCCAAGGTTATTCTTCCAGCGATTTTGGTAGAAACCGCAGCCACTACTAAAGCTTAGCCATGATAACACGCAGCGACTGTGGATGCTCAACTAAGAGAAGACCTCACGAAGCACCGGACACAGTGACAGTACTCAAGCGGGATTGGAACGATAACCGCGCCACAAAATCTACCAACGGCTTTTGGTCGATGGATGATGCGGACACATCAACACCCATTAAACCCCTAGAACTCATCAGTTGTCGGGCCAACGGCGCCCGTAGTTCCAGTATTAACCCACTGGTTAGACCTCGAAGTTCCACACTGAAAGGATTCCTTTCTATCATCTTTTGAACTGAGGTCAGTTCCAGTGGAAGCAGTTGAAGTACCAGGCTTTTAATAAATATATATGTCCACACCCGTTTCTCTGTCATTCCAGAGATTGGGTAGTAACACATATACGTGTTATGGGTAACCAGCCATGCCTGAGAAGCTAGATTACCCAGACTTAGGTCTGCGGAATTCTTACACCAGTTATCTCATAGAGATACCCTTGCGGGACAGAAGTGTCTAAGATTTGCTCGTTAAGTTGAGCATTCGTTAGCGCCTCCATAGGACCACAGAAAGCACTATGCGTATTGCAAGGTACACGTAGGTTGCAATCTTTGAACATACTTATCCCAGACTATGACCTTTGCTAATATCGCTGAACCCCCAAGATTGTTAACAGCAACCGTTGGGTAGTCAGCCAGATGGACTAGCATTGATTTGTCATTATATATCCAAGACTATTCTTCCAGCGATTTTGGTGTCAACTGTCAGCCAGATGGACTAGCATTGATTTGTCATTATATATCCCAGAATATTCTTCCAGCGATTTTGGTGTCAAGTAGCCACGGAAGATTCTCCATGATAACGCCGCAGCAAATGTGCTTGCTCAACAATCGCATGGTGTCCTGCAACAGAGGACCTTGCCAAACACTGGATACACCCTCAGTAATAATATTTCGGGTTGAATCAAATGCAAGCTACAAGCACCTTCCAACACATACTTGTCATGATGAGTATCATGTCTTGAACTCCGCTGTCGACTTTCGGTTAATGGTTGATGCGGAGACATCAACAACCATTAAACCTCTAGAACAGATCAGCTGTTGGGCCAAAGGTACCTGTAGTACCAGTCACTGGTTAGACACCCCACTATCGTGAACTCAAATCAAATAATACTTAAAAAATAATAGAAACTAGCATGCTTAAAAATCGTATTTGCTAATTGTACCATTCGTAAAATTTAATACGCCCTTGGGCGCGACTTGAAATAAATCTTTAAAATTGTGTACTTTTTTATATGTTGTTTTGTCAGAAAATACGAAAATATATGTTAGGTAGTAATTTAAGTCACCATGTTTTCTAGTCAACCATGTCCTGATGTCGGGTATCAATGTGCAAGTCCATCTTACCTTTTCAGTTGTTGACCAACGTTCTTGCCATTTGCGTAAACATAAATCTGTATTATCTTCTCTATCTTAGACCTCTAAATCGATGGGCCTTATACCTGCAATGGCAAAAGCGGCTTCGTCCAAGTCCACAGCTCGAAATGCGCTACATACTCTCAAGGAAGCCAGCTAGTATGTATGTAAGTATGTACGTATGTATGTGTGTTCCATTGCAACACTATATAAACAAAGCGAGTGGACCGATTTTGATGATTCTTACATCAATCTTATCACTAAATATATGACAGTAGTCAAAACTCAATATGGCGGCCAACAGACGCCATTTTGTAAATACGAATAAAAAAATAAAAAGTCGGCGAAGTATATCAAAATAATCTTTAGGTTTCTCTTATGATTTTTCATTTCGAATGACCATTTAGGATATTTAACGGTTCAAAGTTGGTCGCAGTCGGGCCCACGGTCCAGTTCACGAACGGTCATCGCTAGACCCCTCAAATATTTTGGGAATCATCATTAAAAAGACCGAACTTTAATTTGATATGGGTAACAAAAACCTTTTTTCTGTGAGTCGCTCTAATATACATACATACATACATATGCTTATGGATAAAATGTGTTTAAAATTGTGCAATAGCTCTATTGTGGTTCCCTGTCGCTTCAGCTTCAATTCGCAAATGGCGAAGTAAAGTCCTACCGCCAGCTGTCACATTTTGCCAATTTATTTTTGAATTTTATAGAAACATTTTCTTATTCAACATTGTACTTACACCATTTCGCTCATACTGTTTCTCAAAGCAAACAAAAAAGCTTAACGATCAATTGTTTGGAACGTTGGTAGGATGTTGTGCAGTTCTTATTTTCACATCTTGCCCGATTTTTTTTTTGCTTCTGATGTTGTTGTTATTATTGTAATCTGAAATGCGATTGTATGTGTTATGTTATTGTTGCAAGAGTACCTATTTCTTAAGTTGAAAAGAACAAATAAATAAATAAATTGAGTGGTTTTATTTTGCTTCATTGTATTGATTATTGGTATCGATTGGTAATAGTTAAGGAAGACAAGCAACAAGGCCCTTTTGATTGCACTAAAACAAATACACACATACATTTCAATTCTTCGTCGTAGTAGCCGTAGCAGGGATGGCATTGATTATCTTAAAATTGTACCAACAACCTTAAGAAATTGTACGTTTTGACCTAAACTGTATTAAAATATTTTTTTAGTTCAAATCACATATTTTTATTTGATTTTATTAAAATAATCGACTTTGTTCCTGCTACCGAATCGTTTTCACAAATTTGCTTGTAAGTTGGAATGTCAAAGCATATGGTTACACCTGTTTCAGTTGAAATTTAAAACATAGAAATTAATAGCAAGAAAAATTATTTGAAAAGAGACGAGTTCACATTTTTTGGTTTTCTCACTGCGTTTTGCTTTCACAAGATTGTCTTCATGCGAGAAGAATATGAGTTGACATATGCAATCATATGAAAAGAAATTCGGAGTAAAACTGGGCAGATTCCTTAAATGTACTAAATTACTCATTCGTGAACTATTGTACTTTCCGAGTTTGAATAGTACCAAAAAAAAAAAAATACAATTGTATGAACTTTGCCATCCCTGAGCCGTAGTACAGATCGAGAAAGGGAGAGTCATTGAACTTTTTTCTTTATATAATTTTTGTTGTCGATGTGTTGTTGTATTTTTTATATACACTAGGCTAGAACATGTAGCAAACAACATGCCACAAAGTTAATAACAACAACAGCAACAACAACGAAAAACCCACCAAAGCCCACATAAACATAGAATGCCCATTTTTCGATGGATTTTTAAGAAGGAACAGAATAATGTTTTGATTGTGGGAATAACATAATACATATGCCTATACATATGTAAAGGGTGTTTTTTTTAGAGTGTCACAACTTTGCGTTGGCATCACTGCCTTATTTAAGCACCCATTTAACAGCTGATAGGTGCTTTTCGTTTAGTTTGCTTTAAAATTTCATTATGAATCGATTTACAGCAAAGCAACGCGTGCAAATTGTTGAAATTTTTAATAAAAAATAATTTTATTCGTCAAAGTTAGCGTGCACTTCTTCCATTTTCCGATGAAGCACATTTCTGGTTGAATGAGGAGAATCCACACTCTTTTGTCTAAACACCATTACATCTACAGAAAATTACTGTTTGGTGCGCTTTATGAGCTGGCGGAGTCATTGGCCCATATGTCTTCAGAAACATTGATTGTCAGAATGTTAGGTCGACTTCCTAAGAAAGTTGCAATGCATATTTAAAATCCATACACTTCAAAATCCCGCATCATTTATATTTTGAATGCAAACATATGTATGAGTTGCATAGCGACGTTCCTAAATGCCGATAAAATGCAAAAACTGTCACTGCAACGCAAGGTTGCACTTAAGACATACTAATTTTTTTCAAATTATGCATTGCAACTTGCGTTTAGGAAGTCGGCCTTACTGTCAATGTTGAACGGTATAGGAACATGATTCGAAATTTTTTCCTACCTCAATTACTTGGCATTAATCTTGCTGATATGTGCTTCCAACAGGACGAAGCCACATGCCACACAGCGGCCGCTACAATTTATTTACTCAAATAAACTTTTGATGAAAAAATAATTTCGCGTAATGGCCCAATTAATTTGCCACCAAGATCGTGTGATTTAAACCCATTGGATTATTTTCTTTGGGGTTATGTAAAGTCACTTGTGTACGTCGATAAACCACAAACAATTGAACACCTGGAAATCAACATTCGAAGAGTTATCGGCGAAATACGGCCGCAAATGCTGCGAAAAGTTGTTGAAAATTGGTGTTCCAGATTGCACCTTCTACGCGGCAGCCGTGGCGGCCAAATGTCAGAAATCATATTTAAACATTAATTTCATTAAATTTGCTTTCCAATAAAGCCTGTTTCAGTGATATTAAAAGTATATTTCCTTGTTTTATTATGATTTAAACTTGTGCTACTCTATAAAAAGCACCCTTTACATATGTACATAAATATAGTACATACATATACTCGTATGTGTATATTCAAGTATGTATGTATGTATTTATGTACACATTTACAATGTATGGAATGGGTTGCTTTTGGGGCTGGAATGAGTGGTTTTCAATACGTTCTATGTAGTTATGGTGGAATTTTCAAGAAAAATAAATACATTCGTACATCTGTAAGCTTCAGCATCCACACGCATTTACCGGCTAAAATAACTTATTAATAAGGTGCATTCTTTCTTTTGATTTGTTTGACGTTTGTTCTTAACAAACAGCCATTGATGTTTAAACAGTCGACTCTCGATAATTGCAAATTCAAGGGATCAGCAGAAAAGATCAAATAATCAAGAGTTCATATTAACGAGAATTTTGTGAAGTCATTTTAATTAAAAACACAAACATCTGAAAAAAGAGGTTTAAGACAACGAGCATGCAGTGTGCGAAATACTGGCTAAAAAAATTGAAAACATTCAACTTATAGAATGATAATCAAGGGACAGTTCAAATTATCGACAGATTCGAGTTAACGACTATCAAATTTTCGAAAGTCCACCGTATATAAATGCAAATGATATGAAATTTAAACATCCCAGTTGGCAAAATCGTCACAGACGACATTGTCTTCGACGATTAATGTACGACATGTCGCCTGTTCATTAGGTTTTCTAATCGAAAATTTAAAGGAAATCGTCGTTCATGACTATCTGAGCGACAATATCAATCATTTTATCTTCAATAAAACTTTGTTGAGGACAATCTGAGCGACAATATCCATCGTTTTGTTTTCAATAAAGCCGTGTTGACGACAATCTGAACGACAGTGTCATACGTTTTGTCTTCAATAAGACTTATTGTCTTCAATAAAGCAGTGTTGACGACAATCTGAGCGACATTGTCGCCCATCTCGTCTTGTGTGACCTCGGCGCCATTTGTATGAAAATTTCGTCGACGATTTGTATGGGGCTGTCTTCAATATGTCTTCTACGACTTACTATTGTCGTATACCCGTCGTCAAAGATGCCTTAAAGACGTGGCCAACTGGGATACGTAATGGGATACTACATACATATGTATGTATGTATGTTTGTATGTATGTAAGTACATATGTATATATTTCTAAATAATTTTTTATTTTCTAAATTATGGCTATAGAAAAAAATTATTTGGTGTTTAAAAATTTGCCGGCTGTTTTATATAAATCTTAAAAATTTTTTCATAGCTCGGAATGTTCTATTTTATAAATAAAGTACATATGTATTCACATGTATGTATGTATTTTTGAATATGTGTTTGTACATATGTACTTGCATCTAAATACATATACAGTTTTCCATTCCTTCCCTATTTTGCATTCCTGCAGCATATTCAAACAAATGTTCAATTATCATCATAAATAATTTGCATGTACACTCCGAATCAAATGATTAGAACCACTTAAGTTTCGACAGCGAAAATTTTACCACCATCGGAAAGGGAATTTTCTTAAGACTGAAGAAATAACAACAATAATATAAAAAAATTAATTCAAAAGTATTTTAAACATCATTTAAAAAAAATACAAAAATAACTTTCATTCCTATGAAAGTTTGAAATATTATGCCAATAGTCAGTCGGATTTGATTTATGCGTTAAACTATTACTACAAGAATAATATTCAGGGCAATTATGAATAAAATTCCGAGGGAAATTTCTCCCTTTTCCAATTAGAATTTTTTGTTTTCATATCAATTGCCATGAGTTGGAATTGTTCCCCGGGAAAAATTTCTCACGGAATTTTATTAATAATTGCCCTCAATATGTACACACACTTGTGTTCCCGTCGCGCTAAAAAAAAGCATAGGGCCTCGTAATCCCCATGGTTTCCTTCATAATTTGTTAATGTTTCGTTAATCAGTTCTTTTTAAGATGATAAGGTGATTAGCCTTAAGCATTCGATTCTTGTTGGGGCTGCCTACATAGCCTACCTTGCAGACTACTAAGCCGTTGACCAACAAAATATTGGTTCATACGCCTACCTTCCCCCATGCACCATATAAGTAGGTTCATACGCCATCTAGAGCACAAAAGAGTGCTACTCGTTGAAACTTCGCTATACACATGCCGTTTTCTTGGTTGCCACTGCCCCATCTGCTTTTCATTTGTGACCGTGCCAGTTGACTCAACTTCTCGTTTACTCATGATACTAAAGAACCTTTAGTATCTAGTTTTAGACTAGATTTTTGTCAACGATGGGTGTTTTATTTCCCCAGTATCCTTCAAATTGAATCAATATGGCAAGCGTTCCCAATTCGCCATTGGAGAGACCCGTTGGAGGGTCTATTAGTGCAAAGCCGGCAAGCAAAGTGTTTGAAATATAGCGAAATGAGCCAAAATCGATGTTTATCGCTCGCAAGAATATTCCTATCGGGAGGGACATTGAGCGGGAATTTGGTCAAACTCACCTATGAGATACTGAAAACTTTGAATCTTTAAACCTCTTTAATGTCAAGGGACATTTAATTAAAAGTGTCATGTTAGTCATGGAAGTACTGTGGTTTTTACTGAGGAAAAGTAATTTAATATGGACGGTGTAAGAAAAGAGGAGCTATTTTCAAATTGCCGACACAGAAAAGGGTGTAGAAATCAATTTCGGATTTCAAAGTGCAATAATTACTGGAGAAACTTACAAGACTCTGTTACAATCGCCTTTCTCAAAAGTAAATATTCCTCGCTATCGTGGTTGGCGTATTTCGACTTCGACTGCGACGTTTTTCACATAGAATAAATAACATATGAGCTTTTATCCGAGAAATTCCACTTTTTGTAGCGTGCGACAGCAACAATTAACCTTGTATTTCTGAACAATGTGACCCGATTTTTCTTAAAATTTTTCCTAACGTAGAGCTGCTGACGGCCTACACAAATACATATATAAAGAAGTAAAAAAAAGCTTCGTTTTCTTTGAAAAATACAAGCATATTTGCTTGGTGTCGCACGCTACAAAAAGTTGACATTCCTGTGGAAAAGCCCATATGAAGATTTTTTCTTTAATCTAGGACCCAAATATCACTGTAAGGCCCAATATTTTTTTATTCTGCAACATGATAATTAATGCTCCTATATACAGTGTAACCTCCTATAACCGGACACCTCTAATAACCGAACAAGTATTGAGGATGTTGGATCTCATTAGTTTTTACATGAAAATTAATTCCCATAACTGGAAAAAGTAGTAGAACTTGTCAGCAGGGTTGTCAGATTTTTCACGACCTATTTCGCCAAATTGATTTTAAAAATCGCCAAAAAGTTATTAAAATCAGTTTTATGTAGTTTTTCTTAATATATATTTGATAATAAGTTTGTTTTTATATAACACTTGTTTTAATATAAATTTTTATAAAATAATCGTAGTAATGTTGGCAGGAAATCGCCAAAAATTATATCTTGTAAATTTTTCTCATCCAAATTCAAAACGCATTCCTTATAATTAATAATAATAATAATAATTAATATAAGAAAAATCATGATAATCAAATTGTTTTAGTTTTCTGCAGACGATTTTTTGATAGGATTTATTTTTTTAAATTACTTCAACAAAAACTAATTTTCCTCAATTACCAATTAAGTTCAATTTTGCTAAAAAAAATATCCATAAAAACCGCCAACAAATTTATTTATATCTAAAAAAAATCGCCAAACAAGTTGAAAAATTGTCATGTTTGGCGAGAAATCGCCATATCTGACAGCCCTGCTTATCAGCACTAATTATCCAATAGGGAGTGTGTGTATGTATTCCTTTATGTTTAGTTTGTTCGGTAATTGTTATCAGCTACTTGATGATCTCTTTTTGAGAAGCAGATAATACCTGAAGACACAGAGAGAGTAAAAACGAGAATGACTACTGTTAAACAACAACACCCCTGTCTCAATCCAAATGTCCTTTATTTTGTTTGCATTTCCTACTTCCTCCCATTTTCATTATTTTCTTTAACAATTACAACTTCGTTTTTGTTGTTGTATGGGAATTTAGTATTTTTTTTTAAGGAAAACTTATTTATTTAAAAAAATTTCACTATGTGCATGTTTTTTTATAATGAATTACTTTTAATAAAGGGTTGCTGTTGTGTTATTTTTTGTTTGTTTTCTTTTAACACGTTTGCACATATGCTGTTATTATTATTATTATTTTTCTTTACTTGCGGTTTTTATTGTTGGTTTTGAAGAGAGTTATAGTTTTTTAAATGCTGCATAGAACAACTCGTAGTAAAGTTTATGCATATGCTAATGCCTCTCTATTCATGATCCTCTTGGAGGGTTAATGAAACATGTTTAAAGACGTTACAATTTGAATTTGAAATTCGACACAGAAATGCCACAGCAATGAGTTGTAAATGCTCAGTTGCCTTCTTGCACATAACGTACCTACTGTTAAACACAGCGATGCCAATTTAGCGCCTTTCGCGCTAGTTTTAGCGCGTTTAATAAAAAAAGCGCTAAGCTAGCGCGTTTTGATTAAAGTCAAAAATATCATTTGAGTTTAATATCTTTCTACTTTTTTGTATAAATTTAACAAAATTTAACTTTTTGTTTAAATGCGTTAATGATTCAGATATTGCAAATAAAATTCCCTTGACTGTGGATAGAATTAAGAACGCATTTTAATATTGTAAATGGCAAATATTTTGAAATTTCGCAGTTAAAAATATGTACTCGTAGTCGTGACCCAAAAAATTTATATAACTTAAAATCAAACTAAGAATTTCGAATATTTGGAAGGCGAGACTGATTCTGTATTAAATGATTTTAGTTATTTAGGATATAATTTCGAATAAGCAATATTATGCATAATCTGAAAAAGAGTTACTAAAAAATTAATTGTACTCGTATTTACTAATACATACATCGTCCTTTATTAAAATTTAATTTAGCGCGTAGGAAAATAGCGCGTTTTGACTATAAATTGTTGATAATGCTTTAACTTAGCGCGTTCTAGCGCGTTTTGAGAAGGGGTATAGCGCGTTTGGGTTATATATAGTTGGCATCGCTGGTTAAACAATACTTTTTATTACCATTATTTTCTCTTTAATTTATTATGAACAATATTAGCACTTTATTAGCTTGACATACAGTGGCGGCCTTATAATTAGAAACTACTCGTACTACGCAGTGTGCATTTATTTGTATTAATATACATATTTTAAAAACGTTAATCATCATATTGAAAATCAGGCCGAATTACACAAATTTCACCTATTCGGTTCAAATATCAATTCATATACATATAAGAGTTGTTTTTCATATATTTTAGTTATTTTTTTTAATTGAAAAGCAACTTTTAAATATGATTTGATCACTCCTATCGTGGAATTATTGTTCGCGTGAAATTTTCATTCCCCTCGAAGGGCAAAATGCTGCCAATCTCCCGTGAAATTGTTTTCCCGCTATCAGTCCCAGTGAATGTAAAAAACGGAAAGAAGATTTGTAAAGCTTATAAATTAATTAAAAATCAGACAAATTTAAGTTCAATAATAAGAAATACACAAATTTTATGTTCCAAAAGATTTTTTTAAACTTTAAAGTTGTTTTTTTTATATATTAAAGGTGCAAGTAGAAAAACAATTCTTTAGTATACCACCGCGGTGCAATGGTCATGCAATTTACTGTGTGTGAACAAAACAGATTCACACTCAATGAAAAAAGTTGTTGCAGGGAATTATTGTTAACAATCGTAAAGTTTACTTACTAATCTTGTCCTAAAAATAAATATTTATAACTTTTAATATATAATTCGAAGGAAAATATCGAAATTATTCCATGTTTTAATTCAGTTCGCCTGCAAAAATAAAGTGAAAAAACCAAGGGAAAAGTGAAAAAATTCACGTGCAAAATATTATTCACGATAAGGGGAATATTATTCACGATTGCAATTTGGTGAAAAGTGGAAATATTTCAAGGGAAAAAATGTTCACGATAAGGGTGGATATTTAAATAGCAAACGGCCTCAATGATAAATTTCCATTTGTTTCTATCCTGGGCTGTCCTTAATGCATCGTTCTGCATAAACTTTGACGTAGTTAGCTGATTTAAAGCCGATGTCCGCCAAGTGTTTTTAAGGCCCATACGTATCCGATTATAAAGATAAATTTTCCAAATTTAAAATCCAAAACACAAACCAATTGCATTAACAGAGCTGTGTTAACCTGATAACATAGCCCTGTTAGACATGAAAATCGTGGAAGTATATACTCCAAATGGAGTGCTGGACATATTTCTCAACAAAATGAGGTTTTAAATTTCGAAATTTATCTTCAAACACGTAAATAAAATATCTATTGAAATCTTTAATACTACACCCTGACTGTTGGACCTCTTTAAATAATAAAATTAAAATTTATTCAATTTATCACTAGTGCAAATAACAAAATTTCTGTACGTGTATATCATGAAGTAATAACATAATAAATATAGTATATTTTTTTTTTACCCAAAATAACAAGTACTTAAAACAATCAAAACCACCATGCACATACTACATAAATATTTACTGACACAACATAGAGCTGATATTTTTATTCTGGCTATTAATTTTTTATGCTGAAAAAGATTTTTTTTGTTCGTAGTACATATGTATGTATGTACCTACAACAACGATTTTTACATTCTTACAGTCTGTCCGTCCGTCTGCTGATATTCAGTTCAGTTTGTCTGTCAGTTTCGACTGCAATTAAGTTTGATCTCCTCGGTTGGCAGTGTATGTGATCATTCATGTATAAATTCGTTTTTAGTATCCCAGTTGGCCAAATCGTCGCTGACGACATTGTCTTTAACGATGAATGTACGACATGTTGCCTGTCGATTAGGTTTTCTAATCGACAATTTAAAGGAAATCATCGTTCATGACTATCTGAGCGACAATAACACACGTTTTGTCCTCAATAAAACTTTGTTGAGGACAATCTAAGCGACAATGTCGCTCGTTTTGTCTTCAATAAAGCCGTGTTGATGACAATCTGAGCGACAATGTCACACGTTTTGTCTTGAATAAAACTTTGTTGAGGACAATCTGCGCGACAATGTAACTCGTTTTGTTTTCAATAAAGCACCGCGTGTGGGTTAGACGCCAGACCAACGCCCCTTGCACCCTTTTAGAATGAACCTAGTGCCAATTCTTCAAGGCACTTAGGTTGCAATCTTCGATCAGAGTTGTTATCCCTGTACTACGTCAAGCACCTTGCTCAAGTGCTCAGAGCTATCTACACTCTTTATGCCGTACTGACTTTGTCAAAACAGTACAATCTGTTGAGTGGCAACAGCACCTAGAATAGTGTCTGGCTGACCGCATCAGACCAGCCACTAGCATTGATTTACCACTGGGAAGCCAAGACTATTCTCCCGGCGATTTTGGTGGCAACCAACAACCACCACGTTGAATTCTCAAAGTTCTCACGCTAGCGTGTTGTGTATACACTCATAGCGAGGTCCCTAAGAGAATACCTCAACCATTGCGGGCACAGCTCAACTACACACACAACAAAATCATCCCTTAAACCCCGTGGGGTAGGATGAACTCGGCGTTTCAGCTAAGGATCCTGACGATTGCACATACACTCACAACTTCAGAGCAGCTCGACTGTCGGGTAACCGGCACCCGTGGTACCAGAGAGGTATCTGGTGATACCTCGAAGTTCCACCATAAAGGCTCCACCTCTCTCATCTTTTGAACTCAGGGTAGTTCTAGGTGATGCTGCACCTAACTGACATCAACAGGAACCTGTCTTCCTTTTATAAATATGTGCGCATCCTTTCCTCTGTTGCCAGATATCGGGTAGTAACACATATATTCTATGGGTAATGCACCAAAGCTACGTCAATGGAAAAAGCCACATCACCCCAGCTGGGGCTCCGGGCTTGCCACACCCGTAGTCAAAAATAGACTCGCCTGGGGGGAATCTGAGCGATAGTGTCATACGTTTTGTCTTCAATAAGACTTTGTTGAGGACAATCTGAGCGACATTGTCGCTCATCTCGTCTTGTCTTCTACGACTTCTATGTCTTCTACGACTTACTATTGTCGTGTACCCGTCATCAAAGATGTCTTAAAGACGTGGCCAACTGGTATGTTAAAAAAAACATAAAGACACATACAAAATGAAAAAACCAAGTTAAATCAAAAGGCGCCTTTAACTATGTATTGACTGGATTTTGTAGTTTGTTTAGCTGTGGAAGTGCTCCGTACGTATGTACATATGAGCATGTGCGGGTATTATGTTTCTCGACTTTTTGGTCAACACATATTTCATACATACATAGATATGTACATACTTAGATGCTTTAAGTCAAAATAACTATAGTTACCTACCAGAAAAAAGAAAGAAATCTAAAAAGCTTCAGTTTTCTCAAAGTTTTACCTTGAAATGTTTTGTACGTGTGTTGGTTTGTGTAAATACAGTTGCGTTCAAAACAATAGTTTCCCACCACAATTATTTTTCAATTTACTTATGTAAGCTCTTAATAAAATACCTAAACAAAGTTAACTACTTCAAATGATTCATATTGAAGAACATGAAATATATTCCTTACGAAAGCGCAATTACATCCGAAGAAGAAGTTATAATGAATGCCAGTTTAAACAGATTAATTACTTCCTGCAAAAACGATAAAAAAATATTTTCTTGGTATATGCCAATTGCCCCACTTTTTGCGGATCAATTCATATCTCCACAACTACACTAGCGAGGGCCAGTAAATTTTATATACATACATAGGTGGCTCTTAAAACAAACTGCACCTTCATTACAAAAGCATCGTTATCTATTTGACAATTATTTCCTGCCTATTGATGTATAATTTTGTGCACTTTAAGCTAGTGCTTTCAGTTTTCACGGTACTTGAATTTTTTTTAATTAATCCGTGAAATTACTGCATTTGGCCCCAATGTGCGGTGGTCCGAAGATTACCTTTTATAAACATACAAACTGTACCTAAATATTATACACCACTTTTATAAGCCCTGCGTATTTGCAAATAAAACTGTAAATTGTTGCCATATTATTGCTTTTATTGCGACTTACTAATTCAGAAAACTATTCATGATTAACGCACTATTTGCAAATAAAATGCTTGAGGTTGCCACCCTTACAAAATGCTTCATAACAAAAAAAAAACAATAAATTGATAAATATTGCAACAAAAAACATTGATAGAAGCACATAATGACAATAAAAACAAATAATTATTTGATATTTTTTACATTTACAAAATTTTTTTGTCAACATAAGTAAGTTTTCTATAGAAGTGCTACCAAGTTTGATACTTTTGCAAATAATTTTATTTTCAAATAGAGCGCGTATAAACGTAGTAATAGTTAATAACAATAATAATATGTAAGGGTGCGTACAGAGTAGCCGCTTGTTGCCGAGCCGAGTTGGTTGACGCTTGTTGCGAGAACCAATGCGAAAAAACTGGTACTATACAAATTAGTACAAACAAGCGCGAACCGGTCATAGTGGGCGCCGAGCTGGTCAGAGCGCTGGTTGAATGCGAGAAAACAGTTCCAAAGCGTTTTTCAGCGCCGAAAACATTGTTTATGTTATTTTGTTATGATTTCAACTTTTTGGAAAATTAAAAAAAAAAATAAAAACAAAAATTTAATGCCCTAATTCAGTAAGAAGATTTACGACGTTTTTGTTTGAAAATGCTTCAGAGTTCTTGTCTTTGAAGTCTCTAAAGCAAAAGATTCATTCTTCTCATCAATCAACTTCTACATATGTATGTGTTTTTAATCTTATAGTGTGTTCACATTGAAAGTTAAAACCATAAACAGCTGATTTTGCATCCACACTGTAAGTTTGTTAAATTCAGATTTTAACTCACAGGCTGTCTAATAACTTTGCTGAAAATAAAATAGATCTCCTGCAAAAATGGGTGTATTTGATGTTGTATTTTTTTTTTTTTTGCTGTTTAATAACACTTATTTGACAAACTGTACAACAACTGTTTTTGTTTGCATGAAAAACTCAGATATTTCTTAATGCGCTCTAAAATGGAAATAATTTTATATTTTGTAAATAAATTTTTTTTTTTAATTATGCAACTTCTTATAGAAAGTGAAGAAGTGCTGGGAAATAAAGTTATTATATATAAAAATGCTCAAATAGATTATAGGATAAACCTTTTTTATAGGCAGATGAATGTCAGTCATATCGTGCCTACCATGTCAAACCAGTGATGGGAAATGTGGCACAATTGTGTCATTTTTGGCACTATTGAATGTTAGGTGGCACTGTGGCACTCTCGCTCCTTTTGTGGCACTTTTTGCCCATTCGAGCCATTAGAGCCAAAAAAAGCTTAAGCGGCATATTTTTATAACTTCATTTTTTGAAGAAAATTGATTATCTGCGATCGTAGAAGATAATGTTGCCTAAGCAACATAATAATTGGCGGTTATGCCTCGAATTAATATGGAAACTTTTCTTATTCCCATAACAAGTATTCTTGTACTATTTACATTATTAAGTATTGTAAGGTTAGTAGGATTTGGGGCTGATTATTGTTCGGTGTCCAATGAATGTTTGTGACGATTTCTTAAGAGAAATAAATAATTTCCTTTGTAATAGCTGATATCGTAAAGACTTTATAAATTTCCCCAAAAACGTTGGTCGTCTCGTCAAACTGCTGTGTATAGAGTCCTTTCACAATGGAAGGCCTTGTAATTTTTCTTCACGTAAAGATAAAACTTATGCTCTTAAAATAAGAAATGATATTAATGTCAATATGCAATCTGAAGATGTAAGAGTATATATTTAATTTTTAGGAGGCTTTCTTTTTTATTTCGTTTTTAATTGTGTCGAAATTTTCTTATCAAAAAATATATTGATGATCTCTGTTGATGTTGTAATATACATTTGTAGTTCTAAATTCTTTGAACCGAAATTTCCCCGCATAAAGTTGTAGAATTCAAAAATAATATAGTATTTCCTATAGTATCCCTAGAAATTAGGGTAACAACGTGACGTATCGAATGGTAGCGATGATATATAAGTCAATTTTCACTTTCCAGAGGTCAATGAAAATATTTTAGTTATTTTCCTTCAAAAAAAAACTCTTTGTTTTCCCATAATTTTTTGATTATTGTTGCTGCTGCATCTATTTTTAAGTTGAAAATCGTTCAAGCGCCGTCTATTCTTATTCACTGGCATAGACATTATCAGCTGCTTTCGGTCATTTCAACTTGGCAGCACTGAATTCAACACGGTGAAAACAAGGTTGCATTTCATAAAACCAATTGAAAAATGGTTTTAAGTTGGTTTTAACAAAAACAATTTGCATGGTAAAACCAGTTTTTAACAGCTTTAACTTTAAAACCAACTTTTATTAAAACCATTACAGTGTTAAAACACTATTATGTAATGTCGTGATTTGTAAGCGAGTAACGAAATTTCGCTATCAGAAAAGTATCGTAATTAATTATACTCGTATGGCAAGTAGTTCTTATAATAATGTCTAATATTTTGCAGGGGAATGTTATGTTGTCCTATATATTTTGATTTCAATTTTTTTTTTTAATTTACCTGAGATTTATTAATTTTTTTTTTTTACAAATTTTCAAACTAGGATTGCGGCTTAGGTCTAAAAAAGTTAAATGAGTTGTTTTACGAATTATTTGTTATTTCGTTGACTATTATTTTTTCTTAGAATTTTCACACAAAAATAAATCTCTCAAAAATATAAATTTAATAATTCAATGTGCTTTTTTTGTCCCAATCAAAAGCTTCTTTTTAATTTTAATGATCAACGTATTTCTTGGCTTTTTACACAAAAAAAAATATAAAAAAATTTCGTAATAGGCTACAATTTGTTTAAGAGTTTTTTTTTTAAGCCGGCATCGTTTTTGATTCTTTCATTATGTGTTTAAAAATATTTTATGTATTTTCGAATCTTAATGTTCATCATTTTTAAACTCCAGCATGACTAGTAAAACCAGTTTTTTTTTTGTTCGTTTCTTGTTGTGCGTCAATATTAATGGTTACTTAGAGCTCTTTTTATTTATTTTTATTTATGTATATGAATTGGAATTTAAGTCTTTTTTATTTCAGTCCTTTAATAATGAGTTTTGTTTTCAATTTAGTGGGCACCACGTGGGATTTTTTATGTGTTTGGGCTTCGACGTCGTTTTGAGTCGTTAGTTAAGTTTGGGCGCCTTTGAGGTACTTGTAAGGGTTTATTTAGTGTTTCTTTTGGGGTTTTTATTTTTAAAGATTGCAGACAATTAGGCGTTTACAAGCTGATACAACGAGAAATTGTATGTATAGTGAGAGATAAAAACTAATCGTATGTTTCAAAAAATGGGCGCTTAATAGTTTTTTGTAATTAAAATAAAAAACAATCATTATAAATGAGACTAAATTTTGTGGGATAGATAAATTGAAAATGTAGCGTCAGCTGAAATGGAAAACCACACAACTGACATATATGTACCTATGGCCATTTCTGCGAGAAATTTCACTTTTTTGTCGCGTGCGACAGCAAGCAATTAACATTGTATTTCTGAACAAGGTGACTCGATTTTTCTTAAAATTTTACCTAACAAATATATAAAAAAGTAAAAAAAAAGTTTCGTTTTCTTTGGAAAAAACAAGCATATTTGCTTGGTGTCGCACGCTAAAAAAATTCCTGTGGAAATGCCCATATACTATTTTACAGTAGAAACAAAATATGTTATAAAAAATACAAAATACAAAAATTAATGCAATTTTGGCAATCAAGTATGGCAGATTTAGAAAAAGTAGAACGATTTATTCATTGTTCATTAATGGATAAATAATAAATTGTCCAAGTTTCAAAGAGTTACGTTAGTTAGACTCGCCTCACATACGGGAATTTTAGTTGAGCAACTTCTGCGTTTATGGCAGAGAGAGGAACAGATAATGAAGAGCAGCGATGCCAACTACATATTTATAACCCAAAGGCGCTAATCCCCTTCTCAAAACGCGCTAGAACGCGCTCAGTTACAGCTTTGTCAACTATTTATAGCCAAAACGCGCTATTATCATACGCGCTGAATTAAATTTTAATAAAAGTTGATGTATGCATATATGCATATGTAAATTTACACTTTTGAACAATGAAACTCATATTCATCTCACTTGAAAATAGTTGTGTAAAACCAAAACGCAGCGATAAAATCAAAAAATGTAAACTCGTCCATTTTCAAATAACTTTTCTTCTAAATTCGGATGCTAGAGCAGTTGTAACCATATGCTTTAACATCCCAACTTACAAGCAAATTTGTGAAAACGATTCGGTAGCCAGAACAAAGTCCATTATTTTAATAAAATCAAATAAAAATATGTAATTTGAACTAACAATTTTTTAGTACAATTAAGGTCAAAAAAGTACAATTTTTGAAAGTTGTTGGTACATTTTTAATGCCTTCCCTGATGTACATACATATGTGACGCGCAAAATAGAAAGGGACCTAAGGGCAAAAACCGGTTTTGTTCAGGAGAGCCATTTTAAAGATTTAAATACGTGTATCTTTGGTGTACCATCACTGAGCGTGTTGGTATTGATCTCAGAAACGTGTTGGTCAACCTTGAAAACGCGCGTAGGTCGTCCCTACCTCTTGTTTTGTGTAGTTGGTTTTTACCTAGCGCGCTGTTTCCATGAGTTTGATATCAATTTTGCTCGCGTTTTTTCCAATCCATGTTTATTTTCTGAAATTATTAATTGTGAATTATAATAAATACTCATTTATAATTCTTTTAAATCGTGAATATCACTCTGTTAGTACGAACATTTTTTCACATAACCTTAGAATCGTCGACTTCAATTTCATAAAACGCGCATATCTCTGGGAGGGAACACTTTTGGGGCATGGGATCGGTCTCATTCAATGCTCAGATGTTGTCCACATAAAAAAAAGTGAAAATTGATTTTTTTACCCTTACGAGGGCGGTTCGGAAACTTCTTAGCCTAGCACAAAAAGCGCGGTATAAACAGAAAAAAGTTAAGTGTTTTGGAAACTTCCATCTCTGCTATGAACACATGTTAAATTTTGTTTCGATCTGGCAACTCCTTCATATAGAAACAGGTGTTCACAAAAGACGCATCCGCGATTTTTTAACAATGAAAAAATTAGAAATGAGTGGTGTCATTAAATATTTATATAAAAAAGGTTTATCGGGACAAGAAATTCATAATGATATGGTGAATGTGTTAGGTGAAAGTGCTCCTTCATATGCAACAGTAAAAAATTGGGTTGCTGAATTTAAACGTGGTCGTACAAGCATTGAAGATGAACCACGTAGTGGACGTCCAAAAACAGCAACAACAACAGAAATTGTAGCCAAAGTGCATGATATGGTATTAAATGATCGACGAATAAAAGTGCGTGAAATAGCTAATATCATGGGCATCTCAAATGATCGAGTCCATTTAATTTTGCATGAAGAACTACAGATGAAAAAGCTTTCTGCAAGATGGGTGCCGCATTTGTTAACAGTCGATCAAAAACGCATAATAATGAACATTTCTCAAGCTTGTTTGGATCGTTTTAAGCGAAATAAAATGGATTTTAAGCGTCGTTTCATAACTGTTGATGAGACATGGATCCACCACTATACTCCAGAGACAAAAGAACAATCCAAACAATGGACTGAAGCTGGAGGAAGTGCCCCAAAGAAGGCAAAAACAATTCAATCGGCTGGTAAGGTTATGGCAACGGTTTTTTGGGACTTCAAAGGTATTTTATTGATTGACTATCTGCAAAAGGGTAAAACAATAAATTCAGAGTACTATTGCAACCTTTTGGATCAATTAAATATACAAATTCGAGAAAAACGTCCTGGCTTACAACACAAAAAAATTATTTTTCATCAAGACAACGCACCAGCGCACAAGAGTGTTTTAACAATGGCTAAAATCAACGAATTAAAGTACGAGTTGCTTGACTACCCACCTTATTCTCCTGATTTGGCTCCCAGTGACTTTTACCTGTTCAAAATCTAAAAAAAATTCCTTGCTGGCAAATGAAGATGCAATTACAGTTGTAAGCAACTATTTTGAAGACCTTGAGGAAAACTATTTTAATCAAGGGATAGAATTGCTAGAAAAGTGTTGGACTAAGTGTATTGAAGTTTCAGGAGATTATATTGAAAAATAAAAATATTTTTGAAAAACTAACTATTCTCTTTCATCGATAGGCTAAGAAGTTTCCGAACCGCCCTCGTAGGTCCCTTTCGCTATGCGCTGTCACATATATAGATATAGTAGACAATATCATAGAATCCAATACTATGGGAAACTGTTTAACTTAATAAACACTTGTCTGACTGCAAAGGTTTTTCATTGGTAAGCAGTGGTTACGCCTTTTTGGGCAAAATATTTGCCAAGTGTGACCGTACCTTTACAGTGTTTATTTTATTTTTACCTGATGCTCTTTCCTCTAACCAGCATTATTAAATCATTCTCATAAAAGACACCATCACAGACACAACGAATTAAGATCTTCTATCTTCTTAAATGCCACTTTATAACATTTAAATGGCATCTTAGGTAAAATAATGTTTAAATAAAATATTAGTAGGGAAACCGAAGAAAAAATGTCACACACGAGTAATCAGCGATGCCAACTATTTATAACCCCAACGCGCTATTCCCCTTCTCAAAACGCGCTAGAACGCGCTAAGTTACAGCATTGTAAACTATTTATAGCCAAAACGCGCTATTTTCTGACGCGCTAAACTAGATTTGAATAGAAGTCGATGTATGTATTCTACGATTATTAATGAAAATCAACGTATGTTTTATATTTCTCATTTCGCGTTTATGATAACAAATTGTTATATTTTTAATGCTTTTTAGAAGAGTTCTAGGAAATTTTTGAAAAATATGGACGCATTTACATAATTTTTTTCTAAAAAAAGCAACACAACTTCCACCATTTTTAAAATAGCCTTGAAAAATAATTTTTTTTACTCTACTGAAAGAATTTGATTTTGGACATTCGTTGTAGTAATTACAATGCATTTTTTAAGTAGCTCTTTTTCAGATTTTACAATATGGCTTCTTCGAAATTATATCCTAAATAACGAAAATTATTTAATACAGAATCAGAATCGCCTTCCAAATAATCGAAAACCTTAGTCTTTCTTTTAATTTTACTTGTCAAACTTTGTAAAATACGTTTTTAATTCTAACCACATTTGAGTGAATTTTTTGCGTCCGCTGCATCATTAACTAATTCAAAAAAATTTTATCAGACTTTTGGATACTAGAAAATTTTTAAATATGTACAAAAAAGGTAAAAAATATTGAACTGAAATGATGCTATTGACTTTGTTTCAAACGCGCTAACTTAGCGCCTATTTTATTAAACGCGCTAAGATGGAAAAAAGCGCGTTTGGCATAGTTAAAACGCGCTAATTCTAGCGCGAAACGCGCTAAATTGGCATCGCTGCGAGTAATACTTGTATTCAGAACTCAATGGCGTAAAAGAATTTTACCAAAGAAAAGTTGGTATAATATGGAATAAAAAGACTGACTGACTTTCTATTTAATCTCGATATTTACATAATAATATAAAAATTTATTAATAATATGGGTGACAGCGTGGTGAGACACGCACATATACACAAACACACACGCACATTGACAACGTAAACAAATGATTGAAATTCAAATAAAATGAATAAAAAGAATGAAGAAATTTCATAAAATGTACTTTATTTCTTCTAACTACTCTGTTTTTTAATACCCAGCATCACGTTTGAATTGTATAAAAGTAACAACGACAGAGTAGCATCATAATTTAAGAGGAAGTGTAAAGGTCATATAGAATCCGTCATACGTTAAAACTCGCCTTTCTCTTTTTTTTTGGACGAAAATAGATTATTTGCGAAAAAAAAACGAAATTCAAAATAGGTATTTATCGCTTAAGCTTTTTTGGCTGTTACCCCACAATGTGTGTGTAAGTTTTGTTTACATTTGCATTTTAGGTAAGCAGCTTTGAAAGCTCTTAAATTTGTTCTTGTTTCTTTGCAAAATAAGAGCACAATCTTCTTGTGGCTGAGATCTGATTGGCTGTTGTGCTCTCGTCGGTGTGAAAGCATAAAAAGCTCTTTATAAAAGTTGGCACATTGTGCATATGGCTTGAACGTACCTGATATATAGAGCTATAACCGCCAAAAAAAGCGAGGTATTTTTTGAACTGCGGTTTTTGACGAAAATCGTTTTTCTACTACCGTAAATAATCGATTTTCGTCAAAAAATTAAGCTTGAAAATTATATCGCTTAAGCTTTTTTGGCGGTTATGGCACGATATACTGTAAGAAAAATTGCGCTGAATATATTTTTTCTTAATATTGTGCAACTTATTGTGAAGCAAACCGATTATAAAATTCGCAATAGCAATAAGGTAAGGTTAAGCTAGGAAGGGTGGTGCTATAACGCACCTCCAAACGGAAACCCAGTTGGGTCCATTGTGATTCCCTTCCATTGCATATTAAAAGTAATATTTACCCCCAGAAGCGCTCCTATTATCCATCACTAAGCCACTGAATTCAAATGATGAAGCCCCTTGTATCCTCCAGCTTACACTTCTTCCCGATATCAGTAATGCTCTCATGGAAACGTCTTCTCAGTCATATAAGCCCATGACTTTGCAGCTTCGGGCAGTGGCAGATAATGGGCTTAATTACTAGTGTCGTATTTCGACTACGCCTGCGACTATTTCGTGCTAGATTAAAGAAAAACTGTTGCAATGTTCTTTAGTCTAGTAGAAAATCGACGAAGTCGCAATACGACACTCGTAATAAGGCCCAATATGTTAAATGGTTTCTGGTTCTGAAATCTGAAGTGCCGGTTTCCCAAAATGCTGGTTCTTGTTCTGACCGAGCAGTGACCAGTCAACGCGTCTATCACGACTCGCATTGGATTCTTATTCATATCCAGTAGCAGATTGGATCTTCCTGATTCGAGTTTTTGGCCACATAGCCCTGGAGACTCTACAATGCTCCCTACTTCGCCATGAACTGTATGTCCTGCTCCCTACCCAATTACTGAGTTCCCAGTAGTAATGACCTATCGGTAATTTCACCGATCTGTCACACATTCCCTCATCTTACGCCGATTATATTCTTACCAGCTTATTGGCAATTTCATTTCCCTCAACACTGATGTGGCCAGGAACCCAACATAGTCTGACACTATATTTGTCCATAAGCAAGTTGAGGGCTCTCCTACAGTCACTAACAAGTTTCGATTTGACATTGTGACCGCTTAAAGCTTTTTGCGCTGTCTGGCTGTCGAGAGGGAAAGGGAGAGAGAGAGATACCAGCTTGGAGAACGCTGCTTTCATTCAGCAGTCTGAAAGAACTACGAATATTCGTTCCCAAGATATAGACACCATCCCCTGTGCCTTCCCCATATTTGACCCTTCTCTAAAGACCGCACTACGCTCATATAGCATATCGGATTTGACGCAATAGTTCCTATCCAGAATTACCAGTGAGAGTGTTCTACTAAAATCAATTTCAGCGACCTCATAGTCCGTGAACCCAGGGGTTACGGATCTCTGATCACTAAGATTAATGTGTGACCTGTTATTCATGTCATCACCAAACCTGCTTCTATGAGTCTAATGGTAGAATTAGTCGATTCGTGTTACTTTGGAAGTTCTTCTTGTTATTCTATTTCTATTTGCTTTATAGCTGATCCGTCAATTCTACCATAAGTCTACTATAAGTCTAGTCTAGTCGCCGTACTAACCACAAAGTCCTCTATAGGAAGTAGTAGCAATAAAGTACTTAATAATATTGTTTAGGTTATGGGTACTTGGAGTGTTTGAATATGCTTTCGAACTGTAGATCACCTCTTAAAGTATTGAAGTTTTTTATCTCGGCTGGGATATGCTTAATGTTGTCTTTAAACAGCTAAAGGCATTTGTAATACCTGAGACACGAAATCATTCTTTTAAATTCCTGGTATTGCAGAGAAATATTTATACCAAGTACCTATCAAATATAATTGTATACATTATGATCATATTTAATGGAATTTAAATTAAATTTTCAATAAAACAGCTAAAGCAACAACAACAGCAGGAATCAAACAGAAAAGAAATGCATTCAACTTGAAGATTGTTTCTCCATCGTACTACTCGTACGTTTTCTTATAATTCTAAATGCAACAACTAACGCTCTATCAGCCTCTAACAGCATCCACGAACAAACAAACATACTCTTACAAAAGCAGTAGACATTAAAACATTAAAATGTATTTTTTTTTGCCTACAAAAAAAAAAACAATTTGAAGATAAAAAAAAGTTATATGAAATACTTAACAGGAATGTTTGAAATTGGTAGTGGTTAGAAAGAAGGCTTGGTCGGTTGTTTGACTGTTTGAGGCCTGCAGAGAGAAGACTGCTTTAGCGGAATTACTCTAATACCCTGTCCGTCTGTTTGAGTGTGTGTGTGTGTTTGTGTGTGCATCTCATTTCCCACATCTCTATATTTCATAGCTAAATGCATTAAAAATAAATCACAGAAATCTTATACACGTATGGCAAAAAAGGAACGCATTCATTCTGTAAAATAGACAGGAGTTAGATAGAGCGAACATTGATGAAGGCAGACTTAAGTCGAGGAATAGAATACGTATGCATGTATATAAGTATATTTGTATATGTCAGTGCATGTATGTACGAACTATACTTTGTATAATGAAATCCATTTGTTTGTTTGGTTTTAACACCTTTGGCTGCCATCACTGGGTGATGTTTCATTCGAAAGGTAAATATTATTATACTCCTCAAATGAAATGAAATGTATGTTTGCTGCCAGGCTTTAGAGATGGACACTGCTCACTAGAGTGGTGGCAAACATTTTTGTTCTCTAATTCATATACATATTGGCACTATCAAAAATATGAGGTTTGCTGTTATAAATGCGGTCTTAGAGGAGCTTCTAGGCAAACCCGCTTCGTAAATAGGGGTATACCACAGGGAGGAGTTAATTTGCGTTGTAAAATCTAGCTCTAAATCCCGTGCTGCTATCTCTCGGATCGCAGGGGTGCAAAATCTTGGTTTATGCTGATGATGTGGCAATAGCTGCAAGAGGAGAATTCCTCACTACTCTAAGGGATATCCTACAGGATGGAGAAGTCAAATCTTGTTAGATTTAGAACAGGACAGAACAGTAAACTACTTTCCCCGCATCAACATGCATATCAAACGGGAAAGTCAACAGAATCGGCTCTACATGAGCTAGTTGGCACGATAGAGAAATCTCTTTCTGTAGGTGAGGGGCTTTTAATAATATATCTCCAGATGCGATAAGGAGAAGTTCTTTCGCCACTATTGTGGAATCTAGCTCTAAATCCTGTGCTGCTATCTCTAGAATCGCTGGGGTGCGGGATCGTGGCTTATGCTGATGATGTGGCAATAGCTGCAAGATAAAAATTCCTCACTACTCTAAGGGATATCCTACAGGATGGTCTTTTACATTGCACAAAATGTGCGATGAGACGAGAGCTCGCCGTTAATCCTAATAAAACGGAACTAGTCCTCTTCTCCAGGAAGCATAAAATACCTATTTTCCCAACCTATCACTCTTAATAATACGGAGATAAAAGTGTCCAACACTGCAAAATATCTCCCTGTTATTCTTGATTAAAAGCTGAGTTTCAAAACTAATAATCTAGAGATATTGAAGAAAGCAACAAATTAACTCTATCTATGCAAAAAAATCCATTGGGACAAACTGGGGTCTTACCCCAAAAATCATTCATTGGGTCTATACTGCACTATCACGTCCAATTCTCATGTATGTGATTATCGTGTGGTGGCCGTCCCTGGAGAAAAAGGCATATCTTCATATCTTACAGAAGGTGCAAAGACTTGCATCCTTGTATATAACCAGTGCTCTTCGCACTACTCCTACGGATGCACTGGGGATGCGTCTGCACCTAGTAGTAGCAACAACCTCAGCAATCCGTCTTCGTTGTACCTCTCTGTGGAAATGGTACCGGCCACTGTAGAGTATTCGATGATGAAGCTTGGAGATGGAGGATTGACCAAACCTCCCCTGCGCTGCTTTGCGAACGTCTTTATAAAACCTGGATACCATCCACAGAATTATGGATGACTCGAACTCCAGGCAGAAGAAAAATTATTGTTTTTTATATGGATAGTTGGAAAACACAAGAAGTTGTGGGTTATGGAGTCTTTTCAGGGGCTTTAGGTCTTCGTATTGCAAAGCGACTTCCGGATCACTGCAGTGTCTTCCAGGCAGAGATCCTTGCTATAAAAGAAGATGCGGATTGGTTAAAATTTAATGTCACTTCAACAACGACTTTAATGAACATATACACTGATAGTCGAGCAGCTATTATGGCCCTTAAATGCCCGCTTCTAAGAACAACAGCATCACTCGACTGCCGATCATCTATAAATGAGATGGCAGAGCAGTTGGATATTAGGATCATTTGGACCTCGGGGCATAGAGGCTTGGATTTGGAATGTGTGGGTTTACCCTTACTCTGTTGCAAACTCAGACTCAGGCGCAAGACAGAAGATGAAACAAATAGAAGGTGGGTCACAAGAAATTATTGCGTGATCACAAGGCAGTTATGGACTCATATAAATAGGAAAAATAAGGCTTCTCTAATTTTAAAGAATAGGAAACAAATCTCGATTCTAGTGTCCGTGCTAACCGGACGCAGTCTCATAGTGTAGAACATTTTCTGTGCCACTGTCCTGGACTTGCAAGAAAGAGAATGGCCACAATGGGCGCTCTTGAATTCAGGGAACTTTCTGACGTTGCTAGTGTTGAACTGCAACGTAATAGTAGCTTTATATTGAGCTCTGGTTGGTTCGTTGGTGTGGAATCCTCATAAGCAGAGTCTCCGTGCTATCACAATGGACTAAAACGGTTTAAGTGAGTTCGGGTGTTTGACTGGCACCCCTACTTAACCTAACCTAACCTAACCTACCAACCTTGGTTCACTGTTCTGCTAATGGAGAAGTCAAATCTTGTTAGATTTAGAACAGGAAACTTATTATGGATTAAGAACAAAATTTTTAACATATAGAAAAAAAAAAAATGTTGGTACCACAAGCACAATTAAGTCAAAAGTTATACGCTTGTTATAAATATCAAATTTAATTCCAAAGCTGGAACCAAAAAATTTATTATGCCACCGTAAGACAAGAATAATATAATTGCGTAAAGCGAAAAATAAGAAGAATACAGCAAAAATACTGAAAAATCCCATTTTTGGTATCTTGCGAATTTTTTTTGGGAATTGCCGGGAATTTAAAAGCAAATTTTGTTTGTTCTCGCATTATTTTCTACCTAGACGAGCATTTCAGCCGAAAATACCCAAAATTTTTATTATTTTTATGAAATTTTCCATCACCAATTCGCACATTTGCGGCTGTATATCCTCGACAAATTCACGAATACCATCTTTGAGGTCTTGAATCAATTGTGGATCATTGGCATATACCTTATATTTCACATAGCGCCAAAAAAAAATTTTCCGAAGGTATTAAATCACAAGATCTCGGTGGTCCATTGTGATTGCCTCTTCGAGAAATCACATGATCAGGAAACTTCTCACGCAAAAGAGCGATGGTATGTATCGTTACTTGCGTCACACGTAGCGCCGCCTTGTTGAAAATAAACGTGGTCCACATTAATACCTTCAATTACGGCCATACCAAATTGTTTGTGTAATACCCAATTCCAAAGAACGTTTTAGGCACGTTCAGGTGCTGGAGGCATAGTCACATAATCCTAATGCAACATCTGAGCATCCTCCTTCGTCGATATTGTGCAGCAGAATCATCGCCGAAGTATAACAACCGAAAAATGCAGAATTTTCAGTTTTTTTTTTGTGAAAAATTGTTAAATTTTGCCGATTTTATCCATAAAAATTCTGGCAGCACTGCAAGTGTTGCCGGACGCTATTCTATTCTCTACTGAGCCTGCATGCACAATGTTATTTTTTCTTAGTGCCGGTCCAGACTTGCAATTTTTGTTGCAGCAACTTTTAATTTTTTAGTGCAAAAGAGTGAGAGAGGAATACAAATAGTATATATTTCTATTTCAAAACTCTCACACATATTCAAGGATTGCTGCAACAAAAATTCAAAGTCTGGGTTCACACACGGCAATTTTAGTTGCACAACTTTTGAGTTTATGGAAGAGAGAGGAGAAGACAATGAAGAGGGGAGCCATCAAATTTTCATCTCTCGCCCATGAACTAAAAAATTGCTCAACTAAATAAAATTGACGTGTGTAAATCCACTACTAGAAGTGTGCAAATCCGTGAGTGAAAAGTTACTCGCGATTCAGTCTCCAGTACTTATGCATGCAACTAAGAAAGAGTATGTCAGTATATTTCTGTTGCAATGTAATTTTAATGACTGCGTGTGTGTAGTTTGAAAAATGTATGCAATGATTGTTACTACAGGCAGGATATTTGTAGGCGTTAGAAAAAATACAAAAAGAAATAAATCTGAAAAATATATACATGGATATATACACTTGTAAATATTTACATATGTACATATGTTTATAGAAATATACATATATACATACTTATGCATGTATGTATGTCTATATCCACAATTTATTTATACGATTTGTTATTTGTGTTAGGTATAAATTTCACAGGTAAACAGCTTTGACGGCAGCAGTAATAAAATGAGTTTGTAATGTTTTCGAATAAAATGTTAAATTTAAAGTAAATTGAATGGAAAGATAAACATAAAATTTGAAATGTACATACATATGTACGCAGCAAGCGTAAACTAAGTGCAGTTTTAGGAATAAAAGTCGATGAAGAAACAAGTTTCCAATATTTAAAATATTGCTTTAAAAAATCAATAATAAGAAAAACTTTGATTAAAAAAAATATATATGTATGTATGTATTTTTCTTTAAATTAATGACGTTAAAGCAAGAACAAAATTTAATTTTTCTTAGGGTGACTTTTTGGGTTCGAGATTAATACTATGTTCACACTTATATTTTTAAACGTGTTTAACGCCTCATTCGTGTTTAAGAACTTAAACACCACGATTTTGAGATGTTTTACCATACATTGACTTGTTTTGTTGAACATCTCAAATGAAGTGTTTAAGATTTAAACACTTCCTTAAACACGCAAATGGAGTATGTTCAGTGCGATTTTTGATAACTCTGGCATCTTTGTGTTGTTGTTAAATGGCGTCATGTAAAAAATCATTTGGTAAACAAGTAATTAGTGAAGAAATACTAAATTATTTACAAAAACATTTGTAAACCAATAAAAAAGCATAATTGTTCGTAATTTTTTACAAATACAATAATTTACTCACAAAACGTCAACCTTAAACATCTCAAATGTAATGTGAACGGTTGTGTTTAGTTTTTTAAAACACTTGCCCTAAACACGCTTAAGACCATAAGTGTGAACATGGTATAAACATATCAAATTAGGTGTTTTAGATTTAAACACGTAAATGGAGTATGTTCAGTGCGTTTTTGATAACTCTGGCAACTTTGTGTTGTTATTAAATGTGAAAAATAAAAGATCAGAACGTAGATTTTCGTTTATTTTATTGTAAAGACCTGCATACAACATAAGGGAAATGTATGGATAGACAAAACGAAAGTAAATTTATTAATTGATAAACCTTTAATACGTGAAATAAGTATAAATTAATTAAATATAATTATTTTTAAATATTTTTTAACACCTTTTTTAGTAAAAATTTATTTAAACTTTTTCACATACGGTTTCAATACACACACACAAAACTAAACAAAACAAAATGGCGTACGAAAATTGTAAACAACTTTTGACTTTCATGCACGGCTGCCAGATTTGACGATTTATCGTCATTTTGACGATTTTTGGTGCCGAAAATAGCAAATGACGATTTGACGATTTTTTCCTTAAAATTTACGATTTTTTAAAAGTCCAAATATGGCAGGGGTTTTTTTTATTAAAAATCGATGATCACAATTTATGTATTACTTACTTACTAAAAGATGTTGGTGTAATTTTGCCCCCTCTTTATTTTATATTGATATTTGTGTAAATTGATATTCTCAAAAACATAAATTTAAAAAAGCCAAGACCCTATAAAAAAGTACTGAGACCAAAACTTGTAATATTTGGTTCCCCATTTTCATCTTTAAAGTCAATGTCTTTAAAGAAGGCAGGCAGTAGCCAAACAAGAAAAGCAGGTCAGGAAGAGGAAATACATTTACATGTCGAGAAGAATTGCTGTCGTCAAAATAAAAAACATAACCCTTCTTGGCAGTCCCTTCTTGGATGTCAATTTTCAGGCATATTGAACAACTGGAAATCAACATTCGAAGAGTTATCGGTGAAATATGACCGCAAATGCTGCGAAAAGTTTTTGAATTTGGTGTTGTGTTCCAGATTGCGCCTTCTACGCGCCAGTCGTAGCGGCCACACGGCATATTTCATCAAATTTTCTTCCAATAAAGCCCGTTTCACTGATATTCAAAATACATTTCCTTGTTTTATTATGATTTAAACTTGTATCACTCTATAAAAAAACCCTTTACATGAGCGGTCTCCATTAGCCATTTGCGATGTCCGACATGATGCCCATGCCAAGTTCATGGCTAGTGGAGACCCCTAGTTAATAGCTCCTCGTTTGATTTTCTTATGACATCCCGTATCATATACTCTGGAGTTTTTATATCCTACAGAAAAAACTGCCTCATAGAATCAAGAAGATTTTCTCTATGAAACGTTTTTAGGCTAAGGGGTATCCCAAAGAAGAAGAAGATTTTTTCATAGATATTCCTTATTGTTTTTATGTGGTAAATCTTATTAATTTTATCAAGAAGAAAACCACATAAAATCAAGAAGAAATCATATTATTCACACTTTTTTACTCAATTTCCGTTATTTTTGGCACCAAGAAAACAATCCATAGAGAAAAGCTTCTTGATTCTATTAGGTTTTCTTATAAATTGTAAACTATAGGGATTTATTATTGATTTTATTAGGTTGCCTTATTGATTTTTTTAAAAAGATTTTCTTCTTGATTTTATAGGCAAGATAGATAGCCTATTTTCAATAAGGTTTTCTTCTTGATTCTATTAGTTTCCTATATGATTATGTGTAAGGAATCTTATTGATTTTAATAAGGAAATCTTCTTGATTTTATGAGGTGTCTTGCTATTTCATATCTATAAATAGACATAGATAAAATTTTTTTCATGATCTTTTTCATTTTTGTATATGTAAGAATGTTTGCACAATAATTTCAATGTTATCCAAGCTGCTTGTTAGCATATTGGTTAGAGTGCTTGTCTTTCAGGTAGAAGTTTGCTGATTCAATAATTGGTGAGTTAGTTAAGAATATAACATAATGTGTATGTATGTATGTATAAATAAATAACATATACAATATACTACATACATACATACATATGAAAATACATAAATACAGAGAATAAAGACGCAATATTTTTTTATTTTTTATGAGGTCGCCTCATAAAAACAAGAAGAAAACCTTATTGAAAAAATCAATAAGATAACCTCATAAAAACTACAAGATTTCTTTTTGATTTTTTCAAAAAGGTTTTCCCTATAAAATTAATAAGATTTCCTTATTGAAAAAATACCATAGAGATTTCTTATTAATTTTGTTTACTTTATGAGGTATTTAGTAGGCACTGTTTTCTCTGTGTGGCAACATATACATAAATTATTTTAGGAAATTACTTGCTGCGTTCATGTTTACAATAATTTGTGATGTTTATGCTAAAAAAATAACTTTTGTCACTGTCACTTTTTGGTGCACACTGTCAGTCAAAAAGCAATATTGCCGCTGCAGACTGTCAGTTAACCGCAAACATGTTTGTGGTCGCACTAATGATCAATCCAAAATTTGAGTAAAACGGTCACTCATATTTGATAACGATTACTACACTTAAAGCATCAAATTAACGGTATTTAAAATACCCATACCAACACTTACATACATAAATGCAAATTTCCCACAGGAAATTTTTAAAATTCCCCATTTAAATGCAATTTGCACTCTTTCACTTTACAAATTGTGAAGTTTCTTGTTTCGTTATTTATTTTTTTTTTATTATTTATTATTACAAATTTTTCACACATTCTTGTGAAGAAAATAAAAAAGGGCATTCCTTTCTTTTAATCTACCTTAAACGTGGATGGTCTCTCTCCGCATCCTTCTTTTTTTTTATTCTTCTTTAACAGTCATCCATCCAATTAACATCATGTTCATGATGCTTTAACATAAACAACATCAAGAGCATTTATGTGAGAAAAAAGTATATTCGTATATGGAACAAAGTAAACATTTCTTATTAACAAATTATCTTATAAAATTGTTTTTAAAATTGTACTCAGTATGTACATACATAAGTTTTCTTTTATATTTCTTTTATGATCATGTGAACGAAAATTGTGTTACATTTCTTAATTCTGTTTATTTTTTTCCTCTACTCAATCTTTTATTTCTTATGCTGCTGTCTGATGGATTGCAGTATAACTTTAAAAATTTATCTTCCTTAAAAATTTAAGTTTTACAAAAATCTGAAAGTAAACGAAAGAGTAAATGACATAAATGACCAACCATATAATATTTAACTGACATCATTTCCGATTTTTGTTTTTTGTATCCAAGTAAGTGTTGTATTTTGTTTTGCAGACCTTGCGAAAAAAAAATTAAAAAAAAAATGCATTGCAATTTTGCAAATGAAAGTAACAGTGGCATTGCAGTCAACAATTTTAAGTTATTTTAAGAATTTTCTGCTTTCAAACAAATTTTTTAGCGTGGCTTCACTGTAATGACTTCATATTCATTGATTTTTTTTATGTTGAATTTGCTGGCAAAAAGGAAACAGTAAAAATATTCTCAACCTGTGCTGTGCTTTTTTTTTTGTCTGTTAAAGGTCTAGGTATGTTTGTGCTGCTCAGGCATCCATCCGTTCCATCCTTTAATCTTTTCCGTTTAGTTGAGCCTGCAGTCACATGGAAACAGAAAAATTTAACGTTGGCATTTAACTTAAATGCAGAAAAAAGCAAATAAAAATTAAAGTTTATTCAAAAAAAAAAAAACAAAAATGTACAAAAAATAAAAACTGATAAAACACGTTGTTTTTCGAGCAACATAAAAGTGAAATTGAGAAGAATTTTTTTCTCGTTTTTTATTTTTTATTTTTAGATTAAATTGAAAATCATTTTATTTTGTTTCTTTAATGCTGGAGGCTCCAATTTGTGGTTTATGCTTTTAAATTGTTTTATAAACAGTTTTTGATGGCTTTTTAAGTTGCTACTTTTTGTGGGAGTTCACACTTTAGAGAGAAGGAAAAATGCATTACACTTGTTTAATTCTGTGAGGTGTGGGTGACATTGGGAAAACTAAAAAAGTTTTATACATACTTACATACATACGTATGTATATATCAGTGATCGGCAATGAATAGTTTTTTCGCTTTTCATACTCACTCATGAAATTTTAAATATAAATGAGTAGACATCATTTAAACTCAACTACTCTGATTTACGCATACTGACGATGACATTGATTTATAAGTCCTAATTTACACTATACAAGTCTTATTGCTAAGCTGATTGGTTTGATGGGGAGAGAGACGGGGGGAACAGAAACGTTTCTTTGCCCCTCGATTCTCTCTCGTAACAAACTAATCAGCTTAGCAATAAGACTTGTATAGTGCAAATTAGGACTAAGTAGACTTGTGTCCAACAGTTCTTTTTGAACTAGATCGTAGTAGTAAATAGGGTTGTTTTTCAATTCCCGCAAAAAAATAGCAACAGAGAAACACATAACCTCATAATGAGAACTTTATTTAATGTTCGTATGCGAATTTTGCATTGTGAATCGTACTTATTTTGCATCGTCCATAGGCATTGAGTTAAGGAGAGTCGAAATCAACAATGTCATAAATGTTGCTAAGTATGAGTTCGATGCGCACTTCAAACTTTCAAGTGAATATGATTCATAGACAACATAAGTACAAGAAATTATAAATCATGATTCAACTCTACTCACTTTTTCACTACTCATTGCTGTTCTCTGGTATGTACATATGTATCAGATAAATTAGGGTTAATTCCTTGGCGTATAAAAAAATGTTATGGAAATGATATTTGTGTCATTAGTTAAAAATATCTAAAAAAAAGAAATTGTTAATTAAAAATTATTTGAAGCAAATGTGCTCACAGTAACTCTAAACGATTTAACTTATCCTTTATTGCCTTACTGCTCCATTTTTGAACTCACGTCGGTGTGAGTTCTTAAATTTTAAAAGCCCACAGAGAAAACCGTGCCTACTAAATGCTTCATAAAATAAAACAAAATTAATAAGAAATCTTTATGGTTTTTTTCAATAAGGAATTCTTATTAATTTCATAGGGAAAACCTTTTTGAAAAAATCAAGAAGAAATATTCTTGTTCTTCTTGATTTTATTAGGTTATCTTATTGATTTTTTCAATAAGGTTTTCTTCTTGTTTTTATTAGGCGACCTCATAAAAAAAATTGTCTCTATGTCTACCTATAGATATGAAATAACAAGACACCTTATAAAATCAAAAAGATTTCCTTATTAAAAAAATCAATAAGATGCTTTACACATAATCATATAGGAACCTAATAAAATCAAGAAGAAAACCTTATTGAAAAAATCAATAAGATAGCCTAATAAAATCAAGAAGAAAACCTTTTTAAAAAAATCAATAAGGCAACCTAATAAAATCAATAAGAAATATCTATAGTTTACAATAAGAAAACCTAATAGAATCAAGAAGTTTTTCTCTATGGATTGTTTTTTTAAAAAAAGTTGTGAATAATATGATTTCTTCATGATTTTATGTGGTTTTCTTCTTGATACGAAATTATAAATATTTCAATTCGTTGTTGAAGACTATATTGATAGTTTAATTTTTATTGATGTCGTAGTTTTTAGTTGTAGTTACAGGTTGAGTGATGAGAACTGTAAAAACGTCGTATTGGAAAACTTGTATAATTAACTTGTTAATTTCATTTTAGAAATGATAATTTTTTCATCAATATCCTATAGTCTTAAGTTCTGACGATACAAAATGTGCTAGATCAAGTACAAAATATGTTAAATTTACACAATGGTATATAATATAATTTGAGGTTATGTTCATTTAATATTCATTGTATTTTTCTATAAAATTTCTGTCGTAGTAGATATAGTTGAACAATTATAAATGTCATAAAATCTTTTATATATCTAGCATTTAAGTGAAATATTTGCTCAACATATAAATTAAAATATATTTTTTTTTCTCTTTTCAGGTAAGTTTCTACATTTTTTTCTGTTACTCTTAAAAACTAGAAGTCATGTAAAGGTATACCTAGTAAATAAGTCCACTTGCAATTAAAAATCGCTATGATTGGCCTCAATATAATACATATCTAATATCTTATTATTTTATATTTAAATATGCTATAATCCCCCTTATTGTGATTGGCGATTTTGCGGCGAAAGTCAGGCGATCTCTAGTAGCTTGTTTTCTTTAATCAACTACGAATTGTCGAAGTTGAAGTCAAAAACGCCAAACACGATAAGGGAGAATATTTCCCATTTATTATCAATCGCTACTCATTAATTTTTCTAAGTGTACGTAATTTGTACAAATAATGTTAATTACTACAGACCATTTGAACGAAAAAACTTTGAAGCCTCTCCCTTTTCTAATGATACACAAAGCACTCAAAATGTTAAATTTATTGACAACTTCAAGTTTGACAGCTTTCACTTGATTTTATAAATACTCGTACTTAAGAGCGAGTTTATAGAAGACTATTTAAAAACGTAGGCGCTTTTTTTATTCAAGAACTCTTGCAATGCATTTGGGAAAATAAAGCTAATAAAATACGAAAATAAATCTTTAAATAAATGGACACAGAAGAAAATCTCAGGTTATAAATAAAACAAGAAGAAAAAAGTCGTGAAACTTTAAAGTTTCTCTCAATCGCTTTAACACTTCCATTTATTTTATTTTTGTTTTCATTTAAAATAAAAGGAAATCTTGTGGCAAAACAACACCAACCGCTTTACCAAAACAAGTATACAACAACAACAACAACAACAACAAAAATTCAGTTCAATTGCTATTTTCTACTCGTAAAGAAGTAAAATCGCTTCATGAAATGAAAACTCTACAAGTGCGTGGGTTCCTAAATTTGTTTAAAATCGTTGTTGGCTCCATTTCAAAAGCCCACAAGGAGAAGAAGTAAAATAGAAACTAAAAAATGGAAAAGCATTTTTAAAGTTTTAGTTACACACTCCATACATACATATTTACATGGATACTGCACCAAATGAGTTGATCATAAAAAGGTGTTATTTAAAAAAAAGTATATAAAATAATATTTCCCAACAGATGTATTTACAATTGAAGATTTTAAGCTTGATTTAATGATCTTCCAAACATATTGGATTAAGTATATTTCGTTTAAAAAATGTGTGAAATGCTAATAAGTAAATACAATTTATTTCAAAGTCGCATACTTTTAAGGAATAAATATTCAAATGCATTATTTTCTCCTGATGTAAACTGAAAAATTGATCTAATTACCCAAATGTTTAACACAATAATATTTTTTTAATTTTTCACCTACGTATTATCAAGAAAATAATTGAATCAATAATAATAATAATAACCCAGTTAAGTTTAGATACCATATTAAACAATTGCAAAAAGAGAAAAATTGGAAAATGGCAGGAACACAACTGGGACGAACAACGAATTTCTCCCAACACGATGAATTCGCTGGTAAAAATTCGATGCGCAAATTTTGAAATACATATAAATAATTAAACATCTTGACCACAGCAGGTTACACGAACACACAATAGCACATAGAATTGTGACCTTGTTGTAGTCAGCTATTTAATTATTTTGGAAACGGCAGCAGAAACACAATCAGCTGATATTCAAGTATCAATACATATTTCAGTGCTGCCACCTTCAAATATTTCACATTTACAAAAATAAAATTGCTCTTTTTAAAATTAATGATTTTATTTCGGGATGTTCTTTCTTTAACAAAGGTCATGTGCCAAACGGTAGAAAAGTACTATGGTAAAAAAATATTTGCCTGTGGGGAAAAAATTTCATTTTTCTGCTGTGCCAAATGATATCTTTTTTGACAATGTAAAATTTTTACAAATTCGCCTTAGCATAGAAAGAAGCTGATGAAAAAATTGCTGCGGCGGCGAAGCAATAAATTTGACTACAAGCCGCCGGCTACCAAGAATTTTTTAAACGACATTTTTACATAAAACAATATTTTTGTAGCAAAAAATTATATAATATAATATCGGAAATTAAAATAAACAATGCATTTTTCACAGTCTAACTACATTTAAGAAACGTAAAAATCTATGTATTTGGCGACGGCTCGAAGCGACGGCGGTGGTTTTAGCTTTCATGATACCATGCTTCTTATTTGCTGCTTGTCAAAAATTTCTATGTTGTGTCAAAAATTCTACTAGCCCCCATTGCTAGTGAAATTTTATTCACCTCAGAAGAGTAAAAAATTTACTTACACTAGTACTTTGCTACCGTTTGGCACAGGCCCAAAATATGCAATAGTTAAAGTTAAAATATCATTCATTCCACATTGTGTATTATATTGGCAGCACTGTATTTGCTCACTGTTGCCAACAAAAAAAGAAGTTAGTTTAATTTGACTGCAACTACAAAATCAGCATGGACAACAACCTGTCGCCGTGTTGTTGTTGATGTCTTCGAAATAATTTGATGAGTACAGTGATGCAAAAATTCTTTCACCAATAACATTTACCTGCTAAATTCCATTAGTTGATAGTTTTATTGAGAAATACTGGCTCATATGGACACGGCTGTACCGGGACCTAGGCAGTAGCAATAGCCCAAGTAGCAACCATTTGAATAACATATTACACATTAGTTTAGCAAAATTTCAAGTGAACGAACGAACTGTTCACATTTTTTCCCCAGATAAGGGCCATTGAGACTCCTTCCTGAGTGTCTTGTCCAGATGTCTAGCAGATATCCGTGGTGGTAATCAGTTGCGAGTGAAAGCGTTTCAAAATCTCAGCCCTGGTCAGATCTAGAAATTGAATTATAAGCATCGTTTTAACTCACAATTGAAGTAATAATGCTTATCATCAAGTAAAATAAACACAGCTGGGGCACAGCTCCTAAACTTACAGATTTTTTTTAACATAAACTCAAATGAAATGACTCTTTTTAGTCAACTCTTTATTTAAAAAAAGCAAATACATACACTAACTTCTAACTGGGATAATATTTACTATATTGTTTTTTTAATACATTTCTCCCCATTAACTTTATGACTTACTCTCATGTCTGGTATTAAACAAATACCAACTGGAAACAGGTCAATGGGCTGCTGCTGTTAAACAAACAATGAAATATAAGCTTTTAAGCAAACAATTCTCTCTCTACAGGTGCATAAATATTTCCAATGCTTCTAAAATTCCATAAATGTTGCAACCATTTGATTTCTTTTTTTCTTTCTCCCCCTTATAAAATTCTAATCTATAAACAATCGCTTATACAAACACATCATTTTGTTAAACCCATATAACATTTGGGTTTAAAAATTTGGTTAAATTTAGGTTCGCCTGTTATTTTCATTTAACCAAACATTGTCATAATCATCTAAAACGTCATCATCATCATCATCGTCATCAACATTTTAGACAATTAAGTTTTGTTTTGTCACTCATCCATAACATTTTTTTTCCCTAATACCCACTTGCTGCTGGTAACTACGGCTGCTGTTCTTGTGTCTGTTGGCGCTTTTGTGTTGTTTATCATCATCATCCACCCAAAAAAAAAAAAAACTATGAAAATTTAAAACAACCATTTGATAACAATAAGCAAGAAAAATAACAACAATAAAAAAAAACAAGTCATTCAACCAAACCATGCAACCAACCAAATAAGTATAATAAAACAAAAAAAATATTTATAAATACGAGTACTTTGCTACGCTGGTTTGGTACTCGTATCTCACTTCTAACTGAATAGTTAAAGTCATTTAATATGCCTGCACTTTTAAACTAACTCAATCTAACAGGGTGTAGCCCTTGCAATTACATATTTTAAATCCAGTATAAAAATATCTACACTGGAAAAAATATTTTTCCATTAATATATTCAATTAAAAATTTGATTGATTAAATAAAATTTTTAATTGCTTCAATTAATTCAAGTGTAAAAATATTTACTAATATTATTAATTTGTTTTTAATTGAAATTACATAATTTTAAAATGATCTTACCTGATTATTTGTTTAATTTTTTTTTTGTCTGTGTAGCTGACATATAAATTTTGTAGCTGACATATAAAAATATTTCATTCTATAAGAATTGAAAATACCGAATCGATTTGAAAACGCACGATTTTCGAAAACTAACTCCGATAATATAAATATTTTCTCAGACTTTTTTTAATTTCATCATTTCTAGTTGAATTCAAATATAACAAAACACACTGATTTGGCAAATAATGTTTTGCCCAACAGTAACTGACAGCTGCTGTCAGGGAAAATAAAAAAAAAATCAACCAAGTCTGGTAGCATCTAAATAACAAATTAACTGCTTCTGGTCAACCAATAAAACAATCGAAAATGTGGCTAGTGCTTTATTTTCTAAGTTTACACTAACTAATTATTATTGAGTTATTAATTAAATAAAAATAGAAATAACATTTATATTAGTTTCTTCTTTTTTTTGCATATACACACATACGTACATACTCATACATATGTTTTTGCACACTTAAATATATACAAACATATGTTTTTGCTTACAATTTATTCAGTGTTGTGAAATGAATTTACATATTTGCCTTTTTCCAACACTGAAAGAAAAACTCGACTCGTTTGGTATCGAGTGATATCATCGGAAAATTTCTAGCTATCGAAATTAATTTCAATTCGAATGAAATTTAGATCACGAGTGCAGGAATTAGGCCCCAGGGCCGATAAATTTTTTTTGCAAGTTTTTGTTATAACTCTAAAAGCTTCATTAGTCTTTACTTTCTGTTGCTGTTCTGTGCCGTGCTGTTCTGTTTATAAATTTGAATAGTTAATTTTTCTGTAATATCTTATCAGCTGTTTTTGACCAGAAAGATCACAGTTTTACACTAAAGTGATGAGTTTTGCATCGTCCATTGTTATGTTTCAATGGAGTCTTAAGTTTTTCTGGTAAAAAATAATTGTTATTTATTTAATTCTTAAAGCAAAGTCACACTTTACTTCGATATGTTTTTATTTTATTTATGCTGTCACTTACAATTACTTAACAGTTTTTTTTATTTTCACAAATTGAATCGAAACAGAACGAAAGAAAAAACATACAGTTTTCTATTACTACGTTTATACGCGCACTATTTGCAAATAAATTAACTCACTGTTTATACCGCATATCAAATGTACAAAAACTTGGTAGCACTTCTATAGAAAAGTAGAACAAAAATAAGTAAATTAACTAACATGTGCATAATTAGCAAACGACAATGGCAAGACTGTTAGAGATGTTAGAGATGGTAAAATTGAGCTTTTATTGCAAAGAAGCTTTCAGCAAATTAAATACGATGAATCAAAACAATTCACATATTCCATTTGCAATAATGGCTGAGTATATAAAGCAGAAATCTACATCAACAGTCACCCCACACACAGTGGACCAAACACAAAGAACGCTGATGATGAAGGTGTAGTGGCCTTCGAAAACAGCTAGTTGTTCCGTTCTACGAGTACTACATGCTTGTCAGAATATTTACATTTAAGTTTGGTGTTATTTGTTCATCAATAATTATCACATGTAATTTGGCCTGCAATGCGATACAGTTTTTGGTTGCAATATTTGACAATTTATTGTTTTTTATTAGAAAATATATTTGTAAGTGTGGCAACCTCAAGCATTTTATTTGCAAATAGTGCGTTAATTGTGAATAGTTTTCTGAGTTAGTAAGTCACAATAAAATAATTATATGGCAACAATTTACAGTTTATTTGCAAAGTCGTGCTTGTAAACGTCGTATATAAAATATAATTATTTCTGCCTTTAGGCTTATACCCATCCAAACCGAATTTGACAAATAGAGCTCCTAAAAATATCGAAACCCGTTACTCTTAAATAAGAATTGATGTATCGATATATCGGTTTTTGAAATATCGGCGATGTATCGTCGGTTGGTTATTGGTTTGCTGCAGACATAATGTATTTTGAATATACTGTTCCGAAAACCAATAACCAATCGACGACATTTCGATATTTATTTTCTCAAATATCGATATTTTTTCTCCCATCTCTATCATAGACCATGCACATATTTTATTATATTTCTGAATTCTCTTACAATGATGCCATTGTCTGATGCATACACTTGGCGCATCTGGCAATTCTCAGATGTCTGACAATTTGTTGTCAGCTGGTAGTCGTTTGCAAGTTGATAAGTGCATACTTGTGCAAAAACCCGGTGTTTTAGCCGTAAATCAACTTTTTGAAAGTGTTTGGGAAATTTCAAAAGCAATTTGTTGTTGTATTCGACAATACCTGCCAGAAGAATATGTAGTATGACATCCCAGCTATTTTTTTTTGTCACCTTGTGCTATATATTATGAAGATTCCTCCATCGCTAAAAAAATCGATTTAGCGATTTTTGTCATGAATACAATTCTGTATTGAAAATTTAATTCTTAGTTGCTTTAGCGGTATAGTTAAAAATTTTGAATTTTTGTATGCTTTACAAGAATTACCGAATATGCATAACTGCTGGTCAATACAAGAAGTCATTTGTATCATAAATAAAATTACTGACTTAGAAGAAAGAACATTGTAAACATTTTGTTCACCACCCCCTTTTCAGTTATTCCTGTTGCACCATGTTCAATGTAAAATGAACTATTTCAATTTATTCTAACTTACATGCATATTTGGCATGTGTTATTTTTATTTTTCATTTCTTTTTTACTTTCACGCTTTCAAACCTAAAGCAATAGAAATAGTTTTCCTCTCAACTTAACGTATGCACTAGATAAACAAAATTTCTCAAGCAAAAAAAAAAAAAAAAAATTAACAAACTAAAATTTACATACTTATGAATTGAATAGGCTAAAGTTCGTAACGCTTTTTAAGCCAAATTACATGTGATAATTATTAATGAACAAATAACATCAAAGTTAGTTGTAAATATTCTGACAACAACACATAGTTGAACGGAACAGCCAGCCGTTTTCGAAGGCCACTAAACCTTCCTCATCAGCGTTCTTCTGTGTTTTGGTCCACTGTGTGTGGTGTCAGTTGATGTAGATGTCTGCCTTATATACGTAACTTTATTGCAAATGGAATATGTGAATTGGTTTGATTCATTGCATTTCAACAAACGAAACACATTAGCAAATTGAAATGCAATGAATCAAACCAATTCACATATTCCATTTGCAATAAAGTTACGTATATAAGGCAGACATCTACATCAACTGACACCACACACAGTGGACCAAAACACAGAAGAACGCTGATGAGGAAGGTTTAGTGGCCTTCGAAAACGGCTGGCTGTTCCGTTCAACTATGTGTTGTTGTCAGAATATTTACAACTAACTTTGATGTTATTTGTTCATTAATAATTATCACATGTAATTTGGCTTAAAAAGCGTTACGAACTTTAGCCTATTCAATTCATAAGAATATAGAAACAAATACAGTTCGAAAAATAATAATTAAATTAAAAAATTTACATATTTTTCTTATTTATTTTAAACTTGTTAAATGGGTTACAACTCCATAGCCCAAGGCAGGCAGCACGTATGTAATGGGTGTTTTTTATTGAGGTATAGAACTTTAAGTTGGCATCACTTTTTTAACTGGCGGCCATTTTGTCAGCTGTCAAGTGATTAATATTTAGTTTGGTTTGCCATTTCATCATGAACAGGTTGACAAAAGAACAACGCTTGCAAATCGTGCAAATTTATTGCGAAGTTTACCGCAAGCTCCGTCCATTTTATGGTCGACATAATCGTCCATCAGAGCAATTAATTCGGTTAACCATGGATCGTTTTCGCACTACGTTTACTCTATGTGATAATACGCATCCGCAGAGACGTCGAACAGTGCGCACCGAAGAAACAATTGCCGCTGTAGAGCAAAGTGTTGAAGAGGACCCGAATGAATCGATTCACCACCGTGCACAGCAATTGGAGCTTTGTCCATCAACTTTATGGAAGATTTTGAAGATTTGGAATGTGGATGAGTTGTGGTTCCAACAAGACGGCGCTACATGCCACACAGCGCACGTCACAATCGATTTATTGAAGGAAACATTCGATGAGCGCATAATTTCGCGGAATGGACCTGTCAATTGGCCACCAAGATCGTGTGATTTGACACCATTGGATTATTTTCTTTGGGGATATGTGAAGTCGCTCGTCTACGTCAACAAACCAGAAACGTTAGGGGACTTGGAAGCCAACATTCGTGGCGTTATTGCCAACATACGGCCCCATATGCTCGAAAAAGTGGTTGAAAATTGGACCTGTAGAATTGGCTTTATTCGAGCCAGCCTAGGCGGCCACATGCCCGAAATCATATTTAAACATTAATGGCATAAAATTATCCTTCCAATAAAGCCAAATTGATGGACATTAAAACGATTTTCTTGTGTTTTATTCCAATTCGAAGTTATATACCTCTAAAAAAAAAACACCCTGTACATATACAGGTATTTTAAACAGTTTTTGGCGTTAAACAATTTTATTTAGTTACACATTGTATGTCTGTCCTCGAGTATACATTTTTTTTCTGATTTCAGAAAGTTGTAGATATTTGGGGTTTTAAATAATTTCTTTTTAATAATTTAGGCTTTAGTTAAAAATGTCTTGTAAGATTAATGATTTTTAGATTTCTTAATTATATAAAGAGTTGCCAGAAAAAAGGGCAAGATTAGGCAACTTTTAATTAAATGATGCCAGATGGACAAAAAAAACATTAAATAACTTAAGGCAAATTTGGAAATGTCTTTGGGTTTATTTTGCTAAATTTAAAAGAATTTCGCAAACAATTTTAGCAAATTGAATCAACTTATTATTATTATTATTGCCATATTTCTTAAATATTTTTTTTGTTGCTTTTTCTAATTTTTTTTTAAAGAACATTGCCAATTAAAATCCCTTGATCCCCTGCAGTAATTTCAAACTGTTTTCTCTAATTCAAACTCTTGACGTTTACTTGTTAAACGATTAGGGAGTCAACAGAATACACTCCCCTAGCACATGCTTAAGTGTAAAATTAAAATGCGAGTACGAGAGTGAACATTTATAAAGCAACATCATGTTAAACATGTTCAAATATGAGGTTTGTTTCAGTGTTGTCAAAACATGCTTTTAAAACGTGGTTTAGTTTGTTGGTTGGTTTACGAGGCTGCTGGTTACCTACAAGCAATCAAGTAGAATAGTGAGATTCCGTTATGATAGATAGATACCACTCTACTCGTTGGAGTCTTAAAAAATGAAAAGGTCTGGATCTAATGCTAGATCCAGTGATCACTCGTACTAGATTCAACCCGTTAGTTACTACTAGAGTGTTTCCACTGGCCCGTCAACACCGCGACCAACTTCAAAATGCTCTTTCGATTTATATTTATTTTGTCAGATATGGCGATTTCTCGCCAAACATGGCGATTTTTCAACTTGTTTGGCATCTAATTTTTTGGTTTGGCGACATGGCGATTTTTCTGGCGATAAATAAATTTGTTGGCGATTTTTGTGGCTATTTTTTTTAAACAAAATTGAAACTCAAAATTTTTTTAATTCAGCAAAATTAGTTTGTTGAAGGAGTAGTTCAAAAAAATAAATCCTACCAAAACTCGTTTGCAAGAAATAAAATCGGCTGGATTTTGCTGATATTTCTTATATTAATTAATTCATTTTGAATTTAGAAATAAAAAATAGTTTTTGGCGACTTTATTTCTACTTTTGGCGATTTTCTGCTAAATTTCTATGCGATTCTTTTGTAAAAATTTATATTAAAAAAAGTTTTATATAAAATCAAATTTATTATCAAATATTTATTAAGAAAAACTACATTAAATTTATTGTGGCGACTTTTGGCGATTTTTAAAATCAATTTGGCGAAATAGGCCAGAAAAAATCTGACAACCCTGGTGGTAGCAATGGCCACATTTTCTTCGCCATTATGTGCAGTTATTCGGATAGAAATAGTGTCGGTCTAATGACATAGTCTGAACAGCTTATCCATATACCCCTTTTAGACACGCAAAGTTTACTTTGCAAAGTTTTAATTCAGCTGGGAGAAAGACACAAAGAGAAAGTATTTCTTTCTCTGTCCCTCGCTCAGCTGAATTAAGACTTTGCAAAGTAAACTTTGTGTGACTAAAAGGGGTATTATATTGATTAACTAACATTCAGGAGATTTCAAGTGATCTTAGCGAATGTAAGTGGTGCCTTGTTGTCTACAAAAATTGGGATTTTTCCACGATAGTTTCTTTCACACTCTACCTGCTTTTCTTATGGCGCATATCATTCCTGATCCGTATCATAATCATTTACCGTTTTGCCCCTTTTCTATTGCCTTATAGATGTTGGAGGACTTTGAAAGTTCTATCAACGCCCATTAAACAACCATATAATTGAAGGCTTTTCTAAGGTCTGGAGGAAATGGACTTAAGTTTTTGCATGCCAATATGCAATTACAAATAGAAATATTAATTTGTCCACCAAGTGAGATATTAATGTCTAACCAACCCCCGAATAAAGCGGGAAACGCGCCGATTTGACCACACTATTCGTTACATATATTTACTTTGCTGAATAGTCTATTTGTTTTTAGAAGTATCAACCAAACCTGAAATTCCACAGAGTTGGAAAAGAGAAATAAAAATTAACAAAAAAAAAAAAATAAATACAAAAGGTGCACAATACTCGTAATAACAAACAACCCTTATTAATGAATTAGTGCGTAAAATTCTTTGCAAAAAGAAAACAGCTGTTAGAAATACTCGTATCTACTTATACACATAAGTACATTTATAAATGCATCTGTGTATTGCAACAGATATAAATACTCAGGTAAATAAATAACTTTTCGAATAAAACTCATTACAGGGATCACTTGAAATTTTGAAATTTTATAGGTTCTTAGCCTTTTGAAAACCTCGAAAAAGAAAGAAATAAAAAAAAAGTGGTGAATTAAATTGTAATTAAAATGTTTCCAATGGCAGATCATTCAACTTTAGATAGAGAAAATGCGAGAATAGGGATAACAAAGTGAATGACATTTAGAATGACAGTGAGAGCAACCCATAAAGGGGCGGTAAATAATTATTGAAAATGTGGTTTTAATACTGCAAATGCATTGACTTGAATATGTTGCACTTCAAAGTCAATTTTATGTTTAAATGAAAAAGGAATAAACACAAAAATTATAAATGTTGGTAATTCAAAATAATTTGTTTTTTTTTTTGGTTTTTTATAGGTGCATTTATTTTCAATTAAAAACATGTTGTTTATTGAGTTCTTGTTTCAACTATGATATTAGTTGAGCTTCTCATTTGTTTAATTAAAGTTTAATATAATTTTCTATCTCCAGTTTTTCAATGATGTTTTTGCGTATGGGAATTAGCTAACCTCTCAATTTCAACATATTTAAAAAAAAACAATTAATATTTTACCTAACTTTAAAAGCTTGCACATTTTTGTAAAATACTCATACATATAAGCACGAAGAATTTTTATTAGTTCTTGAGCTACATACATATGTACAGACACGGTTGTCAGATCTTGCAATTGTCAGCAGTGCTGCCACAACCAAAAAATTTTTACAACCAAAATTCGCTTTAAAAGTTACCAAATGGGAAAAAATAACCAAATTTCAATATGTAGTATTTTTTATTAAATAACATTTAAAATGCATACACTTTGTGCCGCACTACAACAAGAAATCAAGGTACATGAAGCTGACTTGCAAGCAATAGTTCAATGCTGATTTGTAAAGTATATGCCAGTCAGCAGCTGATTAATTTTTTCTCGTTTATTTTTCCGTTTTATTGTTGAATTTTATTTTTCTTCACACGTTTAGTTTTTGTATTTGACAGCCGAACAGTATTTTTACACAAACAACAACTTACGTGCATATTCTTTATATAAATTTACTTTATAAAATCTTTTAATTGAATGTTGCCGCCATTACAAAAGACATGTCATTTCTGTAGTACAGAGTTGCGATCATTTAGTAAATTTAAAAGCTGTTGACAGTGTTGTAAAAGTATTGTAAACAAGTGAGTAACAATCAAGGCGAATTCATAACAGGTGACTGCACTACCGATTTTAGTCACAGCTGTCTTATTTTCAGTTGCCTTGGTAGCAATACTAAAAATTGAAGAACATAAAAGCTTAAAAAGTATAACATAAAAAATATGTACATGTGTATCATTATTTTTGCAAAAAAATAACCAAAATGAGAAAAATATTCACATCTCCACCTTAAAAAAAAAAAGTAACCACTTTTGGTTAGAAATAACAAAAAACGGCAGCCCTGATTGTCAGTAAAATGTGGTAAAAATTTCTTAAAATTGTGTGAACTGGCAATTCTTATCGGGGATCGTTGCCAGAAAAACCATTGCCAGTCCATTGTAAGACTAGCAGCTGACAACAAATTGTCAGACATCTTATAATCGCGTGACTACATTTCGGTGTAATTGCAAAGTTATTGCTAGATATTTTGATATTGACAGATGTGCTAAGTTTATGCATCTAACAATGGCATCATTGTAAGGCAATTCTTTCTATGGGCAACACTGCACAAACTTGATTTTAAAGCAAAAAATAGGGTGAAAAATATAATAAAATAAATGCAGCCATTGCAATTGCTTTTTTAACTTATATTTTCTCTTTTTATATTGACACAAGCACAAATGATTGATAAATGACAATTTTTTTTCAAATTCCTTGGGTCTGGCAACGCACAGTAACAGATCTGACAACTCTTGCATGTAACATAGTGTCCACACCTGATGAATGTCAAATTGATGTCATGATGGAAATTCATCACGTATAGATTCAATTAATTAATATTATGTCAGCGTTGTGATATAATCATCAGAGCTCACGGCCTGATAAATTCATTTTGATATCAATAGTCATTTTATGTATTAATGTGCATTTAACGTTTATTTATTAAACGATTTTCGCAAATTATATACTTTTGGCAAGTATTTTTCAAATTTATGTTTGATTCATCATGATATAAAATCATCAACGTCTACCCCTTTGTGCTGATATTAATAAAAAAAATTACAGTTGCTCTGCCGGCATTATATTACGTGTTATGATATAAAATCATCAGGTAAAATCATGTAAAAACCATGTGAACTGACAATTTTTTTCTCGGACGATATTGCCAGATAAAAGTATTATCATACAATAGTCTGCAATAAATTGTAAGATTATCTGACAAATTTGACCGTGTGAACGGACAATCTACCTTGTGCTGACAAGTTTTTATTGTCAGCACATTTCCAGATCTGACAATATTGTGGGATCTCACAACCGTCTGTACATTGCTTTAGTTAAGCACATTCCCAATTCATGAAAATTATTTGTAAAGAATAATAGTGTTTTCACACTGCAAGTTAAAACCTGGTTTTAACGTTAAAACCATAAACAGCTGATTTTGCATTCACACTGCAAGTTTGTTAAATTCAGGTTTTAACCCACAGACTGTCTAATAACTTTGCTCAAAATAAAATAAAACTCCTGCAGAAATGCGTGTGTTTGTTGTTTTATTTTTTTCTGCTTTTTATAACACTTTTTTGACAAACTGTACAACTGTTTTTGTTTGTATGAAAAACTAAGAAACTTTACAATGCGCTCTAAAATGGAAATTATTTTATATTTTGTAAATAAATATTTTAAAATTATGGAACTAGTAATACAAAGTGAAGAAGTGCTTGGAAATCAAGTTATTGTATATAAAAAATGTACAAATAAATCACAAAATACAACTTTTTTATCGGTGGTTCGATATGTCATATTGTTTATTTTCACTTTCCAGAGGTCAATGAAAATATTTTTGTTGTTTTCCTTCCAAAGAACTCATAATTTTTTACTTATTGTTTGCTGCTGCATCCATTTTTAAGTTGAAAATTTTTCAAGCGACATCTCTTGTTATTCACTGGCATAAACATTATCAGCTGCTGTCGGTCATTTTAACTTGGCAGCACTAAATTTAACACAGCGAAAACAGGGTTTCATTTCATAAAACCAAAATAAAACCAATTCAGAATGGTTTTAAGTTGTATTTAACAAAAAGAATTTGCATGGTAAAACCAGGTTTTAACAGTTGGTTTTAACATTAAAACCAACTTTTATTAAAACCAAGTCAGTGTGAAAACACTATAAAACTTGTTTTTTTGTCTGATTAAAATTCACTACACTTCAATTAAATCTAAAAATGTCTCACTCTTTTTTTAGTTTGCAAAATCTACCTAAAAAAGGTTTACAAAAAGTTTTCAAAACAAATTTGTATCAAAATTTGTTTACAAAGCCCTGTGTAAACCTCAATTAATTTTTATCAATACGGCAGTAAAGGTTCAATCAGACGTGGCATACCATAATGCGTTAGCCATAACCATAAATATATTTGCTTCCTCTATTAGTGCTGCCATCACCATAAATCCGCTGTTTATGTTTGAGTTTTTTTTTATTTTTGTTTCAAAGTGCCGAGGCCGAGCACTTTGTCCATTGTATTAATTACAAAATTTAAAACAAATAATTTAAATTAAATAAGTAGAAACAAAAATGTAATTCGAAACTTACCAAACAATTCAGCAAATGAAAAAAGTAAAAAAAAAAGAAGAGAGTTGTCTTAGGACATCCGGTTATAGCTTTGCTACTTAGTTATTTAAAAAAACTTTCATGTGTGAAATAACAATGCAATAAAATTATATTATGTATATGATGATGTCAAATTCTCTGCAAATATTTCAAAACGTTTCCATTTATTTCCCATTATTTTCTTTTCTAGCGGCGTGCGATTAAATTAATGTATTGTTTGTGGCTGGTGACAGGTGTTAGCCGGCTTACAACCGATCGGCGCTGTTCTCTGGTTTCTGCTCATATGCAAAAACAAAGCAAAAACAAATTGAACAATCGTTCTCATTGTTCTTGTTTTGTTTTTGTTTCACTCACTTCAAAGAACGAAACAACACAAAATCTAACAATTTGTTTGGTTTATTTTCGTACTATACTTTTAAGTACAAAGAAATCAAAACAAAAATAAATTTATAACTGTAATAGTGTCGATTATTTTTGTTACGAAAATTATTTCCTAACCCCTGTATCGCGAGATAAATAGCAAAGCTATAAAAATTAATTATTTTCAAAAATATATGCATGCGCGCGACTTCTGACTGCATATCTAAGTTGTCCGTGAGAGTATCAAATGTGTTACGGTCCTTTTTCATGTTAAATAGTATAGTAAATATAGATAGTACTAACTTTCCCATCACTGCTCACAGCACACACTCAGTCCTAGCAATACGAAATACACATGCACACATGCAGTACCAGCAATACGAAATACACAAACAACTTTGTCTTATTAGTTCCCTGCAGTCAGACTGGGCCCAAATGTCCCTATGTCAACACTAAAATTCTAGTAGTATGTACATTGTCTACAATTTCTTTTCTATTCGTCAGTATAAAAGAAAGAGAGACAACAAATGTGGTGTATTTCTGGTGGCTTTTGCAACAACTTGTCAATATTCATATAATTGTATGTACGTAAGGTATAGAAATGTACCACTAAATGAGTGGTTGGTATGTCTCCATGTTCCCATAAGAACTATGTAGTCACTATCTAGTCAATTGTTTTAGTGTTACTAGTAGATTTTCAATGACAAGCACATGCTAAATGTCTATAGCAAAAAGTATTGTATGGGGATTAATTAGAGAGTAGTACTGGTGACAAAGTCAAAAGCGACTCAGTACATTTTCACCACCGACATTTCCTTCAGGGTTTGTTGTCGCTATTTACTGTATATACGCAAATGCAAAGCAACAAAATTTTTTCTTTTTTCCTTGAACAAATTGAGCAATCGTTTTCACTGTTTTTGTTTCTCTCACTCCAAGGAATTAAACAAAAGAAAATCAAACAATTTGTTTCGTTTATTTTCGTGCTCTGGTTTAAGTACAAAGGAATCAAAACAAAAATAAATTTATAACTGTAATAGTGTCAATTATTTTTGTTACGAAAATTATTTCCTAACACCTGTATCGCGAGATAAATAGCAAAGCTATAAAAAAAACATATATGTATGTTCAATCAGCAAACAGCTGTTTATGATTATGGCAACAAACTAAAATTCAATTAGTTTCTATGGTTATGGCTATGACCAAGGCCTATTTATCAGGTCAACGCAATCGTCCTGATGATATTCTGTGTTTTCATGTTTAAGCTGTCAAAAGTTATTTGCACCATATACTTTAGTTCATGTTTGTGTGTGTTTCTGACAACTTAAACATAAAGTTGTTTTTTGTATTGCTGTGTTTTTGTAGAGTTGCGTTGACCTGATAAATAGGCCTTGGCTATGACGTTGTGGGTGGCAAATACAGTGTTGGCCATACGGTTGATTCGAACAACTGTTTCCTATGGCACGTCCAACTGAACCTTTTTCGAATTTGAAAATTTTAGAGTTTTTAAATATTTGTGAAAGTCATACAAATTTAACTGCAATAAAACAAATTTTGTTGTTTCTTTTTGTTAGCTCACGTTTTTTTAATTACACATTACAAAATTAACATATTTTTTTAATTAACAATATTTGATTTTCCCCTAACACTTTATCAAATCATGGTTTTAATTAAAAGCCGTACAAGGAAAAATGGAACATGAGAAATTCAAACATATTTCAAACTGAATTTACTTTACACACTGGACATGCCAAGAAATTAAAACAGTAATTGTAAAATAAAATTGAAGAAAAAAAAACAAACAAAAATTTATAACATCACGATTTGTTAGGGCGCTGAATAATACGAGTAATAAAAAAATATTTTCTTTGCTTTTATAAACTTTTTTTGTCTTGGCTAAAGATTTTGGCATAGAAAATGTGTATGAATGTATGTATGTATGTAAATAAAGATTTATCTGCAGAAACTAAACTAAACTATTGATTTTGGCAAAAAAATAGTATAACAAAATCTTTTGGCTAGACTTTTTACAACTTCCCAGAAAAAAATTTTCGAAATTTTGTAATGGGTAGTACTCTTTTAATGGCTTACAAAGTAATGACTGATACTTATTTATGTAATTATTTTATGTGCGTAGTAATGACTGCCCTGTAATGAATAAAAACCGAACTTATTTATATCATTACGTGAAAGTACTTATTGTAGTGCTTTCCAGTTAATAAGGAAATATATCTAGAGAAAAATTTATTGATCGTGAAAATTATTTTAATTATAAAAACTAGCAAATTAATTAAGAATAAGTTTAAGCAAAAATTAATCTATAAAATTTTGCATATTTGTAAGCAAAAAATAACCCATTAAATTTTGACTACTTTTAGGCAATCAGTAATGTATTAACTTTTGCATGTTTGTAGGCAAAAAGTATAGGGTACCGCATACTTTTTGAACTTCTCAAACAAAAATAATGGGTTATTCAGTCAAATTGTAAGAACTTACAATTACAATTACATTCTAGTAGGCAAAGTTTTTTGCTGGGTTATACCCGTATTCTAATAAATTGTGACAAATTTTTTTGTCATACAATTCTGTCAATTTTTTTCACTTTTTTCAGAATAACTTGCAGCCACTTCTCAATTTTTTGCTAACAATATTTGGGCAAATTGTATCTACGTTAAAGCTGGACAAATTCTGTGAACACATCAATATAATCTGAACGTATCTAGGAGCCCTATTTACCTCTTTAAGACCACTTTAAAGCAGATTTTAGTATATACTATTTTAAGGCTTTGTTGTTGCTTTGCCAAATATTGGTAGTGGAAAGTTATCAGTACTTGTAAGCGATGCTGGAAAAAGTGAAAACAAAATATTCTTTCTCCTATTAAAAAAAATGCTAGCAAAAAGTGTTACTGAAGCTTAGTAGAGATTTTTGAGGTAAAATGTGGTCTGTATGAGCTATCAGCATGCCTAGACACTAGAGATCGACCGAAGGCGTTTTTTTTTGGCCGAAGCCGAAGCCGAACTTCGGCTAAAATCCTAAACTTCGGCCAAAACCGAAGCCGAAGCCGAATGTTTTAAATTTTAAAAATGATACTTGTTTTATATGAATTAAGAAAAAAGTTTCATTTTTTGAGATCACTGAAATAGCTGTAATATCTATTGGATACATAAAAATAAAAATAAAACTATTTTACAATTTCTAGATTGCTTTTTCATATGATCACTCACAAGAACGTCCAAGTGAAAGAAAATAGAAAGCAACTGGGTTGTATTTTAAAGCAACCCTTTCAAAACGTTAAACACAATAGAAACTGTCGGCGAGCAACGACCAAACATAATGTTATTTTTCAAGCTTGGAATGAAAAATATTCGGCTTCGGCTAATCGGCCGATTTTTGCCGTAGGCCGAATGTTGGCCGAAGGCCGAAGGCCGAAGCCGAAGCCGATTAATCGGTCGAACTCTACTAGACACGTTCAAATTGTATTAATATATTCGCAAAAGTTGTCCAGTTTTATTGTAGCTACAACTTTGCAAATATTGTTGGCCAAAAATCAAGAGTCCCTGGAAGTTATTTTGAAAAAAGTGAAAAAAATTTTTTCCTTTACTTTTGCAAAACAAAAAATGCAGTAAGAAATTATTATTTTTGCATATATTTTTCAATAATCACGCTTTTTTCTTTAATTCTCACAACTAAAATGTAAATCAAAAGGAAAATGAATACAATTTTATTTTGTTATGTGTTTTTCATAAGGTGACAAATTTGTTATACATATTTCTTTCATGACAATATTTTTCAGAATACCAAAAATATACAAATAGTCATTCACCTCAGTTGTGTTATAATTTTGTTATTGTCACAGAGGTTAGAATACGGGTATTAGTTTTACATGAAAGAATTGGGAATAAAAAATATTTACATACAATTTAGTTTAAATTATTTTACTGCTTAATTTCAAATATTTTTAGTTAATTGTAAATTTAGCGCATTTGGCCTTTGGCTTGGAGAGTTACGCTTGGTTGAACTGTATGCTGTAATATTTCGCTTTTTAGCTGCTGCGCTTTGTTTTCTTGTTGCTTGCTTTAGCTGTCAAACGGTTTATGAATCCAGAGGGCTGCTTGTTCATCTGCTTTATTTTGCTTGTTTAATACTCGTATCGGTAATTAAAAGTGTTCACCATTTTGCGTTTTTCTTTAAATTTTGTTATAAATTTTTTATAAATGTAATTTTTTGCCAAAAGTCTCCCGGCTGCTCGTTACTTAACTACTGAACAAAATTTTGTTTTAAAGCTTGAATTCGCATTTATAGATTTTTTAATGTGCGGGTGTACTAGGGAAAATAAGTTCATTTGTCAAAATAATGCATATGTACATTTTATATATTTCATAATTATGTATAGTCCTAGTTTACACTATGCAAGTCTTATTGCTAAGCTGATTAGTTTGTTAGGGGAGAGGGACGAGGGGAAAGGAAACGTTTCAGTTCCCCAACTCTCTCTCCCTCAAACTAATCAGTTTAGTTGTAATGTAAAATGTAAATAACAACAACAGCTATTCAAGAATAGAGTGTTGCCACCAATGTATTTTTCACCGGGTGCAGTCAAGTTAATAATTAGTGTTTTTTTTTGGGAATTGTTACAACTTAAATTTAAAATTTGTTAACGCACTAATAATCCCACATTATTATTTTATTTATTCAGTAAAGTATTTGTTTTCTTAAAATTAATTGAAATTTATTATTAAGGGGTTTAGCTTGATCGTATGCGCATTTGACTGTTGCTAATGCAAAAAATATATATATATTTTACTGAATAAGTAAAATAATAATTTGGGATTATTAGTGCGTTAGCAAATGTTAAATACAAAATAATTTTTTTAAATTGGCCTTGCTTATTTTTTAAAACTTGCCTGTAAAACAAGCATGAATTTTTTAAATATTTTTTACATTTCAATGTAAATATCACTTAATCTAAATTGGGGGTTTTCCGCTTGAAACTGCGATACCGTGGATCCATATATGTATATAGAGAGAAAAAAATTTTCGTAATATTTTTGCCGTTGTCTGAATAGTATCTAAATTCAATTAATGTATCAATGGATTCAATTATTTTCTTAGTTAATTTTTCAATAAACTTTTCAATTAATTTTTAAATATTCACCCCTATTCGAATTGTCGACATCGACGTCACTTTAACACAACACCAAAAAATCAAGGCTTGTGTATCAGTTGGCGAAAACAACTGGCTCCTGTTGGCAGGTTTATGCTATTTTATACGCCTTAGGGAACGGAAATAGATTGCCAGTAGCATAAAATTTTTCTCGAGATCGAGTAAACAAGCCGAAATTTTTGGTATTGTGTTAAAGTGACGTCGATGTCGACAATTAGAATAAGGGTGATTGTCAACATCAACGTAATGTCAACACAATACCAAAACATTGCGGCTTGTCTACTCCTCTATTGGCGTTTTTTTTTGTAAATATTAGCATCACTGTTACTACGTTTATACGCGCACTATTTGCAAATAAATTAACTCACTGTTTATACGGCATAGCAAAAGTACACAAACTTGGTAGCACTTCTATAGAAAGCTTACTTGTGTTGACAAAAAAAAAATAGTGTAAATGCACAAAATATCAAATAATTATTTGTTTTAATCGTCATTTATTGCTTCTATCAATGTTTTTTGTTGCAATATTTATCTATTTATTGTTTTTTTTGTTATCAAACATTTGTAAGCGTGGCAACCTCAGGCATTTTATTTGCAAATAGTGCGTTAATCGTGAATAGTTTTCTGAATTAGTAAGTCGCAATAAAGAGAATAATATGGCAACAATTTACAGTTTTTTTTCCCAAATAAGCCCTGCGTATAAACGTAGTATGTGACATGCTTATACTTTCGTTTTGTTTTCGTGTTTTTAATTTTTTTTAGCCCTGAACTCGAATTTGAATTAATGAACGTAATTAATAATAATTATTTATGTTTTATATCTTTTGATAAACGCAATTAATAATACTCTCTTCTTCGCTCAACCCCTTGAAGCAAAAAAAAAAAAGATTTTGTTAAGAACTTAAGAGGTTTCTTTTTTCAAATTGGTTGCATGTTTTGTTAGTAGAATAAACTTAAATAATATTAAAAAAAAAAACAAACGAGTTTTTGGTTGGCTTTTACAGCTGCACATATCAGCTAACAAATATTAAAGGTATTCACGTCAACTCTTGCAAGCAACTGTGCATAATTTCTAATTGCAATTTCTGCGACTTCACATTAGCGACTTCACATATGCCCACAGAAAATAGTCTAGCGGGGTTAAATCGCACAATCTTGGAGGCAAATTCATGGATCCGAAATGTGAAACTATGCGGTTCCTTCAGTAAATTAATTGTGACGTGAGCTGTGTGACATGTTGCTACGTCTTGTTGAAACCACAGCTCCTTCACATTATGGTTGTTCAATTGATGAACGAAAAAGTCAGTAACCATGGCTCTATAGCCTGATTATAGACTCTTTAGATTGATTCGGGTCGTCCTCTACGCAACGCTCTACAGCAGCAATGACTTGTTCTACACTCATTGTACGACATCTACACTAGGCATAAAAAGTCTGCGTACATATGCTTAGAAATAGTTTTATTTTCCAAATTATTGTTAAATACTAAAACACCTAATCTAAATTAGGGTTTTTTTAACAGACTAACTCCTTACTAATTTATTTATGGCAACTCTGTTTCACAATGCTCGGTAACATTCATTTTATCGATCTTAAATTGGGAAAAGTTCCATCTCTAGCTAAGAAAAAGTCTGCGTACATAAATAATCCAACGGGATTATTTAAGTTGTAATTATTCGTTGCATATAGTTTTTGTTTAAATTCGTGTTCTTACGTGTATTTGGTGTATTTAACAAACATTTTAATTGCATAGTTGTTATGGATCGCAAAGAAAAAGAGATAAGTCCCGCAGAGCGCGAAATTATCGTCAACTTATGGAAAAAAGGAGAAAGTTTTAGAAAGATCGGTGAGACTGTGGAAAGATGTCATTCTTCTATTCAAAGGGTGATAAATAATTACAAAGAAACTAAACTATTCATATCTAAGCCGCGATCTGGTCGTCCATCCAAACTTACTGAACGAGAAAAGAGGTTTATGATTCAATCTGTTAAAAAGAATACCAAGGTAACAGCCTCAAAAGTAGCAAACGATGTTGAAATTAATTTTGGAAAAGTTATTAGTAGTGATAGTGTTCGAAAATTGCTAAAAAAAATGATTACCATGGCCGTATAGCACCAAGAAAGCCATATATTTCACATTTCAGCCGACTAAAGAGAATAGCATTTGCTAAAGAGCATATAAACAAGCCTCTAGACTTCTGGGAAAAGGTAAATTTTTCAGATGAGAGAAAATTTTGCCTTTTTGGTATAAAGGGAAGGCAAATAGTGTGGAGAAAAGATGGCACTGCTCTTAATAAAGAACACTTATCTAGTACAGTGACGCATGGTGGTGGTGGTGTCATGGTTTGGGGGTGCATGGCAGCAAAAGGTGTTGGCCAGCTGCAATTCATTGAAACAACTATGGATAAAAGGGGCTATTTGGACATCTTAAGAAGCAATTTACAGCAAAGTGCAATAAAATTGGGCCTTCAGGGTCAATTTATCTTTCAGCAAGATAATGACCCTAAGTATACCGCTGATATAGTGAAACTATGGCTTCTGTACAATGTTCCTAAGCAATTGCGAACGACTACTCAATCACCAGATCTCAATCCTATTGAGCATCTTTGGGGTTTACTGGAGAAAAAGATCCGACAACATCAAATAACTTCAAAAGCAATGCTTAAAGATGTTATGCAGCGGGAATGGAACAATATAACACACGAAGAAACTACAAAACTAGTTCAATCTATACCAAAAAGATTAATGGAGATTCTGAGACGTAAATGCTATCCAACCAGCTATTAAAACCTTTTAAAAAATTCGATTTATAAATATATAAAAACGTATTTTGAAAGGCGTACGCAGACTTTTTCGTACGTTTTTCAATGAATTTTTTTGTTTTTATTATCCTGTTGTTAACTGTGAATTACTTTTGCTTAAGTTTTACATTATTTTCTAAAGACTGATATGTATTTAATAAATAAAATTCGTTTTTGAAATAATATATATATATTTTTATAATTATTTTGTTTCTTTTTAATAGGCAAAGTTTATGTACGCAGACTTTTTATACCAAGTGTATATGGATGGGTATCGTCATTTGGAGTAAACGTGGTCCGAAAAAGTTCCATTGTTAATCGAATTAATTGCTCTGAAGGACGATTATGTTGACAGTAAAATGCGCTATACGATTTCAAACAGAACTATGATTTTCAAAATAAAGTCGTACAATTTGGAAGCTTTGATCAGTCTATTCATATTGAAATGGCAAACCAAGTTAAACTTAAATCACTTGACAGCTGACTGCCAGTTAAAAAAGTGTTGCCAACTTAAAGTTGTATACATCTTTAAAAAACACCCTTTATGTGCAAAATTATTTTTTGTGTGGTTGTTATGGCGAGTATACACGATACTACAAATCGTACGATAAATCGTACAAGTATGAAATTAGTAACGTGTATCATGCTGTCGTACTTATGAAGTATACTTTGTAGTATGAAAATCAAAAATTTTTGATTTCTGTGGGCGGAGCTTCGCTAAGTACGATAATAAGTCTTGTGTATCATGCTGTTGTACAGCGAAATTAGTTTTATGAGGAGCTGATTTAGAAAAAGCAGTGTTTCTGCGGCTCAATTTTAAAATTAGCTTTATGTAGCGTATATTTTAATTAAAAAAAGAACATAAAACATTATTATAACCATTATTATAACCATTCTGTACAACATGCTCCTTTTGTTTTAGCATTATTTTTTTTATTCTTTTCAACTGCAGTTCACTTATTATTAATAAATCCACCACATTATTCATTAATCCGCGTGTGTATTGCCTTAACAATTTTCTTTCAAATGAATTAGTATGATTTGTAGTAAAGTGTATCTGAAAACCCGTACTACAACTCATACTACGCAAAGTACGGAATTAAGTATCGTGTATACCCTGCATTAAGATTTTTGTAAAACTTTGCAATTTTGCTTTTCCGCAGCAGTTCAACTTTTGACGTGATTATCTCTATCTTCATTTAGAAAGGGGGAAAAATACTCCAAACAAAAAGTAGGCATGTTTATCTGTCATGTCATCTAATACGATTTCAAAATTGCACGAATTTTCACTCATTTAGGCACGAGACATTTTGCAAAGTTTTGTGCAGCAACAAAATGCGTTAAGTCATTATCTTGCTTGCTAACTCAGTTTCATTTTATATAAATAATCTGAAAATGAAACCCTTAACAATTTTATTTAAAAAAAAAAACAATAAATAAAAAGTGATGCATTAATATCACATAATTTTATAAGTACTGGCAGATGATGTGTTATATCTTTTCCAGTTTCCTTTAGTTAATTTCTTCATAATGTTTTTTCCGGTGTAATTCATGACATCAGTCAGTTGTGCTGCTTGCTCTTCTTCTTCACTCAATTATTTACAGGCAAAAATAGGTCATTGTTTTTGTTTTATTTATTTTTTTCTGTTTGCGCCTTAAATCATTACTTATGTATGGCGTGTTATGACTTTTGCTTGATTTTCATGTTTTTACAGATTTTGTTTATACGAGTAGTTTTGTTAAGTTCTAATTTTACTTTTACCTTAAATTTTCTGTTTTTTCTCTTTTTCTTCTTCCTTTTTGTAATTTTAATGAGCCCTATAAAATATCGGAAACAAACCCACAAACCGCATTTCATTGCATGATACATATTTTATATTAATGAGACAATTACGGAAATAGAGTTTAATGAAGCAGAAGAAAAATACATATTACATTTTAACAGAAAGTATTGTTTTGTGTAATTAAAAAAAAAAAGTGTGCACATATTGAATGCATTCAATTCAAACATTTTTATGTAAAGGGTGTTTTTTTTAGAGGTATAGAACTTCGAATTGAAATAAAACACAAGAAAATCGTTTTAATGTCCATCAATTTGGCTTTATTGGAAGGATAATTTTATGCCATTAATGTTTAAATATGATTTCGGGCATGTGGCCGCCGCGACTGGCTCGAATAAAGCCAATTCTACAGGTCCAATTTTCAACCACTTTTTCGAGCATATGGGGCCGTATGTTGGCAATAACGCCACGAATGTTGGCTTCCAAGTCCCCTAACGTTTCTGTTTTGTTGGCGTAGACGAGCGACTTCACATATCCCCAAAGAAAATAATCCAATGGTATCAAATCACACGATCTTGGTGGCCAATTGACAGGTCCATTCAGCGAAATTATGCGCTCATCGAATGTTTCCTTCAATAAATCGATTGTGACGTGCGCTGTGTGGCATGTAGCGCCGTCTTGTTGGAACCACAACTCATCCACATTCAAAATCTTCAAAATCTTCCATAAAGTTGATGGACAAAGCTCCAATTGCTGTGCACGGTGGCGAATCGATTCATTCGGGTCCTCTTCAACACTTTGCTCTACAGCGGCAATTGTTTCTTCGGTGCGCACTGTTCGACGTCTCTGCGGATGCGTATTATCACATAGAGTAAACGTAGTGCGAAAACGATCCATGGTTAACCGAATTAATTGCTCTGATGGACGATTATGTCGACCATAAAATGGACGGAGCTTGCGGTAAACTTCGCAATAAATTTGCACGATTTGCAAGCGTTGTTCTTTTGTCAACCTGTTCATGATGAAATGGCAAACCAAACTAAATATTAATCACTTGACAGCTGACAAAATGGCCGCCAGTTAAAAAAGTGATGCCAACTTAAAGTTCTATACCTCAATAAAAAACACCCTTTATGAGTAAAAGCAAATCCCATCCCATTTGAAATGTTAACAAGCTTCTTGTTAAAGCAGCAAACAAATGAAAACTTATGGAAATACGAGTACATACATATTTAGCTTTTGTTTTAAATACAATAATTGTATTTAATTAGCAATGCTAATTTTTCTAATAGAAATGCAAAATTCATAAAGAATTAAACTATGTATGAGTTTTGATGTTGGTCTAATTAAGTGAGCATAGTGACGAAAGCATGAACTACTGTAAAGAAATAGAGAATAATGTGTGGCGGGAAAGGAATCCAAGGCTTACCCTTGGCCCAGTGTTATCAAGTCCTCGACAAAAAAAGAAACCTAAAACGATATTTCAAAAGTACACAAGCAAATGCATGTCAAGAAAGGAAACTAAACAAATTTAACAAATTCTAAATCGGAATTAAAGTGTGGTTTCCATATTACAAACAATCAATAAAATTAACTAAAATTAGTAGCCATGGGCCTGTGGCAGAAATTAAATAAATATATGTACTTAATAGTAACAAACCAAAAAAGTTTGTCTCAAGTAGAACAAAAATAAGCAAATTAACTAACATGTGCATAATACTCGTAAGTAAAGATCAAACGCCAATGACAAGACTGTTGTAAATTTAGAGATGGTTAAATTGAGCTTTTATTACAAAAATGCTTTCAGCAAATTGAATACGATGAATCAAAACAATTCACATATATGGCTGAGTATATAAAGCAGAAATCTACATCAACTGACACCACACACACAGGGGACCAAACACAAATAACGCTGCTGATGTAGAAGGTGTAGTGGCCTTCGAAAACAGCTGGTTGTTCCGTTCTACTACGTGTTTGTCAGAATATTTACAATTAATTTTGGTGGTATTTGTTCATTAATAATTATCACATGTAATTTGGCTTAAAATGCGATGCAAACTTTAGCCTGATAAAATTAAAAATATGTATGTATGTATGTATTAAAAAATATTTAATAAATATTAAATAAATTTATAATAATCGAAACAAGTACAACTCTAAATTAGAACATTACACAAAATAAAAATATTTTTGGATTTTTTCAAATGTAATCTACAAAATACCTCGAAACAAAATATGTATATATGTATATATGACTTGGACCTCTTTACTATGTACATATCTCGTCATATAAAATCAAAAAAGGCGAAAATACATTTAAATTACGTATATTACAGGAGAAATAAAAACTATTAGAACATTATAACATTATAGCATAGCATTATATCATTACATTATAACATAACATTATAGCATAGCATTATAATATTACATTATAACATAACTACATCATAACCATAGACAGGGGTTTCATGCAAATGCATGTTTTTCCCCTCAACCCTGATAATGGCAAGAACGAAATAAAAATAAAAATGGCATCGATTTGATTGTGAATATTATTGCATATTTTTCTAAAAATGCATATTTTTGCGTAACTTGGTCATAAATGCATATTTTTGTCTTATATTTATTTTTTGGTATAAATGCATGGTTTTCTCATATTTTGTCAAAAATTCAAATTTAAAATAATATTATTGTTGAGAAATTATTAAGGCAAAACTGTTTTTTTTTTTTGACAAATTTATTCGCTTGTATTGTTGTAGCATTGTAGAATGATTATAAATTTAATGAAAACTGTCATTTTGATGATTTCAAGAGGACATTGCCTGCCTATTAAAGCCGAAAATAGTGAAACAATTCTGTGGAAACTTAATATTGTTTATAAAAATTATAGCGGATTTAAAAAACAAATCTAATAGCTAGTATTTAATTCGTTGTAATGGTTGAGTTAAATAAATATATAACATTATATTAAAATAATCATTTAAATTTGAGCCGATTACATCCACAGACGTTACAAGGCCTTTCCATGCACAAAAGCTTTCTAAGAACAAATTTATTGAACTTTACATTCGAAAATATAAAAAATATAAACTTTTTAAATGAAAATAAATGAATAACAACACTTTTCTTTTGCTACAAGTATTTACGTATCGCTCCTTCCCAGGTAGCATTTTGTATCATAATCCAATCGTTTCCGAATCAGCTTGACGGGAAAAATAACCGTATATGAGCTCATTTTTCGATCATAAATGATACTCCCGTTGTGAGAAAATGGTACCCTACAAATGAATCATACCAAATAATCAGTTATGATACGATTTGCTGATTATTTTTGAGCAATTTTCATATTAAATCATTTAAATCACCTTTTTGCGGTTTGCATGATGTTCCTCTATTTTCAAGAAATCATTATTTGATCATATAGATGAATCATAAGTGAATCCTCTTTCAATCGCCCAAGTGATAAATCAGTTTTTAATCATCAAAAGCGATCTGTAGAGAATCATATAAGATATTTCTGCCAAAAATGATCACCCAAATGCTAGCTGGGTTTACTGCAATACGAGTATAAGAATGTCTCGAAAAATGCGTATTTGGAGTTAATAATGCAGAAAAAATCGTTGTATGATATAAGTTATTATATGTAAAAAATTTAAATGCAACTCTTGAAAAGGAAAATATTTTTATATCTCTATTAATGTCCTGCACAAGACCATTTATAAGACCTTTCAAGACATGAGAGATTTTTCAAATGCTTTACTACAGCGAAATATTCTAAGACAAACGCTAAATAACACTGTTGGCAAGACAAACAACTGAAACAAATGTCTTGGCAACAGTGTTGTTTAGCGTTTGTTTTACAATATTTCGCTGCAGTAAAGCATTTGAAAAATCTCTCATGTCTTGAAAGGTCTTATAAATGGTCTTGTGCACGACTTTAATCTCTATTTGTACGAGTATGTAAATCGAAAACTTTTCTTTTGAATAAAAAAATGTTTAAAATATGTGCATATTTTATTGTCTTTAGCGCATATTTTTCGTTTTTAATGTCATATTCTAAGCGCCTAAATTACATTTTTCCTTGTCCCTGATCATAGCAGTCAAAAAGAGGATTTTTTAATTTTTTTCCAAGTTACAACATTTTTCGATTTTACGTGACGATATAGTATGCACATATTCGGTCGAATCCCAGCATTTTCCGAAAACTTACACTTCACGTACATATTTTTGGAAATTCGATTAAATTAGCCTATTCATAATCTTATTTATGTGCTTGTGAAAATTAAAAAAAAAATCCTGCAAGTTCCTTGAACTCCCAAACTCAAAAAGTTTCAATTAATATTTCTAAAAAGCTGCAGAGTCTCAATAACCAAAAACATATTAAATTAATGATTACAAACAATTTCGAAAACCATATAAGCAATTTGTGCATAAATATTTTCCTAAATATGCTATTAATAACACTATTATCAATAATAAATGCGACTTTATTACAATTTCTACAAAATCAAATAAAGCTCAAACATATGTATGTATGCAAATGCAATCATTAATTGCAAGCAAATATGGACAATCCTATAATGTGCGCGTACTCGCATTACAACAAATAACAATATTTTAAACTAATAAAATTATTTACATAAATTATTTATGCATACATGTGTGAGTATGTGTGTGTGTGTGTGTATTTTATTTAGGCTAATCATATACGTATGATAAATAAATACGAGTCAGTTAATTAGTAATAAACTTTGCGTTCTATGTATGTATGTATGTTTGAATGACTGACTGACTGACTGTCCGTACGGTCTGTCTCTAAACTTACTAATTTGATCAAGCATATATTTTATATGTACATACTTGGGTAATGGGGTGCTTGAGTACAAGTATGACTATTAATGAACGAATGAATGAATGAATGAATGCAAAGAGCTTTTGTTTGTAAATGACAGACTATCATTTAATGAATATTAAAAATAGGTCTATTAAATCAACCATTTAAATACTTAAAAAAACAAACGTATTTTTCAGTTTAATTGTGTAATAATTTAAAACAAAAAATAATAATAAAAAAATTAAAACAAAGTAAAAAACATGTTAAAGTTCATAAAGTTCAATTTAATTATCATTTATTACGAAAATGTACGTGCTGCATTTTTTTTGTACAGGCCAGACATGAAAATGTTAATATCAATCCACGAATACGAATTAACACACTGTGAAGTTCTTTTTTATTGCTTCCCATCATTTTCATTGTCATCATTATCATTTTTAGAACCAGGAATACATACGAAATACACTGAGAGGTAAAATAATGCAACTGCAACTCTTAAATGCATGTTCATATGTACTCGTATGTGTAAAATACCTCCATCCGTTGTGTCATGCCAAATACAAAGTTTTTTGATGCAAGGTGTTGGGTGATTTTTTAAATTCTAGACTTTAAAATAATTATGTAAGTGAGTATTATTTCGCTGGGCGAACCTTATATGAAGACAGTAAAAAAATCTTCTGAGGAAGTGATAAGATCCCGAACATGTTATGTAATCTGAATCATTTTAATGTTTCCCTACAGGAAATGGAACTGACACAAGATTAGTCACGTGACCGGTCCCCAAGTGATAGGGACCAGTCCGAGTTCTAACACTTCCTGTGAAGTGGACCAGTCACTTTTCCATGCGGATGGCTTAGGATGGGGTTAATTGATACTTTGTATGCACCTTGTGACTTGTCACTGAATATCCCATAGGGACCTATTCGCTGAATAATAATATAAATTATTTATAAATAAAATTTCGGCATTTAACTGTAACAATTCACGCTTATAAATTTTTTTATTGTTACAAATGCAATGACATTTTTTTTTTAAATTTTATTTTTAATCTGAAAATTTTTTGAGATTCGAACCGACTACCTCGTGCATGACAGGCTTGCACAATACCCAAGTATAAGTATAGTTACGGGACTGGTTCCAGAGTCACATTGAAGAGAGCAGTTAACATTATATATATACTATTTGATAGGTCCTGTATTCGACCACATCGAACATGTTCAGTGCCGTTTACTACAATACTAGACCTAGCCCGAATTAAATTGGCTCAAGATCAAGACGATACATCACGAAAATTGGTAATAAGTCACCATTTAAACAATATGTCTTTTTCACTATACACTACTCCGTACTTTTGATAACACCCACATTTTCTCCAGCTATATGACGAGTACGTTTGGATCAATTGTCACCAAATTTTCTGCAGGGTTGTTACATAGGGCTGTCGTTGCGAGAAGTTTTCTTTCGAATGGTCATTACAAGCAACACATATAAAAATATTTTATTTAACTGAATTTAAAATACATATTTTGAACTTTTTGGTGCTTATTTTTTGAATTTTTTTTTATTTCATTTAAATGACCACTAATATTCTTAAGGGATTTCACTAAAAGCTCATATCGATTACATTAATTTTTTAAATTATTTCAGAAAAGTGACCAATCGGGTTACACTCAGGACCATTAAGACATCACCACCTATATAGTGTAATACGTGTGACCAAAATTACCAACAATATTCTGGTGTAAATAGTTTTTTTTTTGGAAATCTACTATCTTGGCTCTACTAGATATATTTCCAACATCCTACTATCATATGATTTCATTAAATACTTTTTTTTCTTGATCTCGTCTCACTTCCAAGGTTTGTGATTCCTTATATCGTGCCATAACCGCCGCCAAAAAAGCTTAAGCGACATAATTTTCGAACTTAATTTTTTGACGAAAATCGGTTATTTGCGATCGTAAATAGTAGATTTTCATCAAAATAACAAAGTCCGAAAAATCTGCCGTTTAAGCTATTTTAGCGGTTATGGCTCGATATATTTAGTAGCTACTGTTAGTTAAGTAACAGTGCACTGTTATATGCAAAACTTGCTATGTTCGAAAATATAGTTTGTGTCTCTGCTAGTTAAATTCGAATTTATCATAACTCACATTTACTATTTGTATTTTCGAAGTCGGTACAAATAATATAAAGTTTTATTATTCGGCCCTATTCCAGTTGACGTTATAATTATTATTAATTTTATAATTATAAACCTGGATATTTATTTCTTGGCACCGCACACTGTAACTTTTGGTCAAAATAAAAAAAAAATTCCCGATTTTCTTGATTTTTCGATATGTGATAGACAGGAGTACAGGTGATACAAAAACGTGCTCATAAGAAGAAGAAAAGAAATGGTAATGACTATAACGATTATCAAATATTCAGCATCAAGAGAAGCTAAAAACAGGCTTTTTAAATTAGCAATTTTGGTGATTTTATTATTGTTGTAAAAGTTTTTGTATGCATATATATCATTCATGTTTTTAATATTTCTTAAAATTGGGTTAATTCTAAATAGTATTGGCTAATTTTTGAGTAGTATAATATATAATTTAGCTAAAAGCTCGTTGAAGTAAAAATCCACTAAAAGGAAGGAAACAAAAAATTTATATACAAATTTTAATGGAGTAAAACTAAATTGTTGTCGGTGAGTTTAGCTAACATACCAGTACCAAAATATTAAGGAGAGTCTCTAGTTTCAAAATAAGAAAAAGTTGGCTACTACAAAGTGCAACCTTGTTTTTTTTTTTTTTGTTGCATAAATTGTGTGTTTAATACGTAGATTTTAAGTAGATATATGTGTAATATTATTAGAGAAATCTAAGAGTTGGTGTTTTTACTAAGTCCCAGTCCAGACTTGCAATTTTTGTTGCAGCAACTTTTTATTTTTTAGTGCAAAAGAGCGAGAGAGGAATACAAAAAGTATATATATATCTATTTCAGCACTCTCACACATATTCAAGAGTTGCTGCAACAAAAATTGCAAGTCTGGACCGGCACTAAGTAACCGTGATGATTTCTTTCAGTTGAGCAACACAAATAAATATGGCGTTGCCATGGAGCGTACTATATGAGGTATGGCTAGAAAATAAAAACGATGTACCGAAGTCTAGATTTTTAGAGATTTTTCCTTGTGTGGGCACTACTAATAAATTAAAAAAATAGGCGGACCATGCCCATTTTTTCTAAAAAGCTTCATTTATATGTAGAAATTATCCACACCAAATTTAATTCCGATATCTGCGCCGGAACAAGAGTTATTAATTTTGGCCAGCTACGGGCAAATTCACAGTCATTAGTTAACTAATATCAATAGTTTAACCAATAGTAATTTATTCATAGCTCTTTGTTTACCATGAGTTAAACCGCGAAATGTCATTGGTTAACAAATAGTTAGACAACAGCTGATTCATTGTAAACTTTATTAGAATTGTTGTTTTGTGAAAAATTTTAGACACAGTTCACACATACCTTGTCGAACATCTTCTTAGTACTCAGCTGTAACACATTCTTTTTGTTTATTTTCTATTATATTTTGATTTTCCCGAACCAATTTCAGCACTAATTTGCGCGGTAAAGTTAGACGAGCGAGCACTGTTTTTATCAATTTTTAAGAAATAATATAACAAATGTAAACAACAACCATATGCTATAGCAGGGTTACCACTCTTTGCTCATATTAAAAACTTTTGTTAAACAATACACTGTGAATATGAAGTATTAGTTAAACAATAGTTATAATTTTAGTTTACTAATAATTAACTAATAACTGTAAATTTGGCTCTAAAAGTACTAAAAGTCACACTGTGCGACTGCAAATAGTTAAGCAGTTAACGCATATAATAATATTTTGTTATTTTTAACTTTTTATTGCATAAATTCGGTATAGTTTTTTTGAAGTTTTTTATTTTTTATATCAATATATACGATATACTACTCAAGTAGGGCTACAACCTAAACTAGGTCTACTTAAAAGTATCTTCTGTTTTTTTTTTTTTTAATTTTTTGACGAAAGTGTTTTTCTACAATGGAAACCCTATAAATGAGTACACATTTATTTATATAAAAAATGTAAATTGTTTATTTAAATTGACAAATAAAATTAAACTAAATTAAATTTCTATTTTTAACAAAGTAAAAATATTTGACAACAATAAAAAATGAAGAATTGATTGAAATTATTTTGGAATGTAAAGTAATATTCTTACAAGTTAAAAGCACCTACAAGTACTCCCCTCTCAATGAGCGCAAAAGCGGTCAGGAAGCCTTATATTTCTACCGGATCTTGATTTCTGATTAACGGTACTTTCAAAAATATTTTCTTTAAAATTAGTATTTACAAAAAAAGCGGGCTTTAGACGGTCAATTGATATTGTTTCCCTTTTTCCTTTAACTAAGATAGCAAATGTTTTATTATTTCGTTGCAAAACTCTACATGGTCCAACATATTTCGGTTGAAGAGGCTTTACATAACAATCGCGACGTATCCATACATGGGAGCATTTGCTTAACTCTTGATGTACAAAGAAATTTTGTGAATTAGGTTGATGATATGAGGTTTCTATCGGTTTAATATTTTGCATTAATTTTTGTATTGTTTTTAAATGATATTTAGGGTCAATTTTTCCAACGGGCTTAAAAAATTCCCCTGGAAGTTGTAAGGTTTCGCCATATACCATTTCTGATGGTGATGCTTCAATGTTTTCCTTCAGGCTAACTCTTAATCCCAGAAGAACAGTATTCAAAGAAACAGTCCATTGTACATTATCAGCACACGTTAGACCAGCTTTAAGAGTTCGGTGAAATCGTTCTACTACTCCATTGGCTTGTGGATGATAAGCAGTTGTAAAATTGTGCGATATTCCTAAATTCTTAGTTATTGTATTGAACAAATGCGAAGTAAATTGACTTCCTCGATCCGTAACGATAGTACTTGGAATACCAAAGCGACAAATCCATCCATCATAAAAAACTCGAAAAACCGATTCAGCTTTTATGTCTTTTAAAGGAAAAGCTTCTGGCCAACGACTGAAACGATCAACACACGTTAATAGATATGAATATTCCTCCGAAGGTGGCAATGGTCCAACGATGTCTAAATGAATCATAGAAAATCGATTGCTAATAATTGGAAAACTTGCAAGCTTGCTTTTGGTATGTCTTGTTATTTTCGAGCGTTGACAGTCTTGACAGCCTCGCGACCAATCGTTGACATTTTTGTTGATTGATGGCCAAAAAAATTTAGAGCAAATGAGTTTTCTGGTGGCTCGAATGCCAGGGTGTGATAGTGTATGAATATTCTTACTATCTCTCGAAATTCGTCTGGAACATATGGACGAGCAATACCAGTTGACATTTCACAATAAACTTGAGTGTATGTGTTTGGAAGGGTAACCAGGACAAATTTTTGTTTACCTGGAAACTGCAACAACTCTCTAAGTTGAGAGTCAACCTTTTGAGCTTGGCTTAATTTTGTATAGTCTATGGGCTGAATTTGAATTGCCTCAATACGTGATAAGGCATCAGCTATAATATTATCTGAGCCAGATATGTGGCTGATGTCTGTGGAAAATTGAGCAATAAAATCAAGATGATTTCGTTGACGTGGTGATGCCTTTTCCAACTTTTGCTTAAACGCAAATATTAAGGGACGATGATCTGTGTAAATTGTAAATTTTCTGGCTTCTAACAAATGACGAAAATGACGAATTGCTTTATATATAGCTAAAAGCTCTCGATCATATGTACTGTATTTCTCTTCAGTAGTGCTAAGCCTTTTACTGAAAAATCCAAGTGGTTGCCACGAGTTATTAACAAATTGCTCAAGTACAGCACCAATAGCAAAGTTTGATGCGTCAACCTTGAGAACCATTTTGGCATTAGGAGCTGGGTGAGACAAATATGTTGCCTCAGCCAAAGGTTTTTTACAATTGTTAAATGCATTTATTGAGTCTTCAGTCCAAGGTATTTTGCGATTATCATTCTTTTTCGTAGTTCCTTTTAAAAACATATTGAGTTTAATTTGTCCTAGTGCTCCTTTCGGAAAAAATTTTCGGTAAAAATTAAGCATAGCCAAAAATCTTCTCAGTTCTTTAATGGTTTTTGGTAGAGGAAACTCATTTATTAGTTTTACTTTCTCTGAAAGTGGACTGATTCCATTCACACTAACATGGTGTCCAAGGAAATCAATTTCAGGAACGCCAAAAACACATTTTGCTGGATTAACCTTAATTCCGTATTTTTGAAATCGTTCAAATAGAATTTTGAGATGAATAAGATGTTCCTCTTCTGATTTTGAAAAAACACACACGTCGTCAATGTAAACAAATACAAAATCAAGTTCTCTGCAAACTCCATCAATAAAACGCTGGAAGGTCTGTGCAGCATTGCATAATCCAAAGGGCATTCTCAAAAATTCAAATAACCCAAACGGTGTAGTGACAGCAATCTTCGGAATATCATCTGCATGCACTGGAATTTGATAAAATGCTTTTATTAGATCCAATTTCGAAAATATTGTAGCTCCATGAAGGCTCAATTGAAAATCAGTTAAATATGGGACAGGATACTTGTCTGCAACAGTAATACTGTTAAGAGCCCTGTAATCACCACAAGGTCGCCACTCTCCGTTTGGTTTTTGCACCATGTGAAGAGGATTCGCCCAATTACTGCTGGATGGTCTAACAATTCCCTTGTCCAACATATACTGGAATTCATCTTTAGCAGCTTTTAATTTGACTGGATCTAGTCGTCTTGGTCTACAGGAAATACTTGGGCCCTGAGTGATAATATGATGATATGTGTCATGCTGAGCTTCAAAGTTATCAGATAATGTAAAAATGTCTGGATATTGTTTTAGCATAGTGTGGTATTGACTTTCACCAGAGACCATCTTAATACCAGCAAAATTATCACTAATAATATTACCACTAGTTCTAAGATTGGTTATACCATCAAGTAATGATCTTTGTTTCAAATCAGGAAGAAGATGGTAGTGACGAAGAAAATCGGCTCCAATAATCGGGCGGGATACATCAGCAAGTATAAAATTCCATCGGAAACTTCTTCGTAGACCTAAGTCTAAATTAAGATATATCTGACCAAAAGTTTTAATTTCCGTACCGTTTGCGGCATAAAGTGAAAGTTTTTGAGGAGATCTATAATTTTTACATGGATATACTGAAATTTCAGCTCCAGTGTCTACAAGAAATTGTACTTTTGAATGTTTTTCAGTGACAAATAAACGACCATTATAAAATTCATCTATACAAGCGGTCGAAGAACTTGTATGACTTGAATTTAGTTTTTTTGGATAACAAATTTACAGGGTTGAATGCATTTTAGTGCTTTTTCAGCAAAACGATAATGGTACCAACATAATCCAGAGTTTTTCCTGTTGGTTGAAACTCCCCTTGACCGATCTCGAATTTTGACAGCTGAATGACTTTGTCTTAAGGAAGGTCTGGATCGTGATTCAAGAGCATCGATTCTAGCTATAATGTTTTCTAGTTTTTGTGAAATTTTGTCTTCATTTGAAATCGAAGATATTTCAGAAACAAACATTGATGTTGAACTTGAAACAGCTTCCAAAATTTTATCAGCCTGATAAGCCAATTTATCAACGTCATTTGTTTCACAAACAGCCAAAATACCTTTCACTTTGTCTGGTAAACGTTCCATAAACAGGGTTTTTAAAATTTCATTGCTTACCTTACCATTAGAAAGTGATTTCATACGTTGAAGATAATTGGATGGTTTTTCATCACCTAAATCCATTCCATTTAACAAGCGTTTTAACTGTTGCTCCGCCGATTCAGCGAATGATTTCATAATACGATTTTTTATTGCGTCGTATTTGCCGGATGAGGGTGGTGAAACGATTATGTCTTTAACAATATACAAGACCGATTGATCCAAATTCATCACTAAATATTCAAATTTTGTAGTATCTAGCGTAATTCCACACATGCGGAAACATGCTTCAACTTGTAGGAACCAAACCTCTGGTTCATCTTTCCAAAAAACAGGAAGCTTAGGAGTTTTTACTGATGATATTTCAGGATTATTTACAGGCTCTTCTGGAGGTTGCTCGGCAATCAAACCTCGTGTATTTTGTGATGTACCACGTACAGCCACTTCTTCAAAAACGGGCATTTTGATTAATATAGTTCTTATTTCGGGGTCACCAATTATAAATGAGTACACATTTATATATATAAAAAATGTAAATTGTTTATTTAAATTGTCAAATAAAATTAAACTAAATTAAATTTCTATTTTTAACAAAGTAAAAATATTTGACAACAATAAAAAATGAAGAATTGATTGAAATTATTTTGGAATGTAAAGTAATATTCTTACAAGTTAAAAGCACCTACAACCCCAAGCAGCCAAAAAATCCCTCTTTATAAAATGTTTGCTTAAAAAGTTTTCAAATGTATGTTAACAGTTTTTGTTTTAGTAAATATCTAAATAAATGGTCATGCCAATGTTTACATTTGACTGTAACTGTTTTGGTTTCTTTGTTGATGGACTGTCATTGCTGTAGTTGGTTATGTGGAATAAGAGTATTATGTTACGCTCAAAACGACTTATTTTTGGCCATAAAAATGTTAAAGTTATGGTATGTTTATAGTAAACATACACATTTGTCGCACATAAACATGGAATTTACGAAATTTTTAAACATTTTATTTATGTATATTGACATAGTTACGGTCTTTTTTTTAAGAACTATTGTAATTTATTTGCTTTCTCTGAAAAGAGTTAATTGAAAATGGAAATTTAACAAGTGAATGCCTAAAGTGCAATTAACAAGAACACACAAAGTCATAAAAAACGCTCAGAAACTAACGGTTGATGGTATGATAACACTTCGTTTTTGTTTCACACCGGTTATAGTATGTAATAAAGAAGTTCAGATTTATAAAAATCCGTGTGTAAATTGTGTTTTAAATGGACGTTTTATAAGAGTTTAAAATATTTTTAAGCCTGTGAGAAAAAAAGAATATGGAAATTTTCTAATTCAGTAAGAAGATTTAGGACGTTTTTGTTTGAAAATGCTTCTGAGTTCTTGTCTTTGAATTCTCTAAATTATTTTCTTCAAAAATGGTTGTTGTCTTTGATAATGAAAAATATAAATATTATTGCCATGTTTTTAAACAATAAAAATTGAATTAAAGTATTATACAATAGTTTGAAAATATGTGTGGGATATAATGTTTTGAACAAAATCATAAAGCAAATACACGAACCTTCTAGCATAGACAATAAATAATAATTGTTTTAAAGAATCAAAACTGCTTCTTTTTTTAGTCCATAGACAAGACGATACAATCGTCGAACAGAATTAGGGCATAAGTTTTGGATAGAAACAAAGTACAGTAGAAATTCCATAACTCGAAAGACCATTATCCCAAAAAAAAAACTTCGACTTACGGAGACTTCCAGTTACAGAATTGTATGTGATTTGTTCTTTCAACGCTACTGCCAACCAAACTAGTTCGAGTTAGAGAAAATTCGCGTTAGAGAAGTTCGAGTTATGGAAGTTCGACTGTATTTAAAAAAAAATTATACAAAAAGTTTAAACTCATTAATAGATTTTCCAAACCGTTGCCCGATAGAAGATTTGATGTTAACGAACCTTGCATACCTGTATCGATGAAAAAAATCGTTGCGGCGTGCTTGATGTTTTTCGCAGACGGGTGGAAATCGGACAAGGGTTTGGGTGGAGGAGTTTTTATTTCCCTTATCGGGCAAAATATTAATTTCAAGCTAGACAATCCGTGTAGTGTTATACAGGCTGAAATTTCAGAAATAAAAAGGTCGATTAATAGGCGATTAAGATACTACAGAATATACAATGACAACAAATACGCAATCAAGTCTCTATCAGTACCTCGATTCACTAACTTTTATTACGATAATCGCATCGCTATATTATATTGACTTTGCTATTCAGCAAAATATTTTAAAGAATAGTTAATTTAATTATTTTTCGAACTGTATTTGTTTCTATATTCTTATGAATTGAATAGGGTAATGTTCGTAACATTTTTTAAGCCAAATTACATGTGATAATTATTAATGAACAAATAACATCAAAGTTAGTTGTAAATATTCTGACAACAACACATAGTTGAACGGAACAGCCAGCCGTTTTCGAAGGCCACTAAACCTTCCTCATCAGCGTTCTTCTGTGTTTTGGTCCACTGTGTGTGGTGTCAGTTGATGTAGATGTCTGCCTTATATACGAAACTTTATTGCAAATGGAATATGTGAATTGGTTTGATTCATTGCATTTTTCAATTTGCTCATATATTTGGCTTAAAAAGTGTTACGAACATTAGCCTATTCAATTCATAAGAATATTTTAAAGATATTCGCTGTCGGTTGAAGTAAAAAAAGTAATTTCACAATCTCAAATTCATTTAGTTTTTTTTTTAATTGTTCTTTGCGATTTTCGCTTATTTTTGCATTTTCTATGCAGATATGCCACATTATATACAATTAAATGGTGAGTAAAACACAGATGTACACTATCGTAAAAAAGAAATTACAGGAGGACATATTATTGTTACTGTAAACGAATAAATATATCGATAAATATTACGATTTTCAGTTCCCAAAAAGTTATTGAATCCAGGTACAAAACAACTAACAGCTGTTAAAATGGCACTAACATCAAGCAGTATTGCCAACTTAAAGCTCTATACACGAGTAGCTAAAAAAACATGCGCTTTATAAATAGTATAAATGCATTTTAATAATTCAAAGGATGATTTATGTATTGATTATGGATAACGTAAACACTTTAGTCGGATTTAACGTTGCGGAAAACTATGTCACCGATGGTAACTGAACATTGGCGTAGCTATAAATATTTTCCAAGGAGGGGTGGGGGCATTAGACAGAAATTCTTGGGGTGCAATGCACCCCCAAAGTGGCCTCTCTATGCCTATGCAACTGAAAAATATATACAGCTGTTATTTTCAACACCAAATTATTACTTTCAGACTATCAAGAATCGTTATTTGCCGACTGGCAACTAAAAGTTGTCAATTTTATTGGTATTTATTTTGACTTTAATAATAGCTGTACTAGTGAAAAATTTTGCTTACAAACTCTCTTTATTTAAACTCAAAGCTTGTTATTACCGATTAGAAAAATCTTTACTTCCCAAAACAAAAAAAAAAAAAAAAAAAACTACGGACAAAACAACTTCCCAAAGTTCTTGAATGTTGTTTGACCGAAAATGTCACTTGATCCTTGATTGATTGAGTGGTTGCTGCGCTAAATTTATAATACAACCATACATGAGTTCTTTTGTATCCCGATTACATTTTGAACAAATGTTGCATGAATATTGAATATAAAATATTAATGTTAAGCTGCCACATTCTTTTTCTAATTTTATAAAAGAACGAAAATAAAAAAAGGTGAATGTATTTAATGTGCTCTCACATTTTATTATAGATGAAATATTCATTTTTCTTTTTTCAATATTTGTCAATTATGTCCGTATTGTATTTAGAACAATGTGTGTGTATGCCAGCAAACTCAAGTGGTTCTTCTTACTTCGCTTTTTTTCATGTTGAAAATTCATAAAACATGTCATGAATAGAGATTTAATTCTTTTCATTTTTCACTTTTGAATAATAGAAAAATATAAAATAGGGCGGAATGTGAAGAGAATTGAATGTTGGGTGTTGATTTTAATGATTTAGGGACTCGAAAAGAATTCTTTTTTGAACGGAAGTGAAATTAAAGAAGCAAACATTTACTTTTTGCATCTATCATTAATTTGATTGAAGTAAAGGGTTTATCGGTAAAGATGAGTTAGTTGATCATAAAATGTAATAGAAAAGCGATTGTAGCAGAATGATGCTGTGATACAGATGCTAGAGATGCAAATTACCATGCGGAAAAAGTCCGCTACTTATAAGCTAAAGTTTGCGATATCAAAAAACCTTAGGAGTTAAGTTGTAGTAGTGCGAATCATAGAGATGTTGGCAGCCAATCCACATCATTTCCGCGTGATTTAAGGTTAGTAAGTATCAAAAGAAAGTTTTGATGTCGTTTACGGTTTGATTGTTTCGCCAAAGTTCTTTTTGCAAAGTTTCATCATATCAAAACAATGTGGAATTACATTCAGAAATGTGTTTATGGTCATTTGGCAGCACTGTCTGTATAATAAAATTAATCAGACTTGCCAGACTTCACCAAAACAATACGGCAATACTATTATTAAGCCGCATCTGTTGAACACGTTTAATATTTATTATTGTTATTAATATTAAAATTATATTGAATTAAATAATAATTATTATAAATTATTATTTAACGTTCTTTTTAATCCAATCACATTATTCGAAACTCACCACTAAGTTCTTTTAAATTTATTGTTTCATGTCCGTTTGTCGGTAAACTTAAACAGCTGATTATATTTCTGGTAAATAAATTTTCATGTTTCGTTTTAAAAATATTCTGCCCCATATAACGATGAATAAAATTGATAAAACTATTGAAAAAATACACATACATATGTACATACATACATATGTATGTAAGTGCATATTTAAAAATAATCTTTCAACGAGTCGAGCATTTTGAGTTGTTTCTTGACGACGGCAAGTTGAAAAGAAAGTTCACAATTAAGTTTCATGTAGCCAATGTCAAAAGCGGTATGAGTGAACAACTGCAAAGAAAAACATTGAACGTGTGCCTGCAGCGTAAATGACAGGAAATCAAATCTTGTGGAATGCCTTTTGGTGTATTATTTCTTTTCAAGCTTTCTTTAAATGCCTATTTCATGTAATTTAAAGTAATTTTGACAAAACTTTATCCACATAAAAAATTATAATTGATACTTTTCAAGAAGAAATTTTCTTTCTTTTGTGAAATTAATTTATTATACCTACTGAAAAATACTTAGAAGTTTTCTTTTACATTTATTTTATATATATAGTTCTTTTTTTATTCATTTGTCTTTTATAATTTTATGATTTTTTACGTTTTATTACCTTTTTTATGGATTTGAATTTATTTTTAATCTTCTACCACACATACAAAAAAAAATTATTTTTAGTTTTTTTTTATAATTAAAACGTAAATTGCTATTTTATTTTAAGTTTTATATTTTTATTTGGAATGTCATAAAGTTGAATGCATTTCTAAAAATTCTAAGCTTTTCAAGTGTAAAATTTAAAGATCTGTTATTATATTCTCACACCAATGTGATAATAAAATATTACTTACCCAGCGGCGAAAATGTCGATTACAGAAGCGATAATTCGATGCACACATGTAAGACAGTAATGGACACCTCCTCATATACGTACCTAGTATAAATTTTCAAATGCATTGCCGCATTTGTGGAGTGAATGCCTTTCACTTTCACACAAACTAAGCGAGATACGGAAGTGTTCATCCAATCAACATAAAAACTCAGTATTGCCTGACATACATTGTAAGTTGGCAGTGGCCAGTTCGAATACAACCTAGCTTACTTTCGTGATCTAGAATTCATTGAACACAAAGTATACCAAACATCATTAAAGAGATGTAATGTGGTATGCAGCATTCGCCGCTGGGTACTATTCAGTTTCTGTATAAATTTTTACAAGATTATGAATATACATAAGTACATACATATATATCTATTGTTATAACCTTCAGTCCTAATTTACACTAAGCAAGTCTTATTGCTAAGCTGATTAGTTTTTTAGAAGAGAGAGAAGCGAGAGGAAAAGAAACGTTTCTGATCCCCTCGTCTCTCCTTCTCCTAAAAAACTAATCAGCTTATCAATAAGACTTGCTTAGTTTAAACTAGGACTCACCAAAATTGGTAAGAGTAGATATACATACATATGTACATATGTATGTATGTACAGTGAAACTTCGTTATAATGAAAAACTTAATATAACGTATGTTTTATTAAGTCCCTTGAGAAAACCTCTTTATTGTAAAGTTTTTCATACAAAAATACACTAGCTTTTATTAGCATTCTCATATTAAATAGAATTTGAATAAAGAAAACTATAGTTATAACGATTTTTTTCGTATTTCTTAAAATTTCGTTGTATCAAGGTTTATCTAATTATATTTATAGAGAATTAATAGCTATAACGAAGTATTTTAGGATCCCCTTGGAATTCGCTATATCGAAGTTTCACTGTATGTAGTATATGGGTTTATCATTGCATGTGTAATTTTCACAATATTCATATGAGACCCCATAAAGTATAGATATTACGGGTCCTTATAGATAATGCCGGCCAAAAAACGGTGTTCGTCTGTCTGTACGCAAATTTTTAGAATCGGTTTTCCGAAACGCCCAGAAAATTCTGAGACCTCGGAGTTGCACTGAACGTCCGCACTTGTCTTAGCACGATTGGTATTGAAAAATCAGCAAAAATAAAAGGCATGGAACCAAGAACACACGAATTTTTGGTTTAACTCATTCGCCTCTCAGCTGCTGAGCCTTTATTGATTACATTCTATATTTACTGAATATAAACTTTTTATTTTCTTTTCAAGTTTTAAGTGGGAACACCCTTTTGGTCACTACTACATTGTTCTTTTTTTATTGCAAATCAGGGATGGAAAATGGAAAAATTGTTTTGGGATTTACACTTGTGTCAAATACACAGAAAAAAATGTTCCTGCAAATCAACACGTTTAACTGAAAAGAAAAGAAAACCAAAAATCAATTAAAAATTTTATTGAGTTAATTAAACTTTAAATTTTTAAATAAAAGTATAATTGAATCAATTACATTTTTAATTCATTTTTGCTTTTTTTTTCAAATTAAACGTGTTTATCGCAGATACTCCCAGAGAACACAGCAAATAACTATAAAAAAAGAAATGATTTATATAGATACATAAACCAATGTATGTACTACATATTGTTACCTTAATATAGAAAGCGCCTAAGTCAATATTTTTTTCTAAATTTAGATTTTTCAATATTTCGATACATTAGATGTTCTTCTACCGAAATATTAAAAAAAATTCGATTTAAAAAAAAATAATGGGTTAGGGCCTTTCTATATTAAGGTAACGATATGTATTTATTGTATTGTCTTTCTATCGATTGTATCAGCAAATAATTTATTTATGTATTTTTCCCACATAACCAATATTTACATATCCATTTAATATTCCATTATGCTTATCATTAAGTTTTAATTTATTTAAAAACAAATAACCAATTTTAAACTTCTTATGTTTTTAATCTTTTAAGTAATTTTTAACTAAAAGTCAAAAATACATACATACATACATACATACATACATACATACATACATACATACATACATATGTACCCAGCTAGCATTTGGCTGATCATTTTTTGCATAAATCTCTTTTTGATTCTCCTGAGATCACTTTTGGTGATTAAAAACTGATTTATCACTTAGGTGATTGAAAAAGGATTCACTTATGATTCATCTATATGATCGAACAATGATTTCTTGAAAATAGAGGAACAAAATGGAAGGAAACCGCCAAAAAGTCATTTCATGATTTAATACTACCAGAAAATTGCTCAAAAATTAATCAGCAAATCGTATCATAAATGACTCTTTAGAGTGATTCATCTGTAGGGTACCATTTTCTCACAACGGAAGTGTTATTTATGATCGAAAAATGAGCTCATATGCGGCTATTTTTCCCGTCAAGCTGATTCGGAAAAGATCCGATTATGATACAAAATGCTAGCTGGGTATATATGCAACATGTGTGACTATGTATTGAAATTGTCATTGTCAGCGTTGATAAGTGTATTTGACGGATTTTTTTCTATTTTATTTTTCTCCTAATGTCTTTTATATTTATTTAACACTTTAACATGCACACATTTGCTTATTGGTATTTATCACTTTTCCAAAGTTTTCATTATTGTGGGGCGGCATTTGTAAATTTTTTTACATAATTTCTTTTGACATAAACATTTTCCATGGAATTGTTTGTTAAATTGAATTTCAAATATTTTTATCAGCTGTTTGTTTGACTTTCTCGTGGTTTTTGCTCTTTAGCTGTTGTTCGGTTTTTCTAAAAGAGCTGATTTTTGTTTGTTTGTTTGTTTGTTTTTTTTTTCAATAGTGTCAATAACTTTTATGACACAGTTTCAAGTTTAAAGAAAATAAATTCACTACTGCATTCTTTTATTTCGAAGTAACGCAAGATGAAAGATAAAATAAGAAATGATTTTGAATACAGTAAGGCCTCGCTTATGCGTGATTCGATTAACCGGCAATGTCGATTATCCAGGAAATAAATGTTGTAATCGTTTTCTTTTTGTCCATCCATTTAATTTTTTTTTGCATCTATCAACCGTGATTATTTCTATTATACGGGTTTGCAAGTAAATAATCGTTTTCAGCCAAAATATTTTTTCCTTTTTAGTACATATTTCTGCATTTTTTTGATTAAATACAAGCATAAAATCCATGAATTTTTCTTTTATTATATACAAAAATATATTTAAATAAATACAAAAATATGAAAAACAAATCTGAAAAAACCAATAAATGCTGTTACCCCATTAACCGGGAGAATCGATTATCCAGAATGTTTCCGGTCCCGACCATTACGGATAATCGAGGACTGACTGTAGTTCTAAATTTTTTTTTTTTTTTAAATATGTGAAGATTTTAATGCGCAGTTTATAACAAAAGTTTATTGTTGTAACAGTGCACAGTGATTTGTTAAAGAAAATAAGTGCATTAATAAGTAGAGCTGTACACGTGGAGTGTTTTTTGACTTATGACACGCACGCTCACGCAGAAAACTATTTAACTCATGGACTTTCACTCACGAATGATCTTGAAACTGTTCGCGATCACCCATGCTCACGAATAAAATATTCTTAATCACGCAAGAGAGGTGTACAACTTACATACGTACCCATGCAGGAATGTAATTTCGTGAGAGCATAAGAATTCATACGTGGTTCTTAAAAGTAGCTCACGCACAAGTAGTTTAGTTCAAGTTACGCTTGCGCACTCACGAATTTGCCATCTCTAGTAATATGAATTCAGGAAACTTTTCACATGTTCAGATTATATTGATATGTTCAGAAAAGTTGTTCAGCTTTACTGTAGCTACAACTTTGCCAAATGTTATTCTGAAAAAGTGAGGTCGTTCTGATTTTCGAAATCTTTGGAGGCCTATAAAAAAAATTGGTCACCAAAATCGCCAAACTGGATTTAAAGTTTTACTGCCCTTTCATAGTAGAATTGAACCTACATATCGTCAGCTAAAATGCAAAAAGGCGTAACTAACAAAAAATTCACAATCGAGTTTTTTATTGATTATTATGAATGCCATTAAACTACATGTCTTCTCCGATCAAAAATGACGCTTTTATTAACAAATAACACTTAACTACACGTTTGTTCAGTTTTTTGTTTAGTTTTTTGTTTCTCCTGTAAAATTATATTTTTCTTAGTTACGCCTTTTTGCATTTTAGCTAACGATATACTGCCAAGTCCGTGTTCTTTTCTTCTTCTATTTAACAGTGTAATGTATAATTATAGAATACATAAACTTAAAATTGTAAATGCATATTACCGAATCTGCTTTTTAATATAAATTAAAAACAAAATTCAATTAAGTATTTTTAATTTAATATTGTACATTTAAATCGAAGTCTGTTCTACATTAAGGAAAATCCCACTGAAAACCTTATTGTTTAAAAACAAAACAGTCTGGGACCTTTGAAATTTCTTGATATCCCGTTGTAAATCGAGCCTAGTGTTTATGGGCATATTTGTTATCAATAACATGTATAAAGACATAAAAACGTCAAACATTTTTTATCAAGAACATGAATAAAAACATAAAAATGTCAAACGTTTTTATTAAAACTTTAAAAACTATAATAATTAATCATAGAAAACTTAATAAATTTGATGGCAAAAGAAAACAAGTTAATAACACAAAAAAATAAAAAATAAAAATAAAATCACAAATCTATCAATGTCTATTTTGATGTAAAATTTATTATAATCAGAAGCTTAAAGTTTCGTAATAAAAGAACAAAATGATAATGAAACACAAATGCAAACAATAGCCCAATTCACAAACTTGTGCAAATGGTCTTGCATCGTAGCATTTACAAAATGGTTAATATATTGATACTCACCACTTAATAATTCTTAGTGGTGAGTATCAATATACTATACTATTTTGCACATGCTACGATGCAAGACCATTTGCACAAGATTGTGAATCGGGCTAATGACAATGTCAATTGAAAAACCAATCAACAATTTAATAAATAAAAAAAAAGAAAATAATAGGGCTTGTAGCAGGTTTTATTAATTTATGTTACTATTAAAAAGAAAGTGCATAGTGTCGTTTACAGTTTTGTTAATATTTTTGTATTTGCTATTAAACCTCAATTTAATATTTATTGATAAGAATTATTATTATTTATGTATGTATGTTGCCCTTGTTCTTCTTATTTGTTTTCCTACGCATGGTGATCTTTATTTTCCATATTCAATGAAATGATGACAAATGAAAGAAATGATTAAATTTGACACATACAGCGAGTGGTAGTGAATGGACGAATGAATGAATGAATGAATGAACGAATGGAGTGAGTGGCTGCGAAATTATGCTGGCCTCCTCTCATAAATAAAATACAACTTTTCTAACATTTTTAGAAAGAAACAGATGTTTGTTTTTTTTTATATTAAGACTTTGAACAGAAATACTGATGCATATCGATTGATATTCATTAAGACAATGAAAAAAAAATCCCTCTTTTTTTTAATTCAACAACAAAAAGTGCCGTTGTTCTTTTTTTTTTTTTAATTTTTATTCTCGGTTAATGAAAATCATTTCCCCTTCTTTCTTTTATGCCTTTACTTATGCTAGACATTAATCATTAATAATTGTGAAAATGGAGAGACAATTTTCACCAGCTCCTCTTTGCCATGGGAACTGATTGAAATTTATTACAAAATTTTCATTTCTTGTAATAAAATAAAAAGCAATGAACATGTTTCCTCTAACAAAATATTAAAAATTTTGTTGCTCAATAAACTTGAAATGTTTTCCAAGTTCACAAATTATGTAATGGAGAATTTATGAAGTAGATATGATAATGGTCATAAAAGCAAAAGGAAATGGTGACAGGATTGGGTGGAAAAAGCACAAGCAAACAAATAGAAAATTCTTTAATAGAATAATTATATGGATACAGTCACACAGATAATAATACGTACCCTACGAAAGATGCCGCAATACAGTGAACAATTTATGAATATAAGAAATTGATAATAACAAATAAATATTTGCACATAAATGCATAGACAGATTTATTTCGCCACTTAAAACCAAAATGAAATAATTAAAAACACATTTAATTAATAACACTGTGTGGCAAAAATGAATGAAATCGAAATACCTGGGACTTGTTACTATTTTTCTGGTAGGTATTGTCGAAAATAACAACAATCTGTATTTGAAATTTTCCAAACACCACAATATTGAATTACGGGTAAAAAATCGTATATTTTTTTCGTAAACGTATGCACTTGTCAACCTCTAAGTTGAATAGCAAGCGAAGGTAGTCACAAATCGCTCATACAGGGTGGGCCAAAAGTCACGCCTTCGTCAGTAAAATTTAATGCCCATTGCAAAAGTAAAATTCTACCACCTTGGTTCGTTGCTCGGTTGTTAAATTTTGCATGGTAGTTTAACGCGGTTCCATAAATAAAATCTAAGAAAAAAAAAATAATAATAAACCAAAAAGTTATTAAATTTTTACACGGAGGTGTGACTTTTAACCCACTCTTCATAACGGGGTACATATTTTTATTTGTGTAACTGGAAATATAAAATGTATTCCAATCTTAAATTAAAGATAATTAAATGTTATTTTAATTAATTTCGATATTAAAATCAAAAACAATAATAACTCAGCAATAAAAAAAAACCGAAATGTACGGCACAAATATTTGATAAAATTATAATTATAATTTTCTAAAAATATGTACACGTCTTTAGAACTATAATCCATTTTTGGATTATTTTAGATGTAACAATTGCAATTTCTTATCGCTCAACGGCTTGAAAACTTGATTAAAACAAGTGTAAATATTGACAGCTGTTTATACCTATACAGCGTTGCCAGCTGCTGTAAATTTGTTAATAGCGTATTGGGAATGTGGTTGAAAAAAAATTATTATTAAAAAGTTAAAGTTGATATATTATTTTTTGCTTCAAAAATTGTAAATATACACATAGTGCAGTGCATTGGCTGCAACCAGAAAAAAATAGCTTTGTTGCATTGCTTATATGCACCTCAGTAATTTGCAAACAAATTTCAATGCACAATTTCCTAATAAATGACTTCAATTTCAGTTGTTAAAAACAAAAGAGATCAGAGCAATTTACTCATCAGCTGTCATCGGCACAAGACAACCGTTAACTTTTTTTTATACCATAAAAATAGTTGTTTTGATATTGTCATCACTGAGAGTGGAGAATACTATTTCTGTGATTTCCTTTGACTTACATAAGCGTATATGCACCTGTAATGCTACTGTTGTCTAACCACCAGCATATTAGGCAAACGCTTGATTGGCTCCATTCTTTCCTACGCCTGAACGAGTGGTCAGTCAGTCAGTCTGTCAGGCAGTCAGTTACATACCAACTGTTGTAATTTACATTGCATTTGGTCATGCAACATGACGTTTAAGCATCAACATCATCAAAGTTTTCATATTGTTCATATTGTTTTCTGTTATGCAGAGAAATGCATAAATAGTCTGGCGGTCATGGCAGGTGCCTGCCCATTGTATATTAATATTTACTAAGTTTTTTATATACATATATATTTTTTATGAAAGAATTTTGTATTTCAGTATTTTTTTTGCGGCAATACAGTTCATTTCAAAACTTCCGCATTCAGATGTGGTGGCAGTTGTTGTTGTTATTGTTAAACGTTAAACATGCAACACTTTATTATTCAGTAGACGACACACACAGCGACATGCATGCAAACTGTAGCAACAACTGTTGGCAAACTGTTTTTGCATTGCAGAGAGTTCCGAATTTGTTGCCTCATAATGTCATAACAACTCTTTGGTCTGGTGAAAAGAAAAAATAGTGCTGTTATGCATGCTATTCTTATGATGGTAACCTTTTTAATGAATGGCCGTAATGTGTCCTTGTTATTGTTCTATCGTATTTTGTTTTATAAATTCCTGCACATATGCAAAACGAAAATCGTTTTTATGTCAAATTTTGGTATCGTTTCAGTATTTATATTATTTATTAGAGGCAGATTAAAATTGTTTATTTTTGTAAACGTAAAACTTAATAATGTTTATGAAAATTTTTTGAATTTTTGCGTAGAATATTGTATAATTATATAATTCTTAAAGAAAGATTTTTAAAATAGGTATGAGTTTTAATAATTATGTAGAAGAAGCAGACATAAATTTTCATTTCTATAAATACTTAATTTTTACGAAAATATACGTACATATCGTTAGCTAAAATGCAAAAGGATGTAAGTAACTAAACAAATTTTTAGTTAAGTCTCCTTGTTTTTTTGTTAATAAAATTTAATTTTTGATAGCAGAAGTGTAAAATTTTGTCAAGACATGTAGTTTAATAGCATTCATAATAATCAATAAAAAAACTTTTTAATTTATTGTTGTTTACGCATTCTTGCATTTTAGTTAACGATATGTACAGGAGCTGACATAATACAGTCGTATACAATAAAAATACATAAAGATTGAAATCATAACAACAACTATTATGCAAGCCACAAAAGCTTGCTACCGTTGCACAGTGGGGCAGAATAAAAAATTAATAAAACAAATCAGCCTATTCTAAACGGATAGAGTCCTGTCGAAACAAATGACATAACTATTTTTTCTGCATTATTAACTCAAAAAACGAATTTTTTGAGATATGTCTATGTTGCAATAAAAGGGCGATGTACTTATATATTTATATACATACATATATATTTCTTTAAATTGAAACACTTGAAACACTTTGTTTTCTAAAACATTCTCTTTGCGTCCATACATGTATGTTCAGCATACATTCTCATGTCGCAGCATGTCCTCATGGTGTAAGTGCGACCTGATCTCATCTTGAAGGCGTGCTCGCGTGGCTCTGCTAAGTTGTGCCGGCTTCATGCATTGCTGCCTCCGCCAATTTCTATGGCCAGGGTTGGCCGCCTCTCTTATTCTTTATTATACATAGTTTTGAACAACAGAACAGACGATGTACATATGTACCCTGCAGGAAATGGAACTGACACAAGACTAGCCACGTGACCGATCCCCAAGTGATAGAGACCAGTCCGAGTTCTAACACTTCCTGTGAAGTGGACCAGTCACTTTTCCATGCGGATGGCCTAGGATGGGGTTAATTGATACTTTGTATGCACCTTGTGACTTATCACTTAACTATCTTATAGGGACCTATTCCGTGTAAAATATAAATTATATATAAATGTCATTCCAACATGTAACTGTAACAACGCGAACTTGAAATTTTTTTTATTATTTTTATTTTTCAGTAAAAAAAATTGTTTATATTCAAACTATCAACCTACGGGATGACAGGCTTGCACACTACCTACCCGATCATAGGGGCACTCATATTTCAAAAGTTTAAATACGTACCAGTTAAGCTTAGGTTAATATCTAAGTATAGTTGCGGGACTTGTTCCAGAGTGACTTGGCAGTCTATTTATATTGATTCATTGTTTAACCTTCACAGATGTGCAATGGCTTTGCGTGAGTACCTGCCGTAACGGCCTTATCTCACGGGTGCCAAAGCACCGAGTTTGGGTTAGACGCCAGACCAACGCCCCCATGCGCCCTTACAGGACACACCTATGCAATACATAGGTGCGCCTCAAAGGCACAAAGGTTGCAAACCTTATATATAGTTATCCCTGTACTATATTTAATTACCTTGCTTAGGTAATTGAGCTATCTAAACTCGTATCAGTTGCTATGTTCATGCCATAACAACTTTCTGTTGATTGGCAACAGCACCTAGAATAGTGTCTGGCTGACCGCGTCATACCAATCACTAGCATTGATTTAACACTGGGAACCCAAGACTATTCTCCCAGCGATTTTGGTAGCAACCACAGCCACTACGATAATTCTCAGGCTTCCACGCTATGGTGTTGTGTACACACCAATAGCGAGGTCCCCAAGAGAATTCCTCAAGCATTGCCGGCACAGCTACCACTCCTCCGTAAAGAACGCATGCCTGTGTCGCCAAATTTCCAGTGCCTACTCCCGCTTACCAAAATCAGCCCTTTAACCCCGTGGGGTAGCCCGAACTCGGCATTTCAGCAAAGGAACAGACGACCGCTACATGCACTCAAACTTCAGAGCAGCAAGAACCACCCACGCGAGAAGAAAGCAAGCTGTCGCCACCAAAATCCTGTGCCTATTACGATCAGACACAAAAGTATCCGTGCCCTGGGGTCATATCCAGGGCGTGCAACCTTTTGAACACAGGATTTTGATAGCCGCAATGCTTTTATCTCTGAGCAGCTCAGCTGTCGGGCAACCGGCACCCGTAGCACCAGAAGTAGCCTCTGGTCAGACCTCGCAGATCCACCTTTATTAATAAAGACTTCACTACTATCTTTTGAACTCAGGGGCAGTTCTAGGTGATCATGCACCTAACTGAAAACAACGATCCTTCATTATTTGTTTTCCTTTTATAAATACATGCACATCCTTTGCTCTGTTATTTCAGAGATCGGGTAGTAACACATAAGTTTTACGGGTAATGAGCCAAAGGTCCGCCAGCAGAAAAAACTTCATTACCCTTAGCTGGGGCCCCGGGATTGCCACACCCGTAGTCATTGACTCCCCTGGGGGGGTTTAAACTTCACAGTAAACAGATGTCCCAGCGAAGTCTTTCTTATATATACTCAACCAAAAAAAAAAAAAAAAATATTCGTAATACATAATTCAGGCCCCAGCGGAGTGTTTCTTATATACACATACTCAAGAAAAAAAAAATATTCGTAGTACATATAATATATATATATAATATTCGTAATAGTATCCTATTGAACTTTGGATGAAGTTATGGAAGTGAACGAACAAAAGTGTGTTCAGGTAACATTTACCCTATGAAGAGAGATACAGAGAGAGAGAGAGAGAGTTGTTCCTCAACATTCACAAGTGAAATACCTTGGTATACACCTTGATCGACGGCTTACATGGAAACATGACTCTTAAGCTAACACAAATAAAACTTAAATTAACTCACGATACATTGGCTGATTGGATGAAATTAAATCCTCAGTCTAGATGGTAAACTTTTGATATACTTTTGAAACCTTTATGGTGCTACGGAATTCAGTTACGGGTAGCTAACCCGACCAGACATCCCGCTTTTGAAATTTTCAATCTTTTATTCGATTTTTATTAAAATGTAAGTGATAAAAAATCAATCCAAATATTTTTTTAATGTAGTTATTGCTTAACTATCAAAATGACTGTGTGCTTCGTTACACCCGTTTTGAAATGAGGTGTCACTCTTGTAGTGCAGCTAATTTATAGAATACAATTCTCATTATTAACATGTCATGAAGAGTTTCCAAATTATCGCTGCATTATTTTCTGTTGGAATCGTCGGAATTTCAAGTTTGTGCTTGTATAGACTTATAACCCTTGACACAAACCTTGCGCTTTAACAGAACTCTATTAGTGTCCTAACAGTGCTCTGTTAAGCTGTAATGTAATGTAATGCAAATTTATTGACAAGGTGCTCCTCGTCCTCCTCCTTTATTATTGCCCATGAATCTATTTCTGAATTTGAACTAGATATTCGACCCTTTTCTGTAAACCGATCGACTTGAAACCGCACGATTTTAGAAAACTAACTCGGGCAATACAAATATTTTATTAGATTTTTTTAAATTTCTTTATTTTAATAGATTCTCAAATATCATATTGGAAAGATAATTATTGTGTATGATATTAAACACGTCTGCAGGACCATTATTAATTTTTTGAAAACGAGAAATTTACTCGGATTCGGTTTACAGAACAGGGACGATTGCCAAGTTCTTAACTTGGCATTTTATGAGTCAATGTTGGCGGATAATATTGGTCATTGATTCATGTCCAAGTGGTCTTCTAAAAACGTGCATACTCAGAATTTCTTGAAGTCCGAGTTTTCAGGAGTTCTTCAAAAAACTTTAAATCTGCCCTGTATTTTAAGTACATACTGCTTTTTCATATTTATTTTTTAATCCCGCTTTTTGATGGGTCATGTTCCGCTTTTTGCCACATCTGGCCATGTTAGCTATGGGGCACTGCTTCAGCTTCCAATGTAGAGAAAATCCAACGAAAAAAAGATATATTTATACAATTTGGTAGGTCCTGGATTCAGCCACATCAAACATGTTCAGTGCCGTTTACTACAATACTAGAACGAGTCGAATATGTAACCATTTACACGATATGTCTTCTTTTAACCATACACTGCAGGGTATGTATATGTATAAACAATAATATTCATATCTTTAAATAAAAAGGCAATTAATTGAAATATATTGTGTTGAAAATTGTAATTAAATAAATCATCAGAACACTTTATTTTCGTATTTGGTAATACGATGACTGAATTGAATTGAGAATCGTGATAGGGGCAATATTCTTTTGATTACCTACATTTTTATTTGTTAAACGTTGTTCTCTGTTGGTTTTTGTAATATTTTAGCGTGATTGAAAACAAAAATTCAGAGTTGAAGTTGCTAACAGTTTTCTTGAAGCTTTCTGTTAAGTAGAGTCTAGAGTGTAAATAACATCGAAGTGAACATCGTGGTATTCAAACTGTGAATAACTTAACATTGTGTATTTAAAGAAATTAAAAAATTAAATACGTATATAGACTAGGGATGCCAATCGGGATCGATTTTTAGAAATCCCGGGATTCGGGATTTATAAATCCCGATCCCGAAAATCCCGGGATATTCGGGATCCCGGGATTTTTCGGGATTCCGGGATTTTCGAGATTTCGGGATCTAAAATTTTTTGGTAAAATAAATAATTTTTTTTATTAAATATTACTTTAATAACAAATATTATGCATTTTAAAAGTTTTTATGTTGATAATATATCATTAAACATTTGTCTTTAAAGTTAACAATATTTTAATACTAGTATGAAATAAAAATCGAAAGAATTTTTGTCATCTATTTTTAAGTTGGTTTTAGAGAATTTATACTGAAAACAATAACTAAATATGAAAACTTGTTTTTGCTTTCAATATAAATGTTTTTCTATAATCTAATTCAAAACGAATGTACATATCTGTGGACTCTTAGCACTATCGCTTAAGTTGATTTACGAAAATTTTAGATGCACTTTCATACAAATAAGCTGCAAAAACATTATTGTTTTTTTAAATATATCTATTAAGGTTTTTTTAATTGCGATTGACCAACAAGTAACCATTACGGTTGTTATATATACCAGGTATTGCCTATTTTTTTAATCGATTTCGTCACTACTATGACAACGATAATAAGCCTGAACATGTCGAAAAATTAAAAGAAATGTATACACAATTCTAATCAAATTCTATAAATTACGTCTAATGATCACATTTTTGTAGGCACATACATTAACCGCCGTATTCATAAAAAAAAATTTAGGTTTATTACAGGTTTATTTGACAAATTTCCCAAAGAAATACGTCAAATAAGCGCTTAATAAGCCTAAAATATTTTTTATGAATATGCCACTAAAAGTTTGCCTGAGCACTTGAACAGTATTTTTGTTCTACTGAAAAATTTTAAATTCATACATAAGTTGTTTTCTGCAAGTTCAACAGATACATATGTAATCCTAAGTTCGCTAAGAGGAGTATGGTTTATTAGTGTGCTGTCCTTCTACTCTGCAACTCGAATAAAACTATAATTGAGTCGAAGTCATTCAGTCGGTAATTTTTGACACAAACCTTTGATCAAACCCATGTAATTTAAATAGGTCATAGGTTTGTGTCAAAAACGACCTAAACGGTCTAACGAAAATGATTTTGAACTGCAATGTAAAAAAACATACATTTACACTAGAGAAATTTTTTAGACAAAATAGTACGCATTATTCTGTAAATATTTCTCGCTTTTACGTCAACCCGACTTTTTATTTTCTACTTCAATTGTAAGAAGCTGTCAGTAGTACTCAATTGTTACCGAAAAGTGGATAAGGGATAGAGGGATAGAGGAGTCGATATACAGAGTTATACACTGCAATTATGAATAAATTTCCGCAAGAAATGTCTCCCTTTTCCATAATTTTTTTTTGTTTTCCCTATTATTTGCTACTGTTTGAAATTATTCCCCCTGCAAAATTTCTCATGGAATTTTATTCATAATTGGCCTTATAATATAGAATAAGACGCAATAAATTTGTCAAACTTATTGAATTTTCCAAATGTTATTTTCCTTCCAAAGCTCATATGCTTCTTTTCGTTTTCAAAATAATTCTTAGTTGTATATTGTATGCCCTTTGATGAAAATAACCGTGAGAAAGTAGTTAATTTATTTTGCACTTGATGTTAATTTATAAGAAATATGCCACGAATAGTCATTAAATTGTTAAAACTGCACGTATAAAATTGTATGGGACTTTTAAATATTATAAAAAATTCCATAAAATCAACGAAAATTTTAATTTATAAAATTTTTTATATAAAAATTGCTAAGAAATCCCGAAAAAGAAATCCCGAAAAAGAAATCCCGGGATTGAATCTTACAAATCCCGAAAATCCCGGGATTTCCGGGATCGGGATTTCCCGTTTGGCATCCCTAATATAGACATGCTAAACTACCAGCAAATAAATTTCAATTATTGTGTATTTAAAAGTTCTTAATATACGTGTTGAGAAAATAAATTGTTTCGATTTGATAAGAATTTCATACTGGTGACTTTTTATTGCATCGCAGAAAATAACGTTTTCAAAAGGTAAAAACGTTACACTATTATCAACATCTTTTAAACATCCAAATAAGAAACATGTTGGTAGCTTGAACAGCACTGGCTGCATGCAAAGATGTGTGATAGAATTCTCATTTGGTTTATATTAGAATTAGTATCAGTATTAATAGCTTGCAAGTAGTAGGGAACTGCGGTTCCTGCGTCAATTAAAATTTTGAAATTTTAAAATTTTAATTACCCAAATTTTAAAATTCTTGGAAATTTGTGAAATTTGATACCCTACGAGGGTGGGTCAATAAGTCCGTCCAACTTTTTGTTTACATAAGGAATTTTTTGTTTACATAAGGGGTTTTGTTTGTTTAATACATACGAGGGTGGCTCAATAAGTCCGGGTTTTTTATGACCGTGGGAATTTGTATGTGTGTATGTTTGTGGGGTGGATTAAGGGGTTTCATAAGATTAAGATTTCATAAGTATATATGCCGAAGGGAAAATCATGAAATGATTTTTCCTAATACTAATGGGTGTGAAATAGTGAAAATTAATTTTTCCTAATGCCTACGGGTATGCATTAATATTTTTCCTAATGCCTACGGCAATATATGAATATTTTTCCTAATGCCTACGGCAATATATGAATATTTTTCCTAATGCCTACGGCAATATATGAATATTTTTCCTAATGCCTACGGCAATATATGAATATTTTTCTTAATGCCTACGGCAATACATGATTATTTTTCCTAATGCCTACGGCAATACATGATTATTTTTCCTAACGCCTACGGCAATATATGAATTTTTTTTCAAATGCCAACGGCAAAACATGATTGTTATTTTTTTCAAATGCCGACGGCAAAACATGATTGTTATTTTTTTCTAATACCAAAGGGAAAATTGCCAGTGTTGCCAGACTGTAGAAATTTCTTATCGTAATAATATATCAGTAATATCAGAGAAAATATTTATTTATGTGTTCACATGTATGTGAACACCCCTAATACTTGTGTGTGGGGGGTCCAGCATGATAGTCGGTGGTAATTTAATATTTTGTGTATTTGTTTAAGAAATATGTATGTATGTATGTGTATGAATGTATATGTATGTATGTATGTGTATGTATGTATGTATGTATATGTATGTGTGCATGTATGAATGTGCGATCGTGGGTACTTGTGCGTGGAATATTTTGTAGAATACATATATATTTTGCAAGGTAATCATTTTCTTTGTCTACGATTATTTTAAAGCAGCAAACTAAGTACAGTCAGCAGCAGAGAAACAAAAAGTAAAATTTTTGAATGCTGCAAGGATACTGCTTCTAATTTTAGTATAAATACGCCAACATTTCTAACCAACACATCAGTACGTTATTGTATTTACAAGAAGTATCATCAGCAATTGTGTTAAAGTGAAATAATAATAAAATAATTAAAAATGAGTTCATCAGGTTATCAGTGTAATACATGTAATAAGGTATACAAATACCAAAAGTCCTTTTTGGAGCATGTTAAAAACCATAGTGTACAGAATCAAGTGGTCGTAAGCCGGGGCATAAATCCAGAGCTACCGCAGACATCTCTTCAAAATCACCAAAATCCATCATCATCATTTATTCATCAACAATATCCTTCTCTTCAGTATCCTCATTATCAGTTACCATTGAATTTTCAACAATACGGTATGCCATGGAATAATCAGTTTTTGGGATACAATTATAATCCCAATGTAATGCAATGGCAGCCTCTTAATTATCATCAACAAGAGTACCAGCATCAACAACAAGATCATCAACATCAAGCTCAACAACAACAACAAGCTCAACAACAGGGTGTGGGTATCCTTGGAGGTAATTTATTCGACGATGCTATGGACATAAGCTTACCGGAAAGTGATGGAGAAGTAGAAGAAAGAAGAGAAGAAACTCTGCCAACTCCAAGGAATACTTCGCATGCTAGAACAGATGAAGTAGAAGAATTGGGATATTATAAAATATCTAAAGCATTCAAAAACCATATTGCCACTTATGCAATTTTAAACAAAAAAGATCAACTTTTGTTGGAAGAATTTGTTGAAGAAAACAAAAATGTTTTTATGGAGAGACTTCAAGTGAATTTAAGTAAGCATGCAATAATTAAATTTCATGTAAGTATTGTGGCAGAATATATAAAAATTGTTGGAGAAGAATTGGAGTTGTGCATAATATCACATGTAGCCAAAATGAGTTTGCTGACGAAGGCAGATAGCATTGAAGAGTTATTCCGTAAGCAGGTTGGGGAAATTTCAACCAAAATGTCCGAATTTGAAGAGCGAGATTCTGGCTGGACTTTGTCACGCATAGTCCGAGCAGAAATTAACATCAACAAATCTTCGCTCGTCAAAGGATCTAATTGGATATCCACACCTGGAAAACTAGAAAGAAAAAAAGCTTGCCTCAATATTGAAAATGATGATGAGTACTGCTTCAAGTGGTGCCTAATCGCTGCCATGGATACCACCAAATATGATAATGCAAAGCGTTGCAGTTCTTATAATATTCAGGACATTGCTGCAGAGACGATTGTTACGCGAAATGGTGTAGCGCTAAATTTCAAAAATTTACGCTTCCCATTAGAATTAAACAAAATCAAAGAGTTTGAGGTGAACAATCCAGCAATAAGTGTTAATGTATTTGGCTATGATGAGGGGGCCAATCAGATTATTGGTCCTTACTATATCACCAAAGACGAGAAAATTAGTCATGTAAACTTGTTGCTTTTGGAAAATGGTGAAGTTCATCACTACATTTTGATAAAGAACATATCAAAGTAAGTTAAAAAATTATACTACACTTTAATTTAATGATACATATACTTCTTTTATATATTTTATAATATATACGTTTTACTTATAAACTTTTATTTTATTTTTTTTATCATTCACAGACTTTTACAGAATCAGACTACCACACATAAACAAAAACTACACTTCTGCAATAGCTGTCTCCAATATACCCATAGGGAGAACGTGATGAGCACACATAAGGAGGAATGTGGGAAGATAGTCACAACTATGCCATCAGGTGAGGATGCCATTCTTAGTTTTAAGGGACATCAACGAAAAATGGATGTCCCGTTTGTTGTTTACGCGGATTTTGAATGCGTATTAGAGGATATAAGTAATAGTGTAAGTAGTAAAACAAATTTAATAAAAAAGCACACACCTTGTGCCTTTAGTTATTTTATTAAGTGTATGCATAATAATAATTTAGATAAGCTTAGAATATATACGGGGGAAGATGCCTCCAAAAAATTTGTAAAATATTTAATTAAGGATTGTGAAGATATATATAATAACTATTTAGTTAACAATAGACAAATGGATACTTTATCCCCTTCAGATACTTATAATTTTTATAGTGCGGTGAATTGCCATATTTGCCAAAAATTTTTAGGCAAAGATCGTGTTAGAGATCACTGTCACATTAGTGGCAAATTTAGAGGCGCAGCCCACAATAAATGTAATTTAAATTACCAAATTCCCAAATTTATACCAGTTTACTTCCACAATTATTCAAATTATGACTCACATCTTTTCATTAAAGAATTAGGTGAAATTTCATTGCAACTGAAAGTACTCCCTCTCAATAAGGAACTTTATATATCCCTCTCCCAATTCACAGAAATGAGTGATGGCCATAAGCTTGAAATAAGATTTCTTGATACTATACGCTTTATGGCTGAGAGTTTGGAATCATTAGCCTGCAATTTGTCGGATAATGATTTTAGCACTATAAGGTCCTTATTTCAATCAGAAAAATAATTTCAGCTTATTAAGAAAAAAGGTATTTTCCCATATGAGTACCTAAATTCATTCGAAAAATTAGATGAATGCCAGCTGCCTTCACGCAGTGATTTTTTTAATAAGTTGAATAATAAAGAGTGTTCTTTAGAGGAATACTCACATGCTGTAGAGGTATGGAATACTTTTGGTTGTGAAACAATGAAAGATTACATGGAACTTTACTTAAAAACAGACGTCCTCTTACTGACAGATATTTTCGAGAACTTTAGAAAAGTTTGTAAGGGTATTTATGAGCTCGATCCTTGCCAGTATTATACAGCACCTGGCCTTTCCTGGGATGCAATGCTCAAATATACAAAAATTGAGTTAGAATTATTGACAGACATAGACATGTACAATTTTATGAAAAAAGGTATACGTGGGGGGATAGTACAGTGTAGTCAAAGATATTCGAAAGCAAATAATAAATATTTGCAAGATTTCGACAAAGAAAAGCCCTCAGAATTTCTCGTCTATTTAGACGCTAACAATTTGTATGGATGGGCGATGTCGGAATATCTTCCTCATGGTGGGTTCAGATGGTTATCACAAGACGAGTTGAATCTGGATCCAAACAGCATAGCTGATAATGGAACAGACGGTTATATTTATGAGGTTACGTTGGATTATCCCTCTCATTTACACGACTTGCATAATGATCTTCCTTTTTGCGCTGAAAATAAGAAACCTATGCAAGCGAAGTATAGCAAGTTGATAACCGATTTCTCTACAAAGCAATCATATGTGATACACTTTAGAGTTCTCAAACAGTGCTTAGAATATGGCTTAGTTTTAAAGAAAACTCATCGTATTCTAGCATTTAAACAATCTCCATGGTTAAAAGGCTATATTGACCTAAATACCAGACATAGAGCCACTGCTAAAAATGCTTTTGAAAAAAATTTTTTCAAACTACTTAATAATGCAGTGTATGGTAAAACCATGGAAAATGTGGATAAGAGGAGAGATGTTAAAATTGTTAATAATTGGGAGAGGACGAATTGCAATCATTTAGGTGCCCAAGATTGGATATCAAAACCAAATTTTCATAGTTTATATATATTTTCTGAAGATCTTGTAGCAATCGAAATGACTAGAGTCAAAACCTGCTACAATAAACCAATTTACTTAGGATTTTGTGTACTCGAGCTGTCAAAATGGAAAATGTATAATTTCCATTACGGGTACATGCAACCTAAGTTTAAGACAAACCTCTCATTAAACTATATGGATACTGACTCTTTTATATATTCAATAAAGACTGACGACTTTTACGCTGACATAAAAAATGACATTCATGAACAATTTGACACATCGGACTATCCTACAGACAATATTTATAATTTCCCAATAGTAAATAAAAAAGTAATTGGTATGATGAAGGATGAAAATTGCGGTAAGATAATGACAGAGTTTGTTGGGCTGCGCTCAAAAATGTATTCATTTAGTGTAGAAAATCAAGATGATATTAAAAAATCGAAGGGGGTAAAGAGAGCCATATTAGATAAATATAGTTTAGCTACATATAAGAATTGTTTATTTAATAAGATTAATGTATATGATAGTATGTTAACATTTAAATCTAAGCTACATCAATTATATACTAGCGAGTTAAATAAGGTAGTATTAAGCTATGGAGACGATAAGAGAAAAATTAGATCAAATAATATTAATACTTATGCATGGTATCATTTTCGTATTAAGGAAACTAACCCTGAATACGAACTTGACATGTTGCTAGATGAGATTGCTAAAATGCAAGAAAATCTTAGTTAATTAGTTAATTTTTAAATTGTATATAAAATCCTATTTATTAAGAAAAAATATTGTATTTGTATCCTATTTATTAAGAAAAATTGTTGTATATAAAATCCTATTTATTAAGAAAAAAATATTGTATTTATATCCTATTTAATCAGAAAAATTGATGTATATAAAATCTTATTTAATAAGAAAAATTATTTTATTGTTGTTAAAATGAATGTAAAAAAGTCTAAGAAATATTATTGTATTTAAATCCTATTTATTAAGAAAAGTTATTGTAAATAAACTATTGAAAAAAGAATGGAAAATGTGAATGGTTTTTTTATTTCTTTATTGGCTTTACTTCGTTGGATCAAAAAAAATTTTGTTTTTGCTTATTTGCAAATTCTTGTTTTCATGTCGCTTAAACATGCACAGTCTTGTTTTCAGGTTACTTAAACATGCACAGTCTTGTTTTCTTTGAGAGGTTCTGCACAAGAGAAATTGAATTTCATAATATTATGAAATTCAATTAGATATTTTCATAAAGAGAAATAATTTAGATAATCGGATAAAATCCTCATATTTTTTTACTACATACAAGTTTCTGTTATTTTATATTCGAACAGATGATTCCTAGTTTTCCTTTAGAAAAAAATAATACAAATCAAGGAATATTTTTATAATTCAATTTTATTTTATTATTTATACAATTTTATTTCATTTTTATTTAATTTATTTATAATGATGGAAACATTTCGTAATAGCCAATTATTAGATGTTCTAGTATATTTTTTCTTAAAAAATATATGGTACATCTGCAAGTATCAGGTCCCTCCTCACACTCAGGATGATACCAAGGACAGCTGGGGAAGTGTCCTTCAGTGTTGTCTTCATCTTCCATGACACCATATTCTTCGTTCTCATCCAGCATATTTTGGAAACATTTTATCATCTCCCAATGATCAAAAAGCCTGAAGCTTTCAAAATCTCTTATAAATTGATTAAGAGTACGTCTAATTTGACTCATTTTATTTGCTGATGAATGAATGATGATGAATGTTGGAAGGTTCCTTTAAGACTAATTTGTTCTGTAAATTTTTAAAATATCTATATGGTCTTTAAAATATCTATACTACCATCTCTATGTCATATTTCTTTTTAGCAGTCTATCTCTCTCTAACCCTTTTCTCTCTATTCCATATTTCTTTTTAGCACTCTATCTCCCTCTAACCCTTTTCTCTCTATAACTATCTCTTTCTGTCTATCACTGCCCCCCACTTATTCACTATTTCACCACAATTATTTTCGATTAGCCTTTTTGAAGTCATCATCGCTACTTTTAAGATCATTTCCAGTTAAACATTCAGAGTGACAAGAAGTATCTAAATAAAAAATAAAAAAATGGACTCCACAACAAATCTAATTGCAAAATTTAATGCTCTAAATAACAAAACTTTAATACACGTAAAGGAGCTTGATTCTTCAACGAAATATACTATTAGAAATGTGGTACGTGTAACAACTAAATATGGACCAACCCTAAAAGTTGAAATGAATAAACACATAATGTTCCTGCCCAAACGATATAATATTTTAACTGATGACGATATCAAAGATCTCTCAAGCGGATCATATTGCCTAAGTAGAGAAGGTGAAGAAAACCTAATTGTCGAGAGTGAGCTGAGTGAATTTCTAATTCAAAATTCCCAATTTCCTGTTTGGCAATAATATATTAATTATGTATTTTAAATTATGAATAAAAAGACATTAAAGAGTTTTGTAAAATATAAATTTTTGTGTTTTATTTAATATTTTCAGTTATTTCATAAAGAAATTTAAGACATAAATGTCCACAGGTAAATGTATTGAAATTCTGATGCTGATTATAGTTGTATTTTATATTTGCACCAAGATATTTGACTACTTCCCAAGGAGGTTGTAAGTTTCCAAAGCTGTCGAAATATTCTTTTTCATTGTTGTTTTTATAGTATGCTACCCAATGTGTACCAGGTCCTGTTGATACATCTAAGTTGATTATTCCACATTCAATTTTCTTTGTTCGTTTTGGTAGAGTATTCAACATGAAAACTCCTCTAAAATATGGAATTTTTATAGAGAAACGGTTTAGGTCCACATCAGATAGTGGTCTGTTGGGCAGCATCTTTAAGAGTTTTTTGATTCCTCTTTGTGAACTAAACCATAACCTTTTTTATATGGTTTTAAGTAAAGTCCTTTTCCCACTGCTATAGATTCCATCGCTTTATTATGTCTAGTTGCTTCATCAAGTTGATTTTTTGCATTCTTTGTTGCATTTACAGCTTTAGCTATGGCAGCACCTCCAGTTGTTAGACTACCAATTGCACCCAGAGCAGTTAAAATCGGTATTAGAGGTAAAAAACCACCGATTTTTGGAACACGTATTACACGTGGAACTACAATTTGAGACTTTCTTCCTTTTAATGATTTGTTAATAGTTTTTCGTGCAATTTTAATAGCTGAGTTAATATCTAATGGTTTTTCCTTCTTTAGTATTTTTGTTGCAGCTCTAATTGATGTTCTAAATAGTTTTTTATCATTTAGCTTGTTCTTTTTAGCATTTTTCTTTTTCTCCGCACCCATACCAAATTTAGTTTTGGCTTTCATTGCGTTAGTAACCATATATGCAAATGATTTTTCTGCAAGACTACTGTCTTTTGATAAAACTCGATTCCAAGCTGAGTTTTCAAGTATTTTATCAGCTTTATGTCTAGTACTTAAATCCTTATTTTTTGAATACGCAATATCGTGATTTTTACAAGCAGAGTCCAATAAATTAATACCTTTGTCCCCTCGATTTAAACGTTTTTGTAGTTTTGTTCCAGGTCCACAGTACTGATACCCCGGAAGATGAAGCTCAACAGGTAGAGAGTTTATTATTTTATCTACTATACCTCCTCCAACGAAGGTGTTTTTATGACTAAACGTTTTCTGATATCGTATAACCATATTATCTAATTTTTTCTATAATAAGAGGTAACATTTATAAAATGTATTTAGTTACAAAAATGCAGTTAGTGAAACAACATAAAAATATTTTAGTTCGTAATATTGACGATTCAGTCAACATCAGTTCAAAAATAAAGCATAGCCCCCTCTTACCAAATTCTATTCGTGCTCTAATAGTTGGACCATCAAATTGTGGAAAGACTAATGTTATGATTGGCTTACTAGAAAGTCCTAATGGACTCAAGTTTGAAAACATCTATTTATACTCAAAATCTCTATATCAACCCAAATATGAATACCTGAAGAAACTAATTTCACCAATTAAAGGAATGGGATATTATACATATACAGATAATGAATCAGTTATTCCACCTGACGAAGCTAAAACTAATTCAATTATGATATTTGATGATGTTGCATGTGAAAAGCAGAATAATATACGTACATATTTTTGTATGGGGCGACATAGGGATGTCGATTCATTCTACTTGTGTCAAACTTATACTAGAATTCCCAAGCATTTAATAAGAGACAATGCCAATGTTATTATAATGTTTAAACAAGATGAGACAAATATGAAGCATGTTTATAGAGATCATGTTGGTGGCGATATGAGTTATGAAAAGTTTCATGAGATTTGTCGAGAGTGTTGGAAGGATAAATATGGATTTTTGGTGATTAGCAAAGATAATGAATTAAATGATGGACGCTACAGAAAGCAATTTGACTATTTCATAACTATATAAACTACTCTTCATAAACATTTACTTTAGTTATTAATCTAACTTTAAGCTTGATACATCTATTTGCTATAACCTCATCTGATACCTGATAACCTGATCTGAAAATCAGACCAGGTCCTGAAAAGCTGATCTGAAAACCAGACCAGGTCCTGAAAAGCTGATCTGAAAACCAGACCAGGTCCTGAAAAGCTGATCTGAAAACCAGACCAGGTCCTGAAAAGCTGATCTGAAAACCAGACCAGGTCCTGAAAAGCTGATCTGAAAACCAGACCAGGTCCTGAAAAGCTGATCTGAAAACCAGACCAGGTCCTGAAAAGCTGATCTGAAAACCAGACCAGGTCCTAAAAAGCTGATCTGAAAACCAGACCAGGTCCTGAAAAGCTGATCTGAAAACCAGACCAGGTCCTGAAAAGCTGATCTGAAAACCAGACCAGGTCCTGAAAAGCTGATCTGAAAACCAGACCAGGTCCTGAAAAGCTGATCTGAAAACCAGACCAGGTCCTAAAAAGCTGATCTGAAAACCAGACCAGGTCCTGAAAAGCTGATCTGAAAACCAGACCAGGTCCTAAAAAGCTGATCTGAAAACCAGACCAGGTCCTAAAAAGCTGATCTGAAAACCAGACCAGGTCCTGAAAAGCTGATCTGAAAACCAGACCAGGTCCTAAAAAGCTGATCTGAAAACCAGACCAGGTGCTAATAAGCTGATCTAATAGCTGATACCTCATCTAATAGCTGATACCTTTTATTTATTAAACATGGATGAGAAAATTTTAAAACAGTTGGTGTTGACAAGAAATGTCTTGAAGAAAAAGCTTCGTAGTATAAAAACTGGTGAAATAGATACACGTGAACAACTAAGAGATACATTTAAACCTATAACAGAACCACTGAAAGAATTCATAAATAGTTCTAAAAAAATTAAAAGAATTCCCATTAAAGAAGAAAATAAAATGAAGACAGAATTTGAAAATAATACAAGTTTAAAGTCTGAAAAACCATCACTCAAGATAGAGACAAGTACACCAAAGAAACTAGCAGAAGGAACAATATCTGATAATACCATATTATTTAACGAAACTAATACTAAAAATGATGATGATGATGATGAAGATGATTTTTACTCACAAACTTCCAATACAGAAGATACTTATACTGATTTATCAGTCTTGGAAGGAAATAATGAATTAGATACAAACTATGGTCCACATAAAGATTTCAATAATGAATGGAAATTTGGTGATAGTAAACTTACACTTAGTGAACATAAAATACAAGTTGGTGGCCAAATATGGGCTCTAACACCTGGACTATTTTCTCTAATGTTTTATAAAATACCAAAAAATTATGATAAATTTGAACTCGAAATCTATAAAAAGATTTTAATTACTACTAATGCATATAGAAGAGACTATAAACCTGATGGTCAAATGAAGGGTACTAGAGGATATAAATATAAACATATTATTAAGAAATTTATTGACGAGAAAAACCAGGATAATTTACCCGAATCAACAGGATCTAAGCCAAAAGGTAGCTACTTAGGTGATGGAATGATGGAATTTAACATCCATAAGCCCAACTATATATACTGGGATGATCCAAATGAGCTAGTAGATCGACTTCGACTACTGCTCGCATCACAAGCTGCAGGTCATAATAATCACAATAACGAGATTATATCAATTATTGAAGAACTACGTGAAGCTAATATAATACATTAACTTTAATAAAGTATATAAAGCATGTCTGTTGATAAATTTGGACATTATTTAAACGATACTAGCAACATAGTTTCTTTGAAAAATGCACCTAAACTGCTGGGGTTCTTTGTGGATACGAACAACAACATTGATGTCCAAAACAAAAGGATCAAAAATGTTGCAAAAGCTGTGGAGGAAAACGATGTTATCAATAAATTGTTTCTGCAAACTCAAATCGAAAAACTAGAAGAGAAATTATTAGCATACTTTAAGAGAGACAGTACTATAATTCAAGAAAATATTCAAATACAAATTGAGGATCTACATCGCAAAACAAAATTAGATATAGAAGAAAATTATAAAATTGAAAAAGATATTCTAAAAATTAAAACATCCTTTGAAGAACAAATTGAACAGCTTAATGAGAAAATTTATAGATTAGAAAATTACATGTTTGTATCAATAGCTGAAAGTGCTTCAACTAGATCACAACACTCTTCAAAAAATCTCTAAAAACAACTTAATGTCTTCAAAAAGAAATTTAGTAAACGAACTCCATAAGCAAGCACGAAAACATTTTGTGCGTCGCAGAGTTATAATGAAAGGAATAGATGATCTTTGGCAAGCTGATTTAGTTGAAATGGGAAACTATTCAAAAGAAAATAGAAATTATCGATTTTTGCTGACTATTATTGACACATTCTCAAAATTTGCATGGGCAGTACCGCTAAAAACAAAAACTGCACTTGAAACAACCAACGCAATGGAAAATATTTTTGAATTGGGGCGAATACCAAAAAACATACAAACAGATGATGGTAAAGAATTTTTCAACAAAAACTTTGAAAAATTAATGCATAAATACAGCATTAATCACTACTCAACATATAGCATTATGAAAGCATCAATAGTAGAACGATTTAATAGAACACTAAAAGGAATGATGTGGAAAGAATTTAGCTATAATGGTTCTTATAAGTGGATTGATATATACAAAGATTTACTTAATACCTACAATAGAAAAGTTCATCGTACCATTAAAATGCCTCCAATTAAAGTCAACTCAACAAATGAGGAAAAGCTGCTAAATACAGTATACAGTCATATGAAAATGTATAAAATGTCAAAATTTAATGTAGGAGATCATGTACGCATAAGCAAATATAAGCATACATTTGAAAAAGGTTATACTCCAAATTGGACTACAGAAATTTTCACAATTACAAGAGTTCAAAATACAAATCCTGCAACATACATATTAGAAGACTATCTTGGTAATCCTATTAAAGGTGGATTCTATACTGACGAACTTTCAAAAACCAGATTTCCAAATACATATCTAGTTGAAAAGGTGCTTAAAATTAAAGGGAAGGAGGTATATGTTAAATGGCTGGGATTTTCTAATCAACACAATTCTTGGATAAGTAAAGATGAAATATTATAGATGAAAGAAAAACTAAATCAACAACAACATCATAGCAAAATAATAATAGCATTAATATTAAGAAACTAATGTTAATTTTAAAATAAGAAAATGAAATAAATATGTAAATTATGTTTATAAACCATACTGTCTACTAAACTTTATTTAATTGTAATCAGTCTGTTATAATGTCAATAACACTTACTCTGAGCTCTAACTCATCAGAATTATCTGCTAGTTACTTTCCCCCTATTGAATTACATGATGCATATGAGTGTGCTCTAACTGATTTTCATTCATACAACAGTATTCCAAATGTAGACACCTACAACAATATGTTTCATATAGGAGAACATACAATAGAAATACCAATTGGATCTTACGAACTAAATGATATAGTTGATTTTATAGAAGAGCAATACAAACTACTCTGTCCAACAAATAAGATTTTTATTGAAGCCAATAACAATACAATGCAAGTTAAAGTTAATAGTTCCAAGGATACTGTATATTTTAATAAGGAAAATACAATTGGAAAACTTTTAGGATTCAATAGCAAAATCCTAACACCAAACAAATATTATTATTCAGATCTTCCAGTTAATATTTTTAAAGTAAATCTCTTGCGAGTTGAAAGTAGTATCGCTATTAACACATATATGAATAGCTCCAAATCGCATACACTTCATGAATTTCCGATTAATGTGCCTCCAGGCTATAAAATAGATGAGGTTCCAAGAAATCTCATCTATTTACCTGTGAACACCAGAGAGATAAGTTCACTAGCGCTGCGCGTAGTTGATCAACACGGTGATTTAATTAATTTCCGAGGAGAGGAAATTACAATACGAATACATTTAAGGCCAACTAAATAATGCTAATATACAACACAAATACATTGAAAAATATAGCAGCAAGAACAACATCAACATTAAAGCGACCAGTACAACAAAAAGCACTAACAACATCAAATAAAAATTTTCTAAAGTCCTTGAATTTTAAATTGAAGACAAAATGAGTTCAATAATAGATGTCTTAGATAAGCCCTTGTCTGATGAGAATATAATCAAAAAGGACTATCATACATATGTACCATACTTACAATCTTACAACAATAATGATGAAATTAGAATTTCAATACAAAATCAAGATTTGTACGTGCTACCCAGTGAAAGCTACATTTATGTAGAAGGTTTTGTTGCTGATGATAATAACTCTAAATCTTCTTCATCATCGGACAACTTTATATTAAAAAACAACTTTGTGGCATATCTATTTGATGAAATTCGCTATGAGCTCAATGGAATTGAAATTGATCATACAAGATATTTAGGAGCCACAAGCACCATAAAAAATTTGGTTTCTATGTCACCAACAGAAAGCAATGTGATGCAAAATGCTGGATGGAACAAAATTGACGATGTCACTCTTGTAAATGGCTTTTTCAATTTCTATGTACCTCTAAAAATGCTTCTAGGATTCGCTGAAGACTACAACAAAGTTATACTAAATGGAAAACATGAATTGATACTCTTGCGCAATAAGAACGACGAAGATCTTGTACGCTCGAGTGTTTCTACTAAAAAAGCTAAGCTTACAATTTCACTAATCTCATGGAGAATCCCACATGTACAATTATCCGACTTTAGCAAATTGAATATGATTAAAATTATTAACAATGGTGCTTCTATACCTATGGCATTTCGCAGTTGGGATTGTCATGTCAATCCACAATTAAATATGGGAATTAGCCACATTTGGAATGTTAAACTGGCTGCAAATAGAGAACGCCCTCGTTTTGTATTGATTGCTTTTCAACAAGAAAATAAGTTTGTTCATTGTGATTTGACTAATTTAAAAGTACATTTAAATTCAGTCTCATATCCATATGATGACCTTAACATAAAGTTCAAAAATTAACGATATGCAATTCTATATGATATGTACGTAAGATTTCAACAAAGCTACTATATGAAAGAATCTCAACCACTTCTAACTGCACCAGAGTTTAAGACAAAAGCTCCTATTATTGTAGTAGATGTCAGTCATCAGAATGAATCACTCAATAATGGACCGATTGATATAAAAATAGAATTTGAAACAGCAACTAATATTGGAGCAAAAACATCAGCTTACTGTATTCTTATTCATGATCGTATAATAGAATATGTACCCATCAAAGGACAAGTGCGAAAAGTCTTATGAATTGACTAATATGGAAAACAACATAATTTTCATAGACGTACAAGGTTTCAAAAATAATTCAAATGATTTCATCGCAAAAGAAGTAGCAATTGTTTTCAACAATTATGAATATAACAATTTCATTATAAAACCCCCATTTGATCAATCAATAGAAAAGCAAAGAGAAGCAAAGTGGCTAACAAAAAACTATCATCACCTAAGCTGGACTGCTGGATCAGTTTCATTTCAAAGCGTTAGCAATTTTATAAAAGCCAACGCAAGATGTTCTAAAATTTATGTAAAAGGTGAAGAAAAAAGATGCTGGTTGGAAAAAATTTTATGTCGAAAAATTTTTAACGTTGAGGATATAGGCTGCATCAACTTTAAACAAATGGAAATCAAGTATCCCGAATATTTTTATTGTAATTATCATAAATTTGGTGCTTGCGCACTAAAAAATGCTATTTTACTAACAAAAGAAATGTCTTGCTTTAATTAAACTTTTTCACTTTTTAAAATATGAATGTATGTATCATTATAAAATTTTATAAAATTTTAAACAATAAATGTATAAAAAATAAAATAATATACAAGTGTTTTCTTATTTCAAATACAAACTACATAAAGGAAAGAGAAGGAAGTGAGGGGAAGGAGAAATTAACTTTTTTGCTTACTTGCAAGTGCTTGGTTTTTGTTTCTCTGCTGCTGCGTGTACTTAGTTTGCTGCTTTAAAATAATCGTAGACAAAGAAAATGATTACCTTGCAAAATATATATGTATTCTACAAAATATTCCACGCACAAGTACCCACGATCGCACATTCATACATGCACACATACATATACATACATACATACATACACATACATACATACATATACATTCATACACATACATACATACATATTTCTTAAACAAATACACAAAATATTAAATTACCACCGACTATCATGCTGGACCCCCCCACACACAAGTATTAGGGGTGTTCACATACATGTGAACACATAAATAAATATTTTCTCTGATATTACTGATATATTATTACGATAAGAAATTTCTACAGTCTGGCAACACTGGCAATTTTCCCTTTGGTATTAGAAAAAAATAACAATCATGTTTTGCCGTCGGCATTTGAAAAAAATAACAATCATGTTTTGCCGTTGGCATTTGAAAAAAAATTCATATATTGCCGTAGGCATTAGGAAAAATAATCATGTATTGCCGTAGGCATTAAGGAAAATATTCATATATTGCCGTAGGCATTAGGAAAAATATTCATATATTGCCGTAGGCATTAGGAAAAATATTCATATATTGCCGTAGGCATTAGGAAAAATATTCATATATTGCCGTAGGCATTAGGAAAAATATTAATGCATACCCGTAGGCATTAGGAAAAATTAATTTTCACTATTTCACACCCATTAGTATTAGGAAAAATCATTTCATGATTTTCCCTTCGGCATATATACTTATGAAATCTTAATCTTATGAAACCCCTTAATCCACCCCACAAACATACACACATACAAATTCCCACGGTCATAAAAAACCCGGACTCATTGAGCCACCCTCGTATGTATTAAACAAACAAAACCCCTTATGTAAACAAAAAATTCCTTATGTAAACAAAAAGTTGGACGGACTTATTGACCCACCCTCGTAGGGTATCAAATTTCACAAATTTCCAAGAATTTTAAAATTTGGGTAATTAAAATTTTAAAATTTCAAAATTTTAATTGACGCAGGAACCGCAGTTCCCTACTACTCTTGCAGACACCTCATACACTGATATAATAATAGAGGGTGGTGTTTTCTGAAGTAGTTAGCACCTTGACTACAAAACCGAAGGTTTTGAGTTCGAGCCTGCTCTCCGATAGTCATTAAACAACCACACTACGCGTTTTTCTGTTATTCATGAGTGTCCCTTTGTACAAGTTGTTGCAGGAAAGTTCAAGAAACGAAGTCATATGCACTGGTCACTGAACTATACCGGCAGAAACATTGACGAAGTAAAATAACCAATAAAATGGGTACTAAACACAGCTTAGAAAATTTAATACGCCGCATTAACACCAGAGGCGCTGGTACACTGCATTATTAAGAACGTGCAAAAGAAGAAGAAAAAATCAGAGTTGTAAAAGAATGAAGCTTTCCTGCATCTCTTCCTTCACCACCTGTCTTCTCTAGCACTATCCCTTTCCTAAAGAAGGCAACGCCTAGTAATAGTAGCAGGCATTCATTGCCTGAGTGTTACTGCTCTTTAAAAAAAAGGAATTTAATGAAAAAATAGTGTATATCCTGTGGTGGAAATAAAACTTTCAGGGCCTTCATTGCAATGAAAAATCACCATGAAATAGAGCTTCCTGGGAATTCAAGGGAAATGATCTGCATTGTCAGCGCTATTCCCCAGCCTCATTATTTTTATCTTATTGACTTCTTTTTTGTTAAAATAGACTTAATTTCTCGTCTTTTATTTGGTCTTCTTTAACAGTAACAGAGAATTTTTCTTAAAGAAAAAAAAAAGAAAACACTGTATGCATTCCTTTGATCATCTGCATGCAGCTGCATTTATAATCAACTAAATTTCCTTAATATCGAAATGCTTTAAGGAAATTGTCAACTATTAATTTGTAAAACATTTAGCAAAAAACCAAAATAATTTCGTTGATGAAAATTTACTTGTCTCTTATCAAATTGAAACAAACAAATCCTTAAGTTACTACAACACTTTGTCTGGTTTGTTTATTACTTACATATTTTTCAATTTAACCACGAGTTACTTATGTATTTTAGAAAGTATGGCCAAGTTTAAATAAAGTAACGTAGCTTTTATACCACACACAACATTTGTGCTGGCTAAATTGCAAGAAGAAAAGACAAAAATAAAAAGAAACGAATGCAGCAGCCATGAACCCACAATGTCGACGTTTAGTTTCCTCTTAAATGTTGTCACATTGATCTTTGACTTTTTTTTTACATAGATCTCCTTCACTTTAACATACATTTTAAATAAAATAGTAAAGTGAAATAAAAAAATGCATACATATATTTATGAAGACAAAACACTTAAAATTTAAACTAAAAAACATGCAAAAACTTAAATAAAAAATAGTTGAAAGGAATTGTTTTAGCAAAACGAAAAAGAGCCAAGAAAAAATATATCCCAAGTTTTAAAAATAAAATTTCGTGTTAGCAGCAGTTAGCCGGACGGACGGATGGACTTTTAGACAGTTACTTTGAGGATTTGGATACGGAAGGATAGATAGACAGACAATGTTGCTTGTTGCAACTATTTAATTTAAGTGACACAAAGTAACAAACGATTTTGATAAACAAACAACCAGAAGATTAACAGTGAAACAACTTTTTTTTTTGTGGGACATTTATTTATATTTTTTCGGCAAACTAATAGAGAACATAAAAAGCCTTTCACTTTATATTACTGTATGTAATGCGTTTATACTCAAAACATTGTTGCCAATAAATATTTTAATTGGTTGTAAAGTTTTTATATGCAACATTTCTTTCTCATTGGCTTATTCGGCGTAATATAAAAGCAGTTAAAGATACTCGTTCAACAAACATTTCGATGAATAATAAAGTTTTCTTATTTTTGAAAAAGTGCTGTTGCTCGCAAAGCCTTTGCAAGATTAATAAGCAGGGAAACCAAAAATATGCTCTAAAAAAGTGATTTATGCGTATTTAATATGCACTAAAAACTTGTAAATATGCACTTAAAAGTCAAAAAATATGCTCTTAAAAATAAAATAAATTGGTTTATTTGTAAATGAAAATATATTTTTTAATAAAAAATTCAACAACATTTGCATATAAAATAAGAAAGAAAAAATAACTAAACAAACAAAAAAAGGAAACATAATTAACAAAGAATAACTGGGTTTAAAGTGCAGGTTAAAACAAAATTACTATAAAAATTTTGACTAAAACAAATAATACAAACTTAGAATTTAACTTTAATTTCAAAATATCACGATATCAGAATTAAGGCTTTGGAATGTATTTTGGATAAATAAGACAATATTTTAATTTATAATTTTAATTGCAATAAATAACAAAATATTGGACTAGAATTTCAAATAAAAATCGTTTCTATCTCATCTTAATGAACTTTCATACATTAACAATGTTCCTTCAAGGACTTTTCGGGGCAGAGTAAATCACACATAGCTAAACTGAATTTGTATTGCAACTAACGTCCGTAAAACTGTGTTATATATAAACAAAAAATGTATACACTACATGGAACATTGGAACAGACTTATAGTGTTTTCACACTGACTTGGTTTTAATAAAAGTTGGTTTTATTGTCAAAACCAACTGTTAAAACCTGGTTTTACCATACAAATTGTTTTTGTTAAATCCAACTTAAAACCATTTCTGAATTGGTTTTATTTTGGTTTTATGAAATGAAACCCTGTTTTCGCTGTGGTAAATTCAGTGCTGCCAAGTTAAAATGAACGGAAGCAGCTGATAATGTTTATGCCAGTGAATAACAAGAGATGTCGCTTGAAAGATTTTCAACTTAAAAATGGATGCAGCAGCAACAATAAGTAAAAAATTATGGAAAAATAAGAGTTCTTTGGAAGGAAAACAACAACAAAATTTTCATTGACCTCTGGAAAGTGAAAATAAACGATATGACATATCGATCCACCACTAAAAAAGTAACATTATTTCCAAGCACTTCTTCACTTTGTATTACTAGTTCCATAATTTTAAAATATTTATTTACAAAATATAAAATAATTTCCATTTTAGAGCGCATTGTAAAGTTTCTTAGTTTTTCATACAAACAAAAACAGTAGTACAGTTTGTCAAATAAGTGTTATAAAAAGCAGAAAAAAATACAACAACAAACACACGCATTTCTGCAGGAGATTTATTTTTTTTTGAGCAAAGTTATTAGACAGTCTGTGAGTTAAAACCTGAATTTAACAAACTGGCAGTGTGAATGCAAAATCAGCTGTTTATGGTTTTAACGTTAAAACCAGGTTTTAACTTTCAGTGTGAAAACACTATTAAATGGCGAAAAATAAAAATATTATTTTATTATTAACCCAGGTAGCAGAGGAAAACATTTTTCTTTAAAACTTAAATTTTTATTTCGAAAATGAAATTTTAATGAGTTTATGAAATATTTTTTCGGAATGGGGTGTTTTTTTTTAAAGATGGTGGTGCCAAGCGGATTGAATAAAGTAAATTCTATAAAGTATCAAAATATGCCCTAAAAGCGTAAATTATGCTCCAAAAATTCGAAAATATGCTAAAATTATGCGTGTAAAACTGATATATGCATAAATATGCTTTAAAGGGTAAAATATGCAAAAATATGCACAAACAAATCGATGCCAAAATTCATTAAAAGTTCTGAAACGGATAAATATCTTGTCCCCGCATTAATACTTGATACAAGAAAAAACATGCAGTTGCATATTTGCGGTTTCCCTGTTAATAAGTTACGTTAGGCCAGTCGTTCAACCAATATTCGACTAAAGGCTCAGTTACCCGACCGTAATGTAAAGTAACTGCAATGTAGGAAACAGCTTTATAACTACATATTAAGCAGTGAGGAGTAAAATCTCCCACTAATCCTTAGTTGCTTGTATTTGAAGAGAAAGGTATGTATGTAGAATGAAAATAAAAACACATTTGGGAACCGTTGCTCTGGCGCATTTAAAAAATTAATCATAAAATTTAAAGACATTTTCTTTTAGGGTGAAACAAAAATTAAATAGATTAAACAACATTAGTCGTTTACAGGACAAGAGTACAGCCACAACCTTCGTTATAATGAAAAATTTTTTTTTAGGAATAAACACCATTTGTTTGCTTCGAATTCGTAACGTAAAATTTTCTTTATTACACTTACGATGTCGCACGTGAGCAACTTAACATAGGCAACACGATCACAAATTTTTATATTTTTCAGCAAGTTTTTTTTTGTATTTTAATTGTATTAAATATCTATGTTCGAAATAAATACTTGATGAGATTTCTGCATGCATTTTGGACGCACGGAGAACAAATATTGTTTTCAATGTTGCACGTGACATGGAAATATGCCATTTCGCATAACAAAGACTTACAGTTATTTGCAATTGCATAGTTTCTTGTGCGTTATTGTTTGAGTCTTTGTGCATCCAGAAATATTTTAGAGAGCAAAAGTTAATGGATAATAATGTTTCTCTTTAAGAAACTTTCACAAAACAAAACATGTCAAAGAATTATCTAGCTAAATGAAGCTGCTTTTTTCCAGATTTCCCATACAAAACGAAATCTAATTTTTCAGTAAATTTGTAGGAAATCTAACAAAAATCTAATGTTTTTATTTATTCTTTACTACCCTGTACAACAAAAGGTGAGTGAATTAGCTGCTATCAGCTGTTTGGTTGGAGTTTTGGAAACAAATCAGTTGATGGGTTTTGTTTTGGATAAAAAAATCTTGATAAATATGAAAAACAGCTGGTGTAAACGGTATAGATTTTCATAAAGATTTTAATCAAAATATTCTAGATTTTGTGCTGATGTAAATGCAGTATGAAATGCGATTGTTTTTCCATGAAAAAAAAAAATTAGAAAATAAAGTGTTTTCAAAAACTTTTAATTTTTTGTGGTCGCTGAACTTTCGATGGAAATGCCCATACAAAATAAATATAAATCCTAAGGTTTTATTAAATTTTAGCGCAAAATAATTTTAAAAAGAAAGTTTTCATTTTCGATTTTATTCGACACCTCCAACCACCCCATTAATTCATCATTTGCAATTTTATTAAAACCGCAATAAATTATATTAAAAAAAACACACACAATGTTAAGAAATAAAGGAAAAACAAACAAAAAATACTTCATTTAAATAATGATCAAATTACATTAAAATACTTCGTAAATTTTTTACTTAAAGAAATCCAACACTTAATAAAAAATTAAATCACAGCTGCTGATTTTGCTACCAACACTCTGGTGTTTCTTAGTTTTCTTTTTGTTTTTTCTTCTTTAAATTTAATTTTCTTTTGCATTTATACTAAATACCGTCAAGACTTCTGTATTTATTTAACATTTTATTTATTTTTTGTTAAACACACAACCAAACAAATGTTTAATGTTAATTAGACAAGACACCAAGCATTTGAATTTGAACAAAGTCTATGGAAATTGTCAGAGAGGGTTCAGCGGGGGGAAGGAAGTTGTAGAAAAAACCGCAAAAGATGAAGTTTTTGTGGTAGAAAACAGGCCAGGAAAAAAATGTAGAAAAATAAAGTGTTAATATACTTAAAACCTAGAAGGCAAATTTGTGTTTTCATAACAACATCTAAAGAAAACAGAAAAGCAGCAGCAATTAATGCCACTACCTCAAGCATTTGCTGCAAGTACAATACAGCAGTTGTGTTCGCTTTCGCGCTAATTTTTATTTGCAGCAAAAGACAGAAAACCACCGTGCTAATGTTGTGGTCAGTGAAATAAAAAAAACTTCTCATTTATTCTTTCTTATTATATTCAGTTACTCACACACACTGTAATTGGAAAAGCTGTGGATGTTTAGGAAAATATCAAGATATACATAAATACACTGAAAAAAAAACGTAATTTTGTTTTTAATTGCTAAACTCAAAAAATCTCATAATATTTTTATTGAAATGGGACCTACCACAGAATTCGTAAAACTAAAAACCAAAATTTATAAAAGTTTAATAGAATGAAAAACACATTGTTTCTTTATTAAAATAATTTATTATAAATTCATCAAACAAATAAAGCTTACGCGACACATTTTTCTCACTTCGTTATTTTGTCGAAAATCGACTATTTACGATACCAAATATTAGATTTTGGTCAAAAAATTGAGTTCGAAAATTATGTCGCTTAAGCTTTTTTTTTTTTTGCGGCTATGGCACGATGTGACAACTTACGCATTGTTTTTAAACCGAATACGTATAACTATAAACATCCAACAACTAAAATTTATAGACTATATGATCTACAATCGTACGCATGGGTATAAATATACTCGGACTATTAATCGGCTACATATGCGTATATACAGGGCTATATTACACCCACACACACACACACACACACACACGCATAAAGCCTGTTTTGAAACAAGCAAAGCACATTTTCCATTCCACTTTATATACACAAATGTATGCATAAGGTGTCGAATGATTAATAAATATACTTAGTGTCATGCGTATATTTTTTTCTATCCGACCAGATATGCATAGTCTGAGTAAAAGCATATTCCCACTATAAAGTATGACAGAGAGTGAATATGCTTGATACACTTCTGCCTTTTTATTTTTAGTTGTAGCATATTTTAGTTTTTCGCATAAATGAAGCAGAGATGCTCTTTGCATGTTGGAATCGCCTGTAGTCATGCTTTGAGTACTCATTGTCATTCTCTGATGTAATTTGTCATTTTCCAGGCTTTTCTGTCACACAAATAAAGTTTTATATTAATATACCGACCAAATTGCGCTACGCCGTTATAGTCGATGGCTTTTTTAAAGTCGAAGAATACCAAGTAAAAGTCACATCGTCACTCGACCGACTATTCTATTATGTGTCTGGTCTGTGCAGTTATAATGTGGTCTGAATCATGCTTGTTCGACTTGTAATGCATCCTCTACTCCTTTGAGTTGCGTCATAGCTCTCCAGTTGGTGCAGTCCGTCCAGTCGTTTTTCATGTGCAGCTTTATGATGAATGCTGAGTGAATTAATTACTTAAATTGTATGGGAAACACAGGACACTCCGACCAAAAGTATCAGGTGCTTTATGGTACAAAAGATCCATCAGGTGTCGCAGGGCCGGTCTTTGGACCAGATCTTCCCTCTTTTGTAATCTAATCAGGTTTTATATAACTTTATCTAGACCTGCTCTCTTGAGAAAACTCAAGATAGCCATTGGCTCTAATACAATCTTCCAAGAGTTGCTTGTCCTGTATCTTCTGTGGCATAAGGCTTCACAGTCCTTGTGTGCTCTGTATTTTTATCATTATAATCGCAGAGACTGCACCGGCTATTAATCTGAACGCCAAGTCGGTTGAGGTGTTTTCACAACCAGCATTGGCATGTGAGGAATCCAGTGAGCATTTTTAGATTATTTTTGCTTAAGGACATGAGAGCTTTAAAATGATTTTGGTTTTAAGTACATCCCAATCATTAGGTTTGCAGGGAGCTTGAGGTGATATTGATCTCCATCGATATACCTTCTACGAGTCCACAGAATTGTGCTAGACCTCCTTCTGACCAGTTTGCAGATTTATGACCACCCCTTTTCTCTACTCTTTACGAAACTGTTCATTAAACCACGCTTCATATACAATATAATTTAAGCTGACGCGATCTGCCGTGTTCGGCTGCAGCTTTGTGTCTCTTTAGTTTTAGAATGATATTGGAAGTTTCTTCTATACTGTGATGCTCTATTGATATTCGATTATCGACTAACGAATCTACTTCGGTTGCTGTTTTGGTTTCCGTATCATCAGTATTCGTAAGGTTGCTTATCTCAGCAAAGTACTGTCTCCTTCTAATGGTTTGTTTCACAGTATTGTTCAGTAGGATTCTGTTTTCGTCCTTTACATCATGACTTCGGTTCGTACTTTGTTTTGAAAACAGTCTGATAGTCTGAAGTTTTGTGGTTACAGGCTGCTCTTGTTACTGCTTTCGCTAAAACCTTATCTTAAAAGATATTTTTCATAAAAGGTTGTGCTATTCTTAAAAAATACTTTTCACAAAATGCACTTTTCTTTCTTTAAAATGCTTTTCTCAAAATGTACTTATGTATCTTCATCAAAAATTTTTTCAAATGTATTTTTGAAAGCTTTCGTATTTAAAGGTACTTTCTTCAAAAGGGCCTTTTCTTAAAATGTACTTTTCTTAAAAGGTACTTATTTTAAAATATGCTTTTCTTTAAAGGGCTTGTCAAAAGCTTGGTCTTGGTGGCAAATTACTGCATTCGATATCGAACGAAATTCAGAAATATTTGAATAAATTTTTAATCGAAATGTTTTTATTATTTTGCTGAATGTTGAATATCGTAACTTGCCCTGTGATTGGTCATCCTTATTACGTACTTATTACAAATGTATGGCTACGTTCGTAAATGCTGCAAATTTATGCATCAATGCGGCAGTTCTGCCAGGTTTTACTGCGTATGCGTGATTATCTTCTGCACATGCTTTGCAACTGCTCAACATCTGTGCCAAGTTGACATTGTTGAACAAACTGGAAAAAATGTTAAAATTGGCAAGTAATTTTATTTAAGAAAATAGTGACAATTTTCTTTTAAATAATAGTAAGCAAAAAATTTAAAAGAAAATAAAAGCGACAATTTCTTATGAGAACAGCATTGGCCTTAAAAAGAATACAACTAAAATAAAAAATTCCTTTGAAATATGTAATAAAAAACAACCAAGAGTATGTGTTTCAAAGTTATTTTCGAGTTTATCAATATCCTTTTTTGGTAAGATTCGAAATATGTAATTTAAACATCAAAATACATAGATATATTCAACTTATTGTTCCACTGCAACTTCTTGCATCTTAAAATAATTTACTGCGCCATTTGCACAGATTTGCGGCAGGTATGCCGATTAAATGCATTAAAAAACGTTTGACTCTAAACAGTGCTGCCAAGTTATGCATTTTTGAACGGTAGATGTTCGTGATGCTGCAGACGTGCACTACAAATGCTTTTACGAACGTACCCTATTTTACATATTCTTAATTAACTTAATTTTATAAACAACTTAAATGTATAAGTAATACTTTCCTCTTCTATTACAACAGCTTACCTCCGAAAGCATTCAGCAATTATTTGAATTTAAAATTTTTCAATAGAAAAAATAGTTGGAAAGAAAGTATAATAGTAAAATAGATAGAATAAGAGGACACAGCAACAAAGTTATAAAACACCTTTAAACTGTATAAATTACAGAAGTTTATGTCTACTTTCATTATACGTGCATTTTTGTATAACCTTAAGTGACATTATGCAGTGTTGCATTTCTAATGACAAAAGCTGACACTTGCTTCATTTTGTCTTCATTGTTGTTGGATTGCACTTGAAAATTCTTTTGACAAAAAAGGGACTTTCTTACACATTTACTCTATGCAGACAATGTTTTTTTATATTATTACATTGAATAAGAGTACATACAGCAACTGCAATGGAAACAAGTCTTCTTTTTTCGTTTTTTTTTTTGCTTGAAAGCTACTCAAAAATAGATGAAGAAAAAAAATTGCGAGAAGCAAAAATACTGTCAAGACATTTTTAAGACGTCTAAAAGTGTAAATTTTAAATTTAAATAATGAACTCACGAGTGTGAATCAGCAAGAAGATATTTGTTTTAATGTTCTTGCTTTTTGCTAAGACAGAGTTTAAGAATTCATCCGTAAAATATTTGGGAAATAATTTAAGTATATATAAAAATAGTTTCTTTTTACACATTTGAGTAAAAGTTAAATTTTCTAGAGCTAAAACAAAATCTCGCGAAGATACCACTTTGCCAATTTTAAGTCAAAGTAAAAAGAAAGTACATGGATTTAATTTAAATTTATTTAAAAAAAAAAATAACAAGAAAATCTGCATGTATTCTTCCTTTGCGGCATTTTAATTTTGTAGTTAATCCTTTTGCAAAACAATTCTCTTCTCAATTATTTTAAACATGTTTTTAAAACTGAAACTTAAATTAAAATTAAAACAATTCCCAAATTCCCATAATACAACCATGTTGGTGCAATTGTTCTTTTTTTTTGTTTTTATTTGTTATTATCCTTAACAAAATTTTCCCTGCTGTTTCCCACTAAAAAAATAACAACAAAATTAAAAACATGAACATGTGTTTTTTGTTTACCTTGCACTTTAACCAAAAATTGCTTCATTCTCACACACATGCCATACAACACGCACACACTCACTCACACTTGCATGCTCGTCGTACACCCACCAAAAAGGGGGAAAATTTATGAAGTGACAAAGAACAATGTGTAAAAATTTAATATTAACAACAAAAACAAATGCACACGCCGGTGTTGCCAGAAACTCATATTAATTTTAAGCAGTTAAAGCGTAAACTTATTGCTAATTTTATAAATTGCTGAAGAAACTATTGGCTTTTTTTAAGATTTACAACTTGAAATAAAAATGATATAGATAATTTACAAAAAAAAATAAATTGTGTATTTTGAAGATTTAAAATAATACAAATAATTTAAAAAAAAATCTAGAAAAATTAATTAAAAAAATTTATTGTTTTAAGATTTTCAACTTTTAATAAAAGTACATAGTACACATAATTAAAAAAAAATATCATTACACTGTGACGTTGGGCATGTGGGTGCCACAATAAGCTTTCATGTAGCGAATTCTGCTATATTTGAACCTAGAATTAGATCGAAATCATTCACTAGTTAATTTTTAACACGAGCATATGATGAAATCCATGTACTTTAAATAGATGGGTTTCATCACCGGTGATCTCCCACAAACTTTTCGCCAAATGCCAATACCAAGGAAATACCAATTCAGCCAAAATTGCTGAATCGTTGAAAAAAATTTTACTATAAAAAAGTGGGTTGACATTCTCAAATTGAAGCATGATCATTGTTTTTGTGTTACTCTATTCATTGTAAATGACCGCAAATTATAATGCATGGTTCAGCGCTCGAAGTGATAACAACTTCACGGCCACTTGGATAATAACAATATGTTTTTTTTTTGACAAATGTCATTCTGTTATATTATCTACAAGTCTGCGGAAGCAAATTTATAGAACTAGAGTTCAACAAACACCAGTGTTACTACCTTGTATTTGGCTGGGAAATCACAACCAGCCATCGTTAATGAGCTGAGACAGTTGCGTGCGAATAAAATGATTGTAAAACGGGCCATTTCAAGTTACAACGCTAGCCTGTTTCCTAACAAGAGCAGAGGTATTAAAATGTATGCATGCTGGTGTTTAGGTTAAAAATTTAGTACGTGTCAGCAATATGGCAGTTGTTCAAAATGTATTAATACAAAGTTTATATACATTTCTGATGCTTTATTTACATTTATTTATAAATGATGAAATACCACGGCACTTATAAAAACGTATATTTGAAATATTTTGTTAGATAGGGTATTTTGTGTTTTAGGTAACGATATGCAGCGGGCTACCGACTGCAACTTATCAAAAATGGAATTGGGTATTCAAACGGTAGTCATAAGTGTCTTATGTGTCATAATGTCTTAATATTTTAACATACATAGTTAAAAAAAAAATTGTTGTTGTGGCTCAAATAAAAAAGTCATAAAATAATAACGGCCGTATGTAGAATCAAAAAATTGTATGAAGTTAGCATAAGTGACAAAATTGAACTACGTGTTGATGAGTTCCTCTATACAATTTGATATTAAAAATGGATGCATTACGTACGTTTTAACCCACTACTAAGTACTAGCGTCATTTTTAATGTGAAGTTTTATGGGAAAACACTTTAAGATTATGTTCAATTTTGCCACTTATGCTAACATCAAGCATCAAGTTTTTTCTTATACATAAGGCCCTTAATATTTATAATGTGAAATATCTGAAAGTGGCACCACTGAAATATATGTGTGTATTTTAAGGTCAGATGCTTATAATGTCGGTGCTTCAGGAAGAAAATATTTTTTTTAATATTTTTTTCAAAATATTTACAAATCTTTTGGAGATTATATGCGTTTTCAACCGCCAAAATCTGTGCTAAACTTTAAATTTGATTTGATTACTGAAGTCTATGGTTTTTCATTTAACATTTCTCCTTACCCTTATCAACACCTTACGACCTTTGTTATAGATAATACAAATCAAGAAAATTTTAATTTCATGCTTGGCTGCTCAGAAACTGGTTTTATAAAACATACATGCACAGTTATGAAGATGATCCCTGCCTGTTTAAAAGATTTCTAGAAAATTATGTATGGCAACGCTGCCTGCAAGTCAATAAAAACACAACATCTTTATTCCCTTTTACAAAACAAAATTCCCAAACGTTCTCACAGTTTTGTGGGTTTTTTTGAGAATTTATTATGTGTGGCAGGTACAAAGGAATGATGGCATAAAAAATCAGCTTAAAAAGGAAGTTGTAACAAAACTCTGTGGAGGGACGAAAATTTCATGTTTATCGAAATGTATGGAAAAGTGAGAGAAGCGATTGGAAGTTCTTAAACAAATATATCAGCATTTAAAAATATTATCCTGGCATTGTATGTAGTAAAATTGAACATGCCACTAAGGTTTTATGCGTGTCTGTGTGTTTGTGTGTGTGTAATTGTGTGAAGGAGATACCAAAAGTACTGTTGAATGAGTGAGAGCATCCTTGAGTTAAAATTTTTACCGAGTTTTTTTTTCTTTTAAAAAATTTTTATGGTTTCCTGTCTTCAGCTGTAATATTAAATGCACGTACACACAACTGCACACTAATAAAGTATAATTTTAATAAACATGTGAGTGTAAAATGCAGACAGGAATTTCTTGTAAGACTGTGAATCAGTCCGTTTATGTGGCTTTATGCCTGTCATTTGGGTCTTAGATCAGAATGTAAACTTCGTTGTGTAAATTGTTATTGTAAGGATAACAATATTTATGAAAGAACTGCAAATAATGGAATACACAAATTAAAAGGATTATGGAAAATTTTACGTGTCCTTTATTCTTTCTTGTTGTTGTAGCAACTATTATGCCTCACTCTGTTCATTTACAATTAAGGAATACTCTAATAACATGTATGAAGCCTTACTAAAACAAAACTTAAAAAAATTTACATATATGTATATGCATACATATGTACATATGTACGAAGGTATGTACTCGTACTTACTTACAATTACATGTACAATATCTTAAAGAAATCCTTATAGCCTAACAAATGCCTTCAAGTACTCACATCTTATAGTATGTATGTACATTGTGACATGTCAGTTTGTCGGTTGGTTTGTATGGCTGATTGTGTGAAATGTAGTTTCATACACTTGAATAACTTCCCCATTGGATGTTTTGTATATGTAAGAGTAATTTTTTTCTTGATTTTTTTTTTTTTGCCTTAATAACAAATTTCATTAACTCCTCTAGATCAAATTTCAAGAGTCTCAAATTTTTGTTTGTCACCAAATTGTCATTATCAAGGCATAAAAACGGCTAAATTTTCTTAGAATTTTTTTTAAATAAATATTTACCTTAGTATTGTTTGCGTCCTTTTTCAAATGTTTTCATTTTCTTATCAAAAAGGCTACAATATCAAGGGTCTTGATGAGAAGCGTGTGCGAGTGCATCTCAGCTGTAATTTTGTTAATTTTTTCTTATGGGTTATTGTTATCATTTTTAATTAGGTAAGTTTAATTACTTGAACTTTAGCTATACGTAACCCTCGATTTACGCGGTACTTCATTCACGCGATTTCAATAAAACACGGATTAATATTAGCAACGGTTTTTTAAGTGCGCTAATTTTTACGCGAATTTAATATAACACGCCTGAAAAATTATGGCAACACTCATTATGCTCGAAATGCATGATAAAAAACAATTGCACAAGTGCATAATTAATACAACTTAAAATGTCTTTAATTTTCTAATAAAAATTGCACCAGCAAAAAATGGAAGATGGGATATTTTACTTTCAGCAAATTTGCAGCTAATGAAGCAAATGCCACTTTTCATTTTAGTATACATATTAATAAATAAAAATTGTAAAAAAAAAATATGATTAAATCTGTTAGCTCAAATATTAGGTCTATATAAACTCAACTTTAATTAAAATAATTTGTATTTAATATAATTTCTTTTTTCTTTTCTTTTTAGGTAAGTGTCATATTTTTTTGCGATTTCTCCAATAAACTAAAAATCAATGGTAACTATGTACAAAACACACATACATACATATATGTAATTACCCTGCAGTCAGACTGGGGCCAAATGTCTCTATGTCAACACTAAATTTCTAGTAGTAGGTACATTGTCTACAATTTCTTTTCTATTCGTCAGTATAAAAGAAAGAGAGACAACAAATGCGATCTATTTCTGGTGGCTTTTGCAACAACTTGTCAATATTCATATAATTGTATGTACGTAAGGTATAGAAATGTACCACTAAATGTCTGGTTGGTATGTCTCCATGTTCCCATAAGAACTATGTATTCACTACCTAGTCAACTGTTTTAGTGTTACTAGTAGATTTTCAATGACAAGCACATGCTAAATGTCTATAGCACAAAGTATTGTATGGGGATTAATTAGAGAGTAGTACTGGTGACAAAGTCAAAAGCGACTCAGTACATTTTCACCATCGACATTTCCTTCAGGGTACTTAATTTTTAATTGAACATGGGCCATTCAGTGCATTTGAATTTACAATGAGTTTTTTCAAACAAACTATACATATTTTTATTTGTTCTTGTTGCAATTTCTATCGTCCATATTTTGGATATGAAAACGCCAAACAGGTGTTCTGACGAAAACCAAAGCGATAGAAATTAGGAGTTTCATAACCGCTAGTGTACACTGAAATGATAATAAAGCAGGCCTTTAATAAGGCCTGAATGAAGTAAGAAGGTCTTCTGAGTGTTCCCGCTTGGTTAATATTATATTCTCATATAAACATATGTACATACATACATACATACATACATACATATGTATATATATGTATGTTTTTGCAGTTCAAGTTAATACATATACATTTTTTCTTTTATAATAATTGCTGTTATAATAAACTTCAAAAATTTATTGTTTCGCATTTCTTTATAAACATTTTCAAATGATGTATGTACTTATGTGTGTATGTAAATTTTTATATTTAATAAATAAGCCAATTAAAGAACATTACACATTCTTTATAAAAAACAACCTGAAATTATTAATGAAAATGCAATATTGCGTGTTACGACATGATAATTTGAAAATAAGACGTACCATAGCAATTTCATGAATAAATTGAAAAATAAATGTATTAACCGAGAAAGAAAAAACTACATGAAATGACAAAAAAATTTTGTTTAACAACATGACATTTTCCGCAATTTTGTATGTATTATGTATTTCGATTAATTTTGAGCTAAAGAAACCTGCATAAATTAAAATGTTTTAATATAGGTATAAACAAATCAATTAAAAAGCATATACTAATATTTGGAAAGAATGCATTAAAAACCTTAGATTTAGCCTGAACATTTATTTTTTAGAGGCAAACTTCTTAGGAAAATATATCGGTTGTTAGAAGCTACTTCTTTTAAAGGGAACTTTTTTAAAATGGTAGTTTTCTTGAAAAGTTACTTTCGTTTCTTGAAAAGGTACTTCTCTTAACTTAAGGTACCATATTTGGAAAGTGTACTTACTATATTGATAATGTTGTTGTTTTAAAATATTTTAAAAAATTTTTTGAAAAGTTTTCTTGATACAGAATTTTTCTAAACTTACTTTAAAAAAAAAATCTTTTTATTAAAATGTATACATATATTTTGGAAAGTGATATTGAAACGCACTGCTGGCTTTTTTAAAATATAATTTTATATACATATTTAAAGATAAATTTTGTAAATGTACTTTTTCAAACTTTTTTTTTTTTTTTGTGGAAACAAGAAGTATAGTGAAGAGTGTTCGGTGACCAATTTTTGTGTACTGGCTTCAAAATTTAATGTAAAGTAACTGCAACGTAGGAAACAGCTGATCGATACTTTTATATGAAAGGTAGGTTACGTTACATTACAACCATTTGCATTACTTTCCACCTAACAATATCGATCAGCTGTTTTCAACTGTTGCATTTACTTTACATTGCAGTCGGGTAACTGAGCCTTAAGGTTTAATATTTTCATTGCACTTTCTCCCAAATTGGATATTTTACATGTTCAGTATTGTTTCTTAAAAATACATACATACATACATTGAAATTTATTATTGAGGAGTTAGCTAGTTCATATGCACATTTTGCTGTTGCTAAAGCAGATTATCAGCGAGCACCTTTAACCAAAATTTTTTCTTAAAACAACTAAAGATATTCTGCCTTATTCACATAAAAAAATATATTTTCTGCATAAAGCGTTTTTAAAACAAATTTTGTATGAAGAACTGTTTTATAAAACTCTTTTAAATAAAAAATATTTTTTATGTATAAGTCTTTTTTAATGTTAGATTTTCTTTTTAAACAAATTAAAAGCTCAAATAATATCACAGTTGAAGCAAATTATGTACAGTAGAATCCCGATTATTCGATTATCCGATTATCCGGACTTATCAGTCCAAGCAAAAATTAAATTACATAGGTATTATGTAATTCATTATCTATCGTTATAGCTCGTTTTTTGTATATCGTATTATGTAAACGACTAAAATTTAAATAAAAATTGTCAAATGACAATCATGACAAATTTAAATGTATGTAAATTGATTTTTTGATTTGATTTGCTTTGATTATCCGGATTTTCGATTATACGGAATACCCCTGGTTTTATTTGATCCGCATAATCGGGATTCTACTGTACTATCAAACTGAATATAAATCTGAAAACCAACAACAGCTACACATTGCTTTTGGATGACTAGAGTGTTGCCACACAAGAATTTTTGACCGCGTAATGCCTAGTTAATAATTTGTGCTTTAACTATTGATAATTTTTTAGGTCAAGGTTTAATATTTTTATTAAATTTCCTGTTTATGTAAAATGTTAAATAAATCTTTAAAAAACTTCAATAAATATTAAATTAATTTATATAAATCGAGACTAGTACAACTCTTATTGTAATCTATGAAATATCTCGACCAAAGGAGTATATGAGTAACGTCCCTTTTCGCAATGTATGATTAATAGTTAACGTGAATTTAATTGTAATCATAAATTAAATGGAGGGCTTAAAATAATAATCAGGCGCTTATGCATAGTACACATTTGGCATTTTTTGTTGTTGTCATTTTGGTGCCGATCACATTATTATTTTTGCTTGGAATGCAGTGCCATACAACGAAAAGTATCGGGAATGGCAAACATTTGCCAATAGTACAAACTATTGGGATGTCACAAAATGCCATAATGCGTAGGGTAAAAGCCCCTAAAGTCGGCATGCACCAGTAGTCGGCACTTTTAAATAAAAATGTATATAAATAAAAATAGCGGCCATTAAATATACAAGTAAGATCTGATTTTCATTAGAAATATACTTACTTCTCTCTAAACATTGAGTAAATTTTAATGAGATGAGTATATTGGTATATTTTTGGCCTCTTTCCGTGACTGTTTTTAAAGAGGGTGATTGTGCCTGTTTTTCAAGAAATTTTTTAGTGGTGAGCCCAACTTAAACAAGTGAGTATTCACATTAAATGAAGTAATTTCTTAAAAGTACCGGTTTCTATGGATCCAAATCAACTAAAACATTGATATTAATGTGAAAATTTTATTAAAATATATTTATTTTGCTTATTTTAATGGGTGCCGTCAATAGGAACAAAATTTCTTATGATTTCCAATTGTCGGCAGGGGTGTGCCGACTATAGGAAAATGAGTATTTTCTCATATTAAGCTCAAAAATTGCAAAATAGTATAGTAATCATCTCTCTTGCCACTGCTATTAAAAAAAATTAATTTAAAATGAGTTTGCCCAGTAGTCGGCATAGTAATATGTATGGAGTATACATACTACATACTCTATACCAGGCATACAGTTTCCTAAGGTCGGTATGAACTTTTATTATAAGTTTATTGAACTGAGGATCCTAGAAAGGTTGCAATTTTGTAATTCAGAAGAGATAATTACTTCATACAATAACAGAAAATTGTATTATTGTAAATATGACCACTTGGAACAGACTTTCTGTGAAATTTTACAGAACGGACTAAGAATAGCGAAGGAAATGTTTTTAATCGTAGGGTTGAATATCAACTCCGCAAAGGCGATCATTGTTCCCTTCACACTCCTATTTAGCAAACCATCCCAGTAGATAGCGTGTTTTTAGAAAGTTCATCTGATGTAAAGTACTTGGGAGTGATATTAGACTCAAAGGTTTTATAGAGATAGCATTTAGAGGCGATTGTCAAGAAGGCAATAAAAGCACTAAAAGTGAGAATATCTGTTAATAAAAAAAATAGAGTTACACACGCAAAACCTTAAGATGAATATACACCATGATATTGAAACTTATCATCACTTATGATGCAGTTGCTTGGTCGAAAAGGGTCAGTCTAGCTACGACCAGACATCAGTTGGAGAATTACTAAGGCTAGTATGTCCCTGTATAGCAGCGGCTATATACATAAGTCCTCATTGAGCTCACACCTCTGAACATTTATAATAGAAACTGTTCCCAAGCAAAAAGTAATCAATAGCCCGGGAAGAATCACAGACAAGGACTGCCCAAATAACCAATGGGAGCAATCATCCCTGGAAAGGCTCTGGTCGTTTAAGATCTCCTAATATCTTTTTATCAGAAGTTTATGCCATTGAGATATGCGCACAATTTTATCCTGACAGGTGCTACTGACGAGGAGAAATAGAAACCTGCTGCCATTAAAGCATATTCGCGGAGTACGGTACTTTAAAGCGCTTAGTTCATATGAGTATACCTCGAAGTTAACTTGGGAATGCCACATTAAGCTTAATCAGTTACGCATCATGAACACCTATGGTCGGGCCAGAACCGTTTTCTGGCATTGGATCGGGTAAAATCCGAGAATATATATGGATGCAGATCAGAAATACCAGGGAACACGACTGGTTTAATCTCCCTGGATCGAGGCACGGAAAGCTAATGATTATAACGTATAACAAAAATCGCTTCATTATCGCATGTCCTTAAATAAAAAATAATCTAGGAATTATATATAAATTTTATTAAAGCTTTAAGTCTTTTGTAATCAATTTACAAATTTTATTTATTTTTTATCGTAACTTCGTCAAAGTTGAAGCGAAATATCCATAAAAAAATAAATAAAATTGTTAATTGATTACAAAAGACCGAACTTTAATAAAATTTATATATAATTAATAAAAAGGTCGAATAAAATATTATAATATATACATATATAATATATATTATAAATCACAGACTGAGAAAACACCTAAACAGGCTTGGCATTAGAAGTAACAGCCTGTCACGATTATGTTGTTGTGATCACGAAACAGTAGAAATATGAAACAGTGAAACTATACCATCTACGATTCTTAAGTAGAGCAGCTCTAGATTAGGTGCTCTAGTAGCTGGTAAACGATACAATATATCTTTTCGTTCGCAAGGCCTACAGTATAATTAATAATGCGTTCAAATATTATCATCTTAGGAAAGAGAACAAATATTACGCCGAATCCTGAAAAACACTCTAAGAAGTAAGAGAAGGCACCATTTCCATTTTAGGTACCAGTCAGAAGTATAAAAATGTAAATAATTTGTATTCTATATAAAAAGGAGCTCGTATTCCTATAAAATGTCACCTGTTCCTTAGCAGAAAATTGTATGCCGACTATAGGGTCATCAATTGCCGAACATAGGAACATGGGTGCCGACTACTGGCAAAAGTGATGAGTTTTGGAATATATGAAAATTTCTTACATTTATATATTTTGTTTTGGAAAACAGTTAAATGAACATAAAACAATACTTATAACAGAATTATAATACGTACGTATCATCGCAATATCATTTTCACATCAGAAATGGCACAAATTTGAAAACGGAAAAAAAGTTAAATTGCCGACTACTGGTGCACTTACCCTACTCAGATTGGTAAAAAAAAGTTAAACCAAAACAACTGAAAAAAAAATTCGATAAAAAATAAAAAAAATTAATTTCGCAATGAAATATCTTTTAAACTGTAAAAGATAAAAAATAAACAATTATCTTACCATTTTCTTATTATCTTGCTAGCAAAAATTAAAATCTTCAAAATCGGACGGACGTAGCTAACTTTCACTCTTTGTAGCTTAGCTGCAGACTTCACAAGATATGGTGCTGAAAATTTGGAAAATTTCTGGTTAATTTTTAGTATTTTAGAAGTTCCTTTATTGTGACCACTTTGTTTTTAATCATAACCACTGTGCGTAGGATATGTGAACAAATAGATATTTCTGAGATGATTTTTTTTGTCAACAATGTGAAAAAATAAATATTAATATTGACTTAGAGCAAACTGCATTAATGTTAATTGTTGACGGAAATAAACAACAGAATGTCTTTGAATTTCATTTAAAAATACTTGGAAAGGAAAAAAATCGTCATAAAAGAAACTACAAATAAACTCTAAAATCCATAGTATCGCATCTCATAATGCAAGGTGACAATAATCAGGACAAAAGTGAACATTCAGTTATGAAAGTGGAAGAAGTAATTTTTCATAAAACAAAAACAAATACATACATACATACATACATGTGTACATACATACATACATACATACATATGTATGTACATAAATATGTAATAAAAGGAAGAATAGAATTTTTCCTTAAGGTTGATGTTAACAATTTAAAAGAAAAATAAAAGTGCAACTACGGATGCAACAAATTTAATGACTTTATCGGTTGTTTTCAATTCTCTTAAATTTTTTTGGTTTTCCTTTTTCAAATTGAAGTTCCGCTTTAACTTCTTCTATGGGTAGAGAGTTATTATTGTGTCTTGCTTTGGTGCAAAATGGAAAAGAAAAACAACAGAAACAGTAGTTTATGTCATTAGACATGGGATGTTGTCAACTATTTTTGTTGTTCTTTTTTTCCCCCATCTGAATGGAATTGTCTTTAAAACTATATCCGTTTGGGCTGCTGCTGCTGTTGGTTTGTTAAAAATACAGCAATAAAGAAATTTATATTTTCTATTTTCTATTTTTAATTTTGTTTTATATTTAGTCCATGAAAGGTGGTGGCGAGGGTGTGTGTCTGTGTGTTGAGTTATTGAAGAAATAACATTGAATTTCAGTTAGGGAACCATGTAATGCTTTTACTTTCGTTTGTTTTGTGTTTGTGTGGGTGGATTTTTTTCTTTTTGTTGCAGCTTATCCCTGTTTATTTTTTTCTAATGATATTAAAGTATAAGCGTGCTTATGTTTTAATTACAGTCATTATGTTGATACACATACATACACTATTTATGTATGTATGTGTGTATAAATGTTATACAGTAGTTGTTATACTAAGTGCCATTATTACAACTTAAAGTTAGCTAAAAGTGGGATTTTGTAGGACGTATAAAACGCTATTCATTATTCTAAATTTAATTTAACTTACCAGGAAGAATACATTTGCCTTTACCGTAGCGCTTACTTTAGGTTAAGCTAAAATTGTACTGATGGAAAACTTTTTATACGTCCCATAAAATCCTATTTTTAACTAACTTTAAGTTGTAATAATGGCCCTAATTGTAAAATACGAGGGTGGTGATTAAGCAATTTTTAAGTACATGTAGCCATTTCTATTGCTGCCAAGGATACTACTTTTCTGCAGAACTTAATTAATAGAGGAGTCTTAATGTCAATTTGAAATATCCCAAATGGAAAGTTAAGTTGAACTCCAGATGATATTGCACATTGAAATGAAAAGAAAGTAATTTTTATATAGACCCCTATTGTGAATTGCATTCGATCTGCGATCTTCGTTGGCTATCGAATGTCAAACTCGTATTATGAGCTGGCAGCACCACCGAAAATTTCTTTGAGCAATGAATTTTCTATCCAACAGAATTTTGTTCTCGATGCAGTATTTTAATGTGATAAATTATTAAGAATTTAAGTGTTGAGTCGCCATTTCTTTTTAATTTTAAGTACCCAAACACAAATTCTATATACATAAGTACATATACACCCCTATTGTGACTAAAATGTGTAATTATTGTTCCCCATGAAGGGAAATTTGCTAGCTTGAATTTCATGGGAGCATTTGTTGCCGCTATCAATTCGTAGCGAATGTTTTGAAGATTTGTAGAGCTTAATAGCATGTTTCCACCGACATGATTTAGACAAATCATGATGATTTGCACAAATCATGTTAATTTATACATGATTTACCATACATTTTGCATATGGATAAATCACCTCAAAGTGGTTGATTTATTTTAAATAATGTCGAAAACAATATTTTTTGAGCTAGATTTATGTATGCAACTGTGGCGTTGCTTTTTAAATTACAAACTCCATCCCTGGGTCATCCATTAATAGTGACTGACAATTTCAAAGAAATGACATTAATGAATATTTAATAAATTTTAAATGTCAACCACATGTGAATAAAATGTTTTTCAGTGTAAAGTTGTTTTAATTTTAGGTGTTTTAAGTAGAGAGAGAGAGAGAGGTTCATATTCAATGAAAAAAGGTGTTGTTGGGAATTATTGTTGTTAATCGTAGATATTATTATTGATCTTGTCCTAAAAATAACTATTAATAACTTTTAATATTTAACATGGGGTTTTCAGAAAATAGCTGATTATTTATTATTTTTAGAACAGGAATAACAGAAATGATTGAAATTTTTTTTTAAAGCTAACTTCGTTTAATAGGAAGTTAGAATTTTTTTATATAACTAGCTATTTGTACTTTGAAAAAGACAAATTTACCGTTATCTGGCCAACTCCCGAAATTAAAAAAAAAAATATATATTTTGTATATATTTTTGAGTACATACTTATACCTTAAAAAAATTCAAATACAAAATTTAAACATTATACATATGTACACTGCCTGCCACTTGAATAGGGAATCAAATTTTTTTAACTTTAATTAAGTATATCTCCTAAACTTAAGTTCAGAAAAAAATAATTTTTTGCGCAACTAAATTTCAAAGTGTTGGCTTTAGTTTCCTGAAGAAATAAAATATATAGATATTTTGTTATACTAAAATTATGCATTTATTTAAAGACATGTATTTCTGTGGCACTTTTTCGTGTGCCAGTTGAATAAGGAATATTTTAAAACTAAGCAAACTGTAATTTATTTTTAAATTTTATTATGAAAATGAAAGTTATTATATTTTAGCATTCAATTAGTAATGAGTACTACCACCATTTTTAGAAATAACACAAAAAATGCGATTTGGCATCGACTTGTATAATGACTCTAAGTAATTTAGCGATATTGAACTCCATGCTTTCGTTATTGCATCCTTTAAGGATTCTATCGTCTCAAATTGTTTTCCTCCTTCATAAACTTTTCTTGCAAGCCAACCCCAGACATTTTCCATTGGATTCAGGTCTGGTGAATAGGGGGGCCAATCCAAAAGTTTAACACCTTGTTGATTAATCCATTGTTTTACTGTTTTGGCGTTGTCGTGTTGGTACGTCCAAGGTATGGGTCCAAAGAAATCATTAAATTTTGGAAATGCTTCCTCCAGAATGTTTTGGTAAGTCCTTGCAGTCATTTTGTGGGATACAAAAACCAATTCTATTGTACCATAATACGAAATGGCACCCCATACCATTATTCCGCCCTCTCGGCTGTGTCTGCGGGTCAAAAATAATTCCTCCTTATTTAGGTCATGGAAGTAGTAGTTATACCCGTCGGGACCATCAATATTAAACTTTTTTTCATCGGAAAATACAACTTTAAACCATTTGTCGGACCATGTCATTGTATTTTTGACAAACTATAGACGTTGTGATTTACGTTTTTCATTAAGTGGTGGTTTTTTTTGCAGTTTTCGTCGGACTACGTATGGGCACGACTTTACAATACGGTGCACTGTTCTTAGACTGGCACTGACTCCACTTTTTTCACGTATTTTTGATACCGACATGGCACAATTTGATGCAACTCTAAGAATTTTTCGTCTTTCTTTTGGAGTTGTTGACATTTTCTTCCGCCCTTTCATGTTTTTCCATATTTTTCCACGTTATTTAAATAGTTGTACACAACTGTCTTTCCTCTGTTAATGTTTTTGGCTATTTGGACCGGATTGTGACCCTGAGATTTCAAAATCAGAATTTTTTTTTTTCAGAGTTATTAAGAGCCTTACCACGTCCCATTTTGAATAAAAACTATTTAAAAACTATCAAACTAAAAATTCTCTAGCCGTTCATATTGAAACAAAATCCAAATCATAGCCTACCTGATTAATATTAAAATAATTCCTTATTCAAGTGACACACGAAATAGTACAACAGAAATACATGTCTTTAAATAAATGCATAATTTTAGTATAACAAAATATCTATATTTTTTTTTCTTCAGGAAACTAAAGCCAACACTTTGAAATTTGGTTGCGCAAAAAATTATTTATTTCTGAACTTAAGTTTAGGAGATATACTTAATTAAAGTTAAAAAAATTTGATTCCTTATTCAAGTGGCAGGCAGTGTATATATTGGTTCCTTAGAAGGAGCAAATTCATTCTTTGGCTGAGAAAAATTTGGTGTCCCAAATCCCGGTATAAAAGCAAATTTCTTTCAAATTAAATTTTAGTCCATTTTGTGGTTCAAAACAAAAATTCCCTTAATGTAAATAACAGCAGTATAAAAATAGATATGTAATAAAAAAAACTTTTCTCTATTAAAAGTCTAGAAATAGTCAATGTCATTAAATGAATTTATGAGTTTACAAATGTTAGGAGGAATGTGTGTGTGTCGAGATAAGAATCTTTAATATTATTCAATTTCCTTCCTCCACTGTATGTTTGTACTTAATAATAATAATAATAATAATAATATTGTTTCTATTATTTTCTTTTGCACACACTCAGAATTTATAATATTTTCTTTAACGCAAGTATTTTTATTACAAGATTTTAAAATTATGTATGTTCGTTCATTTCTCATAAAAACCACCCAACTTATTAATTCATCTTAAGAGCCAGTGATGCCAGTTTGTCGTTTATTTAAAGAAGTTTTTTCAGAAGCCTATTTGCATTGAATGTGACGACAACTGCTAGCAAAAAAAAAAAAAAAACACTAATCTTATATGCACGAGCATGCTGCATGTTATATGAAATATTCTAAGCTGGCAACATTCATTCTACATAATATATAGTAAATCCTAAGATTACTAATGCGATATTGTTAGTTAAGATTTATGTTTAACGCGTGCCTGCGTTGAGAGTTCAAACTTTTTCCCTTAATGTTTAAGTTACACGTATTTCTCCATAAGGATTGCATGTGTTTAGCAAATTTAATATTCTAAGCCAAAGCAAATTGTGCTGGAGGGATATTTAGGAGTACATAGTATGTAATTGTCACCATTATATATTTAGTGATGCATTACATACATACATACATAACCAAAAATACAAGGTCGAACCGAACGTGTCAGATATCACTATTTCACTCATTTTTCAAACCTAAGCAGAGGTTTCAGATCAAATCTCGAATTTATTTAAATTGATGTAGAATGTAACCAAAACTTAAATATGACCACCGATACTTTGCAAAATTTATAAATTATGTTACTAAAAAGCGTTTGCGAGAAGATACATGTGCATTAGAGTGGCCGTTATGTAAAAAAAAATACAAAAAGCTTTCAAAGCGATGTGTTTTAGGGGGTGCGTCCGCCCCTCAAAGTTGGTCTTCGAACGTGACACGGTACATGTCATGGTACGTGACATTCTGTGGAATAGCCCATATGAGCATTTCTCCGAAAAATTAAAATTTTTTGTCACGTTCGACCGCAAGCAAATAACCTTGTATTTCTGAACAATGTGACTAAATTTTTCATAAAATTTTACCTAACGTAGAGCTGCTGACGTCCTACACAAATGCATAAAGAAGTAAAAAAAAGTTTCGTTTTCTTTGACAAAAAAAAGCATATTTGCTTGGTGTCGAACGCGACAAAAAGTAGACTTTCCTGGAAAAATACCCATATGTAATACTGTACGAACATCAGCATTTATAATCGAATATGATGCAAAAATTTTTTTTTAATCTTAGGTACCCGTTAAATATTTTTTCGGTTTTTGGTGATTTTTTTAGTTTTGGTATTTGTTCTTAGTTTTGGCTCTTTTTTCGTTATTGAGATTTTTTCGGTTAATATAGTTTTTTAGTTGTGGCTTTTTTCGTTTTGGAAGATTTTGTTTGGTTTTGCGATTTATTTTAGTTATAACGATTTATTTTTGTCGTGGCGCTTTTTTTAGTTGGCGATTTTTTCGTTTTGGCGATTTTTGATTTTGTAATTTTTATCTGCCTGTCCCACGGTATCGACAGGGTTCGACTTGTGGCAAATTTACATTCAAAAGAAAACCAAAGTTTAAAATTTTGTTGCTGTTTCCAATGTGCTGTTTTAACTGTGCGACAAGTTGAAACTTGTCGACATCGTGGGACAGGCACTTAGTTTTAGCGTTTTTGACCATTTCAAGAGTTTGCCTCTTAAGGCGAAGTTACATAACACGCGTTAGTGCGCGTGCCAACTGTAGGCATCTGTCAAAAAAAGTTGAAATAGTGTTTTTGCATACGACAAGTTACATACCAAACTCTTTGACGCGTTTGCCGCAGAAAGTTGGTTAACTTTCAACTTTTTAAGGCGTTTTGATGTTTTGACAACTAATCGGCTGACAATAAAAGAGAAAAATTTTTTAAAAATTAAAATCATGAAGGAAAATCTTAATAAAGAGTTTGAAAACTATACAGTATTGCACAAAAAAGGATTTGAAACTGTTCCAAGATCATTTTTCAATGTAAAAATTAATAAAAAAGCTGAAAGAAAAGGCGTTTGTAACGCGTGTTGTGTAACTTGCCATTTTTCATGCGGTAAAGTTTTCAAGCACACGATATTCGTCGACGAACAAACGCGTGTTATGTATTTATACCTTTACGGTTTCCAAGATACAGCAAGTTAAATAGTTAAAATAACAATAACTGATAGAATACCCTTTAATTTAGATTTTTTTAAATTTCAGTGTTGATTGTTGTAGTCTGCATAAAAATACACTAACATTGCAAAAAGTGTCTATATATAATTGTCTGCCCGATTTAGAACACCCTTTAATTTCTATCTGTCATATATTGTTGTAGCGGTGTAAGTTTTACATATCGTGTGCAAATTTCAGTTCCGTAGCCTTTACAGCTCTCGAGAAAACAGCCTGTGACGAACAGGTTGTCTTTTTAACCTTTGCGTACAATTTTCTTTACCCATTAACTTGGGTGTAAATTTTAAAATTTAAACTCGTTTTCTGTAAAACTAGAATTTTTGAGTTATTTTGTTGTTCAAGTAAGTGAGCGATATGTGTAATTATATCTCTTTTAGAAACACAAAGTTTACTTTGCAAAGTCTTCATTCAGCTGTGTGTAAGACAGAGCGAGGTAGGAATACTATCTCTTTCTGTCTTTCTCCCAGCTGAATTAAGAGCTTGCAAAGTAAACTTTCCGTGTTTAAAAGGGGTATTACAGTTCTGTGTTCAATGCTTTGAGCTGTACTGTACTATTTCATTCAAAAATTTTTTAATGAAAAAAATGTAACAATGAAAAATATTTTGATATTTTTTCTTTCTATTCAACTTTAGACGTAAATCAAAATATCCATTTCGTTACACATTAAATTTGTCTTCGTTAAAATTTGTTTTTTTTTCGTTTACCAAAAAATTATTATTTTTTTCATGACAATCTGTTATTTCCATTTTGCCTGACATAAAAAATTTTAATAATTTAACCCAAAACGAAAATCTATTGCTATTGAGGCTCGTTCTAATCAACAATTTACTCGTAAATTTTGTTGTTGCTTTTGTGAATCTATAAAAGTTTTTTTTTTATTATTATTTCGTTATACAATAAAATGATTTTCTTACAAACGCAAATTTGGTGTATAAATTTAATTTTATTGTTTATGTAATACAAACAACAAAATTTTATTTCTTTTGCCTTTCAAATACAGTCAAATCCCGATAATTCGTAATCGCAAGGGACCGGCCATTTCTTACGAATTATAGGGGTTTTCGATTTAGCGGGGTTTCGATTTAACGGGGTTAAAATAAAATAAATACGAATTAACGGGGTTTTTACTAAAACTATAAAAAATGAACATAAAAAACAATTGTAAAAAATAAACTACAAAATAAATAAAATAAATACATAAAGTAAAATAGCAAATTCATTTACTTAGCGTAAAATACGTGTAATTTTAATTTTTTTTTTTTTTTTTTTTTTTTTTATATGCATGATTTTTATTTATTGTATCTTCATATATGAACTAACAATAAGTATTCAAATCTTAAATCTAAAAAATATAATTAGGCCCGACCAATGTCGGACATAAGCTTAGTAGTAGTTATATATAATACATATGTAAGTAGTGATAATCAAAAGGAAAAAAATAAAAGTATTTTCAAGAAGTCCCATCTGGAGTGCTGTGAATAAGAGCCCTTGTATCCCTCTTTTTTAGGCGGATGTGTCCAGTAAAGTTCAAAATATTACGGGCAAGCGGATTAGGATGTGACTCGAGTTTTGTTAAATATTTGCCAGCGTATTTTGCAATTTCTTCAGTCACTAGTGGCATATTCAAATCACGATGTATATTTGAATTTTTGATGTACCATGGAGCCGATGTTATCATACGTAAAATTTTATTTTGCCTGCGTTGAATTTTCTCTACATTTGAAGCTGAAGCAGTGCCCCATAGTTGAATTCCGTAGCACCATATTGGCTTTAAAAGCGACTTGTATATTAAAAGTTTACAGTCTAGGCTAAGTGTTGAATTTCGACCAATCAGCCAATGTACCTGAGTTAGTTTAAGTTTCATTTGAGTTAACTTAGAATCAATGTGGTGTTTCCATGTAAGTCGTCGATCAAGGTGTATACCAAGATATTTCACATGTGAATGTTGAGAAACAACTTGATTGTTAATCCGAATGGGGGAACAAGTATCTCTTCGTAAAGTAAATGTTATTTGAACACACTTTTGTTCATTTACCTTGATTCTCCATAAGTTTAACCAAGGCTCCATCTGGCTAATGTGTTCCTGGAGTTTGCGGGATGCCTCATCAGGGTTTTCATGCATACTAAGGCAGGCTGTATCGTCGGCAAATGTGGAAGTATGGATACTACTGCTCACAGGCATATCACAAGTATAAATTAAATATAAAACTGGTCCCAGTATACTCCCCTGTGGCACAGTGTAATTTTAATAGCAAATACAAAACAATAAAATAAAATAAAATAAAATAAAATAAAATAAAAATAAAACTGACAAATTCATTTCATCATTCTTTCCATGTTTTTGTTGTTTTTATTACGAATTATAAGTGGTAGTTAGCAAACAATTACGATTTATAAGAGGTAAAGAAGATTTTATTTGAAAAAAAAATTACGAATTAGCGAGGGGACCAAAATGTATGGAAATTTTACGAATTAACGAGATTTTTTCAAGGGACCGACAGTTTATTACGAATTATCGGGAATTACGATTTATCGGGGTACGAATTATCGGGATTTGACTGTACAAATAATTCATACATACATACATACATACATATGTACGGTTTCAATGGATCGATCCCTCGCGTACACCACCAGCAAGCAGCTCATGCCTCTGAATTTAAGCAAAATTCCTAATTTATTTTTATATCTTGTATAAATACATTCTTCCATTTAGTTTTACATTTACTTAGTTTAATTTTAATAAGATATTCATTCAATAAATTTCGTTATTTTTATTGATTGTTTAAATAAATGAAACGTAAGATTGGCATGTGGAACATGTGTTTGAAAGTTTTGAAAAGAAACTTATTGAATTTTTTCATAAATATTTCTCGGGCGATACAAAATTGTTGGGCGTTTTTTTTACGTCAGAAAACAATTTTGAATGAAGAAAAAATACATGTATTTATGTAAACTATATTTTGATGATTTTTATACATAAGGGATGTCCGAATACCGAAGTGATTTTCGATGCCGAAGTCGGTATTTGCCAACATTTTCTAAATTCGGCCGAACCGAAACCGTCAGAAACAGCTTCGGAATTTTCCAAGCCAAGTCTTATTAGAGAAAAACATTATAATTTCTTTAGCAAAAAACTTACAGGGGGAGGGACCCCTGTAAGTTATTCTGAAAAAGGTGAAAAAAAAATGTTTTCCTTAATTTTTGCACAAAAAAAGCACGAAGAAATTATATATTTGTTATAAGATATTAACAAGATTTGTTTGGTAGACTCCTAGCTACGTACTTATAATCCTTTTAGACACGCAAAGCTTACTTTGCAAAGTCTGAATTCAGCTGTGTGAAAGACATAGGGAGGAATACTATCTCTTTCTTTCTTTCTCCAGCTGAATTAAGACTTTGCAAAGTAAACTTTCCGTGTCTAAAAGGGGTACTATATATGTAGTTTAGAGCTACATATGTATGTATATTTATATCATCAAGTCTGAATTAATTATTGGCCAAAAATGTATGACACCATCTTTTGAGGGCGCACTGATTTTCGAAATCTTTAGAGGCCCATAAAGAAATCGCCAAACTGAGTATATAAAGGGTTTGGTAGTTGCATTATGTAGTAGAAATTATGTTCATAAATGATCATTAACAGTTTTGTAACTATGTACATATGTATTGTGTGTTATAAATTCGATAGTGGCAATGCCATCATCTTCACACATCAATTCACATTGAATGCTGTAACCAGTGCTGCCATATAAGTTTAAACAAACGGTAGTAGGAATGGGAAAAAAATATCGATATATCGAAAAAAAAGAAGAGAAATTTCATAATAACAGCCCATACGCATCTATAAGGTGACCCCACTAAGACAGGTGACATTTATTTGTTAACTTATCTAAATGCCAAACTTGGATTGTGTCGGTATAAGCCTAAAGGCAGAATTAGTTTTTATTTTCTGTTCTGTTACGAATCAGCTGACTCTTTTTGGTTTATATAGATCTTGTACAAGCCGTTAGTAAGTAATTGTAAGTGGCAACATAAATAAAATAAAAACGTTTAGAAATAAACTATAATTGTGCTTTAAGAATTTAAAAAAAATTTAATTTTTACCAGAAAAACATAAACACTATATTGAAACATAACAATGGACGATACAAAACTCATCAATTTAGTGGAAAACTATGACCGTTCTGGTCAGAAACAGCTACTTTATTACAGAAGAAGTAACTATTAAAATTTAGAAATAGAACGGCACAGCACAGAACAGCAACATAAAGTAAAGACTAATGAAGCCTTCCTTAAACTCTTTTTGGCGGTATATATTTTAGATTTGAAATATTTTGGCAACATATGTATGCAAAAAATATCGATATATCGAAATATCGATGTTTTAAAAAAATATATATCGATACTGTTCAAAAATATCGATACGATATATATCGATACATTTCTTTCATTTGTCCATCCCTACTTGGTAGTGCGACCTACAATATACCGTCAGCTGAAATGCAAAAAGGCGTAACTAACAAAGAATTCAAAATCGAGTTTTTTATTGATTATTATGAATGTCATTAAACTACATGTCTTGACAAAATATTAGACTTCTGCAATCAAAAATGACGCTTTTATTAACAAATAACAAGGGGACTTAACTACACGTTTGTTAAATTATATTTTTGTTAGTTACGCCTTTTTGCATTTTAGCTAACGATACATATATCACATTATTTTCTTCGCAAATTGTTGTAAATTTAATAAGTATTTAATTAAAATACATTTAAATATACATACATACTTTAGCATTATGTGATCAAGGTATGATATAAGTCTCCTCACCAAGGCAAAATTATATAAAAATGAATATCGAATTTTCCAATTTAATAGTAAAAGAAGTAAATTTCTTAAAATCGACTTGAACGTTTAAAAGTGCTTTCCTACCAAATAGTGAAATATGACTTACATAGGAATATTTTCCTTATTACCACAGAATTGATTATGAAATGTCGATAATCTTGTTTAAAGTTTTCATTATTAGCTTCATTAGAATAACAAAACTAATAATAAAAGTTTTTTCAAAAAGATGTTTGCCTGAAACTTTTTTGTTCTCTGTGCGAAACAATTTCTGTTCGCAATTTACTATTTATGTTGTATAACGACATTTCTTTGCATGAAATTCCCATCATGCCTCAATTTTATTTTATAAATACATACATACATAGTAAAGAGTGGCACAAACACAACAAAAATGTCTTACAAGCATTTCATGAAATTACAATTAGTGTGTATGTATGAAAATATTTCTTTTGTTTCACGATCAAAACATTGAAGAAGAGAACACAAGTACAACGAAACATTGTTAAAATAGAACAAGGCTGAAGTAGAAGAGAAATGAAGTAGAACATCAAAACTATTTTGGAACATTCAAAACATGTTTGAATAACTCGTAGACACACTTACAAAGAAACTTTTGCATTTTTTATGAACATAAAAAATCGAATTTATGTACAGGGTGTTTTTTAGAGGTATAGAACTTCGAATTGAAATAAAACACAAGAAAATCGTTTTAATGTCCATCAATTTGGCTTTATTGGAAGGATAATTTTATGCCATTAATGTTTAAATATGATTTCGGGCATGTGGCCGCCGCGGCTGGCTCGAATAAAGCCAATTCTACAGGTCCAATTTTCAACCACTTTTTCGACCATATGGGTCGAAAAAGTGGACGTTTGGCAATAACGCCACGAATGTTGGCTTCCAAGTCCCCTAACGTTTCTGGTTTGTTGGCGTAGACGAGCGACTTCACATATCCCCAAAGAAAATAATCCAATGGTGTAAAATCACACGATCTTGGTGGCCAATTGACAGGTCCATTCCGCGAAATTATGCGCTCATCGAATGTTTCCTTCAATAAATCGATTGTGACGTGCGCTGTGTGGCATGTAGCGCCGTCTTGTTGGAACCACAACTCATCCGCATTCAAAATCTTCAAAATCTTCCATAAAGTTGATGGACAAAGCTCCAATTGCTGTGCACGGTGGCGAATCGATTCATTCGGGTCCTCTTCAGCACTTTGCTCTACAGCGGCAATTGTTTCTTCGGTGCGCACTGTTCGACGTCTCTGCGGATGCGTATTATCACATAGAGTAAACGTAGTGCGAAAACGATCCATGGTTAACCGAATTAATTGCTCTGATGAACGATTATGTCGACCATAAAATGGACGGAGCTTGCGGTAAACTTCGCGAACTGAACCATTATTTTCGAAATAAATTTGCACGATTTGCAAGCGTTGTTCTTTTGTCAACCTGTTCATGATGAAATGGCAAACCAAACTAAATATTAATCACTTGACAGCTGACAAAATGGCCGCCAGTTAAAAAAGTGATGCCAACTTAAAGTTCTATACCTCAATAAAAAACACCCATTATGTATTAGTTAATAACACTCTTGTTTACATTTTTACGCTTTTTTGTGTTGGTTCTAGTGTACTCCATGCTTTTGGTGTAATTTATCTTTTTTTTTATTTCATTGTCTGTTTTTGTTTTGATGTTCTACTTCGTTTGAACATACAAGCACTAACAAAGCTATAGAGAGAAACTTTTCGAATGGTGCTTGTTTTGTTTCAGTGAGAGTCATGTTTTGTTATGCTTGTTTTGTTGATAATGTTTACACTGAAATATAAGGGTTGGAAGTAGTGTCACAGGGTATACCAGTGATGACACGAGACGGAAGAAAATTTGTGTTTTCGGATCTTTCGCTCACTCTGTCACTGCGTCTTCTTTAACCTTGTTTCGTGGTGGAATTTTGTAGCTTAATTTCAATTTATACTTTGTAACCTCATTCGCTTGACGATTTTTGTAAATAAATGATAAAAATTAATATTTTTTAATGAAAATGCTTCAAATGAAATATGCAATCATCTTAAAACAATTTTTAATTGCCTTTTTCATAGTTATAAGCTATTTCGCACTTTGTTTCTTAATTCAACACAACAAATTCTTTAATCTAATTTTGTAAAATTGTTTACTTGTTGTAATGTTTTTCGTTTAACACTTTGTGGTCTTATTCGCTGAGTGATTTTTGTAAATAAAAGGTAAAAATTAAAATTTTTCAATGAAAATGCTTAAAGTTAAATCAGGAATCATTTGCAAACAAATGTTAATTACTTTTTAATACAAATAATCCTTTTCACATTCGGTTTTTTTAATTAAATGCAACAAATTCTTCAATTTAATTTTGTAAATGTGTATGTACGTATGTATGTATGTATGTACACGTGTTTATTTCACAAAGTACACATTTTCTCTTGTTTGTTTTGATTTTTTTGGTAACATTTTAATAATAAATATACTGCAGTTGTCCCTTTCTCGCAGAATCTGCGCGACAAATGATTTTAGCTTTTTTCATAAGTCACTTTCTTCAACTCTGGTCTACTTTGTGGTAGTGTGCTTTAGAATACAGAACTTTCAATACATTTTGTACAGCTCTTTAATACATACATACATACATATGTATATGGATGTATGAATGTATGTATAATAAAAAAGGTTTCATTTTCATAAATCTGATTGCGTACAGAGATGGCAAAGAAATAACTTATAATTTGATTCCCTTTCTTTTCAAATTATAACTCACATTTGACTGTCACTGATTTGTCATTGAATTCATGTTGCCTTTCATTGTTGTGTTCTTTCTGCTTCTTCTTCTTTATAACAAATCAGCAATAAAACGTGATCACACATGCATTAAGCAAATAAACTTACTTGAAAACATAAAAAAATTAAAGGAAAAGGAAAAACTATAAACTGCAACAACCACTTTTTGAAACGAATGAAAGAAATTGATACTCATGTACATTATAACACCCATAAGTAAAGTAGTTGTCGTATGCTTGAGGCAAGGACCTGTGCATGTAAAATTTGGATGTATTCTTGTAGCCATGGATTAATTGATTCAAAAGAAAATATTAAGTAATTATTATTTTAGCTGAAGTTGTAGCAACCAATTTCTACAAAAGGGGCCTCTTTAAAAAAATTAAATTCCGATTTCAGGAAAAATACCTAAATAGTTGCAAATAAATAAATAAATATACTGTGTGCAGTGTGACCAGATCTAAAAACGATTTGGGAATAAACCTGCTTTGAAACGATGCTAAATTTCCCTTTTTTATATGAACAGTTACACAAACAGTTTGCACGTGTACATAGTGATGCCAGCTGTATATTTTTGCTAAAACATGCCCAAACAGCAGCCACAAAAATAAACAGCCTTAAATTACAATAATTTGTACAGGCACAAAAAGCGTTACAATAAAATTTCGCCAAGACTGATCATCTTCCTTTAACTAGTGTTTGATCTATGAATCTTCGTTCATCAACAAAAAGAAATTCCACAGAGATTAATTTTTTACAGAAAAGTTGTTATTAGAGATGCTAAACGGGAAATCCCGAGCCCGGAAATCCCGGGATTTTCGGGACTATTCAAATCCCGGAGCCCGGGATTTTTTAATTTTAAAGCCCGGGATTTTCGGGATTGTCTGAATCCCGTTTTTTGCATACATAATGTTTTTGACTGTCATCTTTTACATCAAAAATTATTAGAAAAAGTTAAAATAAAAAATTTGCTTTGAATAAATATTTTAGTAGATAATATTATATGGTATATACATAATATATCTTATGGCTTTTTCTTTTCTAGGAAAAATGTTGCATACATTGCAGTTTTCAATGAAAATTTGCAATTAAATGTCTGAATTGTATAAGTACCCTTTAAATATGCAAAAAAAAATATTTTGTAAAACTAAAATATTATTTTTAATATAAAGACGCATATTTGTGCACAATGTTTTCGGGATTTTGTAAGTCCCGAAAATCCCGGGGTCCCGGTTCGAGATTTTGAGACTCCATCACTAAATCCCGAAGCCCGGGATTTCAAAAAACCTGTCCCGATTAGCATCTCTAGTTGTTATACGCTGCATACATATCTCTGGCCACTCTCAATTTCAAAGCACAAAACGCACGTCTTTAAGAAAGGCAAAAAGCAGTACAATGGATATTCATTATGGGAAGTCTTATAAAAAATAACACCATGAATTTATTAATTTCAAATCACAACCAAACCCTAAACTTTAAATATGAAATGATGGCTCTTTTCCACGCCTTATCACAAAGTTTTCTTCATAGTTGAAACCTAAAAATTAATACAACTTGTGTAGAACAAAAATGAATAAAAGAGAATAAAAGAAAAAGCATGGAAAAAATGCTGTCAACAAAATTGGTGGCTTGAATGGATTCGCTACGCTTCAGTTTTGTATATTGTGGGCTCACATGTCGGTTTTTATATGAAAATTTACTGCCTGTTAATAACAGGCCTAAAGCAGGGAGTCTTAAATAGAGGCTAAGATACACATGCTATAAATATAAATGTAAAACTGTCAAATAGACGTAGCGTACGGTAACATTCTCGAGCTAACTAGCCTGGGGAAGAAAATATCCCCCTCGGATTAAAAAAAAACTATGGGATCCAACTGCAGCCAAAACCTTTCAAACAAAAAAAGAATTTTGCAAATTGCTTTACAAATGACAGAGTTATGCATAAGGGGAGCGAATTTCCCACTCCGATGAAAACATGAAGCTGCTGGCAAACGCTTTCAGACAAAAAATAATTTTGAAAATCGAAAAAACATAAAATAGTAAAAATAGTAAAAATACTAAAAAGTACTATAAATTTTGGTAATTTTTTTTTTGATAATTTTAGAGTATTTTCATCAAAATACAAAAGTTGTTTAAAGACGGGTCATGGCGGGTGCAAAAGTATATATGGGCATAAAGAAGACACTTTCATCTTTCTTTGGATGGTTTCGTTGTTTTTTTATCCCTTTTGATTTTCAAAAGTTATGCACTTCTACTACGAGTATTTAAATTTTACGAAGATATAGGCGTTTAAAATTTATTACATATCAAACTAACCATAAATTTTACAGGTTTAGCACACTAACTATAGATTACCACCATTCATTAAAAACAGCAGTTTACCTAATATAGCAAAAAAAAAACTCAGCCCGTTATCGCTAATAGTTTTCGGGGAATCATAATTTTTTTCAGATCAAATATGAAAAATTTTTTTTTTTTTAATTAGCATGAACACTACTACGAATATTTTGATTTTATTTTTTTTTTTTTTGCTACCCTAAGTTTGATATGTTTCCTTTCTTATGGTATACAAAATTCAATGAAAATTTATTCTGAACCACCGTGCGGCGTTCTCAGCCATTATACCTATTTTTATGGGATATTTTGCATTTAGATTTTTACCTTCGTCCACACAAAGTCCAAGATTTCAATGATGATTTTTCGAACAAAATTTTCTTACACAACACTTTTTGTTTGGGAATCACTGTGACACGTTGTGTTCTAAAATATTTTTCTTTCAAGTAAATTTTCGTAACAGAAAGAAAAAAAATAAATAAATAAAATTGCATATGCTATACGCACCTCATAAATACTTATACATTGGCAAAGTATTTAAATCAAATATGTAGAAGAAAGAAGAAAGAAAGAAAAAACAAAATTTACAACTCCTGTTTAAAGGCAGCAAGCAGATGGCGCCTTCAGTTGCACACACAAACGCTCGTCCATTTATATATTTAACTCTTCCTCTCGGCAGAAAAATGCAATTGCAGAGGAAGCATTAGGCAACCAGAAATAATAAAAAGTGTGCAAATTGTGTATCTAAACCGTTACACCTTAAATTTGATGTGTGTGCAACATGAAAGGTAATATTTAAAAGAAAATTAGAAAATTTTTGGTTTGACTTTTTTCCTGCTTTTCAGTCAGGCACTCGTTCATTTTCTTCTGCATCCTTGGCTGGCTATAAATTCTTAATAATTTATACATTTATGCATTTACAAGATACAAATAATGTATCTTATATCTGCATGCATGCATATGCTGTCTGTTATTTTTTTATTTTTATTTTTTATTTTTTGTAGTTGCAGTTAAAGACATAAATCATTAATTATGTTTGAATTCTTTACTTTTTTTCTTGCTTTTTTCTGTTGTTAAATTTCTTTTTCCTTTTGCTATCATTATCATCTAACAGGCATTTCTTTCGCTGCTTGTTGCAGCCTAATGAAGTAAGTGATGACCATGTGTAGAACTTCCCAATGGTTACACATGTTTCCTTGATTTTATTTTTAAGATTTTTTCATGTTAAGCTTAATCTAATAAGTGCTTACCTTTAGGAATATATTTGATTGATGATTATAAAAATGATGGTTTTATGTAAAATTTTGTTTGCAGAAAATCTGGTTTTAAATTAATGTTCTAAAAATCAAATTAATATTGATACATGGAAATTTCTTATGGTTGGAAAAATTCTAACACCAATTGAATGGGGTGGATCCAGAGATTGTTAGGGGGGAAAACAAATGCGCATGTAACTCTGAATTAATTTTGATGTCATCGTGAAGCTGTATTGGCTGCACGCTGAGTAGTAGGAACATATCGTCCCTACCATGTAAAACTATCCAACATGCAAATGTGTACTTTTCAAAAGAGCGCGAAGGATCGTCAATTGTGAATTTAAAATCGGCGTATTCCTAAAAGTGCCACGCTTAAAATATTTCTTATTGAGTTATCTATCGTCCATGAGAATTTCAGCATTTTGAAACGAGGCATATCGTATAAATTAGGCTACCAAGTTAACAAATAGATCTCTATATAGAAATTCACATATTTATGTAAACATGTACTCCTTCTGAAAATGTGTAAGATTCAGCTTACACTGAACGATTTGGACCCAGCTCTACTAAAAATACTGCGACACCATATTGCGAGCAAACGCGGCCGGCACCCTTCTTGCGAAATACACAATACCATGCAAGTGATCATTCAAAGTTTAAAGTAGGGATGGGCAAAAAATATCGATATATCGAAATATCGATATTTGAGAAAATAAATATCGATATATATCGCCGATATTTCAAAAACCTATATATCGATACATCGACTCTTATTTACGAGTATCGGGTTTCGATACTTTTAAGAGCTATAGCCGTTTTTTAACTGTGACCCAACTAAGGCAGGTGACTTTTTGGATTGTGTGGGGATAAACCTAAAGGCAAAATTTGTTTTTACTTTCAGTTCTGTTACGAATCAGCTGACTCTTTTTGTTTTATAAAAATCATATACATATAAGCCATTAGTTTTTCTCTCCTTAATTCTGTTATGTTGCGTACACATTCCATCGCATTCATAAAGTGAATACCGAATTCACTTTATGAATGCGATGGTAGAACTATAGCTAAAACTTTACAACAATTACACCCGGGAACTGAAATTGTATTATTTTTTTGACATGTGTTTATAAACGTTAAAAACCAAAAAGTTGTTCCCAATTTCCCAGGAAATGAAAAAGTCCGGGAAAAGAAAAAATCTAATAACATTGGACGATGCAAAACTCATCACTTAAGTGAAAAACTGAGACCATTCTGGTCCAAAACAGCTGATAATTTATTACAGAAAGAGTAAATATTAAAATTTGGAAACAGAATAGCACATCATAGAGCTGCAACAGAAAGTAAAGACTAATGAAGTCTTAAGGAGCTACAGTAGGTTACGTATAACTTAACATAAATAGTTCTTTTGTATTAAATTTCTTAAAGTAAGTAATTGTACATTCGAAATTAATGCAGCAAAAAATATCGATATATCGAAATATCGATGTTTTCAAAAAATATATATCGATACTGTTCAAAAACATCGATACGATATATATCGATACATTTTCTTCATTTGCCCATCCCTAGTTTAAAGCATTCACCCCTATCTTGAATATTTATTCCCTCGAAATATTTCCCTTTTCCCTAAAGTTGCAATCGTGAATTATTTCCACTTGAAAAAAGATATGGCATCACCGATTTTTATTCCAGTGAGTTTTTCCCCAAAAAATATGTGTACCAGATTTTTTCACAAACGTATTATTTGGGAATAAAAACAAGAAGCACAATATAATACCCCTTTCCCACACTCAAAGTTTACTTTGCAAAGTCTTAATTCAGCTGGGAGAAAGACAGAAAGATAATGTACTACTACCTCTGTCTTTCATACAGTTGAATTAAGACTTTCCGAAGTAAACTTTGCGTGTGGAAAGGGGGTATGTATAAGTAGTTTTTTTGTTGTTTTTTAAACTTGTTTGATTTTATTTTTAAAAGGAGTGAAAAATTTATGAATTTGTTTATATTATAGTATATACATACATATGTATATCGTTAGCTAAAATGCAAAAAGGCGTAACTAACAAAAATATAATTTTACAGGAGAAACGAAAAACTAAACAAAAAACTGAACAAACGTGTAGTTATGTCCCCTTGTTATTTGTTAATAAAAGCGTCATTTTTGATCGCAGACGTGTAACATTCTGTCAAGACATGTAGTTTAATGGCATTCATAATAATCAATCAAAAACTCGATTTTGAATTTTTTGTTAGTTACCCCTTTTTGCTTTTTAGCTGACGATATATGCATCATATACGAGTATATTTATATTATAGTATATCCTGCCAACAATTCTTCATGTTTTTCACTTATTATGTACATTACTTCCGATCAACACAGTGGATTTCATGCATCTCTCAAATTTCGTCTGTATTTTTTGCAATAAAAATAACATAAATCGGAGCAAAATCCTATTCATTTTGCTGAATAATAACAATTTATTAAGAAAATTATAAAAATACGTGTAAAAAGTAAAAACTACAATTACATCAATTCACAATAGCATGTTCGACTCACAACACATGTTTATTTTATTCCCTAATAATTAGCGATGCCAACTTGTTGTTCATGGGAATAAAAAAATTATTTCCAAGAACTTATACCCTTGAGATTCGCGATAAGGTTGATTAAGTCATGCGAAATGCCTGCGGCTTCCACAATCCGTCTCCAACTTTCAATCTCCGGTTCGCCAACATCATACCGTAAATTTTTTCAATTGTTATTGAACCAACCAACGAAATTGGTTAAACGTACTAATATGAAGCAGTTAAAAATTGTTGATTAGAAAATATGTTTTAATGTATTAAATTAACAACTAATATTAGTTAGATTTACTAAACATTTTTTAATTTTCTGAGGGTGAGAATTATGTAAAAGCGTAAGTGGGGCTTTAACATAATTCTGATTCGACCAGTATAGTTAAGATTATGTCTGTAGCTCTTATAGTGCGAAGTAAATATTAATAGTTATTATAATTTATATATCTTTGCATGTTTTCTAAGCATATTTTGTCTTATTTAAGAGCATAACTATTAAGGCCGTGTTCTTATTGGATACAGTTCTGAACTTTTGTAGTTATTATACGCGCTGTAAGCGAACAAATAATGTCCTCCTTTTAGGCATATTTAATAACTATTCCAAAAGAGAGTAATTTAATTTTATTATTATTTCTATTAAAATAATTGTGTGTTTACTTAATTTATACTACAAGTGTTTAATTAGCAAAACTATAACTGAGGCATGAGTAAAATGAGTAAATGAATGAATAAGGAAAAGCATAATGAAGTTTAGTGTACTAATTAAATTAAATAAATACTTCCGTTTGACATAATTTTGGAACAAAATTTCACAGTTGGTTTTATTGCAAAAAAAAAACCAAACAACGAAAATCTTTTCATTCACAATTTCTTATTCACTTACTACTTTTTTGTTTGTTTTTTTTTTTTTTTTTTGAAGGAAAGTTTAATTCAAAAGATAAGGAAGATTGGAAGCAATTATAATATTTTGGGTAGGATAAAAATTATATTACACTACACTGCAATAAAAACCATGTACACAGGCGATGGAGGTTAGATTTGAACGGTTGTTGAGAAGAGAAAGTCTTTAGCTCACCTGGTTCCAACAGGCTTCTTTCAGAGATGCCAACTTGGTGCTTTTGGCACAAATTTTAGTGCTTTTTGAAGACTCAAAACGACAAATTTTGAGAGTTAATGCCAAACTAAGAAAAAACACTAAGTAGTGCTTTTAAGAAATTTGTGTATTTCTTAAAATTACTTTAATAAAATCTTGGTGTATATATTTTTTCATTAAATAGAGAATGGCTTAGAAAATATTACACATGATTAGACTTCACTCGTTTGGATCTGCCCTCGTTTTTCATGCTAGTGATTTTTACGCTTTTTATATCTCAAAATTACGCGTTTTTGTGCTTTTTTACATTTTGGTGTGCTTTTAGAGTCAAAAAGTTGGCATTACTTTCTTATTTGTTTTACCTGAGAGCAGGGTTGTCAGATACGGTGAGGCTATTTTTCAACTTGTTTTGTGTCTAAATTTTTGATTTGGAGACATGACGATTTTTCTGGCGATAAATAAATATTGTTACGTTTTTCCGTGGACTCTAAGATTTGCAAATGAATAAAAGACACCAATATACTAATTAGGGTTAAGAATGACACTATTTACTAATAAATAAACTTATACTAATCCAATTCAAGAGCTTAAACGCACACACATAGATTACTTAAATATACCACAACTGATTACCACTACTTCTTCTTCGTTATTGTATACTCAGGTCTCACACAACTGACTACATTGGTTTTGTAGCAAAACTCCCACTTAGCTTTTTGTCATACACAATACTTATTCTGCTGATGCTCACTGTTTATACAACACTACAGACTGACTCACTGTTACTACGTTTATACGCGCACTATTTGCAAATAAAATTATTTGCAAAATTAACTCACTGTTTATACGGCATAGCAAAAGTACACAAACTTGGTAGCACTTCTATATAAAAAGAAAGCTTACTTATGTTGACAAAAAAATAGTGTGAATGCACAAAATATCAAATAATTATTTGTTTTAAATGTTATTATTTGATTCTCTTAATGTTTTTTGGTGCAATATTTGTCCATTTATTGTTTTTGTTATGAAACATTTGTAAGCGTGGTAACCTTAAGCATTTTATTTGCAAATAGTGCATTAATCGTGAATAGTTTTCTGAATAAGTAAGTCGAAATAAAGAGAATAATATGGCAACAATTTACAGTTTTATTTGCAAATAAGCCCTGCGTATAAACGTAGTATGTATTTAATTAATTACTTCCGCAAGTTGTCTTAACTTTCAACCATGTTGACTCTACTATTATCTGATTCACACTGACTGACTCTCACACAGGCTACCTCCTTTTATACTACAGGAAGCGGTTCTAGAATGAAATAAGTGGACTTAGCAAAGCCAAATGGAAGAAACTGTATTACTGCATAACGATGTTGCTGCTATGTATGTACGTTACCATCTGTGTTGTCGTTTACTATTGGTAGCCAGGTGATCAAACAGTCTTCTAACACAATCTGGAACATTCATGTTGCTGTTTCTAGGAGTTTGTAGATAATTCGATCGGCCGTTATATTGAATTTCAGAGTTACTGTGTAACGACTTTTATTTTGGTAATGCCGTGAGTCGTTGCTAATACAGAGTTGTTTCTACCATGTGTACGTGTGTATAGATGTGTAGCTATGCAATTATTGTTGTTGCTATTCTTCTGTGTGTTTGTACGTGCATACGTGTGTACGTTTAGTTCTTTAGTTAAATACTAGATAGTTCTTTTATTTATAAAACAATTTACATTAACCCTGTTCACGATCATTTCCGTAACAATATGTTGTACGGAAGTCTAAAAAAGAAAAAAAAGGAACGAAGAACAAAGCAACCTTGTGACTACAAAGTCTTACACCCCTATCATTCTCTTTTACCCTCTCTTCTATAAACTTAACACTTTGCAAACTAAATTTTGCGTGTCTAAAAGGGTTCTTGTTTTTGGGAAGGGATAAAAAAATACAAAAATTTTAAAACCTTGGATAAAGTGTACAGAGCTCAAAGACGACTGTAAAATAATTTTTTATTGTAGGTAGGTTGTTCATAGGTTAAAAATATATGTAAGTCGGTTGTGAACCAGTGCACATTACCTGATTTTAAAGCTTTTTGGTTGTTAATTTTCATCACTTCAACAAGAATTTATTCGGATAGTGGAAAGCGTTAAACATAAATTCACTTTTTGTAATAAGTAACAAGGAATGAATTGTGGTATTCTTTGAACCATTTAATTTTTTTTTTGCTGTGTATAAAATTCTTTTGTTTAGCTAGTGAAATATGTAGTTTGATTTTATTTATTTACATTTACATCATTGTCTGAGTGAAGGGTTTTCATTCAGTGTCACATTATTATATTCTTTCAAGTGTCATTATAAGTATATACTTACACAAAGTCGAATTGAGGTTTGCTGATTTAAACTCATTTCTAGTGGCTTGATACATAACTATTTCCTTTCATACATATAAACCTTGATTTCCAATGACAGGCCACAAGTAATGTGTCCTTAAAATTATATCATTTAAAATTTCTATACAATTTTGTTAAAAATTTTTTTTTCTGCTAACAATGCAATTTCTGTTTGTCCTAAAGCAAAATATCGGTAAAAGATAGAAAAAAATTACACTTTGGCATATAACACAAAAATAAAGTACATTCTCTTCTATAAATAAAAATAAATTCAGTAAAGTGCGACTTTGACTCGCGCACGAAGGGTTTCGTACGTTGGGCTTTGAGCATTTTTTTAATACAGTGTTTTTTTACGTTTTTTTGATGATTTTTCGCTTTTTTCTCGTTTTGGCGATTTTTTAAATTTTGGCGATTTTTTTCATTTTGGAATTTTTTTTCAATTTGGCGATTTTTTTTTTTCATTTTGGCAATTTTTTTAATTTTGGCGATTTTTTTAATTTTGGCGATTTTTTCATTTTGGCGTATTTTTTTCATTTTGGCGATTTTTTTATTTTGGCGATTTTTCCGGTTTTCCGCGATTGATTTTCGATTTAGAAATTTTTTTTAATTTGGCGATTTTTTTTGGGTTTGGCGATTTTATAATTTTGAGATTTTTTTGTTTTACCGTTTTTGAAAATTTCAAGAAGTTTGCTCTTACGGTTTCCAAGATACAGCAAGTTATCAAAATTACATAGTCGAAATTACATTAACTGATGGTACGCCCTTTAATTAAAATTTTTTAAATTTTAGTGTTAATTGTTGTAGTCTGTATAAAAATACACTAACTTTACAAATTTCAAGTGCATATACATACAATTGTATGTATGTATATTACATGGGATTTTAACATTTTTCGTTGCTCGTTTTGGCACACCCTTTAATTTCCAACTCTCATGTATTTGTTGTTGTAGCGGCCAAGGGTCTACACACTGTGTCCAAATTTCAGGTCCGTAGCTCTTACGGTTCTCGAGAAAATACCCTGTGACGGACGGACGGACGGAAGGACAGACGGACAGACGGCCAGACGGACAGACGGACAGCGTAGCGAAAACAATACGGTTCCATTTCACCTTTGGTGTACGGAACCCTAAAAATGAACTTGTTTGTGTATAAGTTTTAATGCAGTCTCTATATTACGGGCATTAAGTGTGAAATAGTTTTACAGTGGTCTGCAAAAGTAGCTTCACACGCAAAATCTGTTAAAAAAATAATAATAATATAAATTCGTGAATAAGAAGTGCAATTTTTGTTGCCATAAAATTTGCATTCCCTTCAAAGAGTTCCTATCTTCTCTTTGAAGGGAACGCAAATTTTATGGCAACATCAGAAAGTTCCTGGCAACATCAGAAAGTTGCCTAAACTCAAGAGCACCCTTGGTGGCCATTCCCTTCCTTGCCAATCCGGAGCCTCCCTATCAGACAGTGTCCAATACGGACACTAGACACGAGATTTGTTTCCTATTTCTTGAAATCATTATTGAGGTGAGTCCATAACTCCCTGGTGATAATTTCTTGTGGCTTAAAAAATACTGAACAACGTGGCGACTTGAAACTTAAAACACATGATGAAACATAGAACATATTCATCAATTGGAACTTCGGGGAAAAGGAAAATATTACGTGGGAAAAATATTCACGATATGTGTGAATGTGTAAAAATTTCAAATCAGCTGAATAATCACAACAAACTAATGGGTTTTACTAACCCATTAGTTTGTTGTGTAGTAGTAATTTCGTCTCACACTGTAATCAGTCGTCTATAAGGAAACTAAAATAAAAAAACTACTAGTATAAAGAGATGGTAAGACATTTTGAAGACAATAGCTACATATATAGACATACGCTTATAATATATTCTTTTAATAAATGGCAGACGGACTGTCGTGGTGCCAGCCAACCAATTCAAGTCAAGTCAAGTCGAGTCAGTACCATCATGCATCTAATATATTTGTTATTGTGGTTTATACTCGCAGTTGTTGCCGTTTTTGTTGTTATACTCGTAGTAATTTTTGGTGCGTTCTTATTATAACCACTTCATAAGTTAAGTTGCTGCAACTGTAACAATCTATAGTTTGTGATTGTTATTGTTGTTGGTTGTTGGTTTTTCCTCTTTCTTCTAAATTGCGTTTAACTGCAAAATGTTGCAACAATAGCAAAATACCATAAGTGGCATCATACGACAAATAAATATTGTTTTTGGCTGTTGTTTTTTATTTTGCATTTGCCTTTAAAAGGCAATAAGAAACAGATGATGCTGATGTTGATGTTGACGAGGAGCATCATGGCAAAGACGCAGCACCAGTTTATGATCAGAAGAGACCTCAAAGATTAACAAGAAGAAGAAGAAGACGAAGAAAGGAAAGGAAAGGAACACAATTGTAACAAAAAGAATCTGTTAAAAGGTTTAATGAAATGTTGAAATGCTGATACGGAGATACTTGAATAGAAATAAAGACAGAAATCCAATTTACAGTTTCATTAAAGCAATGACAGCGACAGAATTTCCAAGTGCAGGGCAGAACAAATTTTATAGAATTTCTACTGGAAAATGAAATTGAAAAATTTAAGTTTTTGCAAAAAAAAAATTTTATGTCTAAGAAATAAAGCAAAAAAACTGAGACTTGGAATTACCATTTCGTAAAATATTCTTTGATATTTTAATAATCTATAAATTTATTAAATACATATTTCAACACTTGGGTTATTTTGTAACAACTGTTGCCACCAAGATTGTCAGGTTCTTCCCACCTATTTCGCCAAATTAATAATAAAAATCGCCAAAATCAGTGTTATGTAGTTTATCTTAATAAATATTTCTTTTAAAATAACACTTTTTTAATATAAATTTTTAGAAAATAATCTTACAAAAATTTAGCAGAAAATCGCCAAAAATTATATCTTGTAAATTTTTCTCATCCAAATTCAGAACGCATTAATCTATATAATTAATAGGCGAACACGTTTCTTGTAATCCCTTTTACGCCGGAACTACTGCACTGATTTTGGAAAAATTTATATCATTTTAAAGGAATTTCTGCGCAGATGTGCAGAATCTATATTTTATTGAAATCGGTTTAGTATTTTGGGAGCTATAAGCGTTTAAAATTGCTACTACTACATGCAAACATAGTACACGCTCATTTGTTAGTTTACACTGTGTGTGTGTGTATATTTGTGTACTATTTTTCATGCTATTCCATTTTTTTTTTCTTATTTGTTATTGTATGAAAGTCATAAAACCAGGGTGGCCGATGACTTTTTTCAAAAAGTTGCACCAAATGGGGGACTATTTATCAAAAAAAGGGGCAAAATTAAAAAAAGACGTGAAAACTACACTAAATTTTTTTTTTTCAATGTATTATTATATAATTCACTCTAAAAAAAGGGGAAAAAAGTGGCAAGGCAGTCAAAAAAGTGGCAATTTGCCACTTTAGTCGGTCAAACGGTCACGCTGCATAAAACTTATAGGACGAGAGTTCAATAAATTGAATTAGGTTTAATAAAGAGATTTTGTTTCTGTTTAGAATGCGGACGATTGTGTCGTCCGTTTGGTATATCTAGTTACTTTAATTAGTAGTATAAGAAAAATTATCAAAATCAAATTGTTTTAGTTTCTTGCAGACGAGTTTTGGTAGCATTTCAATAAACTAATTTTCCTGAATTACTACATCTTTGAAGTTCAATTTTGCTAAAAAAAATATCACACAAAATCAATAACATGTTGCCAGACTCTATCAAACATCCTCTCTCTCAACTTCTCTATTCGATTTTAAACATTCTGGAACGCCGACTTTATAAAGGGTGGACAAACTTAAGATTAGGAAGTAAATTGACTTATAAACATATTTTTTTTGACAAATTCAATTTTATTGATACCATTGATAAAGTAGAAATATGGGAATTAATAATGGACTAGAATGTCGGGCAAATGTCCACCTCTAGCACGTCCGCTCTTTTCACAAAATTTTGAACCACATTTTGCAACAAAGCTTCGCTTATGTCATCAATGCAGCGCGGTCTTTCAAATTAAAATTCACAAATTTCATAATTGAAATTCTTTGTTCAAGAGTGTAGCGTTCCATGGTTAAAATTTCTCAACTTTTTACTAGATAAATGTCAAAAGATGACAGAACAATTCTTGGCATTTCATCATTTGACAGCCAATTTAGTTCCTAACCTCAAATTTGCTTACTTTTTATGTGTATATACATACATATATTTTTTTATTTTAACTGAAGTCAACCACAAGACCAAATGGACATAAGTAAAGGGTGTTTTTTATTGAGGTATAGAACTTTAAGTTGGCATCACTTTTTTAACTGGCGGCCATTTTGTCAGCTGTCAAGTGATTAATATTTAGTTTGGTTTGCCATTTCATCATGAACAGTTTGACAAAAGAACAACGCTTGCAAATCGTGCAAATTTATTTCGAAAATAATGGTTCAGTTCGCGAAGTTTACCGCAAGCTCCGTCCATTTTATGGTCGACATAATCGTCCATCAGAGCAATTAATTCGGTTAACCATGGATCGTTTTCGCACTACGTTTATTCTATGTGATAATACGCATCCGCAGAGACGTCGAACAGTGCGCACAGAAGAAGCAATTGCCGCTGTAGAGCAAAGTGTTGAAGAGGACCCGAATGAATCGATTCGCCACCGTGCACAGCAATTGGAGCTTTGTCCATCAACTTTATGGAAGATTTTGAAGATTTTGAATGTGGATGAGTTGTGGTTCCAACAAAACGGCGCTACATGCCACACAGCGCACGTCACAATCGATTTATTGAAGGAAACATTCGATGAGCGCATAATTTCGCGGAATGGACCTGTCAATTCGCCACCAAGATCGTGTGATTTGACACCATTGGATTATTTTCTTTGGGGATATGTGAAGTCGCTCGTCTACGCCAACAAACCAGAAACGTTAGGGGACTTGGAAGCCAACATTCGTGGCGTTATTGCCAACATACGGCCCCATATGCTCGAAAAAGTGGTTGAAAATTGGACCTGTAGAATTGGCTTTATTCGAGCCAGCCGCGGCGGCCATATGCCCGAAATCATATTTAAACATTAATGGCATAAAATTATCCTTCCAATAAAGCCAAATTGATGGACATTAAAACGATTTTCTTGTGTTTTATTTCAATTCGAAGTTCTATACCTCTAAAAAAAACACCCTTTATAATCTTGTAATGCGATCGGATCAATATTGGTTGGCCCTCTTTTTCAAGCAGGCATAAATTGTGTTGCTATTTGAACAAACTGTGCCGCATTTGATAGAATAGCGTGTAGATCTATTCAACTTTGCACAAATAGGCAGATAAGTTAATGTATGTATGTGTTAGTGTAATTTTTTTTTCAAGAAAACTTGGGAATATTTTTTTTTTTGGAATAATTTGTTCTGTGTCGCTAAAAAAGTAAACATTCAAAAAATAACAACAACTGTTATTTTTTATCTTATTAAGAAATATACAGTCACACAAACACATAAGCCAATGCAGACGAAAGGCACAAACAACAACAACTGCAATACTTATACAATGATATTTTATTGTTAACACAGATACACACAAACCAACAATATGAATTGTAAGACGAACTAATGACGTGATCGGAAGATAGTATTGAGAATCTATTGAATGTTGCGAAAATTCTTCTAGAAGTTTTATGTTACGTATAAAAATGGCGATACATCTACCAAACAGTCGGTCGGGTTGAGTTGAGTTAAGTCAGTCAGCTGAGTCGAATCGAGTATTGTGTAAGAAACAACATAGTTAACATCATGGTATTCTAGCAGTGAATAATTGAACATTGTGTGTTTTAAAAGCTGTTAATAACTGTGTTGTGTGCAAATAAAGTATTGTGATTTCATAAGAACCTACAAAATAACGGTTTAAAAAGGTAAAAACGTAACAATATTATAGCTCGGTCCTTAGAACCACGTAATTCCGAAGCCTTAAATTCTTGCTTATAATATTATGTCTGTACTTCTCTATAAGTCCTGTGATCAAGTCCTGAGTAGTAAAATGACATTTTAATAATTTTCGTGCCTTATGTTGTTCCCAGTTGGATTTCACTATATGTACTTATGCCTACCACAATGATTATTTTCTATGTCATATACAGTCTTTCCATCAGCTAATGAAATGTATATACAAGTAATAATAAAAAAAAAAAAAACTTCTTAAGAAAATTGTAATTGTCTATGGTTCAATGATGCATTTCAGGCTTTTCCTTTTTACCAAAGACGTCGTCCGTCAGATCATCCTCATCATCATATGTATTCATACATACATACATATGTATGTATGTATATATGCTTGTAGTATGTATGTATGTCTCTTTGTGTACGAGTACTTTATTGATGTTAGTTTTTGAGTGTTTTATAAAATGGGGTAATTTCAAATAAATTCAAATTTTATTACATATTTAATTAAAAGAAAATCTTGTGGTTAGGATGGGAAGAATAATTTTTAATTAACTAAATGTCTTAATGGGGATCAACTTAAATATGGCGAACTGTAAATAAATTGTTGCATGTGTAGACTTATAAATACATATACTCGTATTGTTTAATTTAAAATGCTAATCAAGTTCAAAGATCTAATTTTTGGCTTGATCTTGCTGCACTTAATTTCATGTTTAGCAAATTTTCATTGAGTACAGAATGACAGCTGTCAAAATGACATTAACAAAATATGTATATATAGTACATACTGCAGATTTTTTAATAATGACTTGACAAAAAGTTATATACACATGTATAATGACTAAGCTTCAATAGTGTAAGTGGTTATCAGCTGCAATTGCTGAGACTTAGTAGGAGTTCATACATACATACTCGTACATACATATGTATGTATGTACCCAGTTGACCAAGACTTTCGTTATTGATATCGATTTCGAATATATCTCGAACATATATCGTGTAAAACTATCGAGAGTGACATTCAAAAACTAATCAAAAAAGTTCACCTGTCGCTTAGTTTTATCCCAAAAAACATTCGATCTCGAAGTGTCGGTAGCAATATCAAAAGTGAACGAATATCGAACTAATTTCGATATCACAAAAAGGCAGCAGAAAAAAGTTAAGAAGTTATTTAATTTTTAAATTTATTTATTTTAACTTACGAGTTCTTATTTTATTTTTTATTTATTTTTTAATACCTTAACTTACGCAGCAGGATATGAACATGGTACCTATCTTCATTCTAACAGATTAGCACACATCCACTAGGCTATCGTGGCAAATGTTGTCCTGTTTAATTATTGCACACACTCGTATGTAAGTCTGTGTTTGTTTTTTGTTACTTGAAGTGCTGTCATGGTTTGAACTTGGTACCTCAAAACTAACAGACTATCAGACATCCACTCGGCTACCGTCACACATTCGAAAAACTATCGAGAAAATTTCAAAGTCCGATGCTTTAGCGAACATTAGAATTTTTTTTAGTTTTGCGAATAAATATCAAACAATTTTCTTTCGAAATTTCTTCACTTTTGTGAGCCTTCGTTTTTATCGCATCTCAGGTCAGTTGGGTATGTGCATTAAGGGTAAACGGAAATTAAAGAGAGTGTGTTATATATATTTGTGTTTGTCAGCATAACGGTAGTAAAAATATTTCAATTTAATTGTAATTTAAATATCTTTTTTGCGTTTTCCTTTTAAACTTCCCAGTGCAGTTGGATGTGCCCATATGCAAGTGTTTGTTTTCCTCTCTTAATCATAAATTTCATTGACATTGTATGATTTCAGTTGTTGTTGTTGTTGTTGTTGTTGTTGTTTTTGCAGTCTTATAAAATTTATCTCTACGCATGCGTATGAATTTCAATTTAATTCTTTTCATATTTTAGTGTGTACTTGCATGTTTTTCTTTTTTCTTTTTATAAAATATTGTCATTTGTTGCTTGTAAATCACAGTGACTGGTAACTGGCTGCATGACTGACTGGCTAAACTTTGGTTGTACTCGTGTAAATGTGTATTTGTTTGTTAGGGATTTGTAGGCATTTACAGTTGAGGCCTAGATAATAGCAAATTTTAGGATGCTCATTTTTTTTATAAAAATAATAAAATGCCTAAAACAAGTTGTTGCCTGGCAAACAAGTTAATATTCTGTCATTCTGATAGACCAAACATTTTGCTGTTATTATGTTCAATAGGTTTGACAATTCAGCATATCATTCAGTCTGGATTTAAACTCATTTAGCACGTTATTTAATAAATAATGAATACATTTATCCCTCGATTTACACGATTTCACTTTTACACGATTATTTTGGTTTTCGTGTAAATTGAGAGATTTATAAAATACCTCGATTTACACGATTTTTTATGTGTTTTATTGAATATTTTTTAATATTTTATGAGTTAACATTAATTTTGTTTTTGTTTTTATGAATAGCATTTATTTTGTTTAATGAATAAAGGTTTATTTTTATGTGTTTTGAGTAAACGCTTCTGATATCTTAAAAACTAAGTTGAAATACATGTATAATTTCTTAATAAAATCAATTTTTTACGCGATTCTGCCTTTATTTTTCATTTACACGATTTTTCATACAAAAATTTAAAATTTCGATTTCTCAGGAACGTACCTATCGTGTAAATCGAGGGATAGGTGTAATGTGTGTCTTTTAGTGAATTTTTCTTTAAGCGTTCACTGGTAACAAATTCATCGTTGCGGTATCCTACCCCTGCTAACTATTTCATTTTCCCACAATTTTAATAATTTAATTATTGATTTGAACTTTTTACATCCAGAAACTTTTCTCGTTTTAAATCCAAACCATCTTCTTTGGATTAAAATTCTTTTTGAGAAAACAACAACATTGCAGATTTGTGAGGAAACTGCCACCAAAAAGCCATAAGCATTTATTTTAACCACTTCTGTATTTATTTGCTCGTTAAATTGTATGTTTATTAATTGGCTGGCAGCCAATATGTCTGTTGGAATTGTCTCATGTAACACATGCCTGTTGTTGTGCGTATTTCACCCTTCTGGTTTTCATTTCAGTTAAATTTTTTTTTATTCAATTCAAGTATTTTTTAATGTTTTTTTTTTCTTTTTTGTTTGTTGGTGGCTTAATTGTTTTTTAAGTCGTTGATGTCCTGCTGTGCAGTTTTCCTTAAGTGTCATAATGGTGTTTTAACTTAATTAGTTGGTCACTGTGGGGTTTTGCTTTAAAGAACTCAAAAAATATAACAAAACATAAGACTTAAAATGCTGTCCACTTCCCTCAATATTTGCCATTTTTTGTAAAAAAATTTTGAATTGAAAATATCGTGCAGGAAATGCAAGTGTATGAAAAGGAAATGACATTTTAAAGAGCTTTCAAAAAAATGCAAGAAAAAAAACAAATGGCAAATTAAGGGGAGTGGAAATGTGTAGCAATTAATTTAAGGTTTTTTGGAAAAACTAGAGCACGTTGCAAAAACTTGGAATTAACGTTTAGATTTATTTTAACGGTCTACAAAAAAAAACAGGTAATTTTTTATGCCTGTTTACAGAAAGCAGTTAAGAACTTCTTTACGACTATTTTGCAGAAAACTACAATAAAACACAAAAATTTGTTTTTCTTCTATTAAAGATGAACGAAAATGCTTGCTCGTTTTTGTGAATTGACAATTTTAACGGAATACCAAGGACTGACTATAAATGTATAATGCAGAGTATACACGTTACTGCAAATCGTACGATAAATCGTACAAGTATGAAATTAGTAACGTGTATCATGATGTCGTACTTATGAAGTACATATGTATGTATACTTTTTAGCGTGAAAATCAAATATTTTTGATATTCGTGGACGGAGCTTCGATAAGTACGATAATAAGTATTGTAAATCAGGCTATTGTACAGCAAAATTTTAAAATTAACTTTATGTAGCGGATATTTTAATTAAAAAAAGGAAATAAAACATTATTTTAACCATTCTCTACAACATGCCCCTTTTTGCATTATTTTATTTATTTTTTTCTTCAAGTGGAGTTCACTTTTAATTAATAATCACCGTACTACAACTCATACTACGCTGTATGTAGTTATCTTGTTGTGTTAGAAAAAAGCGATGCATTGCAATTATTTTCATTGTAATCAGGGTTTTTAGGGAATTCAAGTCAAAATTCTCGTTTGTCAGAATTGAAAATCGATTTTGATTTGAATTGATGTTGGGCATTGGTTTTGCCTTGATTCGATAATAAACAAAAATTATGTTCGAATCAGATGTTTGGCTCTGTCCGACAATTTAAGCACAAGTAGGGATGGGCAAATGAAGAAAATGTATCGATATATATCGTATCGATGTTTTTGAACAGTATCGATATATATTTTTTTAAAACATCGATATTTCGATATATCGATATTTTTTGCTGCATTAATTTCGAATGCACAATTACTCACTTTAAGAAATTTAATACAAAAGAACTATTTATGTTAAGTTATAAGTAACCTACTGTAGCTCCTTAATACTTCATTAGTCTTTACTTTCTGTTGCTGCTCTGTGCTGTGCCGTTCTGTTTCTAAATTTTAATAGTTACTTTTTATGTAATAAATTATCAGCTGTTTCGGACCAGAATGGTCACAGTTTTCCACTAAAGTGATGAGTTTTGCATCGTCCATTGTTATTAGAGTTTTTCTTTTCCCGGACTTTTTCATTTCCCGGGAAAGTGGGAACAACTTTTCTGTTTTTAACATTTATAAGCACATGTCAAAAAAAATAATACAATTTAAATTCCCGGGCCTAATTGTTGTAAAGTTTTAGCTATAGTTCTACCATCGCATTCATAAAGTGAATAACGACATTCATCGAGGAATGTGTACATTTGTACAAACTAAAGTTGACCGCACAAATTTCCCGGGATTTCTTTCCCGAAAATTCCGTATGAAAAACACTAATTGTTATGTTTCAATATAGTTTTAGGTTTTTCTGGTAAATATTAAATTTGTTTAAATTTTTAAAGCACAATCACAGTTTATTTCGAAATGTCTTTACTTTATTTATGCTGCCACTTACAATTAGTTAACAGTTTTTTTATTTTCAAAGGTTGAACCGAAACAGAACAGAATTAAGGAGAGAAAAACTAATGGCTTATATATGATTTTTACAAACCAAAAAGAGTCAGCTGATTCGTAACAGAACAGAAAGTAAAAACAAATTCTGCCTTTAGGCTTATACCCACACAATCCAAAAAGTCACCTTCCTTAGGCTGAGTTTACATCTGGCATTTTTTGTGTGTCATTTGTCCAAAAAAGCGTAACCAACTAATTACTAATGAAAAACTGTTTGATTCCAATCATGTTGGATTCTATAAAATTGTCTATTAGTTATGTATGGAACTATTTAACTTAATAAATACATGTCTGAATCAAACAGTTTTTCATTAGTAATTAGTGGTTACGCTTTTTTACGCTTGTGTGGCATTTGGCACACCGATGTAAACCCGGCTTTAGTGGGGTCACCTTATAAATTCGCCTGGGATGTTATTATGAAATTTCTCTTTTTTTTTTCTTAGCATCAATAGTAGTCATGTCAATATCGTACAGTTAGAAAACGGCTATAGCTCTTAAAAGTATCGAAACCCGATACTCGCAAATAAGAATCGATGTATCGATATATAGGTGTTTGAAATATCGGCGATATATATCGATATTTATTTTCTCAAATATCGATATTTCGATATATCGATATTTTTTGCCCATCCCTAGTCTGTGGTATGATAAATTGATGGAGGTAGAAAACATTAAGGTATCATAGCAATCCGTATTAATTTTCATTATAATGCACATAAAATACTTTACAGAAGTCCAAAAAGTTAATTTTTTCTGTTTATCAGTCTTTAGTTTCCAGTGTGGTAGTGATTGCAAACAAACTGTCTTTAAACTTGAAACATTGCTGGGTGGTATTAATTTCAATATATGTATGCCGGCAAATGCGAATTCTAGTATAGAAATATAATGCCTTTTCGGGGGATTTATAAGTTGGTAATATGTATAACTTCTTAAGCACAAAAAAATATGCACCAATGAGTGGTGTGGAAGTCCAGGTAATGTCATTTTTTGAGAATGAATTCAATATTTGTTTGCTGTTTCTGTACCTCTGGCAACATTTTTTTTTTTAAATGCAACTACCGTTAAGTGATTAACAGTCGTTCTGTTCAGTGCTGCCAGATATGGAGATTTTTCAACTTGTGTGGCGTCTATTTTTATGTTTTTATGGCGATAAATAAATTTGTTGACGATTTTAATGCATTTTGAATTTGGATGGGAAAAATTTACAAGAAATAATTTTTGGCGATTTTATTTCTACTTTTGGCGATTTTATGCTACTACAACTATTTTATAAAAATGTATATTAAAAAAGTGTTATTTATATAAATACAAATTTATTATCAAATATATATGAAGAAAAACTACATAAAATTGATTTTGGCGACTTTTGGCTATTTTTAAAATCAATTTGGCGAAATAGGTTAGAAAAAATCTGACAACACTGGTTCTTTTAGCTGAGCTGTGTTAAAAGTTATGGTTTGTGTCTCTGCTATTTAAATTGGAATTTATGGCACACACACCGATTGCTGCATATAACATAATGCTCTTGCATAAAGCTTAAATTAGAAGTGCCATAACCGTAGCCATACAGAACAGCTGTTCGAACCAAACTAATGGGCAACACTGTAGTTGTAGTTGACTCGTCAGAACGCCATAGCCATAACCATATAAACAAATTGAATCTTGATTTTGGTATGACACGTCTAATTTAAGCTTAAAACTCCCACATATTCACGCTTACAGACATTCTTTCATTACCAGAATATATGAGAAAGTATTGCATCTATATTAGAAAACCCTTTTATTTTGGAATCAATTTTCTCATTTATATTTTTACGTTACCATAAACGTGCCGTCGCCACTTCGATTGTGACTTGAACACTTTATATTCACAGTTCCTGTCATTATATTTCATAAATTGCGAACAATTCTTATAGAAATATTATGTGATTTTCGTTCGTGTTTTAATTTTATGCTGCACAAAACTCATTTTCATCAATCATGCATGACACTTGTATGAGTTGCATGTGCTTAAGTTGTTGCGTTTATTCACGACCACGCATTAAACGTCATTCTTAAATCGTATTGATTGCATTGTATGCGATTTTTGAGGTTTTATTTCTTTTATAATTTTTGCATTCAGATGCAGAGTCTTGAGGTAATCATAATTTTTGGTAGGTTTGGATTTGTGATTGCTTTTTATATTTATTATATTTTTTTGTTGAGATTGTTCTTATAACTTTGTTATTTCCTGGTTTAGTTAATTTAGGTTAATGCAATTCGATTTCATTCTTGATTTATGAGTTTTTTTTGGGTTTATTTTGAGAATCGATTTCAGAAATTTGTAAAGATAATTTCATTAAATAATACGTTTTTTTATTATTAAATTTTTTAATTGCCCATCCTTTTGCATCAAATGGGGCTGCTATCGTGCAATGAGAATTATATTCAATGTTAATTTTTTTTTAAATCAAGATTTGAAAGTTTTCCACGAAAATATTCTTCTTTTGTGAGCTTTTTAATAAAATTGTATCGTTCTTTGCCTTAAGGCTTAGTTACCCGACTGTAACGTAAAGTAACTGCAACAGTAGGAAACAACTGATCGATATTGTTATGTGAAAAGCAATGAAAATGGTTATAGAGATGTAATGTAACGTAACCTACTTTTCATATAAAATTATCGATCAGCTGTTTCCTACGTTGCAGTTACATTACATTGCAGTCGGGTAACTTAGCCTTTAGTTAAACATAAAATATTGGCAACGTCTGTCATGTAGTAATCGGCAGAAAAATAAATTCTTACGTTGGCAACCTGAATATAATGTTAAAAGAGGAGCAGCTAACAGCTGAGATATATTACGTTTTACTAATTAGTGTCCAAATTAAACGACAGTGCAACTACTAATTCTACCACGCACATATGTCATGAGTTTCTAAAAGGATTTTTTGTTTACTATCCAATATAATTTATAATAAATACAACTTCACTTCACTTCAAAGGATCCAGTTAGTTAGATAAAAGTTTTAGTTTGGCAGTTCTTTCACACCCTGATAAATTTAAATTTTCATATTTTCATATGTGCGAAAACTTTAAAATTCCCTCACAACTGCATAAATTTAATAAATTCTATTGTTATGCACTTGCCGGCTAAAATTAAATAATTTATTTTTATAGTTATTGGTTCTTTGTAAAAAGAAAATATTTTTTTTTTTAAGTTTAAAAATAAAATAAAAAACTTTCCGTTTTGTCTTGTGAATCAGTCTTTTTGCAGCGCCATCACGTCTGGCCGACGTGTCTTTTAGATTTTTGTTTTGTTCCCTTATTTTTCATTTTATTATTTTACAATTTAGTTTTGTTTTTTGTTTGTTCTTTATCATCTGAATATTTTACTTTATTTTTGTCGTTAACAGCCAACAAAAGATTTTTTGGGTGCTTTTGTGCAAAATATTACGAAAATTAACACATAAATTATCATTTAAACTGCCGGTTTTGTCAACATTATAATAAATTATGTAATAATGGGATCTTAACCTCAAATAAGTTTATTTAAAATCAAATCAGTGCAAGAGAAATTTTGTAAAGATGACAAGATAATTTTAAAGAACTTGTTTGTTTCACTGAAGAGTTTAGATTGATGGAAAGAAAAAAAATCTAAAGAGAAATTAAAAAAAACCTGTTGGGAGATGACAACACCAGCAATTATGTAGCAAGATTTTTACTAGATACTAAAAGTTTGAAATAAGTTTTGAATATTCGTGCAAGTTGAGATTTTAAGATTTTGTAAATGTTTATACAATTATTTTGTAGCATTTAGGTCATTGAACTTCTTTTCTTTGCCAAGTTTGGGCTTTAAACAAGAATTTAAAAATGAATAATTTAAACTTTAAAATAGTTATGCCATCACTCATACGCTTTAGAAATATATTTTTGAAATTAAAAAATAAATTTCGTACTTCTAAAACGAATAACTATGATTTTGTAAAATCTTGAGCTGGCCAAATTTTTAAAATCTAATAAAATTTTAAATTTCAAATATTGAATTGTAAATTTCGAACAATAAATCTAAAATTTCGCACCTTAAATTCCAAAATTTCGATTAAGCAATTTAAATTAAATTAGAAATTTTGAGCATTAAATCTAAAATTTAAAACATGTGTATGTGCATTTACTTATTGTTAAATTTCGAATATTGATTTCGAAATTTGAATAATTAAATTTGAAGTTTCGAACATTGAATCTAAAAATTCGGACATTAAATTCGAACATTAGATCTAAATTTTTGAACATTAAATTCGAAATTTCGAATGTAAATTGTTTAATTTTGAACATTGAACTCGAAATTTCAATAATTAGATTAGAAGTTTCTTATATTAAATCTAAAATTTCAAATTACAATTTCTAAATTTCGAATATTGAATTTGAAATTTCAATAGTTAAATTCGAAATTTCGAACATTAAATCTAAAAATTCCGACATTAAATTCGAAACTTAGAAATTTAGATCTAAATTCTCGAACATTAAATGTTAAATTTTGAATATTGAATTCGAAATTTCAACCATTAAATTCAAAATTTCGAACATTAAACCTGAAAATTCGAAAATTCGAACATTAGATCTAAAATTTCGAATGTACAATCTGAACATAAATTAAATTCGAAATTTCAAACATGAAATCTAAAATTTTGAACATTAAATTCGAAATTTCGAATGTTTAATTTGAAATTTCGTACAGTAATCTGATTTGATTGATGAATTAGTTATTTTTTCGCTCAAAGGGGGGGGGGAGGGAGAGAGCGAATTCGCAGATTTATTCAGTGAGTTCCTCTATTTGGCGATACCTTTTAATATATCACCACAAATCATACACATTTTTCCTATAAACACGACTGCTTTCATATGTGGCGTTAGCTGAAGTAGTTAGCGCGTATAGTACAAAATCGAAGGTCCTGGGTTCGAGCCTAGTCTCCGGCAGTCATTAAATTCGAATTAGTCGAATTTTTGACACACCTTCTCGAGGTTGGCGTATTTTGACTTCGAATACGACATTTTGTTTCTAGTCCATTTTTTTTTAATAATTTTTATTAAGGACTAATGATTTCACCTGCCTATAAAGCGTACCAAAATAAAAGGAATTCCCGAAGAATCTCAGAAATATTTTTTATTTGAACTCCGATAAATTTTTTATTATGCCCATAAGGCACACAAAAGAGAATATTGCTGAATAAATTCTGCGTACCTGAACTACGATTTTCTTAAAGGCTCAGTTACCCGACGGTAATGTAATGTAAAAGTAACGTAGGAAACAGCTGATCGATATTTTTATATGAAAAGTAGGTTATATTACATTACATCTCTATAACCATTTTCATTACTTTTCACATAACAATATCGATCTGCTGTTTCCTACTGTTGCAGTTACTTTACATTGCAGTCGGGTAACTGAGCCATAGCCATAACTGAACCGAAATTCAATTGGTTTCTATGGTAATGGCTATGGCGTTATGGCGAGTCACGTATAATCAAATACAGTGTTGCCAATTATTTTGGTTCGAACGGCTGTTTTCTATGGCTATGGTTATGTCACGTCTAATTGCACCTTAAGAAATCTGGCCAACTTGCAAAAGTTTTTCATGACAGAATGATAAATCAAACTGAGCACAAATAAAAATAGAGTTGCCAGATCTGAGTTGACGTATGACGACTTTATACTTTACAACGATTTTCCGTCAACTCTTTTCAAATTTGATTTATAAACCAAATGTGATGTGGTGAGAAGGAAAATCGTTCCAAATTAAAAAAAAAAAATCCCACTCAAAAGAAAAATTCATTACACAGTTTTTTATAGCTGCCTAAAAATAGAAACTGCAAAAATCACAAATCAATGAACTAAAACTTCAAATCTAAACATTTTTTAAGCCAACAATTTATTTTGTCATTAAAAGCAATAATAATTATCAAGATTTTACTGCAACATTTGTCATTACTTTTTTTTATAGACTTTCAGGAAACATTTTCAACTACTTTCGCACATAAAGTAAGAAGATAAAATAATAATAATAAATACAGATGTGAAATTATTGTATGTTTTTATACAGAAATTTTTCTATAAATAGTAAAACCTAAAAACACACACTCTTATAGTGCCAAATTATATTTGCTGTAGTACATTTATTATTCTTTTCTTCATTTTGTCCTCTTGAAGTTCTTACACAAAAAGTCCAAAAATAATAATAATAATAATAATCCATGATATGTCACATTTAGACTTCCTTGTTTTGCAAAAAAAAAAAAAAAAAAAAAAAAACGTAGAGATAAAAACATTTTTGGGTGAATAATATTTGCCTCAAAAACTTTTTCACTTCATTTACAGTTCTTGTCTTGGTTTTGAATTTTCCTTTAAAAGTTCTTCAGCAACGGTGGCAATAAAGATCATGAACAACTTGTTTAGTGCCTGATGCAGTTAAACGCTGCCGCCTGAATTTGTTCATGTGCTGCAGTTTGCAGCATCAGGCCAAAAGTTAGTGCAACGAACAAGTTGGAAGAATATCAATCATGTACTGCATGCACATTCTTATTATGTCTTGTGTGTTTGCAGTGCTTATGAATCTCATTCTAGATAGTTTGCTCGTTTTATGTGACAAAAAATTTTGTTTGTTTGTTTTTTGATGGAATGGAGAAAACATTTTAAAGTTCGCGTCTATTAAAAAATTTAAAATTTTACTGTGCAGCATTGTCGGTCGTTTGAGGCCATTAAAATGTGGTACATATACAAATTTGGTATAAAAAGCAAATTATGAAACCGGCAGCCAAAAATGAGCGCCAGTGTTCTTATAAATTGGCGTATAACATTAAATGAAGCACAATACGACCGAGCAGTGTGTCTGTTAAATATTCATAATTTCATTTTTAATTTACAAAATGTATGCAGTTGCACATTTTCTTTGGGCAAACTTGATATTGAAAATAAAAAGAAATTAAATGCGAAATGGATGGTGAAATAAGTTCTTCGTTAAAAGTTCAACGGTAATTATCAGTCAATTGTTTTGAAAGTGTAGATAATGAAGGTTAAAAAAGTTGCAAGTAATCTCACTTTGCTTTAAGTACGAAAGCTACACTAAGGTACAGTGGTTGGCACTACTGTTCAGTAGTTATTAACGGCCTGTCCCACGATGTCACCAGAATTCGTTCGATCGACAAATTGTATTGCAAACAACAATAACATTAGAAAATTTGTTGTTGTTTGCAGTACAAGTTGACGAGCGAACGAATTCTGGTGACATCGTGGGACAGGCCGTAAATGAAATATCTCCTAATGAATTGGGACATAAAAAATGAAATAAGTGTCTTCCAGCAATTATACGAGTAAACATCTGTCTTCTAAATAATTGAAATTGATTGAACTGGCAGGCAGGTTACCACTGAAACTTCTCACTAAACTACAGATTTTAGTAAAATTTGCTACATCCAATAGTGAATATATAAAATCGAATTAAAGAATTTTTTTGAAGTTATTAGAAGAACAACGATTTTCTTTCGAAAAGTTTTGGTGAACGAAATCTCTCGACCGAATCACCAGGGGTCTAATCGTCACTCTCGATAACATGATCGAATCAGCTCGTTGTCGAGAGCGACTATTAGAACCCAGATTTTGCTCAATTTGGCAGCAATCGACATGTCTTTTTTAAGTTAACAGATTAAATTTAGAACTTGATCGACTTAGCAGTTTGAAATTTGTTAAATAAAGTTTTCTGAATCTTACGATATATAAATTCTCTCTCAACATCCTTCAAATGCGTTAAATTTGCTTCCGATCCATCTACCCTTCTTAAGTTATGAGGTGTTTACATACACACACACACACACACAAACATACGAATATATACATACCTACCCAGCAGGAAAACTCGGAAGACCTTCTTACTTCAGGCCTTATTAAAAACCTGCTTAGGACCTTTTTTGATTCAATTACTTGTCTTATCTAACTTATATGTAGAAGGCGCGACTCTTTCGCAAGAAGAGAAGGTGTAAACATTTTTGTTTTCTTTTTTACCAAAGCAAAAGCAACATCCATTAATTTGGAGGCCTTCAAAAATCTCTGGCGAAAGAAGCGAGAGCGGACGGTCTACCCCGCAACGACCACGCGTGTAAAAAAGATATGAGTATGGAGTGGAGCGAGCATTGGCATTGTACGTCCAAGAGAAGTAGCTTAAAGGTCTTGCAGAAAGCATCCTTGGTCCTTCTTTTTTCCTCTGGGTCTATATGGAAAGCATCGCAAAAATAATCAGCATTGGGCTCAAAATTTCGAAATATGCTTAAAATTCGACTTTGTGGAAATTTAAGTAAAATCAGTAATTTCCTACAGCGGGAAGTTAAAAAAGATGTCATGTCAACACGCTGACATTTCCTTTTTGTGTCTGCAATGCTGCCAACTTATTCTCGCAGCTGTTTACATCAGATACGTAAACAATTTGTGTGGTAATGCCGCGCAACGAAAAATATCGGAAATGACAAACGTTGCCACTGGTTTTCACTTTTATTTTTGGCATAGTGTGCCATAGTGTGTACTCGGCCTAAGAAAATAAAAAACATGTTGATTATTGAGTTCTTGTTTCAACTTTGATATTGGGTGAACTTCTCATTTGTTTAATCGAAAGTATTAAAAAGTAATATATCTAGTTGCTCTAACAAATGTTTACAAAAGGCATTTTTATTGTTCAATATCAATTATTGCATAATAATATTGCAAATGTGTGAGTTCCTTAAGTTTTAACTTGAATACATATGTAAGTATATTGAAAATGAATTCGTAATATTATTATATATATTTCGTAAACTACTATATTTCGTAAATTACTATATTTCGTAAATCATTAAATATTTATCCCACATTTTTTTAAAGGAGATTGTCTATTCTTTGTAGTTCCATTGCGGCAAAATATAATTGAAAATTCTCTAAAGATGTTTTCTACTGACCTAAATTTATTTAAGTTATTATTATCTAAATATATACATAGATGGTACTTCTTCTCTTCATTTCCCATTCATTAAAATTCAACAAAATCTTGAAAAGATCCCAGACTGCAAAGTATAAAGAAGATAGAAAATAAAATGCAGAATTAAAAGTAAATTTAATGGACATTTAATGTCCAGTTTATTTAGTTTCTTCTGCATTTTCCTCTTTTGTGTGTTTAAAGATTTTAAGTTTTATTTTTTTTTTTTTTTTGGTTTTGGTTTAAACAACTATCATTTTTTATCCACTTTATAATAAAAAGCCGCAAGCTGTTTTCTTTCATGTTACCAAAACATCGGTCACATTACTACAGCTGACAAGTAAACGAGCTTCTGCATTTTTATTCCTTTCGCCGTACGTAACATATTGTATTTATTTATTGTTCTTGTGAATGTATGGGAAAACGGTCTATAAAAAAAATTATTGTAAATATGTAAGTTTATACACTGGAAAAAAACTATGGTCATGAAATTTAAATTGTACAAGTTTTTAGTTAATTTTTCTTAGAGTTTTTATTTTATTTTTATTTTTTAAGAAGACCAATAAATAAGATAATTACGAGTTAAACGAACCTTTTTGTAATGCTATTTTGATTCGCTTAAAATTCGTTCAAATTAAATCGTTCGGTAAAAAAAAATATATTCGCCTTTTCCATTAGTAATAAGTCTCTTGAAGAAATAGTAGACTTGAAAACTGCGTAAAAATTAAAAGTGAGAAACTATCTATTTCTAGATATTCACGCTGGTTTGTACGTTTTCAGCACCCATGTCTATCTATGTGCCTATTCACATTATGCCTTTTTAGCCTGCCTTCTTTCGACAATTTTCTTTTAAACCCCCTACGAAAAGTCAAGCACATTTACATTAAGACTTTTTTCTTCATCACTTTTGTATACAAACTCTTAGTGCTGAAAGTACAAAAAAACAAAGAGAAATGTCAAAAATCCCCTCGAATTTTCATTTCGTGCCTTTTGTTTTACTCCACATGCTTCTCAACACCTCTCACCAACGAACTGAAAAAACCTGCCTACACAGGCACAGTGTAAATTGCGTCTATGGGTGCTCATAAAGTGTGTGGCGGCACATAACAATTTTTACATTTCCCCCATCTAAACTCATGTTTAATTTTTCTTATCTTCTTTAGAAAATTACTTTAATAAAAAATATTAAAAATACTGAAATTATTAATCCCGATTAAGAAATTATTCCTGATTAAAAAAACATTTAACATTAACATTTATTTTGTGTTCATATTTAAATTTTCCTCAGTGTACGCCATTTAATGGAAAATGTCTGTAGAAAGGAGTTGTTGTGATATTTTTAAATGCGTTTTTCTTTTGTGAAAAGTGCAGGAAATAAATTTTCAGTTTTGGCATTATTATAGATTTTTGTTTTCTTTCATTTATTTTTTTTATAGTTACTGTGGACGAAAAGCACTCACTCTGCTGGACTTTCTCATGTCACACATTTATCTTATGGAGCATTGTTGCTTTGCCGTTTCTTTTCAGATTTATTTGTTTGTTACGAGTACTTTGTTGCGTTAGTTCATTTGTGGCATTTCTTTCTTTTTTTTTTGGAATTTTCTGTTATTAATTTAATTATTTTCTTAGATTTTTATCGTTCGTTTTAATTACATGTCATGTCGTGGGTATGTGTGGTCAGTTAGTATTGTGGAGTCAGTCTCTTGTTGCCATTTATTCATGGTCAAATTAACTGGCAAATAGAATTTATTATGTTCGCATGGAGTTGCTTTTATATATTTTGTAGTTTTACAGAGTGTTCGGGATTAATTTTGCTTAACGTGTTTGATGGAAATTTTAATTAAAATAGTTTAATTGTATATTTTAGCATCAATTATAATTTAATGCAATTTTAATGTTCCCATTTGATTGTAATTGAAGTTGCTTTTGAATATAAGTATTTTACTTGTATATGAATAATTTTTTTTAACGTTTTAATTAAGTTAAATGGGGTCTTAAAAACTTTTCTTGAATTTAATAATTGAGCGTAAAAAATTTATTTATTGCTTTTAACTGTTGGTTTTCCGTTGAAATTCAAATATTATTTTAAATTTTTATTTAAGGAAGATGTCTCAATTATATTTTTTAAATGTTTTTTCAAGCTATTTCGTTTAAGAAATCTTTAAAGTTTATTAAATTAAACTCAGAATTATTTTTAGCTAAAAACATAGCCGGAGAAAGGCCGTCCGTGGGGGGAGGCAATGCCAAGAATTGTTGTTGCTCCCCCTACAATTGTCAAAAATGGCATGACATTATTTATTTTAGTACTACTCATGAAAAACACTAGTCATAATGCCCCCCCCCCCCAGCCCAAACTTACAAAAAAAATCTAGCTACGCCAATGGTTATATAAAACTTTATTATAGATGTTCGAAGTAAGTGCCAAGGAAGTTTGTTACTAAACGTGGAAATAGGTTTAATTGTGTCTATTTGGCGCCGACTTCAAACAACACTGCACAGGGGCAAAATCAAAATATTTTGTAACTAAAGCAGCCATTTCTAAAAGGACAGTCTTGTTGAAATTAAAAAAAAATAAGTTGTGCCTGTCACCCCCTAGGATGTCTCATTCTAGCACTTATTTTCCATTTATGAAAAATTCGGCAGCAGAGGGGATGGATCCTAGATATCATAAATCCATCAAAAGCAAAAATGAAGCTATATTTTACCCATTAACAATAATATGCGATACGTTGATGTCGGACTTTAAAAGGCGGTGCTATATACATATGTGACAGCGCATAGAGAAAGGGACCTAAGGGTAAAAAAATAAATTTTCACTTTTTTTTTTGATGTGGACAACATCTGAGCATCGAATGAGACCGATCCCATGCGCATATCCCAGAGATATGCGCGTTTTGTGAAATTGAAGTCGACGATTCTAAGATTTAAAAGAATTATAAATGAGTATTTATAATAATTCAAAATTAATAATTTTAGTAAATAAACCTGGATTCGAAAAAACGCGACCAAAATTGATATTAAACTCATGGAAACAGCGCGCTAGGTAGAAAACAGTAAAAACCAACTACACAAAACAATAGATAGGGACGACCTACGCGCGTTTTCAAGGTTGACCAACACGTTCCTGACGTCATGAGATGTGTCGCTTTCAAATGAGACCAATACTAATACGCTCAGTGATGGTACACCAAAGATACACGTATTTAAATCTTTAAAATGGCTCTCCTAAACAAAACCGATTTTTACCCTTAGGTCCCTTTCTATATTTCGCGTCACATATATGTATGTATATAAAACAAAGAGTGGTGTGTTTTGAGCCGTGGCCGCTTTGACATATTTTTCCTTCTAGGGGTCTAGTGGAAATTTTTGTGTTTTGTATTGGGATTGACTTGATTTAATAAAGCTTATACACATATGAAAGAGGAAATAGGGTGGAGTGGCGGAGTAAGTTTAAGGCCTGTCATAAAAGTGAAAAAAATTGGAATAGGGTGAAGAATCCGATATGGCATAAGTGGCGCCAAGAATTTGATGTCAAATTAAGAAGTTAACAAAGGAAAAAATGAAGCCATATATATATTTGTAAAATGTTGAGTGCTGTATTTTGGGGCGTGGCAAAAAATATTTTCTGTCTTAGGAACTTTATTGGCATATCTTTCATTCTAGGGGTGACTGGGCGTTTGAGTTGAAAAATATTCAACTTTGAATTTGAAATTTTAAAACAATTTTGAATTCTCGACAGTTTGTAAAAAAAAAGCCCATCACTGGTTTGTAAACATACTTATATAACAATTTTTTGGTTCGGAACATGTAACACGTTTATACATCAAATTACATACATTATTATGTGAAAGCTGTCTCTGGGACGGATGGACAGTAATAAATAGTTGAATTCTATTCTATTCGTTGAACCTTGGCCCATCCGAATACGACCTATTTTGCATCAAAATTTTGACATAAGTAAAAAAATACCTCTTGTTCAAACCCTTATGTGTGTATATATATTTGCCTAAGCCTTGGACCAAGTATGGACGCTATGGGCAAATTTTTTAAAATTAATTTTTTGACTGTTTTGGAGCTTTTGTAAGATTTCTAATATTCCCAGAAGTAAATCTCAGTTTTGTTTTCTTGTATGAAACAACTACACAACTGCAAAATTTCATTCGAAAATATCAATAATAACTATTATGGGATCAAATGGCAAATTTGAAAAATTTTAGAGTTTTTTATACTGAAGCAAAAAATAAACAAAGACAACCGAAGTTGGTTTACATTAAAAAATACATTACGATGACATTAAACGTAAAATTTACCAATAACCTTCAAAAAATTCATGGATTTTTGGCGCGATAGAAATCTAGATTTTTTAACTTACCCAATAAATCTGCTGGCTACTATAAAACTGTCTCTGTCCGTTTTGATTTCCTTGAAATATTTATTTGGCCGCGATCATAATTTAAAAATATTGTACCACTTGCATTTCCTGTAAATATATTTTCCGTTTTATGCAATTTATTTATTTATTTAATTTTTTCGATATAAACGTTAACGCATTTTCCAGACCACGAGAATAAGAAGCTGAGGTCTGTATGCATACACATTTGTAATATTGAATAAATAAATGTTTTGTTTTTTATTTATGTATGTATTGTATTTCAAAAAACATTCATAAAGAAATTTTCATAAAATAATTTGCATCTGGTTTTTGTTATATTAAAAAAAAGCTTTAATAACATGCCAATATTTGTTTCTTTAGAGCAGTGGTTCCCAGCATTTTTGGATTTATTGAAAGCAGAACAAAATTGTTTCCTTCTCGAGCACCATCACTATCTGCCATATTCATATAAATTAATTTAGGTTTATAAAAGGTTTAACAAACAAATTTCCATACAAAATTTGTTTTTTAAACCTTTGGTGAATCAAAATTGAATGAGGTGTTAGGGTTTTAAGAATGCTACAACCATTGTATTTTCTTTGAATGTCGTTTTAAAAACTCTTTTTTTGATGTTTAAATGGCTGCTACTTCTTAATCATTCATTCTATGTATACTGCGTTGTTGTATATTAAACATTCAGTAATTTTGCCAAATCTAATAGAAAATTATGTCAAACTGGCAACACCGCTTATACACAGCATGAGAAAAATACAAAAGAGGGGAAAATGTAAATAACCTCAATTTTCAATTCGTACTACAAACAGGGTACCGTTTCTCCTCTATATAAAAGCACTGTTGCAGCAGGGACAAAACCCTAAATGTAAATGCCATCTAAGGCCAGCTCTTCTTGATAGCAAATAAATAGAGATGCTAATCGGGACAGGTTTTTTGAAATCCCGGGCTTCGGGATTTAGTGATGGAGTCTCGAAATCCCGAACCGGGATCCCAGGATTTTCGGGACTTACAAAATCCCGAAAAAATTGTGCACAAATGTGCGTCTTTATAGTAATTATAATATTTTAATTTAACAATTAATTTTTTTTTGCATATTTTAAGTTTACTTATATAACTCAGACATTTAATTGCAAATTTTAATTGAAAAGTGCGATGTATGTAAACATTTTTCCTAGAAAAGAAAACGTCATATATCTGTGGCAATAAATAATAATGGCTTAAGTTGAAATATCTTGTTTCGAGATATTAAGGGTATTGTCTAAATTGTGTTTAGTTTTTATATAAAATTTTTAGCCACCGAAAAAGATGCACATTTACTTGGAACAAAACTGTTAATTTTATAAAAAAAAGAAAACGTTTTATTAGTTTATTTATATTCGTTGCTTTTTAGTTAAGATGTTATGAAAAAATCCATTGGCAGAAAAATAAAAACTAAAGTGTACTTAAGCTATTATATTGAATTGCAAAATAATTTATTTTGATAGTAAGTCGCTTTAGATTAAATTAAAAATTGCGGAAAACCTGAGATAATGTATAGATATTTTTTAAATAAGTTTTCAAATTAAATTAAATTTAAATACAAGTTTTTTTCTTATGAGGAATATTATGAATGGGCTGTAAGTTATTGAACTTAAATGTATACAAGTTTTAATGCTCAAACATTTCAATATTAATAATATTAAAGCTACCTTAAAAAAGATTAAGTTTAGTTAAGATGTATTATTTTCCATGAAGACTTAAGCTAAAATATAAATGCGTATAGTTTTAATATTAATGACATTTTAAAATTGAATTTAGCTGAGTGATAGATCTTGAAGAAGAGAATAAGAATATATAATAAAATGAAAAAGCACTTATGTCAACTTAATCCATTATTATTTATTGCCACAGATACATATATATACCATTTAATATTATCTACGAAAATATTTATTCAAAGCAAATTTTTTATTTTAACAAGGAGTTTCTAATAATTTTTAATATAGAAGATGACCGCCAAAAACATTATTTATGTTAAAAATCGGGATTCAGATAATCCCGAAAATCCCGGGCTTTAAAATTAAAAAATCCCGGGCTCCGGGATTTGCATAGTCCCGAAAAGCCCGGGATTTCCGGGCTCGGGATTTCCCGTTTAGCATCTCTACAAATAAACATTTGCATGCAACTTTTGCTACAAAAATTGAAAAATTTATTTATTTAATATATTTTTTTCGCGTCTCTACAAATAAGAATGTTAATGCAGGCTCCTATTTGGGAACTGTTGCTTTTATTACAATTAAACAAAATCATTTTTTTTCTCTTCTAGACAAAATTTTAAAACAATTATATCATGGCCTTAATTTTTTTGAATCATATTGCAACAATCTCATTTCATAAGAAACAAAAAAAAAATATAATAATAATAATAATAAAATTTTCTACAAACAACATTAAAGCAATCGCATTCAAATGTAATTGGATTCAGAAAAACAAAAAAATTAAATTAGTTTGGTGTTCTGTATTATCAGGAAGAGGGTATAAACTAATCGTCCAACGTTATGTAACTTTTTTCGATATATTAGAAACACATCCTTCTGCACTCCACTCAATGATTATATTTTTTTAATGAAATTTCTTTAAAAGTCATAATTCACACTAAGCAAGTCTTATTGCTAAGCTGATTAGTTTGTTGGAGAGAGAGAGAGAAAGAGAGAGAGACGAGGGGAGCATAAAAGTTTCTTTTAGCAGAGTAAATTAGGACAAAGAAGTGGACTTCTAAATAGTTTAACTTTCAACTTTTTGAACCTATAATTTTTAAGATTTTGCAACACAGATATTTTTGTTATTCTTTAGATATTATTATTGTTAGTGTTAAAAAAATATGTCATCATTCGGTTATAAAGAACATTTTATAATTGACTAAAGAAAAATGTAATTCATAACAAATGAGAAGTCGTGATGTATAAGATTCATCATATCAGAATATAGCGCGTCGTATTGTCTGAAAATTTTTCCTCTTTCTTCTCAATCCGCACATATCGGCGCTACAAATTTATTTATATTAGTTAGTTGATTTTTTTTTATTTGATGTATGTATAATTTGTTTGAATATAGTTACTGCACACATTAGTAAAATAAAAAATTTGCATATTATTTGTATGCCTTTTAAAGAATTTACATTGAAATAAAGCACTTTTCTAATTCGTTACCAGCCAACTGACACAGAAACAACAACAACAACCCACTCCATCTAGTTTAGTTATTATAATCATTATCCCAGTAAGCTGAGCACTAAAAATACATTTTTGCATTCTTAAGAAATTTTTCCATTTATACGCCACTCGTACGTAGACAAACAAATGAGTCATTAAAATCCTAAAGATACAAATTAGTATGTAGTTAAATGGCAAATAAAACACGACACGTTACACAGTCACTCACATGCAACATAATTGGCTTTAATGGCTTAGGATGTCATAAACTAAAGGAACAAAAAAAGCATAAAACAGTACGACTATGTATGTATGTATGTACATAATTCCTGTACAATTTATTGATTAATCAGAAACTGAAATTTATGTACGAGTATATCCATTTCATTTATTTAATTTTTCTTTTGTTTTCTTTTTTCATTTTTTTTTTTTGCAGCGGAAAGCGACCTTTTAACATTCGCACAGCGTAAACAACATTATGACGGTGACAAGTCATATATAAAGGAACTCTTTACTGCCGATACCCGGCCACGTAGTGTACGTGTTCTTTATGAAGATGCCGGTAAAGTGACACCACCTCCACCAACCACATTGTATACGGCACAATCATCGGCGGCTGGTTCCCCCATACAATTAGCATCCGGTCATGTTTTAGGTGATGGCAGCAGTAATAACGATGGCATACTCGATGTGACCAATGCTGGTGGCATAAATCATTATCATCATCATCATCTGGCTGCTGGCAGCGATGATCTGTTGTTGTGCTCATCTTCATTTTGTATTCATACGAATCATAAGATGCGTACACGTATTGATGCTGAAATTGAAATAAGATTGGTAAGTCAAGCATTAGTTGTTTTAATAGAAAATTATAACTAATTGATAGTGCGTTTAAGCCAAGAGGTGTGTGTTTTGGCGGTAATAGATCTCGGTAAAAGTTGCAACTCGCAGTGATCAAGGCGAATTCACATAAGGTGGTCTTAATTCACCAGCTGACATAGTTTCTCTGCTGTCAAATCAACCAAAACGTTAGGAAATATTCTGACAGCAGGACATTTTACACTAACAAATATACAAGGCGAATACGCAGAGTTGCAAATTAAGACCACCTTGTGTCAATTCGCCTTGGTAGTGATATAAAGAATAACGTGTTCTTCAAGTGTTTATTGAAATTTTGTTTTAACGTACACTTCAAGCACACTTTATTTATTTTTGGAGAATTTTAAGTCCGTTCTTCCATTTTCTATTGAGATTGAGAAGTTTCTTCGATTATCTGGTTTTACTTGTAAATAATAAAATTAGGCAGTTTCTTCTTCTTCCCACAAAAAATCAAGGTATGTTAATAGCATTTATGACTTTTGTATAGAAAATGTTGCCATTTTTTTTTGTTCTTCAGTATGGTAATACTGCATGCAATAAGAAGTTTAAACGACAGAGGATAACAGAGCTGAAAAAAGTGACTTATGAAAAAAGCTGAAATCCGCTAGTTTGCATTCTGTTAAAAGGTAACAACATGTTGTGTGCTTATTATTACATTTTTAGCACAATAATCAAAATAAACAACAAAAAATTTATACTTAGTGAAATGAAGAAGTGAACATTTTTTTATAAAATTAAATAAAAAAACTTGTAGTGTTGATGTCAATGTCAAAAAAATTATTAGTATTAAAAAAGTGATTAAAAATTGTTTTAAAATGATTATAGACCTCATTTTAAGAATTTTCATTAAAAAAATATTAAGTTTTACCATATACTTAAAAAACTCACGCAGCGAATAAGGCCACAAAGTATAAAATGAAATTACGTTAAAATAATACCACACAAAAGAAAGAGTAAAAAGGATTTTACGACTGTGTGAGCTAGACCATCTGAATACACAATTATCGTCTTATGTCACCTCTGGTATGCTGTCACAAAGTAGACCAGATTTGAAGAAAGTGACTTATGAAAAAAGCTAAAATCAGCTGATTTGATCACTGTTAAAAAGGGACAACTATCAATGAAAACAAACAACATAAAATGTGTGAAATTAACAATTGAACATTTTTACAAAATTAAATGAAAGATTTTGTATATCTATGTATATATATATCATAAGAATATAGAAAGATTTTGTAGTTTTGAACTAAAAAGCACAATGTGTCAAAGATTATTAGTATTATAAAAGTGACTCAGTTTTAAACATTTCTACATAAAAATATTAATTTTTAACTTTAACATTACAAAAATCACGCAACGAATGAGACCACAAAGTATAAAATGAGAATACATATGAGCACATGAACATTTGTACAAAATTAAATGGAGGAATTTGTTGTGTTGAATTAAAAAACACAATGCGAAAAATTATTAAAATTTATTTTCAAATGATTGCAGACTTCATGTTAAACATTTTCGTTCACAAATATTAATATTTACCATTTATTTACAAAAGCACGCAGCGATTGAGACTACAAAGTATTAAATGAAATTACGTTAAAATAATACCACGGGAAAGAAAATGTAAAGAGGATTTGATGACTTTGTGAGGGATCAATCAATGTGAGATTAAGTTAATTTTCGAATTAGGCTAATTAGAGAAAGAAACCAAATAATGTCCAACCCGAAAATATGTGCGTGAAGATAAATTTTATAATTTATAACCCTAGACACAAACTGTCTTGTTTAACAGAGCTCTGTTAACAAAAAAAAAGACCACTGTTAAATAATAATAATTAGTTTTTACCCACAAATGGACTTGAATTTTTTTTTTGAAATTGTGCTGTAATTTTTACAAAAACAGACTGTTAAGACTTTTGACTATTGTACATTGATCCAGAGGCGTTCAGGAGTCTCCTCCAATATTCTTTTTTTCCCCATCTCCTACCGTTTTTGAAAAAAATGACAAAAATTATTTTTCAAATTTGAAAATTTTTTTTATATTGTGCTGTAATTTTTACAAAAACAGGCTGTTAAGACTTTTGACTATTTGGCGTCCAGGAGTCTCCTCCAATATTCTTTTTTTCCCCATCTCTTACCGTTTTTGAAAAAAATTACTTAAAAATATTTTATGACTGTGGGTCAAGATATGTATTTTTCTTATTGTTGGATGTATTAAATGATATATAGATATAAAGAAAGCATAGAGACGGATCTCGGTTTACATTTTCTGGTTCATTTTGCTTAAAAAATTGGGTATCAAGTCCATTTTGTGGGTAAAAACTAATTATTATTATTTAACAGAGGTCTGTTTTTTTGTTAACAGAGCTCTGTTAAACATGACGGTTTGTGTCTAGGGTTATAAATTTTAAAATTTATCTTCACGCACATCCCGAAAATTGGCCTTTAGTGATTTAACACAACCTTTGAAACTTTTATATGTTTTTTTTCAGTTTCCGAGACTTTCTCATTTATTTGCTTTTTAAATGCTTTCTATGGATTTTTCAAACATTCATTCCGCTTAAACTATAACTTTTGGGTTTTGTTTAATATTTTGTTCTCTTAACGATGAAATTCCGACATTGAAACTCCCAAAAAAAATTCAAATGTTCTCCAATAATATCAGCATTATCGACATTTACATACATACATATATGGTCAGTTTAACGTGGTCGCTACGAACGCATTATATTTCAAGGTGTTGTGCGCTGACATGCATAAAATCTCTGTCCAGGCTTAATCGATACCACTTGAGCATAGTCGGGATGTCATGTAGGAATTCTGGGAAATGATAAAGCGACGAGCGTGCAAAAGCAGGTACTGCATGAGTATTGCAGGTGTTGCCTCGACGAAGGATAAAATCGCATGCTCTCTGTGGCCAGTTCACACCACCTCCACGCAGGGTGACCGATGACATTTTTCAAAAAGTGGCACCAAAAGGGGATTTATCAAAAAAAAGGGGCAAAATTAAAAAAAAAAACTTGAAAACTGCATTAAACTTTTTATTTTTAATGTATTTTTATATATGTAATTCATTCTAAAAAAAAGTGGTAAAGCAGTCAAAAAAGTGGCGATTTGCCACTTTAGTCGGTCAAACGGTCACGCTGCCTCCACGTGACGCTACCAGCGGGTCTGCTCTGTTATTCGAAAAAAAGAAAATGCTTTCGATTTTACTTGTTATTAACAAACAAATCCGAAAGTCATTATTATTAAACTATTATTAACAAGGACAAATAATTGCTTATAAAAACACTGCAATCTTAATAAAAATAAGTACACATATTTTAAACTTGATTTGTGAATAAAAATTTAACAGCAATACAAGAAATGTTTTAAAAAAAATTATAATATTAGAAATTATTAATATTGATTTATACTTGAAACACAACAAATCGTGTTCCACCATATTGAAGTGTGTGTCAGAGTTGCCAGAATATATTTACTTAAAATGCCAAGGCTGGGAATGCATACACTTTGTAAAAAAATATCTCTATCTAATTCTTTCCGCACGAATTACATTTTTTTAATTGATTCTTTCTCTAAATTGGACAATGTAAGTCTTTTTTTTCTATAGCAGATCTATACTGTGTATTTAATTAATGAATAATTTCCAATTTAAGTACATGTGGGAATAAAATAAAAGAAAAAAACTATCAAATTGAGTTCACATAACTTACAAATTGTTCATCAATTTACATTTACAGTATTTGGAAAAAGTTTTCGCACAGTGGGTAATATATGTATGTATATTTTAGACGCAGCTAAAATAAAATAAAAGTTAAAACTATTAAAACATCGATATGATGTTTAGCATATGTATATGTTTGTAAACTAAAAATGTATATGAAATAATTTAAAATACAAGATATTCTTATAATGCCAAAATTTTCTAATTATTTTATAATAATATGCTCCTTCCTTTTCAATATTTTCAAAATGATTTTTTTCATTTGGTATTAAAAAAACAAATATAAATAAAAAAATTCTAAGCATCAGTATTGTATACCTGAGAGGAAGAAAAACTTTTTTCTCGCACTGTACGAAAAATTGTTATGTTTGAAAATGTTTTGATTTACCTCCTCATGTCTGTAACTGGTATTTAACGGTTTTTTGTTTGCTATTCCTCTTTAAGCCATCTAAAAACTTGTGTGCTCGTTTAGGAGGAGTGTAGTAATGCCGTTGTCTGCAAAAAGCCATAAGTTTGTTCATTTAACGAGACTTTTCAATTTAGCGGTTGCAGTGTGTTTATAGTCTGTTGACCAAGCGACCGACAAACCAACCGACCAAATAACTTTTATACTTGCATGCATACATACATACGTACAAACATATACACATACATATGTAGTATGTATGTAGTATATGGATGTTGTAATCATACAAAACACTAACTAAAATTATCACTTTATGGTAACAGGTATTTAATTTTCAAAGCAGAATTAATGAACAAAAAAAAACATTTTACGGCTTTAAAGTTTAAACACTACTGTTTTTTGATTCTTTCACACAATTTTTATATTAAGAGATTCGTTCATACTTATTGACAAAACATTTCAAAATAACATGACATTTACGAGGCAGCAGGTAGTCTGTGAGAACAAATCTAATCAAATTATAAATTTTGAATTCATTGACAGCTTATAATTAATTCGGTTTAAGGAGTGTTGGAATTTTAGTTGTTGTAGAAAGCAGAGACAATATTACCAAAGAAGTTAATTTAATTTTTAAAGAAGGAAATAACTTCGAATAAAGTCAATGAAATACTGATTTTGTGATACGAACTGGCTGGCAGTACAGGGTGTCTACTCTGTAACTCGAAACTAAAGCAAATGCTTTCGAATTGCAATGTTAATAACATACAAATTCGAAAGCATTTTCTTTGGTTTCGAAATACAGAGTAGACCCTGAATTTGTATAATTTCCATTGATTTTAGCATAGAAACTTCTCAACAAGTTGAATCACATTTTCAGGGCTTTTAAGCCCTAAATCGGTTAGGTTAGGTTGAAAAGAGAAGCAGCTGCGTTTATCCAATCCCATATGGAATTACGCTTATGCCCAAGCCAACATGTTGGTCGGTCTACTACACAGAAAAACTGCTAAGAAACCAGAAACCATACGACTGTGGTAGATCTGCAATCCTGAATGGAGGCGACACAACGCGGGCAAATAGTAACACTTGTCGCAGAAATTACAGTACACTGTTTTATAGGTGGTCTTGTCAGCAGATAAAATCTAACGTATAACAATTACTGGAAAATTGTTATAGTTAGGAGGACAAAGAGATTATAGAACATCTCTTCTGTATTTGCTTCACTGGCATAAACTCGTTTATATATTTTCACCCATATTCATAATATCTAATTAAAATGAGTTTGAAATGTATTTTATTTCAAATTCTTCATACAAAATTTTTCTAAAATGGATTTCAAATTCGTTTTATGTTTTTATGAATATGGAGGTTTAAATTTAAATATAAAAGCTTGTTCAAATTTAGCCAGTTGTAGTTGACATGAGACGAGCAGTTGCAGTTGACAGGAGCAGTGTTGCCATTTCAATTAAGAGGCCTAACATATGTTAGGTCATCTGAAAGTTATGCTATCAATTTTTAATGTTAACCAAATGAGAATTTACAAACGTACAAGCTAAAATATATGATCTCAATTTTCAAGGCTAATGAAAATCCCATTGCTTAAAATTAATTCCATTATTTCGCTGGGTTGCTTTTTGAAGAAAATTTTTTAAAGGCTTCTGGAAATACGTGTTATTATCAAGTTTATAATAAATAAAGTCTTAACTATTTCTATCCACTTATCGTGATTTCCACTTGTTGATGTTTTTTTTTATAATCCTTAATTAATTGCACTAAGCAAAACTTTCAAGGGGAATTATTTTCCATAACAAACGTATTAAAAAGTCAGTAAGAAAGAGAAGACGGTGATTAAAATTAAAATAAATAACATATTAATTTATGCAATCTTCAGGTAACAGCTTTTAAATACCCAGAGTAGTACTTGCTTAAGTACTTCTTGTCTTACTAGTTGTAATTTATACAAAAAAAAAGAATTTGTATTAGAAAAGTCTTGATGATGGTTGGGTGGTGCTAAACAAGCAAATCAGAATACACAAACCATGTTGCATGCTTGATTTCTTGCTACACCAAAAAAAAAAAAGGATAAATAAACCATGATGGAGGCTGTTGTAGGAAAGTATCTCAAGTTTATTTTTCTTTTCCTTTCTATTCTGTGTGTGTGTGTGTCTGTTACTAATCTTTGGAGTCATAAATATTAAGCTGAACTACAAGTTTTTTTTTCCTGAGCACAAATATACAACTTTATGTTTATGTGTTTATACGTGCAACAGAAGAATGTGTGCACACATTTATTGTAGTGTTCAACTAAAGTTGGCAAAGTTCGCAGAATTAATGTGTGGTCTCAAATAATGACGACAACAACCACGAGGACCCCACTACACTAACAATAACAATTTCGTTTAGCAGTATACCACAATAGGCTTAGTTAGTATGCATTTGTTTGCACTGAGAGAAATTTTTAACTTAAATTGTTAACCAACTTCAAAAAAGCTGAATGTTATTAACTCGTCTGTATTTTTGGTTGTTTGTGTGTTACAAATTATCGGGATTTTACTGTATATGAAATATGAATTTGCGTCGTTGCCAGAGTCAAATGTGTGTATCATAACTTTCCTAGGAATCTCGTATAATATTCAACTTCGAACACAATGTTGTGCCATTATAAGCGACCACTTCGTGTGTCGAGATTTGTAAGAAAGAAACTAAAGTTGAACAACATACTCGGCCTTGTCACAGAGTTCAATTCCATTCGGAAACGGAATTCAATCCACGCCATTTTTGTAGGAGAGGGTGTCTTAAAAAGAAAACTAAAATACGGAAATTTTTTAGGAGTGTCCAGACTGTTGGGGGCGCTCTAATATACTGTGGTGTGCTCCGGCTATGGCTTGACATCTTGAGGTGGATTCCATTCCGTTTCCGAACGGAATTGAACTCTGCGACATGACCGACTATATAAACTTTTTTGCGACCGACTAAAGTTGTTTACAACTTTCAAATTTTATTTTTCAAGTGTATGACATCTTCAACCAAACAATTATTATTATTTCCTACAAACTCCGAGCCAAAAGGCAACCTGGAGAAGCAAGCCAGAACTGTATATATTATGTACGTATTTATGTTGGTTTGCTTGTTGGCTGACTGAGTAACTGAATGACGGACGGCTCGTATGTTTTTCTGTTTGGTCAGGCGACATTTTACTTTATAGCGTCAGTCTACGGAGCCAACGCATGCATGCACGAGCCAACAAAGTTTCTGCACTAGACAAATACTAAGTCATGGCTCAAGTAAATATTACTAACTGCTCACTGATATAGACGAGTAGAAACTCTTTTTTTTTGTGTGTCTTTAGGCTTAAATTTTTGTTGTTTCATTTTTGTTTTGCTAAGTGACACAAACCAGAGCAGCCTTGAAAAAATTGCCGGATAAAAAGTAAACACACTCGCACAAAAGCTTTTGCTTTTGTGTGTTTTTATTTAAACTAGATATACCAAACGGACGACACAATCGTCCGCATTCTAAACAGAAACAAAATCTCTTTATTAAACCTAATTCAATTTATTGAACTCTCGTCCTATAAGTTTTATGCAGCCTGACCGTTTGACCGACTAAAGGGGAAAATTGCCACTTTTTCGACTGCCTTGCCATTTTTTCCCCCTTTTTTGGAGTGAATTATATAATAATACATTAAAAATAAAAAATTTAGTGTAGTTTTCACGTCTTTTTTTAATTTTGCCCCTTTTTTTGATAAATCCCCTATTTTGTGCAACTTTTTGGAAAATGTCATCGGCCACCCTGGTTTTATGGCTTTCATACAATAACAAATAAGAAAAAAAAAAATGGAATAGCATGAAAAATAGTACACAAATACACACACACACACACAGTGTAAACTAACAAATGAGTGTGTACTATGTTTGCATGTAGTAGTAGCAACTTTAAACGCTTATAGCTCCCAAAATACTAAACCGATTTCAATAAAATATAGATTCTGCACATCTGTGCAGAAATTCCTTTAAAATGATATAAATCTTTCCAAAATCGGTGCAGTAGTTCCGGCGTAAAAGGGATTACAAAAAACGTGTTCGCCTATTAATTATATAGATAGATAAGATTTTGTGCTGTAAATACAAGTACATACTATTTCGTTTATAAAGTAACATCTATGCATAAATGCTGGCTCAATATGTATTTCAGAAAGTCTGTGTGAGGAACACTTACTACGAACAGTTCTTCTTATTTGTCCAAATGCAACATTGGGACACAATAATGTATTTCTGAAAACTAAAGGGCGTTTTTTATAGAGTGATACAACTTTGAGTTGACATCACCGATTTATTTGACCACCCATTTAACAGCTGATAGTTGCTTTTTGTTTAGTTTGCTGTGGCATTTCATTATGGATCGACTTACACCAGAGCAACGCGTGCAAATTGTCGAAATTTTTAATCAAATTAATTGTTATATTCGTCAAACTCATCGTGCACTTCTTCCATTTTCCGATGAAGCCCATTTTGGGTTGAATGGATACGTAAATAAACAGAATTGTCGCATTTGGAGTGAGGAGAATCCACAAGCTTGTGTCGAAACACCATTACATCCACAGAAAATTACTGTTTGGTGCGCTTTATGGGCTGGCGGAGTCATTGGCCCATATGTCTTCAAAAACGATGATGGTCAGAATGTTACTGTCAATGGTGAATGGTATAGGAACATGATTCGAAGTTTTTTCGTACCTCAATTAGCTGGCATTAATCTTGCTGATATGTGGTTCCAACAGGACGGAGCCACATGCCACATAGCGGGCGCTACAATTGATTTACTCAAGGAAACTTTTGACGAACAAATAATTTCACGAAATGGCCCAATTAATTGGCCCCCAAGATCGTGTGATTTAACTCCATTGGATTGTTTTCTTTGGGGTTATGTAAAGTCACTTGTGTACGTCGATAAACCACAAACAATTGAACACCTGGAAATCAACATTGGAAGAGTTATCGGCGAGATACTGCCGCAAATGCTGCGAAAAGTTTGTGAAAATTGGTGTTCCAGATTGCGCCTTGTACGCGTCAGCCGTGGCGGCCACATGGCCGAAATCATATTTAAACATTAATGTCATCAAATTTTCTATTCAATAAAGACCGTTTCATTGATATCAAAAATGTATTACTATGCTTTATTATGATTTAAACTTCTATCACTCTATAAAAAACACCCTTTATTTAAAAACAAGTTTTCGAAAAAGTCTTTAGGGCCAGTTCTCGGTAGCCTATAAAGTCGTACGACTTTTGGAAAAATACAACCCTGCTCTAATGAATTTTTGCTACCTTTTGAAAATTTTTATAAAATCTATCATGGCAGGGATGTATTTTTTCAAAATTCGCACGATAGTGTAGGATAGTGAATCATAGCCATTAAGAACCAATTTTTAAATTAGGAATATTGCAGAAACTAAAGTTTAAAAACGATGCAGGTATCAGAGAAACAAGCCGCGCTAAAAAGTCGGCGGCGGCTCATAAGCCGGCTTGAGCCGGCTGATATTGACAGCCGCTGGTTTTGATTTTGATATGATTTTTAAACAATTTTCAAACAAATGTTTGTTTGAAATAAAATCTAATCTCAGTAAATATCTTTTACTGATCCAGTAAACTGTTTGTTCCAATTTTATTTGTACTTTGTCGTCTACTAATAAACAACAAGAGTACAACAGTGCGTTGTGCCTATCAACAAGCAAGATAAACGCCAACACACTTAAATAACAAAATAGTTCAGCTGAACTCTGCTAAATTAAAATTGTTACAAAATTTGTTATCAGAATCTACAAATTTATTTGTAGGTCCGCATTCATACAAAATATTTACTGGTTGAATGAATTTGGTTACTGAAAATTAAATTTAGTTTTTTCTGTGCACCATTGTTAATAAATTCTGAAAAGTGCGACTTTTACTCTCACACGAAGGGGCTTGTTTCTTTTTGGCGATTTTTTCGTTTTGGTAATTATTTCGGTTTTTGGCTATTTATTTTTGGTTTGGCGATTTTATTTTTTTGGGGACCTTTTGACTTTTGGTGGTTTTTTTTTGCATTTTAGCGATTTATTTTGTTTTTGGTGATATTTTTCATTTAAGAGCTTTTTACGTTTTGACGATTTTTGTTTCAGAAATTTTTTTTATTTTTAGGGTACAGTAGAATCCCAATTATCCGGATCAAATAAAACCAGGGGTATTCCGTATAATCGAAAATCCATATAATCGATTTCAAAGCGAATCAAATCAAAAAATCAATTTACATACATTTAAATTTGGCATGTTTGTCATTTGTAGATTTTTATTTAAATTTTAGTCGTTTATATAATACGATATACAAAAAACGAGCCATAACGATAGATAATGAATTACATAATACCTATGTAAAACAATTAGACAATTAGAGCTGGGAAGAATGATGAGTCCGGATAATCGGATATCCGGGTAATCATTGTTCGAATTATCGGGATTCTACTGTATTTAGTTTTTAGGGTTTCTGAAAATTTAAAGAGTTTGCCTCTTACGGTTTCCAAAGATGCAGCAAGTTGTTAAAATTACACTAACTGATATAACACCCTTTAATTTTGTTTTTTTTAAATTTCAGTGTAAATTGGTGTAGTCTACATAAAAAGACACTAACTTTGAAAATTTCAAGTGTCTATTGCATTAGGATTTGAACATTTTTCCTGCTATCTTTAAAATATCCTTTAATTTTGTTGTTGTAGCGGGCAAATTTGTAGATATCCTGTAAAAATTTCAGGTACTTAGCTGTTACGGTTCTCGAGAAAACAGCCTGTGAGAGACAGACAGAAAAACGGAAATCGTAGCAAAAACCAAAGGTGAAAAGGAACCCTAAAAATGGAATGATGTATGATTTAAAAATGCATTGCAACTATTCATACTATTTATACTTGTATTCAGTTTGCAAAACTGAATACAAGTAGCGATAACATTGCTCTTTTGATTTCCCTGACCTTGTGATTTCTCGAAAAGGCAATCACAATTGGCCACCGAGATTTTGTGACCTAAAACCTTTAGGCTTTTGTCTTTGTAGTTAAGTGAAGGTTAAGGTTTGTGCCAATGGACCAGCAAAGATTCAAGACCTTAAATATGGAATTTGTGAAGTTATCGAGGACAGATGGAAATTTTCATCCAAAAGAATATGGTCCTACAAGCGTAGCCGTAAAGAAATCCATTTTCCACATCTTGCACTAATAAAGTTAATTAAAAATGAATTTCTTTTGCTGCATTATAGCAGAGATTTGTGGTTTTTCACAGCAAAGTAAGTCTTTTTTTCGAATTAACATTTCGCCACAAACAAACATTTAAAAGAAAAATTAAACAAGCAAACTTTTGCTGCACAATTGCTTTTCATTTAATACATGCGATAAGAAAAGTGCATAAAATCTAAACACTACAATTGAAATATAAAATTTATATCAAAAGAACACAATAAAACTGCATTGTAAAGCATAAATCCAGGCGGACACGAAACGCTTGAAGAGAGATAGAGAGAGAGAGAGAGACATTTATGGTATTTGGTCATAAATGTCTAAATGTGGTTTGAACTGAACGCTGGAAGCTATTAAATAAATTTGTTATAAACCAACATTTATTGACTTTTGCAAGGAGTTGCTGTTCTACTTTTGTCATGGCAAAGCAACTAAACTGATTGGCTGAAGATATCACAGCTTATCTACTTCCAACTAAAAGAAACATACTTGGATATTTTTTTTTTATTAAAAAGCTAATAGTCTGATATGCTTATACTCGTATGTATACACATTTAATTTATTATTTTTATCTTTTATTTACTTACATTTTTGTCGGCTGGCTGGACGGTTGGTTGGTTAGTATAACAAGCATAAACTTATTAGCTTAGCTTATGCTTTTTCTTTAACTTTAAACAAATGTATACATACATATGTATGTATTTTCATTTTAATTGCAAAAATAAACAATAATAAAAATCTGCAGTTTTTCCTATAACTCTTAACACACAAATGAAGCCGCACAAGCGGATCTTCTACTTCTTTTTTTTTTGCATTTACTGGCGATTGTGGCTGGTTTCTACTTATGCATTTGCTTTTATGCTGTACAAGATGCATATTGTATAATTTTTTTAATAGGGGTTTATCTCTTTTGCCATCTCTCAATCTCATTTTTTTTATTGCAAATATAATAAGCCTTAATCGATTTATACATTTACTTAACTGAAATCCCCTTAAATATGCAACATATTTTTAAACATAAAAATCCCGTAAATCTATGCACTGTAATGTATTTTATATTTTCATTTCCGTTATATTTTGTCGAAAAAAAGAAGAATATGCAAGATGTAACGGCAAATGCTTACATTTGTAAAATTTGCCACAACAACATTTATCTCGAAATATTTGTATGTATGTATGTACATATTGTTGCTGTATTCCCCTGACAGTCAAGCCAATATGATGTTCAACATTTTCCTATTAAACTGAAAGAGCAACATACATACATACATAGATATTGTAATTTTATGTTGCATAACAGACGATGGCGACGACAGCAACACCATCGTCTAAACTCGTTAAAAAGCCAACTATGGAAATGATTCTGGTTTAATTTTTTATTTTATTTTTTTTTTTTTTTTTTTTTTTTGAAATGAACGTGAATGTGTCACATGCTATATGAGTTTATTTTGTTCGTTTGCTACGTGCTTCTGAGCCTTTTTAATATAATTTCTCTTTACATCACCCTGATTGTCGACTTTGATGGTGAAGTTTTTTCTTTTGAGTCTTATAAACTCTACTACTTTTATTCCTTTTTTTTATTTGAAATCACATTTACAAAATGCAGACGTCTGTAACAAATATAAAATAGAAAATATCTTAATAATAATTAATGAATTAATTTTTAAGATAAAATTTAATTTTATAACCTTCGTTAACTGATATAAATAACTAAATTAATTAGGGAGCGCTTTTTGCCATTATGTATAATGAAAATGTTTAAGAAAACTAAAAGAAAAACTTATTTAAAATGGAAAAAGAATTTTTATGGTTTTATAGAAAGTAATAAAGAATTTTCAATTTACTTTATTTTGCGATTACTTATGTGCAAATTCACTTAATACTCAGAAAAATAAATTATTTCAGAAAATCTCTTTTTAGACACAGTTTTTGTTTTACAAATTTTTTTTAAAATAATTTTCATAATTGGCAATCATGGAAAAACATTTTGCGTATGTTTCGGACAGGCCTATAAAAATATTCACCCCTATCATGAACAGTTTTGCCCTCGAAATATTTTTCTTTTTTGCCATCGCGAATATTTTTTCTCCAGAAATGTGTTCCCTTTTTGTATTCCGCTTATTGTGAATAAAATTTTTTGGGGGATTTTTTTCACTTTCCCTTGGTTTTCTTTACTTTATTTTTTTGCGGGCGAACTGAATAAACACATCGCGTAATTTCAATATTATATTTCCAATTATTAATATTAACACTTCCAAATATTAATATTAAACTTCCACGATTAATAACAATAATTCATTCCTTGCAAACATCTTTTTGATTCACATACAGTAAATTTTATGGCGATGGTATACTTAATAATTTTTTCCACGGTTCCTAAAATTTTTAAAAACACAGCTTTACATTAAAAAATATTTCATTTGAAACCCAAAATTTGTGTATTTCTTATTATCAAACTGAAATTTGTCTGATATTAAATTAATTTTAAAGCTTTAAAAATGTTCTCCCCGTTTTTAGGGTTCCGTACACCAAAGGTGAAGAGTAACTTTATTGTTTTCGCCAGAGCTTTTAAATTTCGATTACGATTAGTAATCAATTAGATTACATTTTAAAAAGAATTGTAATGATTATAAGGGTGCCCCTGTGGCTGAGTGGCAGCGATGCTAGCCTCTCAGTCCAGAGGTCGTGGGTTCGATTCCCACCATAGACCCTGGGTGTTTTCCGCAGACAAGCTAATCGCTTTGCGGGTTGTGTTTTGTGTTTGTTTGTTCTTTAAAGAAGGTTTACAAATCGGTTGCAAAACAGGATAACTAAGACTGTAAATACAGCCAAGATTTTATAAAAAAAAAATAATTGCCTTCAAAAGAATTGTTGATAAATAATTGATTACGATTACTAATAATCGAAAAGTAGTCTGAATTACTTAAAATTACTAAAAATAATCAAAAAGAATCAAAAGTAATCAAAACGTAATCCAACTGCTTTCAAAGATTACTTTTGATTCTTAATAAATAATCAAAAAGAATCAAAAGTAATCCTTAGAAGGAATCGAATTATTTTTTGATTACTTTTGATTCTTATTGATTATTTTTAGTAATTTTAAGTAATTCAGATTACTTTTCCATTGTTAGTAATCGTAATCAATTAGTAATCGTGCGAAACTGAATATAATCGTAATTTAATAAAATTAGTAATCATTACGATTACTAATCATTACTTAACAGCTATGGTTTTCGCTACGATGTCCGATTGTCCGTTGTTCTATCTGTCACAGGCTGTTTTCTCGAGAAACGTAAGAGATGCGGACCTGTAATTTTGTGAGAATATGGAGCATATATATAGTATATGTATGAGGCTATCGGCGCAAAAGTGGTGTAACCCCAAACGAAGAATTGTTTAATTGCTCTATTTTCAGATCCATATTCTTTGGCTTACTCTACTTTTGTATTGATAGTTGTTAAAATTTCGTGCAGCAAATTTCATAAAAATGTTATAATATGAATTAGGTATAAGAAACGATTTTATTTCTGCAATGTAATTTATAAACTTTTTGATGACTTGAAAAAATTTTTTAATCAATTCGTTTTAAGTAAAATTGTGAAACGCCTAAACCATCCTAAAACTATGACCTATTTAACTGACTGACTTAATATCCGTAAAGTAGGCTACACTTAATGAATATATTTTATTAAACTAAAAGTTTTATTTCAACCAACTGACGCATACACACGTAACATTTTATCAGTCCATTAAGTTTTTTTTTTTAGTTATGCATCTGACAAAAACTGCAAAACTTGACCAAAAATGTGTTGGACGTGGAAATATGTACAATGAAATCTTATGGAAATAGTAAAATATTACGGCGTTCTTTAGAGAAATGCCAACATAAACAAAAACCATTAAAGCACGAATATTAAATAAAAAACACATTGTGCCACCACCAACATATGAAATGGCCATTTCTCACGCACAACTAGCACCGCAACAAAAACAAAAGTTATTAAAAATTAGAAGGAGAAAAAAAAGAACAAACAAAATTATTACAATCAAGAGTTAAAAGCTACTTTGGCCTATACTACACGGCCAGCATAAAGGTAGGTTTATGATAGGAAATTTTCATTTATTAAACCGTAAAATTTCATTTAAAAAAAAATCGATTATGCTGTTGTGGCGTTTGTTCAGTGAACAGGATATTTAAAATTAACAATTTATATAGCATACATTCAGGGTGAGTGTGATTTGAATTGTTGACTATAACGGCCTGTTCCACGATGTCACCAGAAATCGTTCGATCGACAACTTGTATTGCAAACAACAACAACAAATTTTCTAATGGTATTGTTGTTTGCAATACAATTTGTCGATTGAACGATTTATGGTGACATCGTGCGACAGGCCGTAAATATTGAAAAACAAATTGTAATTTGCCATTTTATCACACTTAAAAAGAAATCATATTTTCAGGCATTTTAAAAATGTCATATCCTATATTCAAATACAAATCCTTTTTCCGCAAATTAAATTCTACGCTTCTGTTTATTTTGTGCATGATTTTTAATCCTATTGAAATTTTTTACCAAAAATAAAAATCAAAATGAAAGCAAAAAAATTAAGTAAAAAAAAAACAAAGCAAACTATAACAATTGATTGAAAAATCCTTTCAGTTTAATTAAAATTGTGCATGCATCTTTATATCTATAAGAATTAAAAAAAAGAAAGAAAAAACATGTTCTCGTTGGTTTAAATGTAAAAAAAAAATAATAAGGAATCCACTTTATGTAACTTTGTTAAAGTGAACTTATGTTAACAAATACACACTGGCAATGGAATGTCGGCGTTTAAGCTTATTAAAGGCAATTGTTTGGAATAAATACAAAGTGATTACATGCCACATGCCCTTTCAACAGCAGCACTGCAGCATATGGTCACATTTTGGACAGAATTACACAAAATAAAGCAAAGAAAATAAAAATAGGTTAAATTGTGGTTTTAGTTTTTTTTTTTTTGGTTTATATCAAAATACTGCAAACACAAAAACCATTCAATAGTCAAAAATATAAAAAAAAGAAACATTTTCCAAATGAATAAGAATAACTCGTAATTAGATTTTATACTGCTGGTTATAAGAATGAAAAATTAACTTGCTTAATAACATTATTTCGGTATATAAAATTAAAGAAAAAATTGGCTTAGTTGTTAAGACATTCTCTACCAAGGCATATCCAACTAGGTGGTGGCCTGACGGTGGTGGATCTGACGATTGTCAAAACATTTCTTTCTGTTCTTCGGTTCTTTACACATACTACGTTTATACGCGCACTATTTGCAAATAAAAATATTTTCAAATAAATTATTTCACGGCATACACAAACTTTTCAACACTTCTGTAGAAAACTTACTTATGGCGATGAAAAAAATAGTATAAATGTACAAAATATCAAAGAATTATTTGTTTTAATTGTCATTATTTGCTTCTATCAATGAGTTTTGTGCAATATTTATCCATTTATTGTTTTTTGTTATCAATCATTTGTTATAAATTTCTTTTTTTTGTTTTTTAATTTTGCTTGTTTTTTTGGTGTAAAATCCCCTATTTGGTGCCACTTTTTAAAAAATGTCATCGGTCACCCTGTTTACTCTTCCTATCAGGGAATTTTAAAGCGCAGGGTCGGGCTTGACAGAAAAGTACGCCTTTTGGTATACCGCCAGATCATTCGACCTCTCATTTCTTATGCTTTTTCAGTCTGGTTTGGGATTTTATCAAGCCAGATGGAGAGGGTTAGGAGATGGGAGAGAATGATTTTGGGATCTTGTCTTGGGCTAAGACCATACTATGGACAAAATGGGGAACTTCGTAGACCATCTTGCAGATAAACTTATGACGGAATTGACTTTGGACGTATTGCTGTTTTTATGGTAGGGAATTCAATTAGGTTCCTGGAAGGTGCGCAGTCTTCTGATAACACTAGTTTACAAAATAATTTTTTTTTCATGTACATTTGATGAGATATAGAATTCCTTATGTATTTTTATTTTATTCACAATTAAGTGCTAGCATACGAGTATATTTTACGGAATTTTTTAATTTTTATTTATTTTATTATTATTATTTTATTCTGTTAAATATACTCGTATGCTAGCACTTAATTGTGAATAAATTCAGAATTAATGGAATGATTTTTAATAAGTCTGGCTCGTTTTATTTATAACATATGAATGTATCACAATCAGTAATAAAATATTAAATTTTCTTCAGTTTAAAATTGTAATAAGTCTTTTAAGAAACAAACGATTTTCAAAATTTTTTTGAAAAAATTTATTTTTTTGTATAAAACTTTCTGAATATCTCTGAAACTATAAGACTGTTAAAAAATTCATGAAGACGTAATTTAAAGGTCAATTTGTTTCCTAGCTTTCTGTGTAATTTTTTATTGAATTGAAGAACTGGTTCTCGATTTAATGCCAATTATGTGATACAGCATCCTCTTTTTTTATAACGGAAAATCTCGAGATACAGAGTCAATTCAAAAAAAACTAATTTAAAGGAATTGATACGCAGTACTTAGTATATACAAATTTACTATGAAACCTTTGACCTTACATAATAAATTTAATTTTGTTGACCTATGTTATTTGTTATTTTTATGTATTTTTACTTTGGATTTATTCACTCCATTGCTTATAACTTTGTAATTTTTCGGTCGATTTTCTTCTGGTTGGTGTTAGTTCTTACGTAAAAGTATTATCTTTACGTACATGAACAGAAACCAGACGTTTTTTTTTAACGATTTGTACTTTTCTGTCAGCATATAACACTGTAAAATAAGATTTTTTTGAAAATGTGCCCTATTTTCATCGATATATTTTGAACCGCTATACCAATTAAAGATCCGATTATATATATTTATTTGTCATCTCAATACCTTTCATTTGAATACCAAGAACCAGATATGATGGGTCAAGTGAAAAAAGGTCGAAAAACTGAAAAAATCACAATATCTCAAAAACTGGTCCATAAAAAAAAATTTAACATTGATTTTGAAATTCAGCGGAAGAAAATACATATGTAAGTAAAATCACCTCTCGTCAAGTGTACATTTTCAGTGTAAACTAGTGTAATCCATTAGTTCGCCAATGCTTCTCATTGGCTGCCAATCTGGAGACCGTTCGGTCCAAAAATTACTTTTCTCCCGTAGACCTGCTGGCCCTTAGGGATGGTGGTATACTTTTTCAGGGTGTAGCTCTTTTATTTTACCATAGAAGAATCCGAACTCTAGATATTAATAACACTGTATATAACAAACACTTCACAGTAGTTTAATTGTATATAATTCTTTTTTTAACCGAATTCAAAAAAAGAAGGAGGTTAACAATTCGTCAAAAATTTTTTTTTTTTTGTTAAGAACGAATTTAATTTTATTTCCCTTTTTTAGTCATTATATTTAGTTTTCAGTTAGTTTTTAAGTTATTATCTTATAAGTTTAATTTTAATTGTCTCCCTTTTTTTGTTTCCTCTTTTTTGGAACTTTATCCATAATTTTTTTTATATACTACATACATTTAGAAATGCTGTATACTACAACTATACTAATTTTTAGTTATAATGGAGCAATCCTTGAAAAGTTTTAGAACGTAAGGAATTTTTATAAATGTTTGAAGCTTAAACTATCTAGTTTATAATGTTTTGGAAAGAAATAAATCATCATCATCATCATCATCAGTTTCATAAAATCTTTTGTACAGTAATCTAAGCTTTACAACAATATTATTTTAATTTGCCCATTTTTAATTTCTTTCGAAAAGACGTTAAAAGTGGTTTGAATAATAGTTTTTGTTATTCAAATGAGATTACAAAATTTTCTGTGTTAAGCGTTTCTTTCGAAAAAGTATCTAATTTATAAGATCAGTATTTATTTATTATAAAATTAAGGGAATAATTTTTGTTTTCAAATTCCTCGAATGAAAGAAGAATGTCAAATTCGAATAATTAAAGACTTTAAGAAAACTATCTGCAGCAGGGAAGAAAGGGTTATGTTTTTCAAATTATATACTTCGCACCTTATCAACAAGAGGGTATTAACTCAAAATTTTAAAATGTTCAGTAGAGACGAAAAACTGTTTGTGGTTAGATTACAAGAGAATTTGAAAATCCGAATCCATAGTAGTAATTAAATTCCATTTGAAAATATATTTGCATTGTTTTTATTTCAAAATGTTGGAATTCTTGGGAAAACAATCTATGTTTTGAGTTAATACTATTTTTATGAATTTTCTCGATATTTTTAGGGTTCCGTACACCAAAGGTGAAAATGGAACCCTATTGTTTTCGCTACGCTGTCCGTCTGTCCGTCCGTCCGTCTGTCCGTCACAGGGTATTTTCTCGAGAACCGTAAGAGCTACGGACCTGAAATTTGGACACAGTGTGTAGACCCTTGGCCGCTACAACAACAAATACATGAGAGTTGGAAATTAAAGGGTGTGCCAAAACGAGCAACGAAAAATGTTAAAATCCCATGTAATATACATACATACAATTGTATGTATATGCACTTGAAATTTGTAAAGTTAGTGTATTTTTATACAGACTACAACAATTAACACTAAAATTTAAAAAATTTTAATTAGAGGGTATACCATCAGTTAATGTAATTTTGACTATGTAATTTTGATAACTTGCTGTATCTTGGAAATCGTAAGAGCAAACTTCTTGAAATTTTCAAAACCGGTAAAACAAAAAAATCTCAAAATTATAAAATCGCCAAACCGAAAAAAATCGCCAAAATAAAAAAAAAATCGCCAAAACGTAAAAAAGCACCAAATTAAAAAAAAATTCTAAATCGAAAATAAATCGCGGAAAACCGGAAAAATCGCCAAAATGAAAAAAATCGCCAAAATGAAAAAAATCGCCAAAATGAAAAAAATTGCCAAAATTAAAAAAAAATCGCCAAAATGAAAAAAATCGCCGAAATGAAAAAAATCGCCAAAATGAAAAAAAATCGCCAAAATTTAAAAAAACGCCAAAATTTAAAAAATCGCCAAAAACGAGAAAAAAGCGAAAAATAGTAAAAAAAAAATTATTTCAGCTGAAAAAACGTAAAAAAACACTGTATTAAAAAAATGCTCAAAGCCCAACGTACGGAACCCTTCGTGCGCGAGTCAAAGTCGCACTTTACTGAATTTATTTTTATATTATTTTGAGTTATGACGCTTTAGTTGAAATTTAAATAAAGTTTCAAAATATATTTCTCAACAAAACAGTATCAACTCAAAATACAACAAAATTTAAATAAAACAATTGGATTATTTTTAAGTTGAATAATGGCTCAAATCAAAATAATACCTTTTTTATGAAAATATAAGATACATTTCTGTGTCCACTTTTGTACTAACTCAAAATAATACCTTTTTGATTATATAAAGGTAGTCACTACACTATCACAAAAATGGTCTCAAATGTGGTTTTCGAGGTGAAAGAGTACTCGGAATACGTTGAAATGTTGACAGTAGATAGATACATGTATATGTTGTTAGTTGATTTTTTGCAAAAAGTGAAATTTCAAAAATTTTGAGTTAATACCCTCTTGTTGATAAGGTGCGACTTGTGAATTTTAAACATCAGTAACTGATTTGATTATTTGTTATAAACAATTGCTTCTTTGTCTTCTTTTTAGCCCGCCGCCATTGAAGATTTACGCAAATGGACCTCCACGGAGGCCCTGGGTGATGTTACCGTTACGCCTGATTGTATGCACCATGTCGACACATCAATAAGCACATCATTGTGTATTGGCGACAATGGCATTCTAACACCGGCCCTTTCTCCGTCCGTTCTATCAGCTGATGCTGTAGATGCACTATATTCCATTAATGTTAGTAACACAATAGACAACAGTCAAATTCCTAATGATATCAATAAAGATGTGCCTTTAAATCATCGACTGCCCTCGCCCGAGGAACAATGTAAAATAATAGCATTAAGGTGAGTTTGATTTTTTCTCTCTTTTGTTTACTCTTTTCTTTTTTCCTCTGTCTCATTGGTTTTCTGTTAAAAATGTAGTCAGCCGTAAACATGAGCATTTTATTTATTTATCGAGTAATAAACCTTAGCATGATTTATTTAAGTGGAGAAAAATGTTAAAACCTATTAATTTTAAATGAATTTGTGTGTTTTGGTGCCTGGGCGCGCTGAGCTCTGATATGTTGTGGCAAATCACTTGAAACTAATTTGCATACCCTTAAACATTTTTTTTTTAATTTTTATTTTTGTTTTGCGTTTTTAATATTTTTGTGTATGTATTATTATTTTTAAACATAACAATTTTTAGGTAAATTTCATACATGCATAGTTTTTATGTTAATTTTGTGATGTTTTTAAATTGTTATTTATTTATCAAGTACTCAAGCATGTTAATTTGTGGTTTTTGTTAAGAGTCTGGAGGGCTTTAAGTTTACTTTAATTTTTTATTTTATGTTTAGGGATTTTTTTTGTTTGAAGTACGGACAATCAGCAGCGTTACATAACAAAGCAACTGAGATACTTATTCTGGTATTCTGCAGCCTAGTTCTATAGTTCTCTAAAGCTGCAGAAATCTAAAAATTATTTTAATTGATTTTGCAACGTGCATTGTTAAACATTTTAAAAATTTACTTTTGAAACACTTTTTTAATTTTCTGAGAATTTTTGGCTATCGAGGTTTAGCTTTGGCTTCGTTAGAAAATATCCAGAGAATAGACGAACTCTGTATCACTGGAGCTCTAAAAAGCACACCTACTGCAGCTTTAGATGTTATGTTGGACCTTCAACCTATAAAACGAAGTGCAGTGAACGCGGCATGCAAATCAAGACAGATATCGTACAGATCATTAAGTCACGGTAAATTGTTGAAAGACATGGAGGGTAGCTGGGACTACATCATTCCAGTAATTAACTTCCTTGCCATATCACAGATCTCTATAAGGGAAGAAGACCATATCGAAGATCTTAACTATAGTGGTTCTAGTTTCAACTTTTTCACTGATGGTTCAAAGATGGATGGAAGGGTGGGAGCTGCGGTTTACTCTCCGGAGCTCGGTATAGAGGAATCTTTTACACTTTCCGATTACTGCAGCATCTTCCAGGCGGAAGTCTGTGCAGCCAAAATGGCTGCAGAATTAGCTTTCACCCCTCAAACCATGAATGCGCGTGTGAATATGTATACAGACAGTCAAGAAACAATAAAGGCAATTTCAGCAGGCTGCAACTATTTCTCGGTTGTGCTCATGTTTAGGAATGCCCTAAATATATTATGTGCTGGTAGACAAGTCCGCGGACATGTGATAATTGAGGACAACGAAATGGTCGATACACATGCCAAAAGAGAAGTTCAATTAATGGTGGAGGAAACGATATATGTAGGTCCAGAAACCAACTGAAAGGGATCATAGACTCTAAGATGAAGGAAGAAGCGGAGAAAGGATGGCGTCTGACAAAACCTGGCAAAACTTCTAAAACCATGAGGAGCTTCTATGATCAGAAATCGACTTAATTCCTTTTATCACTAGAATAGAAGCAACTGTAGACTTCTAGTAGGGGTATTAACTGGACACTGCTGGACATTACGACAAATACTTGACGGTACTTGCAGTTAATGTAAGGAACTTGGGGTAATTGAGGCAGTAGAACATCTAATGTGCCACTTTCCAGCTCTAAGCCGCACTAGATATAACTGTCTTGGTGATCACACTTTTCGGAGTCTTGAACTTGCATCGGGAGTGTAACTGTGTAGACTGCTAAGGTTTGTTAAATCTGTGTGGGAGTCACTCGATACATGCACCACGAACTAGGCTGCCATAGTTACAGGTTGCTTGTCATCTGCTGGTATCGCTAAGGATCAATCCCGGTCTTTGACCACCCAGAGTAACCTAACCTAACTTAGCTTTGGCTTCAAGTATTACAGAGTAGGGCTATCGGGTTCGGTTTTAAAATTTTAACTTTCAACTAATATCAGTAAAATATTCAAGAAAATTCATAAATGTTTTAAAAATCTGTTGACTCTTTTGCATCCCTCGCAAGGGTATCTCTTTGAGATAACGCTTCGGGTCCTACTCTAAATAATTTGGGTGCTTACCCATAAAACTTATGTATTACTTCCTAATCTCTGAAATAACAGTGCACACAATAGAAGGGAATCCTTTCGGGGTGGAATGTCGATATTTGAATAATGGTTAGTATCTGGGGGTTAAGTGATGACGTGGCGGCATCGTTCTAGTGACCAAAAGCCGAGAGCAGCAAACTTCGTTCTAACCACCAATAACGAGCCTTTCATTAAGTGCTTCCTATCTTTAAATTTAAATAAAACTAAGTGTGTGTAAGATATCATGGATATTTTTTATTCGTTTGAAAGACCTATTGATGCCATCGTTTAAATGTACGCCACGGCTTCTCAGGGTGAAGCTCATCCGAAATGTAAAATTTTCCGTGACTCTGACGTATAAATTAGTTAGACTGAATTTGACAGATGGCAAGGATTATGTTCACATATTCGATTACACCTGCGACTTAAGAAACTGCCTAAAGAAAAAGTCTAACATCAGTGACATCACCTCCACCAACCATGACCAACCATGAACCCAAATCGCTCGTGCAGAATATCCAATGTGGCGTGAACTGTGTAAAACGTAGCGTATTAAATTTTATTATTTTTAAATTTTATTTATTTATTATGATTAAATTTTTACCAGAAAATGGTAAGCATCGCTCGGCGATGTCGTTGATGGTTAGGCTAATATCGTATGGAACGCGTGGAAGGTTGAGTGAACATAATGAAAATTTTTATAAAACAATTTTATCATTTGTACGTGTTGTTGAATCCTACATCCGTCCATTGTCATGATTTGGCAAAACAGACTGAGTAAATAACACCCGATTCCACAGACGTAGACGCAGATTCTGTGATTACGAAGATGAAACTCCAGAGCATATTCTGAAGGACTGTGAAGCGTTATGCCACAGAAGATTTAGCGAATTTGGCAAGCACCTATTGGAGGATTGGCAACTGACAACTCCTAGACCCCCTGGCAATCCTGAGTTTCATCAGGAGAGTAGGTCTAGATGAGGTGCTCTAGCACCTTGCAGGGCATACAATAGATCTACTTTGGTCGCAGTGTCCTGTGCTTCTCGTTTGACCTAATTCATTCATTCATACACAGACGTAGCTTCAATAATAGGCCTGCTATAAACTGTCAAAGATCGGAAGTGGCTGTTAGAAGACCCTTTAGATGATGCTTGCCATCGGCAACTAAGTATTGAACGTTGTCTGCTTGCAAACTTCGTTCCAACATCCGCATAGGAAATAAAGCTTAAATTAAACATGGCTATGAATTATGCCATAGCCAAAATTTAATTGGTTTCTATGGTGAGAGTGAGAGAGACTCGCCATAACGCCATAACTCTCACCATAGAAACCAATTGAATTTTGGTTTGGTTATGGCTATGGCGTTATGGCTATGTCACGTCTAATTTAAGCTTTAAGCTTAACACTGCGTCTGGTGTTGCCATTAATGGGGTGTTGCCATTACAGAGTGTTCTACCGTATGACAGAATTAATCTTGCTTGGGTAGTCCAAGCAATCTTAAGCCCAGGGCCCGCTATCCGCGCACTGTACGGATTTTCGTCGGCCCACTGCAATAAACTCATAAGTAATAAACCAAAATTACCGCATTTCTCAATTAATGCTGGGGATAACGGCATATGTTCAAAAATTACAACCTGTATATCGCACACTAAATCATAAACAGTCATAACCCAAAATTATTAAATCGCTTTTCTTTTTTCATAAACCTGAATAAATCTCTAACGACCGCAAAAACTTCAATGTTCTTGAACAATATAAAATACTGTTATTCCGGTTTGTATGTTGCATACTCGTACTTGGGTCATTTGTACGGTATCAACAGTTTTCTACCACTCCTGAACATCTGGAATCTTTTGAGTTGTAACTGTTTATAATTTAGTGTGCGATATGTCACAGTGGTTTCTGGGTATCCATAGAATCGGTGGTGAAAGCTTGAATTCACCCCGTGTTAAAAACACCGTGAGGTAAGGCAGCTACTCTCTTAAATATCGGACACATCTGGCCGTTTTGGTGTACTTTTTGAGCGATTTAGCTTCTCTACTTTTTCTCTCCATCTCATGTAGCTTATATTTTTCTCCACAATAGCTCCTGGCAACACTATTTTGCAATATTACCATCTTAGTTGCCACATTTTCTGTGTACAAAAAAAAAAGATCAAAGCCGGCCCTATTTATTGGAGGTAATAAATAGTTTATTTATTTCATGGCAAACTTTGCTATTGCTTTTTGTTTTTTTTTTTTGTTGGAAAAAAAAGAAAACGATTTTCGTTAAGAAACTATTATTATTGCCAATAGAAAAAATAACTTTAGTAAAAGCAATAATAAAAACATAACAATCAAACTACAAACAAAGTTGGTTGTATGAACTTTTCAAGGTGTTATAAAAATAAAAAAGAAAATATACCCACAAAACAAATTGAATAAAAAAAAAATAGAAAAGAAAAGCCTTAAGAAAACTGCTTTTTATGGTTATTTAACATCTTTTTATATATAATTTTTGTTTGTTTGCTTCGAGGTTATTTTTATTAGTAGTTGTAGCTATTTCTTGCTTAATATTATTTGTTGTCAGTTAACCTTTTGGGTTAATTGCATTCTTGGGCGTTATTATTACTCGTAACCAAAACCACGGTTGCAATATTAAATACATTTATAGAATAGTCTTCAGATTTAAGTTAAAAAATAATATGGTTTGTGTGCTAACATTCCATTTTCAAGGAGTTGAGAATAAATAACAAATAACAAAAATTTCTTTCTTAAGCTTTTTCGTTTGTTTTAGTTTTAATTTAATTTTCAAAGTCACGACGTTGATCATCATCACCATCATCATCATCATCGTGTCAAGTCATTAGAAAAACCAATGTTGGTTAATTTAACTACCGTAATTTTTATTGAATTCGTGAAGTGTTTAAATAAAAAGCTTATTTTTATTACTTGGGTATGGTTACGAAGTATAAAACAGAGAAATTAGGTTTTTAATAACCCTTTCAACAAAGTTTTTTTAAGGCTTCGGTTAGACTGATGACATGTAAACAGAGGAAAATAAGGTGTGTGTAAATAGTAGCAACTATAATAGAACATTTTACAGGGCTATTCACAATTAAAAGTTAGCAAAGGGTAATTAATACTACGTAAAGATCTACAATATTATAGAAAACATTTGTTTAAACTCGTTGTGAAACATAAACGTTTATTAACGATTCTCCTTCTTCTTTCTTCTTGACTTTTGGGGGTGCTGTTGTCTGAAGTAGTTAGCAAACGACAGTGGTCTAGAGTCCAAGTTCAAAGCCTGGCCATATCCAGTCAAATTAACATCATAAATTTGTTTCATATGTGTTAGTGTATATTTTCAGGTTTTCACGGACGGGTCAAAAAAGGCGGGAGAGTTGGTAGGGGCGTTTATATTCCGGAATACGGCTTTAAAATTTCTCTCAATCTTCCGGACGAATGTAGTATATTGCAAGCAGAGGTATCTGCCATTAAAAAGACGGATACACTGGCTAAGGATCTATCGGATTTCATATAGAGATATCCGTATTATAACTGACAGCCAATCGACAATTAAGTCCCTCATAGGTGTGTTTACCACATGTGTTCCTGTCCAAGAATGTCGCAAAGCCCTGGATAGGCTCGCGTAGCACTTAATATAATAATATACATTAAACAGGCAACATAGTTGCGGATGACCTAGCAAAGAGAGGAACCCTACTAAGAGAAGTCGATATCGACAATATCTGTGGTCTCCCGCTTTCATCCTGCTGGAGACGTCTCGAATTTGCTCAAAACAGATCGTGTAACCCTCTGGGCTCGCCTAAACTCCCACAGAACGAAAAACCTCATGAACTTCAATAGGCAGCACTTGAAAAACCTCGTGGCCACTTTGACCGGTCACTTTCGGAACCCATGCTAAACGTATCGATCTCCTGTATAATGACTACTGCTTCAGTTGCAATGATGAGGAAGAGGAGGAAAGTATCTTGCATATCCTCTGCTTTGGTCCCGCTCTGGAGGATCTCCGCCTGCACCTCCTTGGCAGAATATCCTTCAGAGTTGTCGGAAATTTAACTCAAAAACTTGAGCCTTTATATTAGGAACAATGGCTGGTATAGCCACTGACCCCCTCCCCCTCTATAATAACTATTGTACCTTTTCTATATCTTTTTATTATTTATTATTATTTTTCTCTTTTCTTTTCTCTCTCCCTCTCTCATTTTCTCTCTCTCTCTCTCGCATCTTCTTTTAAGATTACAGGTAGCACAAAGGGATCATTGTAATGGACCCAAGTGAGCTTTTTTTTTCACTTTTCCTTGCCAACAGGCTTCTAATCTAACCTCATCGTTCTTCGTCGATATTTGTAGTAATTGATTGTCGGCCAATTAAAATCGCTAATAAAATGGCCTTATAGCTTAATGTAATACGCCCATTCAGCACTAGAGGCGCTGCAACGATGCTGTAAAAATTAAAACGCACAATAGCAGAGTTGCAAGAACAAAAAAAAATTAACTAAGCTTCTCTTCTCTCTATCTATCTGCCACTTCATCATATGTACTTGCACTATCCCTTGCCTACTCGCAGGTAACACAAAGGCACCATTGTATAAGAGTAAAACAGAGGAAGATACCAATATCCCAAAGTCGATTAAGTTTCGTTATATTTATTATAGCGATACGATTATCGTAATAAAAGTTACTGAATCCAGGTACTGACACTATTCAAGGTGATGTTGTCATTCAACAGGATCTGCTCTGAACACGGTCTTAGTAGCAAGACTTTAGATAGCTCAATTACCTTAACAATTCAAATGTTCAAAGCTACGGAGAACTATGTTTGTTACAAAAAATCTTTCAACAAATTGTAATACGATGATTCAAAACAATTCACGTATTCCATTTGCACTGAAAAGTCTTTATATTATAAGGCTGAAGTTTTGCTTCAATTGACACCACAAACAGTGGAGCAAACACATCAACGTTGATGAAGGTTAGCTGTCTTCGAAAGCAACATGTTATTCCGTTCTGCTGATGTTTGCTTAAACATTTTCATATTTAATTTAGCTTAATCAAACAAACGAACTTTGACCTATTTAAATCAAACAAAGAAGCAGTATGAACTTTTTTTTTAATTTATATTGGTTTTTGTCTCTTATTTTTAGATATCCTGCCGAAGTCATATCTGTTGATACATCTGGTAAACGTTTTCAACGCATGTGCATGGCTCGCAAATCCACTACTGGTGTTTTCACTCAAGTGCCCGATACGAATAATCTGAACGATGATATACAAACCGTTTCGCGTCGCTCACGTTCGCGCAAGGCGCGCGGTAAAAGAAGAAACACTTTAGCGGGCATAGATCAAAAGGAAATACAAGATGCAGCAAATGGGTAAGTTTTTTTCCAAATATTAATTTTGTTTAATTAATAATTAGTTTAAGTTAAAAATGAATTATAATCAGAAAAGTAATAAGAAAGTTGAAAATTTATAGACAACTGAAAAGCTTTATTTACTCGAGGAGTTATTGATTTTTAAAGTTTGTTTTAAGTAGATTTTGCTGTATTGCATTTATTTTAATATATTTTATCTTATATTGATATATCATATTAAATTCTAGCTAAAATTTTTGAATATGTATGTTCAACAGGCTCAAAAGGAAATTTAAAATTTAAAGTTTAAAATATTTGAAATATTCAAATATTATATAAAACAAATTGATAACCAAGAAAAAAATTATATGTAACGGAAATTCAATATAATTTTAAATATTGGAAATGAAAATTGTATTTATTGGTGAAATCTGAAAAAAGTACGTAATTCCGCCAATGTTTCTCTCCTTTCTGATTTTTTAATTAATATTTAACCAAATTTTGTTGTCTCCATGCGTTATCAAGTGCTGCTGAGACAAAATGTCAGACATGACAGTTCGCCTTAAAGTTTAAAATCATGTGTTGAATCCCTCTTTCATGAATAGAGAGCCGCAGAGATAGTGTCGTACTTGTTTAAATACCCAGCAAATAATTACACATTACCATTAGAACTACTTACCATATAATGACTTACTTTTCTGATTGCCAAATTTCATTACTCGCTTACAAATCACATTACATAAAATCTAAAAAAATTATGTACATGTTGATAAATAAGGAGAATGATCCTTTTAGATTAAATACATGGTGCCAAATAAAAAAAGTAAGTACTTCTCAAGAATCGGTTATTTTAGTCCCACGCCTTGTGAACATCATTAAGTTGGTAACCAAGTAGGGAAGAGCTTCCAAACCCGATTACCTTTTTTGATATTTTTTGCTGGGTACTCATAATTGACAATGCGTAGCTTTAAGCTTTGCAGTCAATAACTAGCTCACCACGTTGCCTAGGCTAGAGACATTAATGTGAAAATCATCATACATCATCTTGTTTGCTCAGTGCTAAATCATCCTAAATTTTAGATACTGCAGTATTGCAGCGTCCATGGAAGTAGTTCCTTCCTCTGCAAGGTGATAAAGGAGATGTTTTCTGGTTTGCTACGTCTGCATATATGACAGTATCCATTTAATAGCGCCGTCAGTGTATGTAGCTCATCGGAGAATCCCTTTCAGGATGGCAGACCTCCTGAAATCGTATTACTCTTGAGGTTCAGCAGGTAACTTCCTTTTATCCACTGATTGACGCGATTCTGAAGAGTTCTTGCTGTACTAGTTGTGTGCAATACTTCATCATGATTCCTACCACTTAAGTCATCGTTCCCAAGGAAGTTTAAGAGACCAGCCAGCCATAAAAGCTCTAAGTTAGATCTACCGATAGAGATTAAATCGCACTTTCACTGTCGTTAAGTATTCGAAGATCTTTGTCGATATGCGTTATTTTGTAATTAGGTTCTAAAGTAATTGTTTTCGAGTTGTACAAGCTCGAACAGTTTTCTTTTCTATTCGAAATGGAATAATCCTATTATGGTGACTGATTGCCAAAATTTCATTCATACCCTTGTCGGACTTCGGTCCGTCTGTGAATACCTAAGGCGCATCAGTCCAATATTCTGTCATCGTCATTATACGAGCTGGATATATCTACAATATCTACACCAAATCGTCTGACTGACAGAAGTAGAATACTTGTTACTTATTCCTTTATTGGAGCATGGGCAGTAATAGCCTCAGTTTTCGGTATCACTGAGTTCAGTGTCAATTGCTTGATCATGAAATCAGGCGGCATTATGAAAGAAGCATTGGAGGTAATGGAGCGTGAAGCATCTCCATCTTAAGAACAAAGTTACGCAGGATTTTCTCTGTGCAGTCCGCCAAACCAACGCATCACGTGTTAGTCACCAGGTTGTTTTATACGTGTCAATATAGATGACAGACTTATTCACACTACCTTGGAAATTTCGGTACCATAAAACGAACTTAATGTTATTCCAATATCAGCATCTGCGGTGCAATAAGGACCACAAGAACTAAAGCAATGGAAAATATTCAATTAGCTAGATCCGTTGAAAAAAGTCTTCCCAAAGGACTTAGTTTCATCTCATTAAAGGATCATGATACGCCATAGTTGGGGCAAAAGTATGTACAGGAAAACTCTTGCGCTATTATTCTGCACAAAAATGGTTAGATAAAATTTTTCAAAAAAATGCCGCATTTGAAAGTTGTGGGTCCAAAAGTGTTTATAGTTTTTTTTGGGTGAAAACTGCAATGCGCATGGCCGGTTTGCACGCTATCAGTACAATTTTTACCCACATGTCATTTTTTGTGGCCAGTCTATCAGTAACTGCCGGTGGAGGGAATGAAATAAATAATTTCGGCATCCCATACATTTTTTTGGGTGGTCTACTGGCCACTGAACTATACCAAATAATGCAACATTAGAGAACCCTCCTTCGGTGGTATTGTGTAGCAGAATCAACGTCGAAGTAAAATAACCAATAAATGGCTACTAAACACAGATTCGAAAATGTAATGCGCCTCATTGACATCAGAGGCGCTGTAGAACTGCCTTAAAATAAAAAAAGTTCAAAAAGCATAGTTGTAAGAGAATGAAGCTTTGCTCTATATCTTCCTTCACTATATGTCTTCTCTATCACTATCCCTTTCCTAAAAGAAGGCAACACTTAGTAATATTAGTAGGCATTCATTGACTGAGTGTTACTTCCCTAAAAAAAATAACCGATTAGGTAGCAGATTCTGCGACATGAGTCGAAATGGAGATAAATTCTTTCGCCTGCCGGATCATAATACAGTCTTTCACACTGCTACCATGGCTGTTATGGAAGGTATGAAATGGCTAAAAGAAATTTACAATAGACAATTTCTGTTGATAAGTTTTGTCAAAAAATTTACGGCCTGTCCCACGGTGTCACCAGAAATCTTTCGATCAGAATTTATTTTAATGAAAATGGATTAATTACGATCGTAAATAACCGACTTTTGTCATAAAATTTACGGCCTGCCCCACGGTATCACCAGAAATCGTTCCATCGACAACTTGTATTGAAAACAACAATAACATTAGAAAATTTGTTGTTGTTTTCAATATAAGTATTAGATCGAACGATTTCTGATGACATCGTGGGACAGGTCGTTACTTTGAAAATTACGAGTATGGCCGACTTCCTAAACGCAAGTTGCAATGCATATTTACAATGCATACACTTCGTAAATGCATATGTAAACTTTTTGGCATAGTCCAATGTTCCTAATCGTTTGGCAACTGATTTTAATGAGTATCAGTTGTCAAAATCGCAAATCATTTTTATTTTGTATGCAAACATTGTATGTATGAGTTGCATAGCGACGTTCCTGAATGCCGATAAAATGCAAAAAAGGATGCACTTAAGATATGTTTAGCATTGCATATGCATTTTTTTTTTAAATTATGCATTGCAACTTGCGCTTAAGTTTATGGCACGATGTATTGTGATAAATTGCCATCTGATTTTGAAATTTGATTGATTTTGCACATACCTGGCAGCACCGTATTAAATTAGGTCAACCATTTCCCTTGTGAATTTCATTCACTTGGAATTAATATCTTTAAAAATCGTTACTTTTTATTTAACTATCCCATTCCGAGCACTGTTGAACATGCATAGATAATTAAAAATTTTTCAGCTAATCTCATGCATAATATTAAAAGGAAAATATATGTATGTATGTATGTGTATGTATGTATGTACATACATAGATATATGTATATACATACGTATGTACTTATATATATTTTTATGTTAATTTTATAGTAAATTTTGAAATGTTTTTCATTACTACTTTATTTTTACCTAGAAATTATTGTGATTTTTTTCTTGTTACCTTCTTTTTTTTAAGAATTTGTTATGCTGTTTTCGGAATACCTAAGTTTCTTATTGGTATGCAAAATGAAAATGTTAAAAAAATATTCGTTATTTTTTCTTTCACGCTCTTAATACTCGTAAACTCCTAGCATTTTGTTTTTAGTTAAATGTTAAATGCTTGTGATTTTTTTTTTTTGACAGACCTTAAATGTTAAAAAACTAAAAAAAAAATTAAAGAACGTTTTTAATTTTCTAGCACAGCATGAATATTTTTATATTTTTTAGTTAAAATGTAATGTACATACAAAACACACTTGTTTGAAATTAATGTTTAGCTTTTTTTTTAATGAATGTATGTAAATATGTACAATATTTATTGTTTAACAATAGTTTGCTAAATCCCAGAAAATCTCTAAAAATAACAGCTTTAATAAAAATATCATCTCTTTTGATTGTTTTTCTAAATCATTTTAATTTTATGATTTCACACGAAATCAAATTCATATAATTTTATATGCAACTAATCTTAAACATTATAAATTTATAGATATCTCATCTTCACTTTGTTTAACTTAATTATTCATACTGAAAACGTACTTATGTATGTAGTATGTCCTTAAAAATTTAGTTCATTGCAACTTGCTTTTTATTACCAACTTATAACCCATTAATAATGAAGATTTTATTATTTATTCATGTTTTTTTTTGTTCCTTCATCCAAAATCTCCATCATAATAAATCATATTAAGTTTTTTTTTAGGCCTTTAGGCTGTAAAAATAGGATTTCAGTATTACTTGTCAGTAAAATCTTAGCGAAATTCGTAGAAGGGAAGGTATGCCTAGCAAATGATAAAGTTTTAGTTTTCGAATTGATTGCCAAAGTACAGAACAGAAATAAGCACTATATATAGAATAGACTTAGACTTGGGTCGAACTAGTTCACTAGTCCATTTTTGCCACAAACCAATGATCAAACCCATGTAATTTAAATGGGTTTGATCATTGGTTTGTGGCAAAAATTAACTAGTGAACGAATTCGACCCAAGTCTAAATAGACTTGTGTCCAACAGTTCTTTTTGAACTAGTTCGTTCAGTTGGACAAAGTCTTGGGTCGAACCCGATCACTAGTTCATTTCTGTTACAAACCAATGATCAAACCCATTTAAATTACATGGGTTTGATTTTTGCATATTGTGATATGCATATCACAACACTTTCCTTCATCGATATTTGCAGCAATGAATCTTCTGCAAAATAAAATAACCCATTAAGATTAAGCACTTAATACTTCACCATTATCTCTCTTCAATATCACTTTCCTAAAGAAGGTAACACACGTACATATGTATGTATGTGGATTGGTAGGCATACAGGGTGACCGATGACATTTTTCAAAAAGTGGCACCAAATAGGGGATTTATCAAAAAAAAAAAAAGGGGCAAAATTAAAAAAAACGAGAAAACTGCACTAAACTTTTTATTTTTAATGCATTTTTATATAACTCAGCCTAAAAAAGGGGGACAAAAAGTGGCAGGGCAGTCGAAAAAGTGGCAATTTGCCACTTTAGTCCGTCAAACGGTCACGCTGTAGGCATATTAATTGCCTGAGTGTTACTTCTCTTTATCGATCTTGGTATAGAATGCTCCTTCCGTTTCCCTAACGAACCCACTGTATTTCAGGCTGAAATTTTGGCGCTAAGGGAAGCGGATAGAGTGCTGATTGATAGGAAGGTACAACGTAAAGTCGGCGGTATCTTTGTCGACAGCCTATATCGCTTCCTTTATTCTAGTTGGGCGGTATAAGAGTGGGCTATGTGGACTGGGTGGTCAGGTTGATATCACCCTCATCTGAGTTCCAGCACAGGTAACGAACGGGCGGACGAGCTGGCTCTGCTATGAATGCTTCCAACGCCGAATCGGTAGCCATGCCATTTGGTACTATTAGAAACTCCATCTTCAAGCATTATTTCTATAAGGCTAAATGCAGATGGCGCAATATAAACACGTGCAAGGTTGCTAAGAAAATATAGCCTTCTTACAATGTTAGGCGTTCAATGCCATTAACAAGTAGCAACCGTAGGGACAGCTCGAGGCTAGTTGCAGTCATGACGGGGCACTGGACGGTCGGCAGGCATGCTAGTAGGATAGGTCTGTCCTATAATGAGTTCTGCCGAAGTTGTCGAGAAAGAAGAGACAATCTTCCACTTTCTTAGCTTTTTATCTCTCGAGCCACAAGGTTTTAGGCACTCATGTACTAAATGACCTCTCAGGATTATATGAGATTTATAAGATATCTCAACGTGATGGGCTGGGTCTAGTACCTATCACCGTATCCGTAAACTTAGATACGGTTCTGCATAGGTTGACACCAAAGAGCGAAGTGGTATTTTCAAAAAGGAATCATCTAAATTCTACTTGAATGCCGGCGTGAAGAAGGCAGACACTTAAACCAACGAACCAACCAAGAAGACTTTGTGTGTTCAGCGTTGAGGCTCATTTTTGCCTTAACGGGTTGAATGAAAAAATCACCAACAGACCCTACAGACTCCATTACATCCGCATTACATCGTGCGGTTTACACGCCGATAGCATCATTGGACCTTAATTCTTCTGCCATTAACAGCGAAGTGCATATAGACGTTGCTTAGCCAAGGGTAAAAGCAAAGATTTCAAATAAACTTGTGTTTGTTCAATAATTCCTAATATTTAAGTTTAAAATTTTTTTAAACGCACTAATAATCCCAAATTATTATTTTACTTATTGAGTAAAATATTTTTTATTAAAAATACATTGAAATTGATTATTGAGGGGTTTAGCTGGATCCTATGCGCATTTCACTGTTGCTAATGCAGATCATCAGGGAACCTTTACCCAAATTTCTTAGAACAACTAGAGTTATTATGTTATAAACTTTCATTTAAACAAATGAGAAGCCTAACAACAAATAACAAAGTTGAAACAAGAACTCAATAATCAACATGTTTTTTTATTTTCTTACTTTACCATTGCTACATTGGCTGACTTTTTTTCAGCTTCAAATTGTAGTTGTAAGAGTATGTAAAAGAAAATAAATGTAAATAACAACAACAGCTATTAAAGAATAGAGTGTTGCCACACAAGTATTTTTGACCGGGTGCAGTTATTTACATTTATTTTCTTTTACATACTCTTACAACTACAATTTGAAGCTGAAAAAAAGTCAGCCAATGTAGCAATGGTAAAGTAAGAAAATAAAAAAACATGTTGATTATTGAGTTCTTGTTTCAACTTTGTTATTTGTTGTTAGGCTTCTCATTTGTTTAAATGAAAGTTTATAACATAATAACTCTAGTTGTTCTAAGAAATTTGGGTAAAGGTTCCCTGATGATCTGCATTAGCAACAGTGAAATGCGCATAGGATCCAGCTAAACCCCTCAATAATCAATTTCAATGTATTTTTAATAAAAAATATTTTACTCAATAAGTAAAATAATAATTTGGGATTATTAGTGCGTTTAAAAAAATTTTAAACTTAAATTTTAACAATTCCCATAAAAACACTAATTATTAACTTGACTGCACCCGGTCAAAAATACTTGTGTGGCAACACTCTATTCTTTAATAGCTGTTGTTGTTATTTACATTTATTTTCTTTTACATACTCTTACAACTACAATTTGAAGCTGAAAAAAAGTCAGCCAATGTAGCAATGGTAAAGTAAGAAAATAAAAAAACATGTTGATTATTGAGTTCTTGTTTCAACTTTGTTATTTGTTGTTAGGCTTCTCATTTGTTTAAATGAAAGTTTATAACATAATAACTCTAGTTGTTCTAAGAAATTTGGGTAAAGGTTCCCTGATGATCTGCATTAGCAACAGTGAAATGCGCATAGGATCCAGCTAAACCCCTCAATAATCAATTTCAATGTATTTTTAATAAAAAATATTTTACTCAATAAGTAAAATAATAATTTGGGATTATTAGTGCGTTTAAAAAAATTTTAAACTTAAATTTTAACAATTCCCATAAAAACACTAATTATTAACTTGACTGCACCCGGTCAAAAATACTTGTGTGGCAACACTCTATTCTTTAATAGCTGTTGTTGTTATTTACATTTATTTTCTTTTACATACTCTTACAACTACAATTTGAAGCTGAAAAAAAGTCAGCCAATGTAGCAATGGTAAAGTAAGAAAATAAAAAAACATGTTGATTATTGAGTTCTTGTTTCAACTTTGTTATTTGTTGTTAGGCTTCTCATTTGTTTAAATGAAAGTTTATAACATAATAACTCTAGTTGTTCTAAGAAATTTGGGTAAAGGTTCCCTGATGATCTGCATTAGCAACAGTGAAATGCGCATAGGATCCAGCTAAACCCCTCAATAATCAATTTCAATGTATTTTTAATAAAAAATATTTTACTCAATAAGTAAAATAATAATTTGGGATTATTAGTGCGTTTAAAAAAATTTTAAACTTAAATTTTAACAATTCCCATAAAAACACTAATTAATTCCTAATATTATTGTAGGAATACTTTCCCCTAAAACTTGTTCCTGTATTGTTTTCTTACACATACTTTCATACATATCATACGTGTTTTTTTTTCTCTGTGCCATTGAAAACTGTTTTTTTTTTTACTTTTTGGTAAAAACCATTGTGTTGAAACGCAAAGAATTCAGAAAATAAACGTAAATCATTTTAACCATTTAATGGTTACAAACCCTGAATAGAAAGGATTACTGCAGTATCATCCTGTCATTTTTGGTGGTTGCCACCCAGCGCAATTTTATAAATCGTCTGCGAACTTTTTTTCATTTTAAATTTTTAAATGAATAATCTCGTAGTAATACAACAGACTAACCAATGTTATTTGATTGTTTCACTATTTTCGTTTTGTTTCACTCTACTTAAAAAAAAAAATATGGCGTTAGTTTTCTTGCAATCTCAAGATGTAGAACTAAACAAAAACTAAATACATTTCGTTTTCTTAATGTAGAAAGGCTCTAACTCATTATTTTTTGTAATCGAGTTTTTTTGTATATATAGAAGATAGAAGAACATCTTCTAATGTATCAAAAAATACAAAAATCTTGATTTCTTTCTACATTAAGGTAACGATATATTTTGTTGAAACAAATTGTAGCACACACTTGTCACAATAATATGGCCTTAAATATAGTCGTAACAATTTACGAAAGCATAAAGGCAATATTTTTTTGCCGTTTTCAAGGTCTATTATTATTGTACAATGATGGCAACGCATTAGAAAAGATTATTAAATCAAAATATTGTGCCAACTATTAATATTCGCAGGAAATTTTTATTACACCATATTAATTATTGTGCAATAATATTGCAAAGGTGTGGGTCCACAGTTAAGCCTGGTACTATGTTCACAATTTCGAGCGAAATGCTGTCAAACTACATGTAAAAGTCTTTGGTATGAAATATTTGCGAAATAAATTCCCAAAAGTAGTACTCTGTTCTTGTTGCGAAAAACACGTAAAATCTATCTGGCAGCATATTTTTCAATGCAGAATTACTCTGGCATCATTTTAGTTTGGCTGCGAAACAACATGAGCAGTGCTTTTTTCGCACGGAATTTTAACAATGTTGCATACTTTCAAGCAATAAAAGCGAGAAAAAAACCGCGAGTTGGGCTACATTTACGGCCTTTCCCACGATGTCACCAGAAATCGTTCGATCGAATACTTAAATTGAAAACAACAATAAATTTTCTAATGTTATTGTTGTTTGCAATAGAAGTTGTCGATCGAACGTTTGCTGGTGACATCGTGGGACAGGCCTTTAGTACATTTAAAATATTTCACTCGAAATAATCAATGGTACTGAAAATTTTTCACAACTCGAAGAGAGTACCAGCCTTTACCTAAAACCAATAACTTACTTGAGATTATAGTTCTTGCTACATTTGCTGGGTTTATTCTAATTAAAAAAAAAACACAGGGAAATATTGAATGCAGTAAATTTATGAAGACTGTGATTTATGGATGTATGTTGCTTTATTTCATTTACATACATATATATGTATGTCTGTGCAACATGCATAATGCGTATGTTTTTGAACATTGAAACATAATTTTCTTGCCATCTCATCTTGTTACAGTTAAATTTTTTTTAACGTGTTGCAAAACTTTTGCACATTAAATATTTTTATACAAAATGTATTATTTTACAGAAGACATCAATTTAATAGAACAGTTAAATATAAACACGATAAAAACAAATATCAAGTGCTTTCTTTTATCGAACTTTAAGTTGGCAATACTGCTGATAGGTGCTCCATTTTGACAGCTGTTACTTTTTTCGTATTTAGTACGATTGGTTATTTCTTCATGACATAAGGTTTCATTAATGGGTTCAAAAGTAAACGATCAAACAGAAGAGTCTCCGGATGATATCGCAAAGCAAGCTATAGATTGGAATCCACAAGGCAGTCGAAGACGAGGACGTCCAGCACAAACTTGGAAACGACAAACCGAAAATTAACTATCCCGCTTAAATCTAGGTTGGAATAAAGTAAAAACTTTATCACAGGATCGAGTGCACTGGAATAATCTTGTTGCGGCCCTGTGCTCCTTACAGGAGTAAAAAGCAACGAATATATATATAAACAGAAGTGCGTCGTGAACATTTTCCATACAGGTTAGGTTAGGTTAGGTTAGCAGGCTGCTGAATTTTAGAGTCCAGCTCACTTGGGTCCAATACAATGATCACTTTGTGCTACCTGTGAGTTGAAGAGAAGGTTGTAAGAGAGGGTGATAGGGAAGGGATAGTGAAGGAAGAGATAAGGAAAGCTTCATCATTTTACAACTCTGCTTTTTTGCACGCTTTTTAATCATGCAATGTTGCAGCGTCTCTGGTGTCAAATGAAGCATATTAAATTTTGAAGCTGTGCTTAGTAACCATTTTATTGGTTACTTTACTTCGCCGATGATTCTGCTACACAATACCGACGAAGGAGTGCGCTCTGATGTTACATTAGGATTAGCATCCGCTGAAGCCGCTGTATTTTTAGTGATCAGTGCCTTATACCTGCATCACTAGAACTTTTCCTACAACAACTGATACAAAGGACACTAATGCACATCAGACAAATGCGTGGTGTTTTTATTTAATTACTGTCGGAGACCGGGCTCGAATGCCGTAGCGAGATATAATCTATTTTATTTGACATCGTTAAATGAGCATAAATACTCATTCTCTCATAAATGCTACCATAGTTTCAATAAATTTCATACATTTACATGGGTGCCCCTGTGGCTGAGTGGTAGCGATGCAAGCCTCTCAGTCCAGGGGTCGTAGGTTCGATTCCCACCATAGACCCTGGGTGTTTTCTGCAGACAAGCTAATCGCTTTGCAGGTTGTTTGTTCAGTTAAAAAAAAAACCTACAAAGAAAACTAAGCACAAAAGAAAATAAAACAAAAATTAGAGATCATTTGAAGTTACTGCCGTAGATTTTATTATGGGCTTTGTTAATTTGGCAACGATTTTTTTCTGAAGTTGCAGACTCATTCTGTTTTGTCATTAAATTGTTCAAAGCTTATTTTTGATTGAGTGGATACTTCAATAAGCAAAAGTGAGGCATTTGAAGTGAAGAAACTCCTTATGATATTGTCAAAAAAATCTTTAAAATCTGTAAAAGTCAGATTATTTGTGAGCAGCATGGAACGTTGGAATTAATGGTTCGTATTTCTCCAAAAACGATGGCAGATAGATCGCTGATTTTTTTTTATGCCACAGCTGAATGCAGAGGAGCTGTGATTTCAACAACATTGTGCAACATATCACACTGAGGATGCCACAATTGGTTTATTGAAATAAACGTTCAGTGAAGGAATATTTTCACAGTGTCAGGCTACCTTAGCACAGACATAAAGGTGCAATTAGACATGCCATAGCCATAACCAAACCAAAATTCAATTGGTTTCTATGGTAATGGCCAATGCGCTATGGGCAGTCACCTATAATCAAATGCAGGGTTGTGGATAAGTTGTTGGAAAACAGCTGTTTTCTATGGTCATGGTTATGGCACGTCTGATTTAACCTTAAGGGGTCCATTGCTGCAATAAGCGCCAGAAATCGCACTTCCCAATTCAAAGAAAAAAGCGCAAATCACTTTATATTTATTAATTATTGTTCTGAGTAATTAAGCTTTAAGATTCCTTTGTTAGATTTAAATGCCGATTAACCAGTAAAACAAAATTTTGGAAGTCATTCTGAAGGAACTAAATTTTAATTTCTTCCAAAAAATCGATATTTTTAATTTACCGATAATAAGCAGAAAACCAAAAAGTTTACTTTAGTTATACAAAACCTTATAATTCCTCTATAGTTTTACGGGCTTATTTATAAAAAACTATTAAGGCTTTATAAAGTTTTTTTAAGAAAAATTTTGTATGAAAATTTGTTTTAAAAAACCTTTATAAAGCCTTAATAATTTTTATAAATAAGGCTATTAGAAAATACTCACTATGATTTTAAAAAAATCGATTTTTTAAAGAAATTTTTTAACTAATTTTGGTCAAAAAACTAAAAGTTATTACTTAAATTTCCATGAAAACATTGTTTCACGCTTAAATTCGTATAAAAAGAAACAAATTGTAAAAATTGGTAGATTAAAATATTATTATAGACCGCCAAAAACGAAATTTTTCTTAAAATCGCTTCCAATTCGGTGACTAGGAACGGAAAATGGCAACTTCTTGCAATAAGAACTCGTAGAAATGCTCCAAATATGCACTAATTCCGGATCGCAAACCACACATTATGTATTAAGTGCTGATTGTTTCATTGTTTAGTTTTGGGGCTTATACCTTTTTGACCATCAGCCACTCATACAATAGACCTGATACACATAAAATCGCAATGGTTTTAATACTGTACTTGTTGTTTCGAAAGTTTTTGTTTTAGTGTGTTCAGATTTCAATTAATTTCTATTTTCCATTCTCATTTTGGAAACTAAATGTGGTTTCACTGTATCTTCCAAAGAAGCAAGTTATGGATTAAAATCTAAATCATTACTATGGGATCTATAAATATGTATGTAATGTCTTCAAAATGTCTATTATTTCAGTTAAAATTTGGTTTCAAATAAGTATTGAAATTGTTGATTGAAATAATTTTCTTATCCTGCAAAAGTATTTACAGCAGGCAAACAGTTTGTTGGGTTTCATTTTGCCTTGGCTATAGAATAAACTCACAAACTATAAACAATCATACATACAACATACACAGATATATAATTATTTATAATACGAGTAGTTACAAAAACAATTAGAACACTTCAATAAAAATAATAATACGAGTACAAAGAATGAGGCTTTTTGATTGATGTTATTAAAAAATCTTGAAATTCACAAGAAAATAGCAAAATAAAAACTTACAAATAAAAAAATGAGTGGGACAGAACAGACTAATGCTGCCTGATTCTGTAAAACGAACAATAATCTTATCTTTATAATTTAAATAATACAATAATAATAAAAATACGTAGTGTTGCCGATTTCGCTGTAATTATACAACATAACAGATGAAAACACAAAATTTTTTATATAATTTTTGGTTACGATTGTGAGTTTTTTTGACCTGACAGAAAATCATTATTAGGGAGAGCGCTTTGCGGTCAAAATTTCATTACTTCTTATTAGTGAAGTTCGACTCAGAGAAAGACAAACAGTTAAATTTATAATACTCATTTAATTTATGGATACTCAAACGAGTATGAGTATTGAAGCATTTACTCATCGACAACCATGATAACATCGGGCATTCTCATACCTATGAGTATCAGCACAAATTAGTGCGCATATCGATAGGTGCTAATTCGATCAAACAAATATGCTATGGGTATTCGTATGAATGCGTATGTGCATAAGCATGTATTGACTATAGACTTGTGTCCAACAGTTCTTTTTGAACTAGTTCGTTCAGTTGGACACAAGTTCGGTCAAAAACATCAATGTAAATTAAATGGGTTTGAAACAACTTGGGATTCAAACGCTCTCAAACTAGTTCAAAAAGAACTGTTGGACACAAGTCTAATTGACTAGTATGAGTATAGCAACGATTTAATCAAATATATACATATGTACTCGTATATAAAAAATCGTTATGTATAAAGTAAGCAAAGTCCCTATCAGAGAAAGACTAATGATTACAAAAATATTTCAATACTGGATACACTTAATAAAAATGAAAAAGATTAAAACCATCAGTCGTTTACTAGAAAAAATTAAAAGCAAGATTACTTGAAAAAATCAATTAATATTTAGTTGGCATAACCTTTTATTTAATAACTAACTGCCTTAAGCCTGTTAGGCATAGAGTAAATATCCATTCTTCCATTAATGCTGCTTTTAGATCAGATTTATTTGATGCTGAGCGCTATCGCACTCTTAGGTACAATTTTTTAAAATAAATTTGCAATATAGCTTAAGTCTGTGGACTGGGAAGGGTGTGTCAGCTGATTCTTTTTCGAATTATTGGTAAAACAGCCTTAATGAATTTTGTATAAAACTAGTTTTAAAATAAAATTTTAGTACTTCAACAACTATAAAAAGAAGTTTCATACGAAACACTTAGTTGGATCGAACTCATTCAGTAGCTCGTTTTTTACACAAACCTATGATCAAACCCATTTAAATTACATGGGTTTTAAACTTGGTTCAAATTCATTCAGTAGCTCATTTTTAGCACAAACCAATGAGCCAACTTATGTAATTTAAATGGGTTTGATCATACGTTTGTGTGAAAAACGAGCTATTGAATGAGTTCGGTTCAAGTCTAATTGGTTTGTATAACAAACGAGCTACTACTGAGTTCGATCCAAGTCTAGTTGTAAATCAATTGTATAGCGAGAGGTATGTCAGAGTATTAGAATTGGTTCGAAGTCGTTCACTAGTTTCATTTTGACACAAACCAATGATCAAAGTCACTTAAATTACATCAGTTTGATCATCGGTTTGTGTTAAAAATTAACTAGTGCACGAGTTCGATTCAAGTCTAAAGGGTATAAAGAATAATGATTATCGATACTTGCATTTATGAAATAAAGTACGCAGGGTTATACGCCAGTATTATACGCTATCAGTATGTACAAGTATAAAAAATGTTCGATATGTACCAGAGTATCCAACTTTTGGAACTTAAGTTCTTTATGGCAGGCCATGCATGTAAAACAAAATTTTTTCAAAATGAAAAATACTGCCGAATACTGGTAACAACTACATAGTTAGCATAATGGTACTGCCACTGCGGATTCCTTAGATTTTCAGTGTTGCCGTAATTTTGCGGGGAAGTGCCATGGGGGGTTTGGGGATTTTTAGCCTAGTTTTTGGGAATCTCCAATATTTTTTGTGTCTTTGCTAAAGGTTCGTGCCAGTGATAGCTGAAGGTGTCTCTGTTAACTAATATTATAAATGAGAAAATAAATTTATTTTGTCCTTGTTGCGCTTTAACGATTAAACAAATACATAGATAGATTTAAGTCTATATGGACCCATAGGTTATATGTTTTTTTTTAACTAGAAACATGAGTGGAGGTAGGGGAAAATTTCTGCCTCTCAGAAACTATCTAATCGATTTTGATAAAATTCAAAACATAGAAGATACGAGTCTGCAAAAAGACATATGCTATACGCTTTTTTTTAAATAAGAGCACGTGGGGAGGTAAGGGAAAATTGCTTTCTCTTTGAAACTATCTATCCGATTTTGACGAAATTCGAAACATACATAGATCTGAGTCTGGGAAAGCACATGGCTATACTTTTAAAAAAATTGGAGCACGAGCATTTGTAGGGGGCCTCTTTGAAACTATCCAACCGATTTTGCTAAAATTCAAAACATGGACAGATCTGACTCTGGAAGGACACAAACGCTATATATTTTTATAAAAAATGAGCCTACTAGAGAATAAGGGGCAGTTTCTAATGTAAGTAAAACGTAGGGTACTACTTTCATAACAGGTGTGCTACGACACCGTGCGTTCTTTTTTATTTTATTCATTGTCTTTCTCTTGTTCGCTTAGATTACATGGTACTACAAAATAAATTTTTTTTAAATATAACGACTCTTGTAGAGGAAAGCAAGATACAAAATATACATACATATATCGACAGGGCTGAAAAATTTAAAGCTGATTCTTTGTTAAAGGAATTGTCCACCTAGCCACATTTTTATGATGGATCGCATTTTAAATTATATGACAAATCATTCTTTATTTGGTGTAGGATGTGTTAAGCACTGTGCAAAATACTATGAAGATTATTGTTGTGGAACATTTCTAATCAGTAATAATTCTCTGTATGGGTTTTTTTGTGTCTATCTCTCTCTCTCTTTTCTAAAAAAAACAGGGCGAAAATTTTCGATAAACTTATTTCCGGGATAAAAATATTCTGCAAAAATATTTTCTTAACAGTCTGCATATGCATAACTATCTGAACACACTAAAGCTTGAAATTGAACCTAGAAATAAGTCAAAACTTAAAATACGTTTAAGGGTTAATTTTATACTTCCTCCTTGCGCTACTAAAATTTTACATTGAATATTCTTTTGTAAGCGAAGATCGAACTTCGAATGGTTGTCTTTCTGCAAATTTTGTGCAATTTTGAATACTTTCGTACAAAATCTCCATAAAATTTAATTACAATTACAGCAACACTGGCGGATAATAAAGCCACCAAGTGAAAAGAAAATTATTCCAAAAATAAACTTCATCTTGAAATCAAAGAATGAATGAATATTTTATCAATCTATAAGTTGAGAATTTATGTGATTTAATCTCTAAAAAAATAATCAAATAGATGTTTTTTTTTTTGTAAACTCACATAAATATTTGTGGTTTTAATTAATTTCTTTTATAACAACATAAAACAAATATTGAAACTCAAAAAAAAAAAATTTGTTTTAGATCCAAATTGTTTCAAATGATAATGTGTGTCGGCAAGTGAACAATCGCACTAAACAATAACAATTTAATGAGATTTGTTTGGAATATAAAAAAGGGAAATAAATAACTTTTAAAAAATGCTTCAACCGAACAAATAAACAAAATTGAAAAAAGTTTGTTCTAGCTGTGCCTAGAAATGTTCCACATGTCTGGGACAGCACAATTTGAAATTCGAAAAGTATTTCATAGATGTAAGACGAGTTGGAAACTTATTTTATTGCTTCCGATAAGAGAGAAAATTATAATAAATTATAACTATAACATTAATTAGGGAAAAATCACAATAATCTTTAGGCTGCAGTCATGTAATGAATGAATTTTTTTTTTAATTGAATGAACACAAGCAACATTTGTTGCAAGTTAATTAAATGAATGTAATACTGAAATCTATCACATCTTATACATACATAAACACATTTTCATTACAGATCGTATTTTGTTTAAATTATGTATATTTTAATATATTATTTTATACTATTTCATTTATCTTTTGCCAAGTTTGTTTCTTGAAACTGTTTATCTTGTCTATCACTTTCGCTATAACAATCGATCACCTTTCCCTTACAATTTATTTATTTTATGTTTTTTTTCGCACTTTAGAAACGATTAACAAGGATTATTTTTTTATTATTTATTAGTTGTAACACTTTGCTTTCGTCATTTTCCTTTCAATGACTTAAGCCCGACATGCATTTCAGGTTTAGAATTTGGCAAGCAAAGCCGCACGCTGGCCATTAAATACATATGTGGCATTAAGGAAAAAGTGCTTAAGTCATATTACTTAAGTCAGGAGAGCACTTTTAGGCGTTCAAGTCGATTTTCAGAAATTTATTTCTTTTACATGTAAATTGGAAAATTCTCTGTTAATCTTTATTTTTTTATACAAACATCGTTCTACACACTGTAAATAATACATTTAAGTTGAAATATACCAAAGTATAAGCTAAATTAAGCTATTATTCCAAATGAGATTAGAATTCTTAAAAAGATAAGCCGCAAGTCATTTTGCTATAACTTCTTGAAAAATCGCACAAATTAATTCAGATTTTGATCAGGGATACTTTCAAATATGCAGATTACGGATCTACCACTAACTCAAAATTAGCTTATCTCGACTTAAGCACTTTTTCCTTTTCGCCACAGAAATGGTGAATGGCGGCGAAGTTAAATACATAAATGCATGTACATATACGAGTACATATTTATGTATATGACAGTCATGCGGTGTATGTACCTATGTAAGATTAAAAGTACAAAACTTGACAGCATAATCGATTATTCAAAAATAATATGTCTGCAACATAAAGTTATTGTTAGTTTATGGGTTAAATCTGGAAGAAGCTGAAAAGGCAGCTCGTCAGAACAATCTTCGAAAAACATATCGCTCATTTACTCAAAGAACGTCATAACTCAAAAAAACCAGTTTGCCAAAAAACGTGTTTTAAGTTTTCAATTTACACACAACTTAATGGAAAAAGAAAATTTTATTTTGCTCTCAAGACTTGAGTAAAGAAGATATTTATATGAAATTTTTACACAACATGAAGAACGTTATGAAGATTAATTCTGCATCATTAGGTCAAAAAATCCTTTTTTTTTGAGTTATGACGTTCTTTGAGTAAATGAGTATATACAAATGCATCGAACATCTACACCAGAGAATGACAATGAGTACTCCAAAAAATATACATACATAAGTAAATACATAGGCGCGTAGTCATAGTCAAAACAAAGTACACTTTAAGAAATTAAAACCAGAATTTTGTATGGTAATACTGGTTTTAACTTCTTAAAGTGCACTTTCTTCTGACTATGACTACGCAACATAGCCTTAATTTTAGTAACTGCTTATAATCATAATTGAAGCGCAAACTATTCGAAAGCTCACATATTCCCCCTTATTGCGAATGGTGTCGATGACGTCACATCAAGACGACAGTAAAAATTGTCACTTATATACTCTCTGTCGACAAGAATTGACTATTATTAACATGATACATTCCCCCCTATTGGGAATGACGTCGTCGACGTCACATCAAGACAACAGTAAAAATTGTCACTTGTCTACTCTTTGTCAACAAGAATTGACTACTATTAACATGATACATTAATCTACAAGGCCTTAGAGGTTAGTAAGAGAGTGTGAATAAGAGCCAATTGTTGCCGATCAAGAGTGACAATATTTACTGTCGTCTTTATGTGACGTCGACGACGCCATTTAGAATAAGGGGGATTTTCTCTCAAGCAACTATGAATATAACCGATTCCAACATACAACAGCATCTCTATTTCGTTTGTGGGAAAAACTAAATAAAATATGCTACAATTACAAAAAAAAAAAGGCACATGCCTATCAAGCGTATTGACTCTCTGTCATATTTATAGTCGGATTATGTTTATACTCAGACTATTGATATTTAGTCGGACAAAAAAAATATAGTCATAATACTAGATATATTTACTCATCATTCGCCACCGTATAGATACGTTAGTGTATAAAATGGAATGAAAATGAAATTAATGGGTGTGTGTGGCTGTTTGAAAACATGTTTGTGTCTATGTGTGTAAATAAAATAGCCCTTTTTATACACAAGTGTAGCCGATTAATAGTCATTGTATTTTTTTACTCAAGCATATGATTACAGCTTACATATTCTATACGTCTTACTTATAGTTGTTTGTGCTGAGTTATTTAAAAATGCGTGTAAACATTAGAGATCGACCGAAGGCGTTTTTTTTTGGCCGAAGCCGAAGGCGAAGCCGAACTTCGGCTAAAATCCTAAACTTCGGCCAAAACCGAAGCCGAAGCCGAATGTTTTAAATTTTAAAAATGATACTTGTTTTATATGAATTAAGAAAAAAGTTTGCTTTTTTTCGGCCGAAGCAGATTAATCGGTCGAACTCTAGTAAACATACATAGTTGTTGAATTTTTATAGTTATACGTATTCGCTTAAAATTAATGCGTATGTTTGCATATGACCATGCCTTTTTATTTTTAGCTGTACGCATTCATAGTTATTTGACAGACAATACTCGAAGAGTACTTTAAACGATACTTTTGTCATTCTCTGAGAAAAATCCTTACAACTACAAGAACAATAACTCACCTGATGGACACAATAACAATAACTACAATCGCTATTACACGGGGCCAGAAAATATGTAATATTCGTCGGAAACAACGATTTACAAAGTTTTGTAGTCATTAATTAATACCCCTGGTAACCTTCCAAGTGGTCTTTGCATACAATAGGAGGACTTAGCCGTTGGAATTGAGTATTCTGAGCTAGGTCCGTGAGCTTAAGTTGTTGATCTGCCAAATTGGCGACAAAATTCCAAATTCCGTTTTTGCTCTGCTGATCTGAACTTCTAAATCTTACTCTGTGCCACCTTCCTGTGCGACCATACGTGGAAGATAACAAAATTGTCGACCTTCGCATAGTTCTGGGAGGCTGCAGTTATCAGTTGTGGACTGCTGCCATGAACAATCAGACATTAGGTTTTACCTGAATTTATTTATCTTTAGGCCTGTGCCATTTTGGCTTAAGATGCTGAAAATATCTTTCAGCCCTGATTGCAATTTGAAATACAAAAGTGAAATATGTAAACTCCACTTTAGCGAACTCTATCACCGATATCGATAAATTGTTCAGAACCTGAATGACGGTTATAAAAAATTTAACTAATTCGAGGATATTTCAATGATCAGTTTTAAAGAGAAGTAAAAAGTATTTTAATTGAATGGAAAATCTATCAACTGTTTGACTGACTGAATTCTTTAGTTTCATAACAAAGATGACGAAAGCAAAGTGAAATGGCATAATTTATATCTCAAAAGCTGACAATATTTCTATGATTAACGGCCTGTTCCACTAAACGTTCGATCGTTTACTTATATTGAAAACAAAAACAAATATTCTTATTTTATTGTTGTTTTCAATATAAGTTGTCGATCGAGCGTTTTCTGTTGATATCGTGGGAGAGAAATATTAACAGCCTTAATAATTTTTATAAATAAGGCTGTAAGAAATTAACCCCTGTTTCTACAACCCAGACGGTCTACTTGAGTATAAAATTTATATGGAAATCACAAAATTTTTTTGAGTGATTTTCATACAAATTTTCTAGACGAGTCGTCTGCCTGACTTCTAGAAACTGCACATAATTATCAAAAATTAAAATTACAAAAATGGTGTTCGTTTGAAAATAAAATTTTTCTAATTAATTAAAATCATATTTTGAAAGAACGTTTTGACAAATATTATCTCCTGATTTAAATACTTTATTTATTAACTGCCAGTTTATAGCAGACAAGTAACAATTCTCGTCTGGCTATTTATATTGAAAACAAACAAAGAAAATAGACTGACGAAAATTTTTACTTGTCTTCCATAAAATGGCAGTTGATGAGCAGACTTCAAGTGAAATTTGCAAACTGTTGCCACAGGCTAGACGGCTGACTTGAGTAAATAATTTATGTACATATATAAAAAGCGCTCATTTTGAGTTACTCTTATACAAAATTTCTAGACGAGTCAACTGCCTGGCTTGTGGAAACAGAGGCTTAAATAATTTTCGAAAAGAGTGTAATATTTTTTACCAAACTAACGTGTAGATTCCACTAAAGAAGCAAGAGACTTGTCTAGAAAAAATATATATGAAAAACACTCAAACTTTTGAGTGCTTCCAATACAAAATTTTCTAGACAAGTCGTTTGCTTGTATTATGGAAACAACACATACAATTTTTGAGTGATTTTCTTGTGGAAACTTACCCCCTGTTTCCACAAGTCATCAAGTTAAATTGGATTATTCAATTAAAATCAATTAATAATTTTATGGCTTTAGAGAATATATTATTTGTTTTATCTACCTTATTAATTGTTGCTAAAAGTGTGCTCTCATACAGTATTTTATAATTAATCTTCATCTCTACTATTTTCATTTAAATACACAATTATACATACATACTTTGTAAATCTTACAAACTTAAATACATACATAATTCTTGAAATTTTCATCTTTCTAATACTAAGTCCTTTGACTACTTCTTCTCAACAATTATAATTTTTATATATGTATGTATATGTAAATTATTATTTTTATCATGTTCATTTTGTTTAACATAAAAACTAACCTTTAAACATTTTGTTTTTCTTCTTCTTTTTTTCGTTTCTCCCACCCATCCTTCCATAAAAAAAAATTAATCCCACCCATTATTTCAAAATTTATCCAAAATCACATCGTTTGTAAATTTTTTATAATTTTCAATAATCCTTCTGTATCAAACTGAAACGAATCACATCTTCAAATTAATTTTTTAAAAATACGTAAAATCGAAAAAATCCACAAAAAAAACAAAACAAAAACAAAAAACATATTAACTTTAGCGATTCGGCGACTACTAGTGGCGACTTTAAAAATGCTTTAGCTTTGACTGGAGATGGAAATGGGGATCAGCGCAGCCGTTTGGAAATAAAATCAAAGAAGTTTGGTCGTAGCAAATCGAGTGATATATTAAAAAAAGAATCTGTTGCCTTGCCATATGACAAGGGAAAGAATACGTTGACACGTCTTAATTCACTGAAACAATGGGGCCGCAATCGTTTCAAATTTATGCAAAGAAATAATGGAGAGTTAATACAACAGCATGCTCCCACGCTTACCACCATCGATAGCAGTGGCGGTAGTAACGATTTAAATACTTCGGGTACGAGTTCACAGAACTCGTCCACTGAGAAAGCCGAAATATGCTCAGCTTCAGGTTCGGCTAGTGAGTCTTCGAATAAGACATCTTCTACAGCAAAAATTGGTGAAAAATCCGCTACAGATGTCGATGAGGACGGTCGGGTGCATGATTTGATAACACAACGCTCGAACGAAAGTCGGTTTTCGCACGAACGAAAACCTTCGTATTCGTCGTCCGAGAAATCGATTAGTGTTAGCAGTTCAGGCCACTTAAGGGGAAAACTTCACTTGAATTCGGTTTGTGCGAATGTAAAGCTGAGAGACACTTCTTCTTTGAATCGCCAAAGGCGCATCAATGGTTTGGGCAGCAAAGATGACCAGCCCCATTCGAGCAGCGGTAACTGGAGTGCCAGTTCAGAGTCGGGCAGAGCTTCCATAGGCAGCGAAATTACGTTACAACCCAAATCTAGCGCTTCGAATACTTCCTTAAATGTGTCTAGTTTTCATAATGGTTCAGCACCGCCTTCCTCCATGTTAAGTCGTAGAAGATTCCTGAACACATCTGCTTCTTCGAGTGTAACGAGCGACGGAACCGCTACTCCAGACTTACAAATAAATGGCAACAATATGGAAGGCACTTATCCTAATCATTTAGATGACGAGACCAGCTCTGCTTATTCGTGCGATACAGAGGGTTATTATACCTCCTTTCACATGGACAGCGGTCTTAGAACTTTAAAAGAAGAAGAATTCAATATGGGCAATTTCCAAATTGGAGGTCAACCATTCAATGCGTCTTTTGGCCAAAATCAGTCATCGTATAATAACAATTCGCAGCAAACGTTAGTGGCAGAAAATGAATATGAATTGTTTGGCAGGGGCTCTACATCCACCACCACCAGTTCTGCAGGTACAGTTTGTACTACTCTAATGGGCCACAACAGTGGGCCCGAGCAATCCAGTCTTAATAATAGCCTGACAAGCTGTGGCCCAGAAGTACCCGAACGCATAAGTTCTCTGCGACATAGTACAGCTTCCACCTCTACACTCGAGCGTAGCATATCCAGCAGTACAATAGGCAGTACCTTGGAAAGAACCGGCACCATTAAGAGAAATACCAACGCTACTCTCAAGTTGGCAGCTTGTAGTGATGAGATAAGTGATAATATTCAAAACATAGACACGCCAGAGTCCCAAGAAGAAGAATTCAACTATGACGAACAAATTAAAAAGAGGCAGGGGCTACCACTACCTGCGACTTCAAATGAAATTGAATATTCGGAAAGTTCTGATCTGGAAGGCGTTGAACGTATAGAACGCATGCGACAAAAAACTGCGTTGAATGCCAAACGTATACCCTCAATGTGTATAATAACGCCATCTACTAGCGATGACGAAAATCAAGCACACGAAGAGCATGACATTTCACAAGATGACGACGATGAAGATGAGCTCAACAAGACGCTAACAGAAGACAATTTTAAAGATTTAAACGAAACAGAAGCAGAATCAGACGAGAAGATTTCTTCCCAAGACGTCGATAACAATTTGAATCATGTTAAAGCTTTTGCCAACATGTCGTTAATAGACAAACTAAAGGTTGTTTTGCCAAATGTTAAGAATTCGCCCTCAAAAGCTTTGCCCTCACAAGAGCTTGCTGTTATCAATGATGACAAGCTTTATGACTTGGCCGGCGAATACGTTTACATCTCAGCTGATGTTAGCAATAATAACAAAAAAGCTTTACAGGCTGCTCACAATATTCCCAAAGTTTCCTCACACACTGGCCTTGGTATTTACTACTCGAACAATGTATTGCATAGATTGCCAAAACCCACAGAGTACGTTTCATTGAATGAGTTGCCACGAAATATACAAAAAGCTTATGCTAAAGAATCTCAGCTGTTGAGTAGTAAAAGTGAGAAGGGTAGTTTTAATAGAGAAACACAACTACACGAACAAAGAAACAAGCAGAGCGCAGAATCGCAATTTGTTGAGGAAACAAAACAAAACAATATGAAAACAATGGCAGCAGCAGCAGCAGCAGCAACAACAGCATCCATTCCCATGTATGCTGAAATAAATGAATTGCGCTCAGAAATTGCAGCATCTGCTTCATCGAATGCTCTCAACTATTTGCAAAACACACCACCATCGTCAGCAACCTCTTCGCCGCATGTTTCACCCCATAAAGGAGCCAGAGTACGTTTAAATGCACAAGGCAAACCAATTTATGATTCCGATAGTTTGAAACGACGCAAAGGCGCGCACACAACATTCGCACCGGGTCCGTACGTTAAACAGCACCAAGAGAATATCGAAGACAACCACGAATACACGAAGGAAGTTGAAAACGAAAGTACTGATACTACAATACGCAGAAAGATAAGTGAAAGTGTTAATCCAGTCGCAAAATTACTTCTACTCAACAAAGGCAATGCAAATCCACGAAAAATTGCCAATGTCCGTCCTATCATAAATAAATCACATCTCCAAAGACCACTGCCCTCTACACCGGCGGAAGAGCAACAAAAAAACACTGCCAACGAAATGTCAGGCTTTTATATCACTTCCCAATATACAGTCTATAACAAAGACACCGGCAACAGCATCCCTACTGCTGCCAACAGCACCAAACATTTGATTGCCAATGGCACAAATCCCTATTTCCATCAACAGTCCACCACCATGATGCATTCTCCATCAACTAAATCAACAGCTTCAAGTACTGGCTCCACCATTTCATCAACGGCATCCTCATCACATTCATCCACAACAACCACAACACAAAGTGGTTCATCCAAAGATGACGAAGGTAAGCTTTATAAACCTATAAGTATTATAATGTCCACAACCATCCCAGAACCCTCTTCCAAAGCACAACAGCTACACCATGTAAATAATACAAAATTTAACAAAAACTGCAATGATTTAAATGAACTAACATCATTATTAAGCATAAAAGAAGTTGAAAGAAATGCTTCCCTAAATTCATTACAAAATGATAAAAATAACTTAGACAAAGAAATCGAAAGCCAAGAAAGAAAAATTAAAAATGATAAATCATTAGAAACCCCCACTCCCATTCCATTAACATACTCTCCACCACCACCACCTCTACCACCCAGAGATTTAAAATACCAAAATTTCAAATACAAACAAACAGCTGCGAATAATGCACTTCCGCCCCAACCAGAAGTGGATGTAAATCCAAGTGACGACAATGTTGTTGTAACAGCAGCAACAACAACAACAAACAAAGAAAAATCGATTCAATATAACGATGACCCAAAAACGAACTTCAAGAAGCCAACGACAACGACCACGAACAACGACAAACTTCTAAACTCCCCAAACAGTGCAAAAACGCATTTACAGACACCACCACCAACGCCAGCTTCTCCAGCTCTTTCCTCCATTACCTTTGACAAACATATGCCTTTGAAACGTAACAACAGCTATAGACTGGCAAATGATGATTTGCAATTGGAAATGAACAAAGAAAAACAAAATTTACGCAGTGACGATACCAAAGATTGTTCTGCTCTTGTGGCAGCTACACCAAGTCCACGTCATTTTCAATCTTTGCCAAGAACAAAAGTTAAGAGTATTTTACATAACACTCTAGACGATTCAAGTCCAAAATGTTGTAACTTATCTACCCAATCCGCGCTAGGCTCAACGCCCCAAAATAATGCTGCGACTCCTAATTCCAATAACCAACAATCGGCAAGGAAAATTGCCAAATCTTTTGAACGTTTAGTAGATGAATTTTCTCTATCGACCATTTCGATGGATTCCTCCTACTTGCGTAATAAATCTTTGGAAAATTTCGATGACTCTCCTTCGATTTTATTACCAAATTTAACTGTCAACCATTCCGTCTTAAACGAACAGAAGCATGATGACAAAGATGCCGGTGACTCAGACTCAGACTCAGATTTGGACTGTCTGGTTGCACCCACTATACCGCAAATTAAATACCATAAATCCTTTATAGAGGCCGTATTAATGAAACCGTTGAAAATAATACGACCAACTGGCGGTGGTGACAGTCGCAAGAGAATTTTGCAAAAATTTGAAGTTACCGAAATTTGGTAAAATTTCTTTCGAAGGAGAAATTGTTATTATTATTAAAAAAAAATTCCTTGGGAAGCATGCATTACAGTTTCGTTTTAATTTTGTATACATACATAATTGCACTCACAATTCGTAACTTGTTGTCGGAATCGTAGGTTGTATAAACACGTTGTTGGTAATTTCTATAAAAACATTTGTTTATTATCATATATACGACCTAAGACTCCGACAATAGCTTGTGAGTTGAGCAAATATTAAATTAGTAGAAAGTAGAATAACTTCGAATTAAATGACGCGGCGGGATTAATACAAAATTAATTATAAAAGTATGTGATTTCTACACTAATTATCAGGTTTAGTTGAAACTTCGGACATCAATAGAGAAAGAGTTAGAGTTTGTGACAGGAAAGAGATATTTTTGACTTCAAGAAGTCTAATTTCAATATCTTAAAATGTTTGCTATGAAACATTTTTGAAAATGTTATCAAGAAATTTAAAGAAAACTGTACAACAAATCAAACTTTTTCCAAAATATCAAGGTTCCAACTAGGGATGTAACCATACGCCTTTTTTTGCCGATACGATACCCATACTAAAATATAAGCGATACCAACACCGATACGCGTATTGAATTTGAATTCATGGTAAAACTAACAACAAATTAAGGGCCTGTTGCACGATGTCGACAACGTTCGACTTGTCTCACACTTGCATGTGAAACAAAATCAAAGTTTTTAAATTCTTTTATTATGCAAAATTACAGTGTGAAAGATTATGAATATTTAAAAATTTATTAAGAAGATTTTTTCGTTAAAAACAGACGATTTTGCAAAACCGTCTGAACCAGAATTGCAGTGGAAAATAGTATCTACTGGATTTAGCAATGACAGAACGTTTCACTGGTATGGTCCAAAGCAAATTATTAGAATTAAAAGAAACAATTTCGTATTCCACTTTGATTGTATGCTCTGCTTTTTAGTGAGTTATTTCTCTTAGGGCCACTTTTTGAGCTCAAGATTAGAAGAAGGTTAGGTTACGTTAGGTAAGGGTGGCAGTCAGAATCCCGGCCTCACTTAGACCATTTTAGTACATTGTGATACCACGGATGAGTCCCCACTGTCGAACCAATCAGAACCCAATATAAAGCTTCTAATAAGTTGCAGTTCAACACTAGCAACGTCAGAACTCAATAGCGCCCATTTTGGCCATTCTCTTTCTTGCAAGTCCAGGACAGTGACACAGAAAATGTTCTACACTTTCATCTTCATCGATATCCTGGCAGCTGCGACAAAAAGCATTGTGTTCGACCTTTAACACACTAGTGTCCGTTATCATGGACACTAGAATCGAGATTTGTTTCCTATCTTAAAATTAAAGAAGCTGTATTTTTCCTATTTAGATGAGTCCATAACTGCCTTATGATCACATAATCATTTTTGAGACTCACCTTCAATTTGTTTCATCTTCTGCCTTGCGCCTAAGCCCACACATTCCGCTGGAACTTGTAAGGCTATGCCAGTTCTAGCAAGTTCATCAGCCCCTAAAGTTCTCCTGAAAGCCTCTATGCCACGGGATTCATATGTTAATCAAAGTTGTTGAAGTGACATTCACCTTCAACCAATCCGCAACTTCTTTTATAGCAAGTATCTCTGCCTGGAAGACACTGCAGTGATCCGGAAGACGCTTTGCAATACGAAGACCTAAAGCCCCTGAAAAGAAAATATTGCACAATTTTTTTGACATTGAAAAAGTAAATAACATTGCCACCGCATTACAGAATTGTCTTGATTGTACGAGTACAATAAATATTAAAAGTTTTTTTGATATTTGCCAATATATTGTGCCATTTTCGAATCAACATGTTTTTTTTTTATTTCCTAAATCCTAGTTTGCACTATACAAGTCTTATTGCTAAGCTGATTAATTTTATGTGGAGAGAGAGACAAGGGGAACAGAAACGTTTCTTTTCCCCTCATCTATCTCTGCTAACAAACTAATCAGCTTAGCAATAAGACTTGCATAATGTAAACCAGGACTAACTTTACCATCGCTACATTGGCTGAGTTTTTGCAACTCGAATTGTAGTTGTAAGAAGTATGTAACAACAACAATTCTTCATTACTTTTGCAAGTTAATAATTGGTATTATGTTAAACATTCATTTAAACAAGTGAGAAACTCAACCAATAACATATTCGAAACAAGAACTCTATAATAAACATGTTTTTTATCTTCTTACTTTAACATTACTTTATATGCCGACTTTGTTTCAGCGCAAATTGTAGTTGTAAGGTGATGTAATTGAGAATAAATAACAGTATTCGTTGTTTGATGCAAATGATCTAGCGTAAGTGTAAATACCCAATAAATACACACATAATCCAAAAGCTACGATATTTTGCGCTTACAGAATACCTGGGATTTCGCGATGATGTCCGTATGGATGTACATATCTATGTATGTATGATATGTGTGTGTGATCGAAAGCAGATTTGTCGTATTCGAAATATGTTGAGCTCTCTAAGATGTCGTAAGCTAGTGAATCGGTTCGTTTCTGTAGATTTCGTTTCGTGTTGCTGTTTTCTCAAATCCGATCACGTGTGAAATCCGATATCGTGTGAATCGTTCGGCAGATATCGTTGTCGAAAATTTTCTAACAAATTAATTTTTTATGTTTATGAAGTAAAGACTTCGTCAAATAAGATAGATAGTGACAGATTTCTATAAACTTAAAAAGTGTTCCGGATGCCTTAAGTCTGTGGCTTAGCGGGAAGTTTTAGAAATGGCCATCGCGATGGTCAACTGGTTCCCATATTTTTCTTCTTTCAATTACAAGCCTTGCCTGCATTTGAGGACACCCTTAAGTCTCTACAATTGAAAATTTCATAAAGAAGCCCAAAGGCGCACTTTTGTATTTGAAAAAATGTAAAGGCATATTGTTGTGGCATGACTGCTACTTAAGAGCTTTTTTATTTAGCATAAATCCCCCTTTTTGTCTCCGTCTACATAGTAGATCATGTACATATGTATGTATGTATATATGAATGTATGTATGTATATTAATTATCACAAATAGGTTTTTATCTCTGGTAAACAAAGAGGGTGTTTTAAACTGGTGTTTAAATAACAAAATTTAAATAATTCATTTACAGTAGTTATGATTCAGGGTTAAGGAAATGTTGTAGTGGCACTGCCACTGCCACTCCCACTGAAGTGGTTTGGTAGTTAGCATAACACAAAAGTATTTTCAAGGAGTCTAATTAGTAAAAGCCAGCAGGTGGTGTTTAGCATAACTAAGGGCCAAATTGTGCTGAGATTTAAAATAAACAAAAAAATAATAATAGGAGAATATCTTATCACTTGAATTTCTTGAGTTACTTTATTTTTTTAAATTGTATTGCATACATTCATAAATATTTACACAAAATCATATCTATCTACTATGACTAAGAAAAAACTTCATAAACTTGTTCGTTCAAGAGGTAGTAAGTAGTAGACTGTTAGGATTTTTTATTTTTTTCAACATTTTTTAAATGAGGAAATAATGTGTTCTGCTAATAATGAACAAAGACCCAGATTTTGAATTCATCTTAAATGGTTTTTCATTTACTGACTTCTGAAAAATGTAAAAAAAATTTTGCTAAGTCTAAAATCAAATCCTTTTCCGTATAGATAAACACCAAAAAAAAACATCAAATGTTTTCAAGAGTCTTTATACTATGTTTCCAACGGCATGATTTAGACATATTATGGTGATTTGAACAAAACATGTTATAGTATGGTTCCACCGACTTTAAATCAAGAAGGTTTAAGTAAATCACTTCAAAGTGTTTCCACCGAGCTTGTGAGTGATTTGTTGTTCGAATTTTCGTATTCAATTTATGCACGTGCCTTTTAAGGTGGGCGCAGCAGCTGTAGCGTGAATTTTATTCACATGTGGTTGACATTTAATATTTATTATTTATTAATATTTATTATTTGTAATTTTAAAAGCAACGCAGGTTTGCATACATAAATCGAGTTCGAAAAATAGTATTTTCGACATTATTTAAAATAAATCAACTACTTTGAGGAGGTTTATCCATATGCAAAAGGTATTGTAAATCATGTATCTCGATCAAGTCACCTTTCAAACAGAGAAAACTAAATCAAAATCGGTCCAGCCGTTTGGGCTGTACGTGGACACGGACAGACACACAAATACACAGACACACACTACAAACTTATAACACCTCCTTTTTGGTCGGGGGTTAAAAAGGAAACAATAAAAAATTAACAAAGAATAACTGCTGTGTTAAAAATAAAATTGCCACACAAATTTTGACTAAAGCAAATATGTAATACAAATTATTTTTTTTTATAGTCTCGTAAGAATTTAACTTCAATTTCAAAAGAGATCACGATATTCTGATTAAAACTGTGGAACTGTATTTTGGATAAATAAGACGAGATCCTTATTTATAATTTTATAATTGCAATAAACAACAAAATATTTACCAAGATTTTCAAATAAAAATCGTTGCCTGTCACATCTAATAAACTTTTGTACCTTAACAATGTTCCTTCAACGTCTACTCGGGGCACAGTCCGTCACAAATAGCAAAACCAAATTTTTATTGAAACTAACGTCCGTAACCACCGCGTAATAAAGAAAAATTTATACACTACATGGAACATTGAAAATGAGATTTAGATGGCGAAAAATAAAAATAAAAATTTTGAGCAACACATAAGCTTGCAAGAATATTAAAATAAAAAAATTCTACAAAGTATCAAAATATGCCCTAAAAGCATAAATTATGCTCTAAAAACTAGAAAATATGCTAAAAATATGCGTGTAAAACTGATATATGCAAAAATATGCTTTAAAGGGTAAAATATGCAAAAATATGCTTTAAAGGGTAAAATATGCAACAATATGCACTAACAAATCGATGCCAAAATTCATATAAAGTTCTGAAACGGATAAATAAATATCTTGTCCCTGCATTAATACGTCATACAAGAAAAGAACATGCAATTGCATATTTGCGGTTTCCCTGGTTAAAACATTTTATTTCGATAGCGCGTTTTATCAGCCACCCAGCAAAAAAAAAAAAAAAAACATTGTGTACATAAGTATTTTTGATTTAGATACTCGATTAATTTCAGTTAATGTGTTATCGATTTTATTATACCAAAGTTCATTGTTTTAAAACCTTTGTTTCATTCAGACAGTGCAACTGCCGTTTTCCACCCTTAAAACTGTTCCTGGTGTCCATTGAACTTGCTTTGTAGCAAACAAATTTTTGAATTGTTAATAAAAAGAAAGCATAATAAATGATACTTTATTGCCTCTCAAGAACACATCACTTATGTACGAGTTTTTAGTCAAGATGAAGAGGGATATACATACATATATACATACATACATATGTACATATCTTAATTCTTTTATCCACTTATTTAATTTTTTAGAATAAATACATTAACGTTGCCTTGACCTTTCCTCCTCTCCTTTCATTGAGTAATCTTTTTTCTGCTTTAATGTAAAATTAGGGAGGTGCACATTTTGCAAAAAAAAAAATAAATTAAAACCCCTTTTAAAATTCGACTATTATATTTGCTAGAACATTTTCTGATATCGACAAACCAAAATTAAATTTATGTATGTAAAACCCCTTTTAGACACGCAAAATTTACTTTGCAATGTCTTAATTCAGCTAGCTGGAAGACAGAGTTAGGAATGCTTTCTCTTTCTGTCTTTCTCCCAGCTGAATTAAGACTTTGCAATGTAAATTTTGCATGGCTAAAAAGGATATTTTACGCTTTTGCGTTTTTCGATATAATTTGAAAAGTTAAAATTTTTCTTATACTAAAAAACAATAACAATAAAATAAATGGAATGGAAAAAAGGACCTGTGAATTACAAGGAGTTGAAAATATTAGACACACAATAATTTTTTCCCTTGAAATTTTTTCCATTTTCCCGAAATTGCTATCGTGAATAATTTTTCGCTGTAAATGTATACCCTTTTGATTCTCCTTATCTAGAATAATATTTTTCAATGGGATTTTTCCACTTTTCCCTTGGTTTTGTTCACTTTATTTCTGCAGGAGAAATGAATTAATAGCTCGCTTAATATCCATATTTTTCTTCCAATTGTATATTAAGCTTAGGTTAGGATTGGAAGGGTGGTGCTATACCGCACCACCATTCGTAGATCCAATTGGGTCCATTGTGATTCCCTTCTATTGTCCATTAAAAAAGTAATATTTGCCATCCACACCCCCCCCCCTCCCCCTCAAATGGTAACCAAAAGTGATCCTATTATCCATCATTGAGCCACCGAATTTCCATGATGAAACCTCTTATGTCCTCTAGTTTACACTTCCCGATATCAGTAATGCTCGCATTTAAACGTCTGCTCAGCCATATAAGCCTAAGACGTTGCAGCTTCGGGCAGTCACAGATAATATTATATATTAAAGGTTATAAAGAATTATTTTTAGAACAAGATCAGTAAATAATTAACTGCAACACCTTTTTTTATAGTAGAAAAAAGAGTGCTTTTCATATAAACTCTCTAATCAAGTCGACCGTCTGTGTTGTGGAAACAGGGGAAACTCAAAATTTTTGTTTGTTTATTATTAAACTTATGCCCTAATTCTGTTCGACGATTGTACCGTCTTGTCTATGGACGAAAAAAAAAGCCGAAGTTGTGATTCTACAAAACAATTATTATTTATTGTCTATGCTAGAAGGTTCGTGTATTTGCTTTATCATTTTGTTCCAAACCTTATATCCAACACATATTTTTTTTATATTCTTCAAACTATTGTACAGTACTTTAATTTAATTTTTATGTTTTAAAAACATGGCAATAATATTTTTATTTTTCATTATCAAAGACAACAACCATTTTTGAAGAAAATAATTTAGAGAATTCAAAAACAAGAACTCAAAAGTATTTTCAAACAAAAACGTCCTAAATCTTCTTACTGAATAAGGGCATTAAATTTGTTTAATTTTAAATTAATTTTTAAGCTTTACAAAACTTCTTCGCTTTTTTTTAAATTCACTGGGGACTGATAGCGGGGAAAACCAAATTTCCCTTCGAGGGGAATAAAAACATCAAAAAATTCAAGGACCACAAAATCGATTTATTAAAAAACATTTTGCTGATGTTTTACTAACACTTGAAGACTACTTTTTTTTAAAACACATTTCCGTTTTTTTCTCGAAAGTCCTAAAATTTTTTCCATAGGACAATTAATTTTACAATTTACAAGTAATTTCTTCAAAAATTTTGTGTGTACGTATCAGAGGAAGAAGAAAAAAAAAGAAAAAAACAGGGAGAGGCCGTATTTTCTTCTTCTTATTTTTATAATAATAAAATAAGAAATTTTGTTTTTCTTTTCAATACAAGTAATCGATCTAACATCTTCTGTCTACATCGTGGAGACAGGCCGTCATTCTTTTTTAAAAAGATTTATTTACAAAGTTTACTATGTATATTTGCTTAGCAGCAACGAAATGCATCTAGACGTGCTAAACCACCAACAAATAAATCTTTTAAATTAATTAATTTATGTTCAGAAAAGTTTTGAACCATAAACTTTCTCTCTTTCTATTGTATCCCTAATGTTTCTTTAGTGTACACATATTTTTGTATATACATACATACATACATATGTTTGTATTTGTAGAGGCTGTAAGAATGGCTACTTGGCATTTTTAACAGATTTCTAGCATTTTAATATCATCACAACAATCGACTATTAAGATATTTCCCTTTTGTTTCTTATACAATAACCAAAAAAAAAAAATTGCATTGTTTGAATCAATTACATTTGATATTCATTTTATGGGTGTAAAGCACTCGTATAACATACTACGATGTACATACATAAAACAACATTGAACAATATAATGGAATGTCATATACTTTTCAAAATGAAAAGCAATCTATATCTCGCATGTATAAATATACGAGGGCGGTACCAAAATTAGCCGTACTATTAAAGAAAAAAAGAAAATTGTGCATATTTTTCAAGATAATTTCCTTTTAGCTGAACTGTATAGCTTCTTAAAATATCCATCAACCCGAAACTCCACTGTGCCTCTTCATTGTTGGTGTCAAATTTGGAAACAGGAAATAATCCTAGGAAGTATTGTTATTGTTGTTGTTGTTGTTGTTGTTGTTGTTGTTGTTGTCATAAATACATATGTATATACGTATTTTCAATAACAATTATATGGCAGTTCTTCACATTTTAATTTCACGTGGAATACAGTACACATCCGAATATATGTATTTCTGGCATCAAACTGAAATAAATTTTATTTTGTTTATAACTTAATACATTTGCTTTTTATTATTTTGAAAATTTCATCAAAAATTAAAAATGTTTGTTTTCCTTTGCTTTTGCTTGTTTAAATTTAAAAACATATGGTTTTATTTTACTGTATACTTTACTGGCAAAAATTTATCCAGCAAAGATTTGGCTTTACTCACGCAGTCAATGAAATGTTATTTTTTTTTATTTCATAATCGAAAGCAAACCATTAAAATCAAGTAAAAAATTTTAAAAACTTTTGAATTCTCGAACGCAGCTATTATGTATCATGATATTGAATACGTCATTAGCTTAACATGAATGACAATTTAAACGGCAAAAAATGAAAGGCACAGAAAGTTGTAACTATGACAATCATGTTGATTCTTTTGTACACAGTTGGGGGGTTCAAAAGGCAGTCCTAAGTGTCATCGTATCATGTTTTAAAATTTTTGTTTGAAAGAAAAAACAAAACCAACAACTTATGAATTGAATTAGGCTACTGTTCGTAACGCTTTTTAAGCCAAATTACATGTGATAATTATTAATGAACAAATAACATCAAGTTAGTTGTAAATATTCTGACAACAACACATAGTTGAACGGAACAGCCAGCCGTTTTCGAAGGCCACTAAACCTTCCTCATCAGCGTTCTTCTGTGTTTTGGTCCACCGTGTGTGGTGTCAGTTGATGTAGATGTCTGCCCTATATACGAAACTTTATTGCAAATGGAATATGTGAATTGGTTTGATTCATTGCATTTTTCAATTTGCTCATAGTATATATGTTTGGTAATGAAGGCTCAACAATTTACCATCTTTCATATATATTACAACAGTCTTACCATTGTCAACAACAATTACATTAAAATAATTTAAGACATTATGACAATATGACCCTTACGACTACGCTTTGAATCCCCCCAAGTATATATTTATTTCCTAATCCGTTTCATACCTACAGCAATTATTTTAAAAGCCAGTAGTACGATTTGAGCTTAAAAATAGTATAAGAAAGTAATCAAAACTCTCTAAGCTGTTAACTGAGTCTTGCCTAAATCCACATGTTTCCCTTCTCAACTAAGCAGAAAAAAATTCCCTGCATAAATAATGTCAAGTAAATTGAAGTTGCATAAAACTCAATAGCCAAACTACATACTTAATAAATGAATACTTTTAAAAATTTTTATAGGCATTTCCTCAAGTCGTTGCATTTTCTTCTTCCTACTTCTGCTATCGTCTATAACAAAGCATCATTAGGAGTTTTTACAAAATGTTAAAAATAAATATTTTCACGATATTTCTACATACATATGTACATATCGCTACCTTAATATAGAAAGGACCTAACTCATTATTTTTTCGAAATCCAGATTTTTGCATTGTTTGATACATTAGATGTTCTTCTATCGAAATATATAAAAAAATAGGTTTAAAAAAATAATTAATTAGGGCCCTTCTATATTAAGGTAACGACATAGATATGTACGTACAAGCTTACATGTATTTGTTATTGGCAAACTTTTTAATTTTAAAAGCCTGCCTTTTGTACATTGTCATTTATCCTTTAGTGGCCTTCATATATTGCAATTATAAAATACAAGCAACTTTCACAGAAGTGCAATTCATGTTTTTTTTTTCTTCTCTCGAACTTGGTTACGTATCCATCTCTTACGACCCACCAAACATACGTATGTATGTATGTACGTGCATGCATTAAGTTGCAAAAAGTAAACACGAGTAGAAAAATTTATTTTTACCGCATTATGTCTGCAAAAATTTATTGGCAATAGCAAAAAGAAAAAAATCTTTTGATAACGTCAAAGTTTGAAAAGTGACCATGTTTTTCAGACATTAACATGAGACTGATGCCAGCTGTTTAATTTAATTTAGTTTTCCAATTTGTCAACAATGCTTGGAAATAAATAACTTTTAATACGATTAGAATTCTTTTTTATTAGTAAAATTATTAAATTTATCATAAAAATTTTAGTTTTAAACTTTTATTGCGAAACAAATAAATAAGTGCACTAACATGCTAACAGTATGATACGGCACGGTACGTCTACGGTAACGTTCGGTTAACGAAACCTCCACTTGCAACGGTTTTGCCATTAGTTGTGACCAGCGATGCCAACTTGGTGCTTTTGGCACTATTTTTAGTGGTCTTTGAAAACTCAAAACGCCAAATTGTTAGCCTAGTGCCAAACGATGAAAAAGCACTAAGTAGTGCTTTTAAAAAAATTTTGTATATTTCATCAAATTACTTTAATAAAAACCTCATGTATTTATTTTTTCAGTGTAAAGCATACCCTTTTTGGCTGATATATTTCATTAAATAGAGAATAGCTTAAAAATATTAAACATTATTAAACTCACTCGTTTGGATATTCATTCGTTTTTCACGTTAGTGCTTTTTACGCTTTTTAAATTTCAAAATTACGCTTTTTAGTGCTTTTTTAACTTTTGATGTGCTCTTAGAGCCAAAAAAAAGTTGACATCACTGGTTGTGACTTTGTTTCATTGGTCACTTTCCAACACTAACATCTGTTATAAATCACTGAATAACAGGGCTGGGGAATTTGATACAATCATACTATTTTATTGCCAATATTTTTTTTTAATTCATGCGAAAATTTTATGCAAAACCCAAAGAATAAATTAAATATTTTCGGTCCTATTCGTCAGAAATATTTTTGGTTTATAAAACAAACTTTTTATACAAAAACAGTGTTCCATAATTGCGAGCCATAACCATTAAAATTCAAATCGAAAATTATGTCGCTTAAACTTTTTCGGCGGTTATGGCACGATTGATCGCTTAGGCATTAAATGGTGCGATATTGTTGACCACTGACTGAACCTTTTCTCGAAATAAAACGTTTTCGTAAAGTTTTCTTTAATAAGTTGATTGCCTCGGTTTAGCGCATGTAATGACGTATTCTTTGGAAAACATGTTTTCAGTAAACATTCCATCCGTTTATAATCAAGGCCACTCTACTACTCATTTACATTACGTCCTTGCCGTGTTCATTTTAAACAAAGAAAATACCATTTGCCATTTCCTCTAGATGTAACTGTGCCTGGGTAGTTCCTCCTAAACTTTCTCGCTTCATATACGGTGATATTGCACAATGATCAAAAAAATTTCTCACCACATAGCAGAAATATTCCCGCATTGAGCAAAGATTTTTGAAATAAATTGAAACAATTTGCACAACTCGTTATTCAGGCGTTACTTTAGCTATTGCCTAATCGCAAGTCAGTGTGGTAAACGTATGACAGAAAAATTAAACTTGAAAAAAAACGAAAGGAGCCAAGACCAGTGCGAAATGAGCTAAGTTGCCATTACTGACTAACTCTGCAGACACACTAGAGTGGTTCGAAAAAAAATTGTGTCAGTCACCCCCTAGGATTAAAAGTAATGTAAAAACAATTCCAAACATATTTTTTTATTTTTTTGCCACGCCTACAAATACTGTCATTTTAGTATTTTGTTTACTGTGTCGCCATTTTTAGTCCGATCATAAAATTTTGTATACCGGTTTTCATGACATAAAACTCTGTTCGTAAAGTTAGTTTCATTTTATAAATTCCTCCGACGAAGCAACATCTAAAAATGGTAACTTCACTGAATGTGCTGGTGCGAACAGCTGTTCAGATTGAACATTAAATTGGAAGATAAATGGATAGGTGAAATTGAAAGCAATCTAGTTGTCAATTTAAAAAGTTTGAGTTTGTTAGTAAAAGTGTGAGAGTATTGCAAATTGAAAGGAATTGAAATTCAAAAATTGAATGTGTGGCCTCCAAGTAAAATAAATTTGAAAGGTGGATTCACCCAAAACGAATTCACACCAGGATGTCTCGATTTGCAACTCTGTATATTCGCCTTGTATATTTGCTATTGTAACATTTTCTGCTGTCAGAAAATTTCCGAATTTTTTTGCTTGTTTTGACACAAGAGAAATTAACAGCTGATCACCATTTCTTGAATTCAGACCACCTGGTGTCAATTCGCCTTGAATTCGTTCATGTTGTTTATATGCGTGATTTGGTTATGATTTATACATTTTTCCGGACAAAGTTGTACTGAGTTGCAACTGCTTTTAATGTTTTCAGGCAAAGTTGAACTGAACTGCCAAATAATACATACATACATATGTATATTGTTTGCATAGAAAAAATTTTAATTGGTCTTTATTCATTTCAATTGCTATTAAGATAAGCACTTGACTTTTATCCATTTTTCAGAATTTGTTTTAAGAATTTAAATTTTGAATTTTGACACCGATAAACCGAAACAAAACGTAATCAGCTGTCGCTGTACTGCTACCCTGTAAACCGAATACGATTTCTTTTTCATATGTTACTTGTAATTTTGTGGATAAATTTTTCAAAATGGTTGAACCGTGTTGCAAAAAACTCCCAGGTCAACATGGGTGAAGAGTGGAAATAATAATATTATGCACATTTTATTTGTTAAAAAATACGAAAAAGGTTGTTTAATTTTTATATGGACATAACATAATTGAAAATATCTAAAAATTACTAATTATTAAAACTGGGGTTCCAGACTGTAATTAGAAACGAGGAAAAATAATTGAATTTCAATACTAAAGAGGCCCTAATGATACACAATTGATGCGAAGTTTGTTGCATATGCTGCATCGTTTTGGAGCTCTCGTTTTTGCCTCTCAAATTTATAAGCAGCTTCTTAATTTATGTTTATTTGATGTTAGTTTCATTTAATAAACCTTTTTTTTCTTATACATTTAAGCAAATAATTTTCTATTTTAATTTAAAAAGCATCAAGAATTATATTTGTGTTGTAACTAATATGATATTTTGTTTAATTTCTTTGTGTTGTAATTAACTCCTAAATTATTTTTAAAATATTAATTTACATAGATTTTTACGATTCCTTGTTAATTACATAACCTAAGTTGAGTTATATTTTAAAGTAGTCATTTTATGTGAATTTAATTAACAAAATGGACCCAAAATACACATACACACCGACAAAAGTGAAATAATAATAATAGATAGCTGGTAAACACTTGTATATTATTTAAGGAGCCGCAGAACAAAAGGTGCTTTTTCGCATTTCTCGAAAAATTGGTTTTTTTGGTATTTTTGTAATATTTAGGTTGAAATCTTGTAGAAACAATCAAGTTAGCGTTATTATTATTTTTTCACAAAGTAAATGGGTTCTAAAAAATTGATGCTTAACAAAAGGTGTTTTTTTAATATATTAGATCAGGTTGAAGCACATTCAGTCAAAATTTTATCGTCATATATGTGTATTCGCATTACACAATGTACTTTTTCCTTCTATTAACAAAACGTGCTATTTTACTTTTTTTTAACAAGAGGTGTTTTTTTACTTTTTTCCTTAAGAAAAGGTGCTTTTTTGCTTTCTTTTTTGCAAAAGGTGCTTTTTCCGAAATAAAAATGGAATTATATCAAATATCCTTAACATTTAATGGGGTGACTTATGACAGTCAGATGCATCTATAGATACATAAGTAAAAAACTTGTTAGCATTTCCAGGTTCTTGCAGTTTTTTAAAGGGGCGAAAAATATAAAGCTCGATTTCCCAAAAATTTCAAATGAGCAAAAAAGCACCTTTTGTTTTGCGGCTCCTCATTTGCACTGAAGAAAAAAATTTTCATTTAATAAATTGCTTACTTTATTAAGACAAGAAAAAAGAGTTTAAAATTAAAACGTTATAAGCACTTTCCGTTAAAAAAATACATTTTGTTCATTTAAAGAAATGTTTTTAAAGCATTATTTGACAGACATGAATTTCAAAGAGTGCTTTCGTTTTTCCTAAAGAGTTGCACTTACAAATGTCCAAATATTTTGCATTTTTCCACCGTACAAAATCACTGGGTATGCAATACCCTGAATTTTATTTTTTTGGATACCCTACAAGAACAGTGAAAGCCAATTGTGCAGTCATATGACCAGCAGTAGTGATAAATATATCCATCACATCCTAGAACAATATTTCTATAAAATTCTTAGGGCCTAAATTAATAACTTGATGTAAAAATTCGTGTACGTGTGAATTTTATACTAACCCAGCTGCAAATATTGAACATGTATACCTAATATGTACTTCGTGTCTTTGCAAATGTGTTAGTGGAAAATTTTTTATGTGTTAGTTTTTGCCATAAATTTTTGGTAGGGTACTTATACATATATTTTAGGAGAAACAATCCTGTATGATAAAATTTACAAATTTACATTAATCAAATTCATGACAGCAGGCTACCTTTTGGAACCTGTCAAAAATAGAATACAGGTGTGTATATGAAAGTGATTATTTTCACGACAATACCGCTACACTACCATAAAACTACGGTTATCGCTGTCGCCAAATTAAACTTTTTTCTATTCTTGTAAGCGACAATGAGCAAATGTGGTGCTGCCAATATAATAATAAAATGTGAAGCGAATGATAAATTAAAATTAATTATTGATTATTATTTGATAGAAAGAACATCCAAAAATTCATATAAAGAAATAAATTGGTTAATTTTTATATTTTTACGTGATATAAATAAGTACGAGTATATTTTATATAGGTAATTCTATTTTTATAAATGTGAAATATTTGAAAGTGGCACCACTTTGTATGTATGTATATACAAATTTCAATGTCAGTTGCATGGTGTAATCATACAGGTGACTGCGCAAGGATTTGGTATACAAAAATACGGTAACCATAGCTTTGTAAGGAACCGAAAAACGTCAAAAGCACAAAAATAATTGTACTAAAACAAAACATAACGAAATGTTTGACAGTCGTCAGCTATAAAGCAAAAGATTATCAGCGGAAGTAGCGCTGCCACCTGGTTATATACACCTTGGTCAGGTGCCTATGATGTCGCTGCCGCTTTCAAAATAATTAAGTTGCTTCTACAGTGCGACAATTGCAGCCAGCGGCATGATAATGTACCGTAGTGAAGTGTGAATTATAAAAGCACTTGTGCAGCTCTCTGGTGAGCGGTCGGGTCAATAAGTCCGTGAATTTTTGAATGAAACACAGGTTTTTGGGGAAAAAAATTATTTTATTTTTCAACGAAATCTCCAATCTCTTTATCCAATTTCTCCTTTTTTTATGCCTTCCAAAAAATTTAATTGTCGAGGTTATCGAAATAGGTATTTGTTTATGAGATGATTTGATCTTCAAGTTTGGGAACATGATGAGGGAGGATTCGTAGCCCAATTCATGGATTTTTTTCCATGTAAACTGCACATGTTTGCATTTTCGTGATGGCAAATAACTTTTATTGTCCAAATTAAATCTACTTAATACGTTGGCGTAATATTTGAAGGTAGTCAATGGGAATTATGCCGCGTGTATTCCAACAAAAAAAAACTGTAGGCATGACTTTACTGGCTGACAAACCCTTCTCAACTTTCTTTGGAGCTGATTCATTTCGATAAACCCACTGTTTTGACTGCTGTTTGTTCTCTGGTGTAATGAGATGGATCCGTATTTCGTGCACGTGTTACCAAATGGCGCAAAAAAAACTCGTCCATACTGTGGTTGAACAACACCCAGCACTCCTGCGGAGCTGTCACACGATTGCGTTTGCGGTCGATAGTGAGCAAATGCGAACACCCATTTTGCGGAAAGCTTTTGCATACCCACGTGAGATGCCTATGGCTTCCACAATTCCTCACTTTCAATCTCCGATCAGATAACAGCATGTCGTCGTGAATTTTTCCAATTGTTTCAGGCGTAGAGACCTCAACTGGGCGTTCACTACGTTAGCCATCTTCCGCGCTTGTATGGCCACAACGAAATTCAGTAAACCACTTTTTTATCACTGAAATTAATGGTGAAGAGTCTCCAATAGTATTTATAAAGCTTTGACTTGGTTCGAGTAATAATTTTTTGCCGCAAAAAAAAATAATTCAAAATTCACTATTTTCCCATTTATTCCCAAATCACCCAGTAATTTGCTATCAATGTCTCGTCGGTTGGTTTCTTGTTTGCTGCAGACATAATGTGTTTTGAATGTACTGTGCCGCAAACCAGAAACCAACCGACGGTCTATCAAACATAAACTAAAGGCTCAGTTATCCGACTGTAATGGAATTTAATTGCAACGGTAGGAAACAGCTGATCGATCTTGTTATGTGAAAAGTAATTCAAATGGTTATAGAGATGGAATGTAACGTAACCTACTTTTCAAATAAAAATAACGATCAGCTGTTTCATCCTGTTTCCTGTTTCCAATTTCATTCCATTACAGTCGGCTAACTGAACCTTAAGTGACGCAGCATGACAGTTGACAGTCAGTTAAGAGGCGGGAAATTAGAAAAAAATACGGACTAATTGATCTGCACTTGTACAAATTTATCAACCGTTGACATCCATGCATACACAATTTTAACTAAAAATTTGTGCAGTTTGACTTTAATACAAACAAATTATACAATATATTTATTACAAGTAAAAATTCTTTTTCGTCCGAGTTGCGAGATGAAATTCCTTAAAATTATATTTTTTCTTAAAGACATTCAACTTGAATTGATAACAAACGTACATATGTTAATGGCGGATTGTTCAAAGTAATAACAAAAAACCTAAAAGAAATAATAAAAATTCCCAAAACAATATCCGATATTGTGTAAGGATTTGAGATCAAAAAATCTCAGTTTGTGGAATAAGTCTAAAACTGCACCTTTTTTAAAACTGGTTTAGAAAAAACGTATTGGATTGAAAAAAATCCTGTTTTTTTTTTAAATAATTCGAAAGCTGAATTGATAGCACTGTTCTTTAAACAGAACATGAGAAAATGTTTCGTTAGTCTGCCAATGATTTTTTTAAGGTGCAGAGAACAAATCGATAGCACGTCAGGAAATGGTGTAAAGATAGAATTTTAGTTTATAAGTTTGAAACTAAAATTATCAATTTAAAATAGAGATAAAGTATAGCGATTTTTGTTGTAAAATATTTCTACATATGTACTTATAGCAATGATAATTTTTGACATCTCATACTTGAGATAACAATCGCATTTGATTTTTACTGATATATAATGTGTTGTAACATCAGTTGGAATTTTCGTTCATTTTTGTAACAACTTGTGAGTGTTTGCCCTAAATAATTCTGTAACGAACTTTGTTTTATATACAACCAAAATGTAAATTTATTTACTATTTTAATATTTAATTAATATTTATAAATTTTAATTAATTTTAAAGTCTCTTCTTTTTATGAATTGTTTATTTTCATGTTTATAAAAGTACAATAATATGTTCTTGCCTCTTAATTATAAAAAAAGAAAAGAACATAAATTAATTCCTAATGTACAAAAAGAAGCAGTCACTAATTTTATTAGAAAAAAATCACACACACACACACACACACACACACAAATGCGCATTCCATTATTTTAATTAACCCCCACTGTTTGCATCATTGGATTGCTTTATTAAATCAATTACCACGTTTAATTGATTGATTTGATTCGTTTGCATTATTTATGGAAAACGTTAACGGAATGAAAGTGCATAAAGCTGCTATTATTGGTTCATTATTTTTTTTATTGGTGTGAACATAGTAGATGTTATTGTGCCTATTATTATTTTTCTCTTTTTATTAGTTTTAATTTTCATAAAATTAATAAAGTGCTTAATTGTTTTTTTTTTTTTTTGTTTGAGCTTTCCTTGAACTTTCCTTGTTATTGGTGGTAATTGTAAAAGAAAAACTGCATAAATTAGTAACTGCTCCTTTTTTTAATTTCTTGATTTCATCTACAATATTATTGAGATATGTTAATAATTAACCCTGTTCTGTTTTATTTTTTGTTTCATTGTTTATTAATTTTATTTTTAACTTATTTGTGTATCTTTTAATTAGTTATTAAAAAAAAATTAAGGTGAAACTGTAGTTGACTTGTCAACCTAATGATGAATGAAAGGTAGCAAAGATTTATGCCGATATGTTGTAAAGGGTGTATCAGCAAGAATGCACTTTTTCATTTTGAAAAAAACACGTACTTGTTTGAAATACATGATGAGAGTTTTTTATGGGATTTTACAGAAGACATCTCAGTAAAAATTTCAAAAAGGTAATCGGATTGGAATTAAGCATTTTTGGTGAAAGCTCTTCCCTACTGGATTACCAATTTAGTGATTTTAACAAGGTGTGAAACTAAAATAATCGATTCTTGAGAACTACTTACTTTATTTAGTTCACGTAATATATTAAAAATAATAAAATTCATTATTCTCATCAGTCAACTTCTACATATTTTTTTTTTTAGTTTTATATAATATGATTTGTAAGCGAGTAATGAAATTTGGCAAGCAGAAAAGTAAGTCATTATATGCCAAGTACTTCTGATGGTAATGTGTAATGTGTGATAGTAATATCCATCCCCACGACTCTGATGACAGGCCATTACTATTTTCATGAACTTTTCCATGACATTTTCACAGAGAATTGGCTGTATCTCACCGAAGACACGTTGGATACGAGTATCAGATTTGAATCCAGAAATTTTTTCTCGTTTATTCAAATAAAATCGAGATTTTGCACAATCTTGTTGGCCAGTTGACATCAGAATTTTTTGAGATAATTTGCTCTGGAATTCGATGCTGCAATAAATTGATTGTTTCATGTGTCTTGCTGAAACCACATATCGTCCAGTTGAGGCCACATGAACTCCGTTGTCATGTTTCTGTAACGAATGCCGTCCACTCACTGCAATTTCGGACTCATCTTCAAAAAAAAGTATGCTGCCTTACTTTTTTTTGAAGACAATGTTTTCAAGAGACCGATTGGTAGGTTGATGCACAGGAGTCTTACTGTCCATAACCGACCCAGTATCAAATTTGTGTAACCACTCTTCGAATGGTAGACACACTAGGTGTTGGCTTAAGTAGTTAACATGTTGATTACAAAACCAAAGGTCCTGGATTCGAGTCCGGTCACCGACAAAGTCATTAAGTAACAACACTACGAATATTTTTGATGTGCATTAGTGTCCCTTTGTATCAGTTGTTGTAGGAAAGTTCAGATGATAAAGGCATAGTCGCTGGTCACTGAGCTATACCGGTTTCCGCGGATACTACTCCTACGGTAACCTCAAATCGTCCTCCTTCGTAGGTAGCAAAAATCATCGACAAAGTAAAATAACCAATAAAATGGCTGCTAAACACAGTTTCAAAAATTTAATACGCCTCATTGACACCAGAGACGCTGCAACACTGCATTATCTTCCTGCACCCTTCCTTCCTTGAAACGAATTTTCGTAATTTTTTTTACAAAATATACATATAAAACTAAATTTAAGAAGTGCATTCTTGCTAAGACACCCTTTAGATACATACATATGCACAAAGAAAACGTAATTGGAAAAATTGGTTTTCAATGTTGCGAGTACGTACAATCAATATACAGTGAAGTTCGAATATCTAACGATTTTACTGAAAAAAAAATGCAATTACAAATTAGGCTTGCTTGCAATTAAGCAAGCAAGCATGCTGTAGGCATTTTAATTTAAATTTGATTTGTTTGTTATGTGTAAACATATAATTTATTTGCTAGCAAATCACGCAGTTTTCAGAACCTGAAATGCTTTTTGAGTTCTTCAAACTGTAAGCGATTTGAAAACACCGCCATTACCAGAATATGGGCGATAAATTATTTAATAAAAATTATTCTTAGAAATAAAATAAAACTACATATAATCCTACTATTGTAATACTATGAATTTGAAATTGGTGGATTTGTCTGCTCACAGAATGATAAAAATTCACAATTCGTAAACGATTTGAAAAATGATGGTCCTTCAGCCACATAAAATTTTTTTGTAAACAACGTGTACAAGAAAAATAAAAAAATTTTCGATATCTTAAAATGAGAAAACCTTTTGAAATTATACGAAATATTATTACATATTTTTTAATCAACAAGTCAATTACAGTTTATTCCCTTAATAAATTAATACATAACTACATACATACATACATTCCATATTTTTATTTAAAAAAACATGTCTTTGTCATTTGTTTTTGTTCTTTTATGAATATTTAAATTAATGTTAACATTTTAATACATTTATCACATAAAAAGCATAAAATAGCACAAAGAACACTTTCATTAAGTAAAACTTTTGTTAAATAAAAACTAAAATACATACATGCATTTTCGGGTGTTTTTTTTAATCATTGAACACTTGCATCCATACAATCCATTCATTCATTGTATTGTCACCATCCTTTATACTTACCTACATACATACATATGTACATAAAAGTTTTTCAGCACACCCCAGCTCGTCCTTTTTTTCCTTTTGTTTGATATTATCTACGAATTGGTGTTTAATAAATATACTTGCACATTTTGTATATAAAGCACATAAATTATACACATATACTATTGAATATTCTTCAGTTGTAAAAAATCAGATTTACATTATTAAAAAAATCAACTAATGACTTGTTTCACGATATCGAAAGAAAACTATATTTAAAAGAAAAATTTATATGAGACATTCTTAGATTTAATTGAACTGTAGTGAATTTTAATCAGAAATAATTTCTTAATCAGGCTTGAGTTCAGTAATTTCAATTCTTATTGAATGAAATATTTTTTATTAATTAATGTGAGTATCTAAAGAAGAGAGGAAAAATTAAACTAGACTTTATTAGCTGGGGGAAATACCGATATTTTTCTGTGCAGCCACGCACTTCATCAGCAGCCATGTCTATCTACTGGGGTAGAGATTATTATTAACATCAGCTATTTAACTTAAATTTCTGTGAAATGGAATATGAGAATTGATTGTGTATACAATTATTGATTTACCTTTGGCAAACACATTTGTAAGTATCACTATTCATTTTCTGTTTTACCATTTACTATTTAGGTTAGCACGAAGTTATATCACTCTACCTATGTATGTTTAACTATTCTTACTTATTTTTTATGAACTCAAGCCTGATTAAGAAATTATTTCTGATTAAAATATAGATGAAGTGCGTGGCTGCACAGTAAAATATCGGTATTTCCCCCAGCTAATAAAGTATAGTTTAATTTTTCTTCTCTTCTTTAGATACTCGCATTAATTAATAAAAAATATTTCATTCAATACGAATTGAAATTACTGAACTCAAGCCTGATTAAGAAATTATTTCTGAGAAAAATTTATATTGAAAACAATAAAATATGAAAATTTGTTTTTGTTATCAATATAAATTTTAAATCGAAAGTTTTCTTTCGATATCGTGAAGAAGAAGAAGAAGTATATAACCTTAAATTTAAATCAAACACAGATAAATGCTGATATCTACTATGAATATATAGGGCTATCCATTTATCGGTTTTAAAAGTTCTCAGACGCTCCAACGTTAGGGAATTATCCAGAAAAATCATCCCAAAAAATCTACCATAGTCAGATCTTGTTGGCCAACTGACGTCGCCAAAACGTGAAATTACGCGTTCAGGAAACTTCCACAGCAATAAAGCCAAAATCGGTCGTCGTGTTGTGTTGCTCGTGCCACCGTCCTGTTGAAACCACATATCGGTCAGTTCAAAATTTTCAATTGTAGGCCAAAAAAGTCTCGGCCATAACGCTCTAACGTGTCGGTAATGGCACAAAGTACACAGATATCACGAGACGGAAGGTAATTGTGTTTTCAGACTGTCCCTCACTGAGTACCTGTGTCTTCTTTAATTCTTCTTTCATAGTGACATTAATTTAAATTATTTTTATTTTATACTTTTTGGTGTCATTCGGTGTGTGATTTTTGTAAGTAAAAGTTAAAAATTAATATTTTTAAATGAAAATGCTTAAAGTTAAATTAGGAATCATTTGAAAACAATTCTTAATTGCTTTTTTAATACTAATAGTCTTGTTCACATTCGTTTTTAGTTCAACACAACAAATTCTTTCACTAAATTTTGTAAAAATGTTCTTTTGTTCAGTTCACAAACTGCAAATTTTTTTTAACAAATAAACTATAGTTATCCCTTTCTCACAGAACCTGTTTTACAGATGATTTTAGATTTTTTTTTAAGTATATTTTCGGCAGTGCGCACATTGCGATGATGTACAGGGTGTTTACTTTGTAATTCGAAACGAAAGAAAATATTTCCGAATTTGTATGTTAATTACATGCAAATTCGAAAGCATTTCCTTTCGTTTCGAATTAAAGAGTATACCTCCAGGTTTGACCATACCTATATCGCTGCCAGTCTCTTCAAATTTCTTTATAAGCTTGTCAATTACTTGCACAGTAGGCCAATTATGACTCCTATAATCGATCCCATAATGCTCGAAAAGTGGCCATCACATTTGAAGTAAGTTTTAGCTATTTGTACGTATTATTCAGTTGTTAAACGATCCTTATTCATAAATGTCAAACCTTCCAACAGCTGGCAGCCTTTCCAGACCGTCGGTTTTTAATCCACTAAATTGATAACTTATGTACGGTTCCTTCCGGTTGCTCATATGAAGTAAACAAATTGTTTTGAAACTATTTGTTTAACATAAGGCTAAAGTCAGCTTAAGATGAAATATAGTTAATATCATCATTATGATTTTCTGATTTAAAACTTATGTACATTATGTATATAACTTTTTTTTGCCAAAAATTTGACAGGCACTACGCTATGGGGAGGAATATTGTACTGATTATGAAAACCGATATTTTAGGCCTGTTTGAAACAAAAACCTTCCGCACCGAATGAATTTATAAAACTTTCTGAATTCTTTTTTTACAATTTCAAATTCAATAAACCACGAGCGAAAAAGTTTAAATGTTATTAAAATTATGTACATTCCAATACCTCCCAGGATATTAAAGTAAAAATTGCATTTACGTTATGAATTCTATTTGCCGGTGTTGAAACAAAAAGTAACTAAAATTTGAAAAATTATTTTAAATACTGCCATCAAAAACATTCTAATTCCAAACTTCATTCCGTAAAAGTAAAAACGCAATTATTCTTATTATTCTTAGAAAGTTATGGCAAATTGCACACCTTTTCCTTAAAAACGCTGATATTATCGAAAGTTAAACATTTTAACTAAAATATAAACGATCAAGAGCGTTGTTTTTGAAATCTATTTAATTTTGTGAATTTAATTAGCTTTAATTCGCTACCATGTTTTTTTTTTAAATCACAAAAATGCAACATTGTTAGCTCAGTTTAACGTTATACATACATATGTCTGTATGTATGTATGTCATCTGTCAAATTACATCATGTAGGATGCCAGTTTTGTTATTTTAACATACATACATATGTAAATATACATATTTTTCAAATAAATGGAAAAATGTAACGGATATGAATATGAATAAAGAACTGTAACTGTAAATAGGACTAAAAAAAATCTCACACATGTATAAGAGAAAAGTAAACTACAAAATTATACCGTTACAAATTCAAAAACAAAGCATACATCATTGTTATTGTTTTTGTTGTCATCATTTGTATTATTTTACTTGTATTCATTCGCAAAAACCCACCCACATCTAAAATCAACAAGGACTGCAACAGGTAAGTATGTGAAAACAATATACATAAAAAAAATATAAAAGTCATAGACAAAGTAAAATATAGTATGACCTCAATTTTTCAAACAACTTTGTATTAAAACTTTTTACCTTTACTAAGTGTATGGCATCAGTATGTATTTTAAATGTTGTAATTGTTGTTTAAAAAAATGTAGAATGGGTAAAATGGTTATGGAATGTGTGTACAAATGTATGTATTTAATTATTGCATTTCATGTTTTCGTTTCTTTTTAAGAGATAATTAATGTAAAATTAGCACATACATGTATTCTTTAATTAAAATTTGTTTTCTGTACTAATAATTCTATAAAAATATTGAAATTCAGAGGCTTAAGGGTTTTTTTTCAAAATTTATTGAAATATCTAGAGTTACTTTATAACTACATACCTATTTCTTATATTCTTTCTTTATTTTTTTTCCAACAGGTTATCAACCTTTATATAAAACTGCCCCGGAAGTGGATTCTTATTATGAGACTCTAAGTCAAAAACCCCTGGAAAACATGGGCTTGCAACGTAATGCACCAGTATATTGGACTTTGCAAAATCGTAGGCCTGTTAAGCCGCAGCCCCAGTCGGTAATAAGTCGTGATGATTTATATGCTACTCCCATTAAGCGTTCGGAAAGACAGGCTCGTGCCCTACAACAACAGCAGCTGCAGCAGCACCAACAACAACAAATGTTGAACCAACTGAAACATCAGCAACCGCCATATGCCGTCATGAATAAAGCTACATCTTCCAGCTCTATTAATACAACAGCAAGTCTTTCGCCCCTAGTACAACGTAATCGTTCGGCATTTCTATGCTCGACTCCTCTTAGAGCCAGCCTCAGCATAGATTCTCAATTGCCAGCTGATAATATACCAGCTAAACAGCCTACATCACGTATTCGCAATTGGGATAATAATTCTCCCGAACGTTTAAATACTTGTGCCGATCGTATAGGCCAGAGTAAGACCAGTCTAATGGATTTTAAAAAATTACTTTTGGCTAAATCGGCCAAAACCAGCACAGTTCCCAAGAAAATATCAGCTGTGGAATTGCTAAAGAAACCCAACAGTGGCCAGCAGTCCTCGCCCTCTAAATCAGCCAATAGCATTCAAAACAGTGGGGGAGTATCCAACACTAATTGCTCGTCGGCTGTTTCACAACTAAATTCTAGCATGAAATTATTAGATTTAAGTGGTTCGCCGAAAACATTTGCCAACCGTAGAATGCTGAGACAAGGACAGTTTGGTTCTCCTTCTAAAACATTTGTGCCCAAAATGAAATCATCGCCTTCCAATTGGCGTTCGAATTCGGTGCAACGTACAGACATCATGTCTACCACCATACCAGAGGCCAATAGTGAAGAAGATCATTCAGCTAATTCCTCTCATCATACTTCCACAGATTCTACTACGCCTTCATCTCAAAACAAGGACAAAGGCGGCGCTTCACATGAAAGTCTCGTCGATACGGACAGCATAAATTTGAAGCAAAACATTTTTTTACAAACCGAAGAGAATAATTTTATGCGCGCTGAGTTAAGATCAAGTTTTAATCGTGCCAAAGCCGACAGCAACAAGTATGCAACAGAGCCAATGATGTCACCCTTGCATAGGTCACCCCAGCTTTCGCCCGTATTGACTGTGGTCTCAACCACAGCAACTGCCCCAGTAGCGGCAACAAACGCTACATCAGCTTCCATAACTTCTATGCCAGCTTTAGAAACTGCCTTGTGAATCAATTGAAAATTTCATTAATTAGAAATATCTTTTGTAGTAAGCCAGTAAAAATTTATTATTGCATTTATATTAAAAGTTTATTATGATCGAAAAAAAAAATTAAAAATTAAAGCAAAACAATCAAATCATATACATACATATACACAAAAGTATAATTAAGCAAAAAACCTAGTTAGCTTTTTCTGCTCTTAATAAAAAAAAATTTTTCGTTGATTCGTAATTGAATTAAAATAACTTACGAAGATTATCAAATACATATGCAACTTATTTAGGGGAATGTATTAGGAAAACATTAAAAAATAGCAATAATTAAGTTTATTGGTTATTCAGATGTTTTAATAAAATTTAATTCCCACAATTTTTAAATTAACTTATTTCTTAAATACTTTGGTAACAACTTATTGTGCTTTTCCTATATATATAATGAATCCCCTAATGAAGAATTTAAATAAAATGTTAGATATTTCTTATTAGGCAAGCTTATACATAAATATAATGATTAATAATTTCTTATTTTAACATACATATACAATATTTTAAAAAAATTAAGTATCATAAGTTGTATATTGTTTAATTATTTTCACATCTATATATTTAACAACTAATTATGAGGCCTATTTATTGCATTAACACTAAGTTTGACTTTTTTCTGTAAAATATATTTTTTCTTAAAAAAATATTTATAAATATTTTGAAATAACCTTTTAACTAATTATTCACTTTTTATTACCATTAAAATCATTTTAAGATTTTGTTCAAAATCTTTACAATAATATATACATACATAATTCAATTTTATTCTCAACAATTATTTATTTGTTTAACGATTTTTTCTTTATTATATTTCAAGTAGATTTTAGTTTTCCGTAAATTTCTGTTTTAAAAATTTTTAAAGCAAAACAAACCAGTAAAACGAAAAGCAAATAAAGAAAATAAATTTAAAAAAAAACATGCGAAAATGTGTTTTACTTAAATATACATAAGTATGCATGCATATACATATGTATGTATGTGTATATGGATTAAAAGTTTTAATTTTCGAATATTTTTGGCAAAAAACGGGGCAAATCACGCCATTCGATACGACTCGTAATTTAAAAATATTTCAATAGATTTTATATGGAAATATTTTTAAATTACGAGTATGTAATTATGTTTTTAACCTGACATCACTCGAATCAATTTGTGTGAGCTAAAATGAAACTATAAATTTTACGGGACAGAGCCCCGTAGAAATAGATTTTTAGATAAATATCACCTAAAAGTATACTATTAAAAACGATTAGTTAAAGTCGAGAAAATTTTATTTGCTTGTGCCACAGCATATGCAGATTAAGTGTTGGCAAGTGGTATGAAACCCCTATTTTCATTATCAAATGCAAGCACCAGTGGCTTCTTTTGGACCAGTATATTTGTCCGGATATACAATTTTGTGATTGTGCTTTTAGAATTTAAAAAAATTAATTTTTAAAAGAAAAATATAAAATTATATTGAAACTTATCAATGGACGATGCAAAACTTATCGCTTTAGTGGAAAACTGCAACCCTTCTGGTCAAAAACAGCTAATTAATAAGTTACTACAGAAAAAGTAAGTACTCAAATTTAGAAGTAGAACGGCATAGCACAGAACAGCAACAGAAAGTAAAGACTAATGAAGCCTTAACAAAAAAAAAATTATTAGGTAATTCATCTCATTTCATGTTTCATCTTGGTTTTCTTATACATGTGTATAAGCTATGGGGAATGAAAAAACAGTCATGAAAATTCGTTCGAAAAAATATTTAATACATAGTGGTATTGCGACTCAGCCGGTAGAATTTACACGTATCATGAATATTATCAGGGAAAACAATTTTCTCTAGGAAAATACATTCAATTATAAATTCCGTGTAGTTGTAGTTTTGTGTTAGTTACTTGAAAAATTTGCCAGGGATTAACATACATATGTTTTTTCATATTATTTTTCTTTCTTTCAACTTGGTAGAACCAAGTAGTGTTCTTAAACGTAAGACGTTTCAAATGAACCAATTTAAAACATTACAATGAAAAAATATACATACTTGCGAATCCCTCATTCAAAGAACGTCATAACTGTAAAAAAACTAGTTTGCTAGAAAACGAGTTTAAATTTTTCAATTTACACACAACTTTATGGAAAAAGAAAATTTTATTTTGTTTTCAATAGTTGAGTAAACAAGATATTTCTTTGAAATGTTTACACAAAATGAAGAACGATATGAGGATAAAATCTGCATCTGCAATTTTTGAGCTATGACGTTGTTTTAGAAAATGAGCGATATGTGTGTGTGTGTATGAAGCAAATAAGTAATAGAACGTATATATTTAATACAATTTTAGTTAAAATAAAATTAATTTATTAACAAATTTCTGCTGCGTATAAACTGATTTCGTAATACACAATAGAATTTTATTTTTAATATATGTACATATGTATGTAATGTAATAATTGATGTACATATGTATGTATTATTTCCACACATTTGTTCTTTAAAAAAATAAAGCAAACAAAATATTGCCAAATATACACCTCCGTTACAAGCACACTTTGAGATTCTAAACTACATAAAATGTAGGCCCAATATATCAGTAAATAAGTATAAATGGAAGACAAAACCATTTTTTACACTAAAAAGCTCTCATACAATTAAGACTATTGAAATGATCTTGGAATGATGCAGGGCAAAATATTTCTGTTTTTTTATGAAAGTGGCTCTTTGGCCAAAAAGATGTCATATCGTCGGTTGGTTACTGGTTTGATGTATGGAACATTTTGTCATGTCTATGCTTTTAGCAAGGAAATTAAAATATGATTTGCATTAAATATAATAATATAATGTAATTTAAATCAAACAACTGAGTAAATAAAGCCGTATCACGAAAAATAATACGGCATATTACTCCATATTTGGCTCTCGTTGGTAAGAGATATTCATTAAAGCTTCAACTGGCAACAGGTAACAACCGTATTCGTATATTATGATTATATGCATATAAAAAAAAGTAATATGAAGAATAAATGTATGTATACATATTTATGTACATATGTATATGTATGCATTTCTCTAAACTGGAAATAAACTATCATCAACTATTGCAAATACCTTTTATATCCAACTTCTGCCTACACTACCAGATCGTCGCTTCGAAGATTTGTCTCCAACATTATCCTTACGGCCCATTATTGGAGAGCCACCACTTCCAATATTGCGTATAAGCATTTTTAGTCCACGCGCTTGGGCATCGCTAGCTTGAGAAACGCTGTTTACTTCAGTGGCTATATTACAAAAGTCATCTACCACATGGCCTGGTGGGCTTATATCAAATGGCAAGATGTCACTTAAATTCTGTTGTGGTCGACAAGACGAGCGAAGTTTTGAAGCTTGGTCGCCTGTAAAGTTTGTATTCGCTTTTTGCGAGCTTAAGGGTGCGGAAAGTTGCTGCTGTTGTTGAAGAGCCTGCTGAAGGCGAGACTTGAGCAATGCGTTTTCTTCTTGTAAACGACGTATAAGAGCAGCTTCCTGTTCCGCCCTAACGAAAGTAGGTTGAGGTAAACACTGGTAGACGGTGGCCAAAAAATTACGTAAGGATAACTGTAGTGTGTCATACCACTGTTTGCTAAAATATAGACAAAATGTAGGAGATTCTTCGGCATTGCGGCAGTAAGGAAAATCTGTAAACAATTTTAAAGTACTATCGAAAGTTATTTACTTTTGACCATCAGCATTAACACTTACAGAACCAATCTTTCCATTCACTTTGTTGTTGCAATTCACTGGCTAGTTTCGTAAAAAATTCAGAAATTTTGTCAGCCTTATTATGGTTGTAAGCCGTAATCAGGTAAAGTTTCAACAAACTATTCTCAAGTTTCTTAACCGCTAAATCCGAAGTATTAATATTTATCTTTAGAAAAGGTTTTGATTTTTCACTTACCCACTGCATAAGTATGTTCCAGCTTACTAAATAAATGTGTATCTAAGTGTTTCCACAACGTCAGCAATGACTGCAAATCGTGCGTTTGTATGTGCTGATTAAATTGTTCCACTATCTTTTCTGCTCGAAATGATTGATCTTTTTCATTTCTTTGTTCATTGTCCAAGGCCTTTAAAGTATTCGAAAATCCTCTAAACACTAAATATTCATGTAGCAATTTGTCTAGAAACTCAACTTGAGCCATTTTTACTTGTGTTTTTCAATTAAATATAGCTTTTATTTACTTTTTTATTTTTTTTTTGAAATCTGATAAAATATTATACCCCAATAGAATGAAAACAAGCACAGCTGGAACAAATAAAAGCAGTTAGTGATGTGCTACTTAGTGATGACACTTTTTCGATTAGACAAGAGGTGAAGTTCTGTGCAAATATGTACACTGAAATAAAATATTAATCAGAGGATAAACTCATTAAAACTTCGTTTCATATCTTAGATCATGATCATGATCATTACTTCATATTTTCCCCTTAATTTTAATATTTTTAATTGCTAACAGCTAAAATTTATTAAAATATTGACTTGTCAATGACATAACAATAATAGAATATACAAACTCACCACACAACAGAAGCATTTTCATGGTAGCAGCTGTCAACAAATTTTAATTGAGGTATGATTGGTTCACATGTGTATATTTGTTTCATGTGTGAAAATTGCCTTTGTGGAAAGTCAGCTAAACAAACAAAAATTTTTAATAAATCAAAAATTTATTATTTAAAAGTTCTTTGTGCGTGATTTGCAATTAAAGACACGTTGAGAAAACATAAATGCAGTTGATGGCGTTATGTTTAAAATATGAATCGAAAGGAAACGCCAGAACAAAATGATATTTCGATAATAATCGGGAATTTGCCAAAACGTCTGCAGGAGAAAATCATTACACGCGAAGGAAGCGGCAACGTAAATAATATTAGTGGAAGGAAAAGCAATGATTGCGTGGGCAATGCTTGTATTTCTAGTGCTAGGAGAGAATATGATAACAATGACACCCAAGTGGCTCAGGTGGCAAAGGCTATTCATTCAAACCCTACATCTTTCAAGCCGCAGCAGCACGGTGCAACTTCGAACCCACACAGCAATAAAGTGACTTGCATCGATTACTTTTTACGTTTGTCTGCCGAAAAGGAAAATGAAAAAAAGTTGGAAAAAGTTGAGCCCGTTTCGGAAGCCAGCGGGTCCATAACGAAGTACATGGGTAGGGAAATGAAAACCGAAAACCCAACAAATGTTGTTGTACCAGGACTAATTCGTCTTAATGCTGCGGATGCTAAAAAACTGAATGAATGCAACAACCAAGTTTCAAATGGTTTGCGCAACCATGATAGACGTAATCGCCATCAGACCAGACAGGAAGTACTTACGGCTAGATATGAACTGCCAATGTCCCCAGTTAGACATGTTCAGAAGCTAAGTCATCCATTATGGTTTGAAGCTTTAGATAATCATAATGCAAAACGCTTACCGTCATTGTTTGAAAATCTGCAAAGTGCAATGATTCATAATCAAGTAATAGAGGTAATATAATTCAAATCCATTTTAACTGTATCGCATCTTTCTTATTAAATTAAAACTTATACAAGTTGTAATTCAGTGTACAATTAAACTTAATAATGCTAAGAATGACAGCTAAGTTACAGGAAAAGTCCTGTAAGAATAGTTCAGATTGTTTGCACCGTTATTGCAGCAATAATTGAAAAACTGTTTGTTCTTGTCAAATTTTTTTTATTGATTTGAAAATGAGAGTCTGGCTGAATTTTTTAAAAGAAATTAAAATTAAATTATAACACGTCTATACGTGTGAATTGCTGGTGGCTTAATAGTTCTCCGAACTGGACAAATAATCCTTCATCCGCACTCCCGCCAGGTGGAATTAAAATATAAAATAATGAAAATTAAAAAAAAGATATCTGAAAGTACAATTACCATGTTTAAGCGTTTATATATTCTATATATTCCACATAACTAACAAAAAAATAAAATTCGCACTTTTAATTAATTAATTATTGGGTATTACATCGAAACACATGTTGCTACAAGTTTACGAAATCATAAAAATCAGCCGAATTACAAATAAATGAAAATAAGGAAACTTTACTTCAGTTCCTTGAATAATTTTGCTTAGTTTTTTCTCCCTACTTTTAAACTTTAAAAAGTGAAATTACGTGGTTTTACGTTTCAGCTAACGACATACATACATACATATGTATGTACATAACTACAAAAATTTATGTAATTTACATATGTACATATCGCTTATTTACTTGAATATTATTACAACTCAAAAAAACTAGTTTTGCAGAAAACGCATTTAAAGTTTTTAAACATGAAAAAATATTCTTTTCTCAGGAGTTGGTAGTACAAGCTATTTATGCGAAGTTTTTACACAAGATAAAACAAAAAATGCTGAATTATTCTGCATTACAAACTCAAAAAACGAATTATTTGAGTTATGACAACATTGAAGTAAATGAGCAATATGTATACTATATACGTACATAGTACATATATTTTTTTTTTTTTTTTTTTTTTTTATTTTAAATAATAATTAGTATTTGGCATACTTTTAATTTAATCATATTAATATAATATAAAAATTTCATTACAATATTATTTTAGTAATTAATTTAATACACATTCTGTGAAATATTCTTAACAAATTGAACACATTTTTTATTAAATATAAAATCATTCATTTCGTTTTTAATTTCTAAAGGAAGTCCATTATATAGATTAAGGCCCTTGTAAAAAAGAGATCTCTGCATTGCACTTGTAGTTGCATTTTCCAATCTAAAATCTTGAGCGTTTCGCAGCTGATAATGTTGTACTTGTCCCACTAAATTAAGTTGATCGCATAGGTATTTAGGTGCATTTCCCACTTTCATTTTTCGTATGAATTTTAGAGTGTTAAGTTCTATTCTTTGTTGAATATTAAGCCATTTTAATGTATTTAGCATAAGTTGAATTGGTGTGTATCGGTTGCATTTTAATATCGAGCGCATTGCTTTATTTTGCAGTTTTTGAAGTCTTTCTATTTTTGTTTTTGTACAGCAGGTGTATAATATTGTCGAACCGTATTCAAAATGTGGTTTGATAATTACATTATAAATATTAATCGCGGTATTTATAGATAGTTTATTTCTTATTCTTTCAAAATAACCAATTTTTTTGCCGATCTTTTTACATACATATTCAATGTGATCATTAAATTTCAAGTCACTGTCTATCACGAAACCTAGGTATTTTATATTTTTTACCTTTTCTATTTCTCTATTATTAATTTTAATTACAACATCAGTGTTTGCATTTATTTCCATTAATTTTGTTTTGCTCTCGTTTAATTTTAATTTATTCATTTTTAACCATTTATTAACTTTTTCTAAGTCGTGCATCATGTTATAATATATTATATTTCTTACATTCTTAGAACTGGTCCAAATTACATACCATACGCCAAGAACTTCAACACATCTTTAAAAATCTTTTATTAAGTAATTTGAAATTTTGTTGTGAACAAAAAGTCGATTCTTTCTTTTGGAAAATTCTCTTCTACAACACTCGTGAAATTTTAAAACAACTAAATTCGCCAAGTGCACTCGATTGCATGCAAGAAATTATCACTGAAGGTGTAGAATTTTATGAAGATCTTTATAAAGAACTCTGCAAAAAATATTTGTCAAAAGAGACACAATCTAGTTTGAGCAACATGTCAAGTTCATCAAATCAGCGATCACAGCATAAAATAGACTTAATGGCAAAAGTAACAATACAGAAATTATTGATATATTTGGGAGATTTGTGGCGTTATAAAATAAAAGATATACAGGGGCAAGATTACGGAGAAGCGGCTAAATATTATCAACAGGCTCAGGCATTAGTGCCATCAAATGGAGTGCCATACAATCAATTGGCCATTGTAGCCATTCATAATGTAAGTTGAACTTAGTTTTTATTTAATTCAAAATCATTTCCATAACAACTTTATTTTTAATTTACAGCGTAAAAAATTTGATGCCATTTATTATCATATGAGAAGTTTAATGTCTTCTAATGCCATAAATTCTGCTAAGGAAAGTATGTTAATACTATTTGATGAAATACGCAAAAAGGTAAAAGATGTTCATACAAAATGTTTCTTTTACGCCTTTATTTATAAAGCCTTGATAATTATTGTAAATAAGGCCTTAAATATTTATCTAAGCATTTAATTATTATTATTTAACTTGGAACTATATATTTAAACCCGTAGTATGAAGAAACAGAATTAAAGTGTTCTCCGCTACATTGTAATTACAATAATAACAATCATCAGTCATCGAAATCCATGCGCAAGGAAGTATGGATTTATCCTGATGGAGTGCGTCGTTTACATAGAACAGACCTCAACGGCAATAGGAATTGCAAAATGATTGTTAATGAAGAAAAACGTTTTAAGGAAATGACAAAAGATGAGGTGCTTAAATTCAAACAAAATATACAAAAATAATTTTGATTTGATTGTTTTACTTTTAGCTATTGCGGCGCATAACTTCTTTATATTTATATATAATTGGCAAACTTTATACCGGAGTGGGGTAAGTTTTTCTAATATTTAAAAAAAAATTATTATAATTAAATATTAAATCCAGCATGGAAACTATAATAGAGCCTCAGCGTAAGTTGTTGCTGCTATTTAGCGTTCTATTACAAAAGGAGCCAATAGCGATTACTAGAACAAAATTAATGAAATTGTTGGCTTTAAATATATTTGCAATAGAACACAATCTGGATAAAGGTAAGACGAAAATAAAATATTTCAAATTCATTTAAGTAATAAAATAAGTAATGCAGATACCCGTCGTTATCATGCATTTAATTTTTGCAATCAAATCTTTGGTTTAATGCTGCGCAAATCTAACGAGCTGTTACACACATTAAATGCAAACCCAGAAGAATTTGCAGATGAAGAGTGAGTAAACTTATATTCAAGTACAAATTTGATTTTTAATATTTTATTTTGAAAGTTTTTTGGACTTGAATACAACACTGCAATTCAATCGAATTTATGTATTGTGGCTTAAACATCATGTCAACCTCTTTGAGCCGGTTAAAAATGAGGAGTATGTTGTGAATTCGTTTTTAAGTTTATATATGTATGTTTATTTTATTTTTTAGTCACATTTTCATCAACACATGGCAAGAGTTGGAAAAACTTTTTAATATATTGCAACAAGAAGTAAACGATATATTTCAACAAACCACTATTACGTTTGAAGAGGATATATTTTTTAAGGGTTTTACACCATTGACGTCTATTATACCCAAAACAAAAGATGATATAGCTTCTGATGAAGGCTTGCAATTAAAAGGGCGCTTTAAAATATTATTAGAATTTAAAGATACTTATCGTGAAAATCAAAGTCGTCTGGAAAATTTTGCCAATTCCCATTTCATAAATGAAGATTTGAATTCGGACATTAAGCAGGCACTGGCTGATTTACAAATTACACAGTTAACTAAAGATGAAAATGTTGATGTAGAAAATGTAAGCAGCGATGAGGGTAACGAGGAAAATAATGATGACAAAAATATTATTGCCGATGGCGATGTTGGAAAATCATTGAAACCATATTTAGATGTCAAGCCTGAGGATATGCAATTGTCGCAACTGTCGAGACTTAAAAAGGAGCTGGAGGCAAAAACACACGTCAAGAAAATGTATCACAACAAATTGGAGGTAAGAAGTTAATAAATGTAACGCTTTAATTATTAAGATACAGATTGGGCCAGAAGTCATCATTGCTCTCCAAAAATTTTACTTAAAACTGCCTTTCAAGAGCAGGACCAATACTGCTCTCTATTTACATTTACAGCACTTTCATCTTAATTTTCGAAGAAGTAAGACCCAATGATATTTCACATGTAATTATCATTCAGAAAATAACAATGGGTACTCAAAAAAACATACCTATTTAAATAGTCTTAATTATAGTAACTTCAGATAATCATAATTGTAGCGCAAACAATTTGTACGCTCACATATTTTCTTTCAAGCAACTATGACTAAAGCCGATTCCAGAGCATTTCTACTTTGTTTATGCGAAAAACTAAAATACGCTCCAACTAAAAATAAAAAGGGGCATGCGTATCAATCGTATTGACTCTCTAGCATACTTTAAGTGAGAGTATGCTTATACTCAAAGTATAGATATTTGGCCGGACAAAAAAATATGCGCGTAATACTCGGGATATTTATTCATCATTCGCTACCGTATACATACATTTGTGTATATAAAATGGATTGGAAAATGTGTTTTGGATGTTTGAAAACATGCTTTGTATGTGTGTGTGTAAATAAAATAGCCCTGTATATACGCATGTGTAGCCGATTAATAGTCAGAGTATTTGTATACTCATGCGTATGATTGTAGCTCATATATTTATAAATTTTAGTTATAGTCATACGTATTCGGTTTAAAATTAATGCGTGTGTTTGCATATGCGTGTATTTTATTATTAGCAGTACGCATTCATAGTTGTTTGTAGTTGTACTCAAAGAGTGATTAAAACGAGACTGGTTCCCAGATTTTGAGAACCCAAAAACCTGCAGTTCTGCTTATTAACAAAAACTTTCAAGTGAAAATGAGCTTCATCACTCATAATCATAATTTATCACTGATTTAAATAGTAAAATTATATTATTCTGGTTTTTTATTCAGTTGCGAATCTCTCCATTTCTTATTCTCCAGGTGTTATTTAAATATTGTAAAAAAAAAGTTTTTAATACATACATACATACATACACCCTGCATGTACATATTAGCTATGAAATAAAATTTCGAGCTTAGTTTTATGAATCTAAAAAAATATCTTTCCGAAATCGTTTCCTTCTGATGAATCCTACCATATACCTCGCCAATCCTTCCATCCACAGCATGCAGACTATCATAGCATTTCTAAAAGCCTGCAATATATACAAAAACATCTAAAACCACACACTTTCATTAAAATTTATTTGCACATTCTTTGAATCCAATTTATCAACTATATTTCAATATATAACCATTTTTCCTCTTTTCGTTTTCATATAAAAAAAGCTGAAGGCCTTAGTAGCCATTGCTTTCTAATATAAGTTATATTAACTAGTCTCTTACTATAACTTATAATGTAAATAAATAATAAATAAATAAATAAATCTTTCCAGGAAATTCTTAAATTAGTTGATACTAAAGTTTATATTGAAGTACGCCCGAAATATCTATTACCAGATACAAATTGCTTCATTGATTGCTTGGAAGACTTCCAACGTATAGTGCATGAATTCAAGCGTTATACACTTATTGTACCTCTTACAGGCAAGTAAAAGATTTGCTTTAAATACAATTAGAGTTAATTATATTTTTGCTAATGTTGAAAAAAATATGACAAAACCAAAATAAAAATAAAAAAAATATTTTGGCAATTTCAGTGGTGAAAGAATTGGATGGCCTTTCCAAAGGAGTAAAAGTGGAATCATATGAGAAATCTTTGCAAAAACATCGTATACATCACTATGATGATGTGTCTACAAGAGCTAAAAAATCTTTAGATTTTATAAAAATCGCAAAAAATCATGTCAAGTAGGCCAACGTTAAATGAAAATAAAATTTGATTTGCATGCATTTATTTAATATAACAATTTCAGATGTGCCACTACAAAAGGTTCTATTATAAATGCTTCATTATTTGCTTTAGTCGAGGAGGAACATGTCTCAAACGATGACAAAATTTTAGCCACAGCCATTGCATTATCCAAGACAATGAGTTCGGAAACCAGTAAAGGTATATATACATTTTTATAGTAAATAAAAAGTTCTAGAATGTCTTATACATTTTTTTTTTAATTTTCTTCTGCAGATGGTAAATGTTTTATACAAACTGAATTGGTGCTAATAACCACAGATCGTAATTTACGCGTTAAGGCTTTATCACGTGATTTGGCGGTTAGTGAATTGACAGAATTTTTACAATGGGCGAAAGACTGTACTTAATACACTACAGGGTGCTGCTGGCTTTTTTGTTTCGTTTTACAAAATCGAATGTGAAACAAACAAAAATGTAAAAATTTTGTGGAAAAATGAAATCCCATCAGAAGTATGCTGTTTTTACTTCGTTTTTGACAAACGTATATAGATTATACACATACATTTCCATATACAAAGAGGGTGTTATATCGCACTTGTAGTATATGTATGTATTTTATGACGGTTTCTCTTCATCGAGTAACAAGGTTTTTTGATAGGAGCATTCATTTAAAACTAATACGTACTTTCTTTCAATAGTTGTAATTTCCTGTTTAAATTTAAATATTATGGTATTGGAATTCATATATGTATGTACATATATTGTCATCTAAAATCCAAACAGGTTACAAGTGCACTTCAAAGTTTCTTTTAAAGAGAAGCTATACACGAGGTTAAGACTACAACTTCGTAGTAAAAATTTATGGCTAGATATTTATTTGCCAAATTACATCTTAATTAAACATAAAGTCGACTTATAATTTGTTTTTGGATTTAGACGACGATATGCATCGAAAAATAATTTACATATATATGGTCCAAATAAATGTTTTAATGCGTGTAAATCTAAAATAGCTGCTTGTTTTAATAATCTATACATATGTATGTATGTAAATGGAATGTGTGTGTTTAAATACAAATTATTTATGTTTCGGTTTATAATTTTCTCTCAGTGTTTAATGCAAATGTAAAGTATTTTGTTTTCAACCTTGTTGGAAACCTTTTATGACTGTTCCAACGAGTAAACCTCTAACGATATTCAAGCATTGCTTTGCCAAATTTCACTAATTATACTAGTGTTTATCTATAAATTATTACTTGTAATTTAGAAGTCAACGTAGCAACTACATATCGCACACTAAATCATAAAGAGTCACAACTCAAAAAATTTCAGATGCTGAGTGGTTGCAAAGAACTGTCGATACTGTACAAATGACGCAAGTATGTGACATAAAAACAAGCATAACAGTATTTTATATTCTTCTGTATTGCAAAAGAAATTGTTTATAAAAAAGCAAAAGCACTTTTATAATTTTTAATTGTGACTCTTTATGATTGAGTGCGCGATATGTGCAATTTTAAATGCTTTTACAAGGTAAAGTTTATGAAAATAAAGAGATTTTTTTCTTTGTTTGCCTGTACCTCTAGACCGATTTTCTTGAAATTTTCACAGCATTTAACTGGGACTCTGTAATAAATTATAGGCAGACTTTTCAACCACGATCTCTTTGTTAAATTATGTTATTCCTTCCAAATAGTTTTTAACACATTTTATAATATAAACGAGCCTAACTTCGAAATTGGGTAGTGTGTTGAAACTATTTGCATATGGAAGCGGTTCGCTAAATTTTTTTAAAAGGGGGGGGGGGCGTGATGTGCCCGCCAAAAAAATGGATTTTAATATAACTTTTTCGTTTGTGGACCAATTTTCAAAAATCTTTTTGCATATGGAAGGAATCCACTAATGGAATTTGTGGATGGCGAAAGTGCCCGCCCCAAAAATTTAATATAAATTTTTGGTCTAATTTTCAAAATGATTTTGCAATTTAAAAGATTCACTAGAATTTTTTTCAAAGAGGGTGGGGGTTTAAGCTAGTTATTAAAAAATTATAGATTTTCGTTTGTAAATTATTTTGGATGAAACTTTTAAATTAGCACATACATACATACGTAACCACCTGGACGGATTTTGATTTTTTTTTAATTTTTGCTTGGTGAAAAGATGTTAATGAATAATATTAATATTAAATTAAAAACTCAAAAAACCCGACTGCCAACTTTGAGCCGTTAAGTATCCTAAATAGTTATTTGAAATGAAAAATTATACGAGAAACATAAATATGATTTTAAAATACCTGTCGAATGATACCCATAATATTGGTATATTTTGCAGACTTTTTATTTTTTTCGTATTTACGATTAAGACAAAATGTTAGAATCATCAAAATCGGTCCACGAGTTCGGTTTATATACTGCCGCAAAGGAACACACATTTACATACATACATATGTACTTACATACATAGGCTGATCAGCACAATACCCTTCCTTGCGTCGCGCAGTCGGTTTGTTCCCACATAGCTCCGTAACTTTAAGATCGATTTAAAAATTTCTTTATTCCATTTGGTCTTTGTCAAAAAAAGTGGGAGGAAAGTTTAAAAAGTGGACGGAGCCATGCCTATTAATATTATAGTTCACGTTCTTATACTTAACCGATTTTTACGAAACTTGGGACACAGCCTGAGATCTAAAAAATACTCAATCTTGTATATAAAATAAGTAGGCGGTGCCACGCCCACGAAAGATTATCATTAAATTATGTGTACTTCCACTTATCCGATTCTTAGGAAACTTAGCAAACAGTTTTGGCTCTTAGAATGAGATAATTTTTTTCTTAAAGAAGTGGCGAAGCCATGCCTATTATAGCCTAATCTTATATTTCATGTGCTTGGCGGATTTTTACGGAGCTTGACTCTGAAAGTGACGCGATGTTTAATTTAGAAAAGTGGACATACGTACGCCTCTAAATATCTAAGATTGACACTAGAAATTTAAAAATAAAAAAAGAAATTGAAACGTCTTCAAAAATAAGCACTTAAAAGATAAAAATTGTTTAGATTAAATCAAAATCGAAACATTTTCATTTGAGATTTTTTAAAGAAAAAATTCTATATTTTACTAGAAAAATTTGTTTTCTCGGTAAAATCTTCTCAATAACTTCATGCAAAAGAAAATCCTAACTTAGCTTTGAAGCATACGTTAGCTAACAAGCTAACACACATTTTAAGACTAAAAAAGCGTCGGGTGGTTACTGGTTTGCCGGACAGCATATTAAGAATACATTATTATTGCGGCAAAACAGTAACCATCCGACGAAAGCTCTTTTTAAAAATCGTATGCAAAAACAGTACTTTATGTACTTTATAACTAATAAAAGTTTGAATGATTTTAATATCCTTGTTCTGGCAATGCCATCATTCTCAGAGAGAACTGAATTGGTTAGCGACGTATAAAAATGAATATTATTTCATTCGAAGAGTCAGAATGTTTAAAAAGTATCTTGGTATTTCAAAATAAACTAAGATTATTTTTAACCCCCGACCAAAATAGGAATGTTATAAGTTTGTAGTGTGTGTCTGTCCGTGTCCACGTACAGCCCAAACGGCTGGACCGATTTAGATTTAGTTTTCTCGGTTTGAAAGGTGACTTGATCGAGATGGTTCTTAACCATGTTTGAAGAAAATCGGTCCAGCCGTTTAGAAGATGTCACATCTTTTCTAGATATATCGGGGGTTTTTAAAGCTTTTAATTTTTGTTATTAAATAGTTTGCTATGCTTTGTTGTTTTCATACATTAAAAAAAATAAACTAAACTAAAAGCATTGAGAAGAAGTAACACAATTACTTTCTATTTTAAATGTTCTAAGTACTCGAATAACGAGCTTGTTATTTTGTCTTGTTCATACCACTAGCAAGTTTCTTATATTTTATACAATAATATAATAATCTGTCAAATTTTGTATTATAAACTAAAAGGAACGTTGTGGCTGCAATTTAAACAATTTAGGTGCAATGTTAAAAGCTGAAATGCAACATCAATACTGGATTACCAAAAAAGCTGTCCAAAGAAAATTTGGTTCTAAAGAGGACGAGCATATTACATCTTCTGATGCAGAACTTGATTCCAAGATAGAAGTTTTTAAATCAATCTCCGCAACTAGTTTGGAGTTGTCTAAAATAATTGAAGAATTTCAAGAACGGCTTTCTATATTGTCGCAGGAAGAAAACATTTTTGGTCGATTTCTAAAAGAATCTGGCAAAAGGAGTAAGACAACGAGAGAAAGTATAACAAGTGTAGGCAAAGCAGTGTCTTACTGCGGCCAACATAGGATGTTTGTTCGCGTTCCACTGTTAAGATTGCAACACGAAGTTGATGTCTTTCGTTTTCGAGCTATTACTGACATGCAAAATACTATTACACTTATGGAAAAAGAGCGCACTGAGTATAGAGCAGCGCTCGAATGGATGAAATCTACCAGCTCGGAACTCGATCCTGATACAGGTCGTGGATTGGATAAATTTCGAACAGCCCAATCTCATGCAAGAAATGCCAAAAAACTTTTTGATAGTTTAACCATGGACTCAATTCAAAAGGTCGACCTATTAGTGGCTGCTAGATGCAATATGTTATCGCATGTATTAGCTTCTTACATGTCAGAACTAAGACAATTTGCACTGAAGACAAATGAAGCATTTGAAGCGAATTCAAAGGCCCTGAAAGGAAAACCTAACTACGATTTTTGTATACTAAAGGACTTATCGCAGCATGAAGAAAATCAAGGAAACGTCAACGACCTTGAAACATCATCATTAGATAAAGAAAAATCATTTTTTGCTGAAGATTGTGAGGATAAAGAATCAAATATAAGCGACCCTAAACTGAAAGAATGTCCTTTACAAATGACCGACGATAGTTCAGCACAAATATCTAACAATTTTGAAAGTATAATGGGTTTGTATGACGAGAACCAAATATTTAATACCAAAGACTTTATTTCCCCTGAGCTGACACCAATATTGCCAACAAAACCTATTAGCGGACATATAACAGAAAGTAAACGCCAGTATTTGGGAAATGATACAACTTTTGGATCATCTACAGTTAAGAGAAACGACAACGTGAAAACTAATAAAAACTTGAAGACAAAGCGATGGATAGATATTTTTTCTGATTTAGATCCGCTATCAAATCTGGAAGCATTTGATTTAAAACTTAGCGGAGCTTGCAAAAACTTTCAACAGATATAAATACCAAATCTTCCTTAGACCAATTTCTTTACATTTAGATTATTCTTACGAATCTTAGAAACAACAGCAATTGTGCATAAAAAATTCATTTAGGTCCTGTGTGTCTAAATGCGAACGAACGTTTCTATCGAACATTAGTATTGGAAACAAAAACAAATTTAAGTTTTTTGTTTTTAATATAAATAGTTCGCATTTAGCCAAACAGACCATTAATTAAGAATAATTAATGATATGAAACTCTGGTGTTTTGAAAAAACTTTACGTCTTTTATTCCCAATAAGGACAAATATGTGCATAGGTAAGCATGTAGTTACTTTTATAGCCACATCATCTGCTGTAAATATGTATGCATACATAAATATGTATATGGATCTATGAAAGTGCATACTGTATTCTTACATAAAAATGCATGATATTCATAATAAACAATAATATTCAACAGTATGTAAAAAAATTAAACTAACTTAAAGTCCAAGCCTTCTTGAGATAGGTCAGCAACGATTTTTAATTGCAAACACACTTAGTCATAAACGCTCGAATTTCCTTATAATATACGGTAAACGCTCGCTTTGGCTAACTAACAAGAATTATGCTGACTTGAATAAACAAGGGAAATGGCACTGAACTTCAAATATACAAAAACACACACAGCCTGGTACAATGTATAATCCCAGTTTGCATTGTTTTAAAGACATCCTCAACGATGGTTACAAGACAATTGGAAATCGTGGAGGACATATTGACGACAGCTCAAACAAATCGTTGACAAAATTTTCGAACAAATGGCTAAGAAATCATGAACGATCACACAAGCGGCAATGTCCATCACCACCTCGTGGTCATTCACAAAATTATAATGTGAGTTGTTTTTTCTTACTTGTTTTTCCGTTTTATTTAAATTATTGACTGAACTAGCTGGCATTCGAACTGACGCTGCATTATTACAAGTTTCCGTACTTACCACCTGGCTACAGCATCACCTAAAATTTTGTCAACAAGAGGCCAACATATTCATGTGTTTGACTGAAGACAAAACAAACGACTTGTCACTTAGATTGTCATCAACAAAGTCAAAAGTGTTTAATTAAGAACAAAATTCAAGACATTGTCACTCATATTTTGGTGAACGACGATTTTCCTTAAACTATCGACTAGAAAACTTAATAATAAAGGACAAGTCGTATAAGAATCGTAGATAGACTTGTATCCAACAGTTCTTTTTGAACTAGTTCGTTCAGTTGGACACAAGTCCGGTCAAAAATATCAATGTAAATTAAATGGGTTTGAAACAACTTTTGATTCAAACGCTCTCAATCTAGTTCAAAAATAAGTGTTGGACACAAGTCTAATCGTAGATGATAATGTCGTGCAAGATAATCTGGCCAACTGGGATACAATGTAATTCAAATGTATGAATGTATGTATATTAGAATAAGTAAAAACAAGAAAAGCGAATTTCTCATTGTGAGTCACCCTTATCGGGAATAACAGTTCACGTGAAATATGTTCCCTTTCCCTAAAATTGTGATCGCCAAGGTTTTTTTGTTCTTGTGTCAGTATACTATTTTCTAATTTTGTCCACAATTTTTTGTTTACGGGAAATATTTCACGTTAAATCGCACGAAAGGGGTGGCCAATTGACTAGTCCATTTCTTGAGATAACACTCTCACCAAACTTACTCTTCAATAAACCGATTATAACGTGTGCTGTGTGGCTTGTGGCACCGTCCTGTTGAAACCACATGTTTTCCAATTCGGGCCAAAAATAATCGGTTAGCATGGTGCAATAACGATCGCCATTCATAGTAACGTGACGATCGTTATTGTCGATGAAAAATATGTCCCAATGACGCCACCGGTATGCAAACCGCACCAAACAGTTATTTTTTGTGGATAAAGTGTTGTTTCATGAAGTACATGTGAATTTTCACCATACCAATAACGCATATTTTGCTTATTGAGCCAAAAATGAGCTTCACTGAAGATGATTTTGCGATTAAATTCATCATCTTGGCGCATCTACTCCAGAGCCCAATCCGAAAACGTACGTCGCGTTAAATAGTCCATCGGTTTCAATTCTTGAGTAAGTTTGATCTTGTATGGGTGTAAACTAAGATCTTTACGCAAAATTCGCCATAAAGTGGTACTGTCGATGCCGTTCTTGAGAACGCCGCGGAATCAATTGATTTGGATCGCTTGAACGGCAGCGATATTTTCGTCACTTCGACCAACCCGTTGAATCACTGGCACGGCAGCATCACACAATGAATATGCACACTCAAATTTTTGCACTAAACTTGTTATTGCTTGTCTACTAGGGCGAGAATAACGACCGAAACTTAGAGTGAACGTTCTTAAAGTTGCTGTCACCGACTCCGAATTTCGGTAGTACATTTTTATAATTTGCTACGTTGTTCGTTCGTGAACTTTACAATGATGAAGATGTTGAGTTTACTGAAAAAAAGGAAAGTAACTGTTAGATGACCAGTGAAATAAAATTAAATTCATAGTTGTCAAGTACCTATTGGAAAACCCGATGCATAATAGGCAATATGAACATGCAGCTACAGGTCAACTTTAAAATATTTCAAGTTAACAAAGGTTTACCAAAGCTTTATTAAGCTAATAATCATTTTTGGATACAACTTTAAGGAATTTTCCTTAACAATCGTTGAATCGTTTATAAAGCTTTGTTAAGTTTTTTTTGCATACGGCCCTAAAATTGCACAATTTATTATATGTCACTTATAAAATATAAATTTGGTTCAGAGTTGAAACCAAATTCAGCTTTGATAAATGTTTGTCAATACTGGCCTAATTATTTAATATAATAAAGTTTAAACTTTTAACAAAACACACTATGATATACATATGTACATATAAATATTTTTTAAAAGATAATAAACAATATTATTTTGTACATTTATCTTTTGTACAAAATACTTATACAGCGGGGGGAGCGATAAATATACTTTAAATATAAGCAATTAAAAAAGTTAACAATAAAGACTTTTACTTAAGACTAGTTAATATATACGTAAATTTTAATAAGATATACATACATACACATAACAAAGTTATAATAGTAACAATTTTTCTTAATGATTTTTTAAATCAAATATCTCTCTTAACAAAGGTTCAACTTGTGATGGATTAACATTCAAATAGACACCAATCATAAATTGATTTAAACGTTCAACGTCTGATATTTTTTGTATTAATTTGATAAAAGCAGATTTCGCTTCGCAACCAGGATAAACAGACTCAAGATACCTTCGTAGAAGATAATAATAAGAATTCTAAAAGGATGTAAAAATATACATTAATATTAAGTTAATAAAGAAAATAGAAATAAATTCGGCTATGCCGAACTTTAAATATCCTTCATACATACACGAAGTGCTTCCTTCTAATGCTCATGGAGAACCGCTTAAAACTAAGATTGCATTTACCTTCTGAATTTTTTTTAATACACATTAAGTTTAATTGAACTAGAATGAATTTTAATCAATAATAATTTTCTTAAGTTCTGTATTTCCAATATTTATAGAATGATATATTTTTTTTATTAATTAAGTGAAGAAAAATTAAACTGGACTTTAGCTGGGAAAAATATCTGAATTTTTCTTCACCAGCACCCATGTCTACCTATCTCACTTTTTGTAAAATATTTATAGCTACTTTTTTATTTACTTATAGGAAAAACTGCACTGGAAACGATCAAATAAACTCATCAATCACATAGTTGTGTGCGATGCTGTCATGTTTTTTCGGCTACAGGTGCGCGTTGTCGTCAATGATTCATGAAAATCAAAAAGTTTTATTTTTTATTTGACAGAAGATTGTTTGATCGTCTCCAACTCTGATAGGAAAAATATCGGTTTCTGTGTCAATCGAGGAGAACTGCACGGATGAACAAAAATGTTTATGGAGTTTTATTGATCATCACCATAAACGTCCATACAGTTTAATGTCAATACACTCATTTCGTGGGTCAATTATCCAATTTTTTTTCTCATTTTCATACTTTCTGCTTTTTTAACAACACTGAGCAAATAGTCAATAACAATAGGTGTGTTCCACAAGATTTTGTTAAAGTTCTGACTAATGAGAGTAAAAAGAAAATTTCTCTCTGAATTTGCAAAAGTTATTCAAAATTGCTGAAACGCAAAAAACCATAACAAAACAGTCCAAACTTGTACAAAGTTATCCAAAAGCGTTCCAGATAGCAATTTTTGCACAATTTTGAGAGCGAATAAGAGAGTAATTTTTTTCATTTCCTGTACAAACTAGTACGAACTTTTTCTTCTGGGTAAGTTCGGACAAGAATTGAATAATCAGCTGTTTTTTGTTTACATATGAAACTGAAAAATTAATCAGAAAATTTGCAAATAAAGCAAAAAATTTTTATTTATCAAAAAGCATAATGAAATGTTTTTCAAATAAATCTGAAGTTGTAAGTACATTTGTGCACATTTCTCCATTTCTTTAGCATGAAGAAAAATGATTTTAATGATTTTTTTCATTAACTCACGTAGCTTCTACTTTTTTGGAGTTTTTTTCATTTAGTTTTTACAGCTGTTGACAATAGGTTTGATCCCGTACTTTTTGGGCAAAGTTCGGTAAAATGAGAACAAGCTATAACTTCTCTCAATAATACAAAAAATTTACAAAAGTACGGGAACAAGAAAACCCAAAAATGTTTACCAAAAGCCAAAGCACAAGTAAATACATACTTACACACATACACACGCATGCGTTTACTTACATGTTGTGGCATATCTAGAACGTTTTCTTTCTTAATTTTACATAAAAACTGATAAAACTTAGTTCACCACTTGTTTATAAACCTTTTTGATAAAAATTTTCAATGTTTTTAGTGTTTAGGACAATTTAATTTTACTTTGTTATTGGTTATTTTTCAAACAGCTGATCGTTTATCGGCTTGCCCAAACTAGCCCAAAGAAAAATTACGGGCTGTTTCGGTCAAGAAGAAGAAGAACATTACTCTCTCAAAAGCTCCCTTACTTGCCCAAACTTTAAGTACGGGAACAGTTTTCGGTAAAATTGGGATCCCGCGGGCGCCCAATGTGGAGTACGGGATCAAACCTAATGATGCAAAATTTTGTGTTTTTATAATAGGTGTGTTCATTTACTTTACTAGTAAAAATTAGTAACGAGAGAGTAACAAGAAATTTTTCAAAACTACTCTCAAAAATGTGAAAAAGTAAATGAACACTTTAATAGCTAAAATTTGCAAGTTAAAGTAGTGTTGTAATGTATAGGTATATATGAGTACTCAATAACTACCCCTAATTTTTCTGGACATATTATACATATGTATATTATTATAAAATGATTGTAATTGGGCGCATTCATAAGACGTAGCTGTTGAGCTCAACAGTTGTGAAATTGTTGACAACTGTTGGCCCCAACACTTACGTCTTAGAAACGGCTTGATGGATATGATTTAATTTTATATCTTTATTTCATTATTTTATCGCATTTGTAATGTAAAATTTAACAAATATTTGCTCCTGCCACCTAACAAAGCATATAAAAGGCCAAACTCTATTCGATCAGCTGTCCAGGCTGAGCAAAACATGTTGACTATAGGTAGCGAAAAAATTTTATGATGGAAAATTACTCAACTGTTGAGTGGAGCGGCACCACTCAACTATGCGTTTCTAAGACTTAAGGTAGAATTAGTAAAATCGTATCGTGAAGTTGCGTGTCAGCTGACAAAAGCCGTACGATATGCAATGCATGTTACTAGTTATAAAATATGTGCTGGTAGCACTGCTGACGTAGAAATCTACAGAAAACAGATTTTTCTGTAGCGAATGTCAAAAAAGCCGCATTAAAAGCCAGACAAAAAAAATGTGCTGTGCAAACTGTTACATTTTCTATAACTTGTACACAAAGCTGAACGATACGGCAAGCTGTAAAGTAGAACGATACGATTTTACTAATTCTACCTTAACACTCAACGGTTGCGCAACAGCTACGTTTTATGAATGCACCCATTGTGATATTGATTAAAAATGATGTGATTATGGTCATTTATATTCACCATTGTCGTGACTAATAAATTATGTGTTAATTCAAATTTATTTGCAAATATATATCTGAACTAATTGAATTATTTGCCTGCTTAGTGCCTATTCAAATTATGCCTTTTTAGCCTGCCTTGCTTCGACAATTTTCTGTTAATCCCCCTTCGAAAAGTCACGCACAATCGGCACATTGTTTTAATTAAATAACGGATTCTGCATATAAACCTGCGAATCCTGGCCAGCGGCGCCTTAGCGCCGGCCATATAATATAACAAAATACACTTAAATATAAAACCACCATATTACATTAAGACTTTTCTTCAAGACTTTTTGACGTTAATATACATGCTTAATGCTGAGAGTACGAAAAAACAAAGATAAATGTCAAAAATCCCCTCGAATTTTCATTTCGTGCCTTTTGTTTTACTCCGCATGCTTCTCAACACCTCTCACCAACAAACTTAAAAAGCCTGCCTGCACAAATAACCAGAAAATGCCCAGTGAAAATATCGTCTTAGTGTAAATTACCGAGTAGCTAGGTACTCATAATATTTACAACACTAAAAATAACAGCTGGTCAGTGAAAATTAAAGAAAAACAAAAACATTTCAAAGGCTGTAGAAAAATATTAATGCATATATATATTAGTTCAATTTCATTAGACATATTATTTCGCTTCTGTTGTTGCTAGTTACACAAAAATAGATTTTTTATCTTTTTAATACTTTTTATCGTCTTAAAAGTTTACATTTACTTACAATTTCTTAAATTTTCCAAAATATTTTTATTTTCAACTTAATTTAGAAAATTGTCTGGCAAACACAATCATAAAACAGCTGTTTGAAAAATTATTACAAGTAAAAATTTTACTTGTAAAAACTTGCAAGAATTTTTCTGTCTCTCAATTTTTTACGCTCTTTCGACGCTCTCTCGTTGCAAATTTTTTGGGTTAATGAACACTTTCCAGTAACAATTGTTACAAATTCGTAAAAATTTTTAGTAAATGAACACAACTAATGTTATGCGGTTTAAGCGACTAAAATCACTAAAATAAAATTTAATTTAAAAAGTAAGCAGCACTAGTATTTCAAGATGGGCAATTATGAGGTCTGTTCCAGATGCATAACAAAACAGTCCGAACTTGTACAAAGTAATCCAAAAGCTTTCCAGATAGCAATTTTTGTGCAATTTTGAGAGCGAATGAGAGAGTAATTTTTTTCATTTCCTGTACAAACTAGTACGAACTTTTTCTTCTGGGTAAGTTCGGACAAGAATTGAATAATCAGCTGTTTTTTGTTTACATATGAAACTGAAATATTAATCAGAAAATTTGCAAATATGGAAAAAAAGTTTTTACACACAGATCTATTAAAAAGCAAAATGAAAGGTTTTTGAAATAAAGCTTAAGTTGTAAGTACATTTGTGCTTATTTTTCCATTTCTTTAATATAAAAAGAATGATTTTTATGATTTTTTAAATAATTCACGTAACTTCTACTTTTATGGAGATTTTTTTTTCATTTACTTTTTACAGCTGTTGCCAATGATGCAAATTTTATGTTTTTATAGTGTTATGCGTTTTAAGCGACTAAAATCACTAAAATAAAAATAAAATTTAATTTAAAAAGTAAGCAGCACTAGTATTTCTATATTTGCAAATTTTCTGATTAATATTTCAGTTTCATATGTAAACAAAAAACAGCTGATTATTCAATTCTTGAAAGGAAATGAAAAAAATTACTCCCTCATTCGCACTCAAAATTGCACAAAAATTGCTAAAAAAAAAACGCTTTTGGATTACTTTGTACAAGTTTGGATTGTTTTGTTATGCATCTGGAACAGACCTAATAATTGCGTTCGCGTACCCAAAAGTTTTTAAAATTTTTTACTGAACTTTACTGCATTTTACTAAATTGCATTCGTTTACCCAAAATACAGTTAATGAGAACACAAATTGAGATAGTAAAGTGACAGTTCTTGTCGTGAGTATTTTGCAAATTTTTACTGCAGAAATTTGTCGTAGTAAAGTTTAGTAAGATAAAAACATATGATTCAAAATGTAAACAAATGAAAAGTAAGCAAGCGAAAGGTGTAAAATTTTTAGAATTTGTTTGCATTTCATTGTTTCTGTAACAAACCAGAATGCTGGTAAGCGGAGTCAACTGTAGAAAGCAAAAACAAAGTAACATAAAGCCACTACAATAATACTTATATGTATGTACCGATGGTACATCGAATAAGTAAAAATAATTAATGTGATGATCGTAAAAGATAAGTAAGAATAGTTAAACATACATAGGTAGAGTGATATAACTTCGTGCTAACCTAAATAGAAAATGGAAAAACAGAAAATGAATAGTGATACTTACAAATGTGTTTGCCAAAGGTAAATCAATAATTGTATACACAATCAATTCTCATATTCCATTTCATAGAAATTTAAGTTAAATAGCTGATGTTAATAATAATCTCTACCCCAATAGATAGACATGGGTGCTGATGAAGTGCGTGGCTGCACAGAAAAATATCGGTATTTCCCCCAGCTAATAAAGTCTAGTTTAATTTTTCTTCTCTTCTTTAGATACTCACATTAATTAATAAAAATATTTCATTCAATAAGAATTGGAATTACTGAACTCAAGCCTGATTAAGAAATTATTTCTGATTAAAATAAAAATAAATTTCAAATTAAAATAAACTTCTGACAATATGTCGAATAATAAATTTCTTAAATGGAATATTATAATTAATATTTTCACAAACACTTAACTATGAGGAACAAAAATTTTAATTGCATATATTGAAAACGCTGAAGAATATGAAAATATTTTGCAAACACTAACCTGTTCCAATCTAATGACATCGGAATGTATAATTCGTGGCCTTGTTGGTGAAAATAATACAATTGCACACATTATCAATATAATATGTTCATCCATGCGCCACTTTTCATCGAAAGTACTTATAAACTTAATATGTTCTTCATAAACATTGCCTTTGGCCAATTTCAAAACTTCTGCTCTTATATTGGACATGGCTTCTTTGGTATGAGGTATCTGTAGTTTTTTTTTATAAAAGATGATAAAATAGACTTAAGTATATAATATACATATATGTACATACATATATACATACATATTATGTACATATTTCCAAATTATATTTACCTTCCATGTATTGCGATCATCATCATAGGTCATAACGGAGCGCATTATCATCATTTCTGTGCAACCACCTTTCAGTAAGGCCACTTGATCCTCTTGGCACATATCACAAAAACTGGCAATTTTCTTAGCCATTTTTATCAAACGTTTTATAGCGACAGCAGTTAAATTAACAACTTGCAGCAGTTTCGGATTTTGGTTTGTGTCTTCAGGCTAAAAAAAATTTTTGGTGCATAGATTTTAACACAATTTCTATTGTTTTTTTTTTTAGTTTTTATTGTTTGATGATAGATAAATGAAATTCAAACGTAAATATGAATGGTTATAGTGTGTTTACATTTGAGCAAAATGTAGTACTTAAGAGATTTCGGTCAAAATCTAGTAGATTTCCCATACAAAATAAAATCTATTTCGTCATCAGATTTTTATCAAAATCTACTTCAAGTTTGTACTAAAAATTCAGCGTGTATACTTAAAAAGGTGTGTGAATTGGCTACATTGTTGCAGTTGTTTGGTTGTAGTTTTGTGTTTTGTTTTGGGTAAAAATGTTTTTAAATTAAAAAAAAAAAAACTTGGTGTAAACGGTATAGACTTTAATCGAGATTTTAACTGAAGTCTAGATTTTTGTTCAGGTGTAAATGCCCTATTAAATTAAATATATTATTGATGTAAATAAATATTTATTTCTGTGAAATTCGTTTGTGTTAACCTACTTTTCATCCATGAGAAATTTTAAGTTAATTACAAACTTCAAAAGAGCGGCAATTATGGTATTCAATCGGTTAACCGATTAATTGCTACCCGATTAACAGTTCTATAAATTTAAGCTTTGCAACTTTCGATTAACGGCTAAGCCGGTAAACTTCGGTCGATTAACCGATTAACTGTTTTTTATGAAACAAATAATTGTTTCTTTTAATAAAAAAAAGAGGTATGTGTTGTGAGATTGGTTTTCATACAAACAAAGAAGTATGTTCAGTGAGCTTTATTTTATTTAACAATTGTTTGCTGTCAACAGTTTTTTATTTCGTTTAATTTTGGGCCATTATAAAATTAAAAATAAAGCATTTAGTTTTGTATGACAACGATTAGTAAAATAATTTTTTCTTATTCAAGTTTTATTATATGGTGGTGGCGAAATAGTTCTTCGAACTGGCCAAATAATTCTCCAATTGATAAAAAAAACAGTTGGAGTAACAAAAATAGAAACGGAAAAAAAAAAAAAAAGTTTTATTATAACTAAAGAAAAAATCGTCTAAAACATAAACATTTGAACTAAATATTATTTCTAAAAGATTATTTAAAAAGATCTCTTTAATCTATTAAACAATCTAAAAAAAATTATCTCACTTATGCAGATATTTAATTTTTTATCTATGCATATATGTATATACATATTTATATATTAGTGATGTAAAGAATGTCAATTTTTGATATTCGAGAATACGAATATAATATATGAAATTGTTATGAAAAAGGACTTCATTCTCCTGTTGGCGTACTTTAAAGTTAATAAAAACTACCCAAAATTTTAATGATCGTCATTAAATAATATTTGAAAATGATACAAAGCACAAATTCCTATAAAAAATTTAATGGATTTGTACAAACTAATATTTTTAGCCATTTATTTAAATTTCGTTTATGATTTATGCATTTATTTATTTCAGTTGTTTGGAAAAATATTCGTAATACGAATACGAATATCTAAGAATGGCAGAGTATTCGAAAGTTCGAATACGAATACGAATATTTCTGCATCACTAGTATATATACATTAGAGTGGCCGTTAGTTGTATGGAGAATTTTTTTTTTGATTTCTTATATTCTTTCCCCCCAAATCGGTTTAGTTTTATGTAAAAACAAATTCATAGCGATAAGTTGTGTTTTAGGGGGTGCGTCCGCCCCTCAAATTTGGCCCTCAAGCCCATTTATTCAATGTAATATATTTTGTTTTTTTTTTAGTTTTCTTTTGAGTTTATGTATGTATATTAGTGTGTCCCAAAAAAAATGTTTATCCGATTTTTATAGATACCCCAGCATTTTTTGAAAGATAATAAGGTTAAGTATTTTTGCGATATTTTTTCAAATTTTTCGGAAGAGGTTTAGAAATAGCTTAAATCTATTTTAACCCGAAAATCGAGTTTTTTCGACTTTTTTTAATTTGGTTCATTACGCGGCCTATTAGCACGATTTTTTTTTTATTACTAGGTAAATTTAAAAAAAAAAAGTGTTAACCGATTAAACCAAAACCTCGTTTAATTAATCGAGCGATAAACAGATTAAAGCAAACACTCGATTAATTGAATACCCTAGCGGCAACATAATTGTATGATTTTCATCTAGTCTGCATGTAAAATCCTGTGAAAATTGCAATTTTGTAATTTACATTAACGGCCTTATGTATAATCAAAAACTAGCATGAAGTTAGCATAAGTGACAAAATTGAACTACGTGTTCACAAGTTCCTCTATACAATTTTACATTAAAAAATCACCGCATAATGTAGTTTTAACACACGATTACATCCTAGCATAATTTTTAATGTAAAATTTTATGGCAAAACATTTTAAGACCATGTTAAATTATGCCACTTATGCTAACTTCATTCCAGTTTTTGATTATACATAATGCCTTTTTTTCATGAAATTAGTTGCATTAAATTGTTTGGAGAAGCAAATCAAATCAAAAGAATTGCCAAAAATGTTTCTCATGCTCTGTAAGTTTTTTATATGTACTATATCGCTTTTTACATAGCGCTACAATTAGCAAATAGAAAAAATTTTGCGCAACAAATTGCATGAAATTTCATAAAAAAATATATAATGTAAATTAGGTATAATAGCTTTCAGCCAGCGCATTTATTAATCTTGCAGCTCAACATGATAACTCATATCAATATATGTACACCTTGGATCAATTAAACAAAATCCCCCTCTGAATTATTATTTATAGAAGATTTTAACAATAAAGGTATTCACTTCAGTTTTTTTTTTCTGTTGGAAAAATGGAAAAATGTAATTTCTTTACAAAAAAACACAGGAAAAACAATTCCACCAAAAGTTTAATTTATAAACTCAACTTTTGGTGAATTTTTTTCCTGTGTTTGTTGTAAAAAAATTACATTTTTTCATTTTTCCAACAGAAAAAAAACTGAAGTGAATACCTTTAATATGATTAATCCATAAACATGAAATTTTACACATTTATCGCTAAATATATTAACATTCGATATCTTGCTAAACAAAATGTTGGCACCTAATAAATATAACGGAAAAATTTACTTATTTTATGAGTTTAATTAACACTTTAATGATATAATTTAATAATTTCTGCGTTTTTCCTATTCCAGAGCGTAATAATTGTTTACTTAAATACATACCTCAAAAGCTAAAGAGCTTTAATCAAATACATACGTACATACATATATACATACATATGTATGTATTTATATAAATTGTTCCCTACAAAGTAATACGAAAATGATTGGAAATCGTATTGCTTGGAAGAAAACTATTATTGCGGCAACAATCATATTCGTATTGCGGAAGTTTCGCCCTTCGGGAAAGGTTGTGCGGCCAGGGCGATACTTCCTAGAAATACGAATGCAATACTTCTAGAAGATAAAACAATGATATTGCTAGATAATCATCTAACTGAACTATTTATGATATTGCCAGATTATATTTAGGAAGATAAATTATTTATAACGATAGATTATCTCCCAGAATACAATTTTACAAATTCAATTTATCCTCACAGGAGTCATCATATTTTTATTATTAAAAGGAATTTACTGAGCTAATGTTTTGAAAATTTTCTGATTGTTTTTATTTCAATTTCAAATGTTTTGAAAATTTTCTGATTGTTTTTATTTCAAATTAAATATTTTTTTTATCTTCTAGTTATAAACATATTGATATTATAAATTTATTGCGCATGTGAAAAAACACCAGGCTGAACAAAAAGCAAAATTTTAATAACACAAAATACTTTCTTCTAAATGATAAAAATAAGATATTTATATCTTCTGGGCAATATATCTTCCAAATGTTTGTAGGGTTATTTAAAATTTCCGATTAATACAAATAAAGGTCTGTTGTAGAGATAGCAATAAAGAAAGAAAACTTGAAGTAACTAAATATTATGATCCCCTAGTACTATTAGTGATAACCAACTGTTGATAACATAACAAAGTGATTAATTAATTAAATAAACAGTTTATTTTTATTATCAATTTATTGGAAATTGTGTCACAGGTGTTTTCAAAAAGCTAACATCTTTATTTGTTTTGATTAGCAATATTTTTGACCAACGTTTAATTGAAAAATGCTAACGAAATTTATTAACATCAACTCAATTTCTTTTGTATATGTATACATAAATTAAACTTAATTATTTTAGTTTTAATAATAAATGAAGATTGTTTAGTTTTGAAATAATAAGAAAAATAAGTAAACAATCACTAATATTATTTTGTTAAATATAATCTTGCTAGTGGTTGTTTTATCAAACTTCATTATAACATTTTCAATTATTATAATAAACTATGTATTTTTATTTTTGTTGTTTACTCAGATTATTTCTTTATTTTTCTTTCTTGCAAACATATGTACTTACTGATAAATATTTACTGCCTAATTTATAAAAAATATTTCTGTTTTATAAGAGGTTTATTAAATAAATTTTCTATGGAAATTTTATCAATAAAACTTTTATAAAAGCAAAATATTTTTTTATGAATTAGGCCCTTATTATTTATTATCTTATACATATACATACGTACAGATATACGTAAATGTATACTTCTATTTAAAAAGAATAATTAAACAGTCTTACGGGTACACTTAACAGGTGTTTAATCAACTTGAAAATAATTTCACGCATAGATAAGGAAGTCACTTTTTTCAGAACCGAACCTGACATTCGGCCAAATTGTCTAAATTCGACCAAACAGAAGCCGAACAAAAAAAATCATTTATACAATATTTTTAATAAGGCATATTCATATAAGGTATACTCGACTCAATTCGCTTTGAAAAATTTATACTTTTGATGTGAAACAAATGTACTGAAAAATATCTGTCATCAACTGACACCACACACAGTGGACCAAAACACAGAAGAACGCTGATGAGGAAGGTTTAGTGGCCTTCGAAAACGGCTGGCTGTTCCGTTCAACTATGTGTTGTTGTCAGAATATTTACAACTAACTTTGATGTTATTTGTTCATTAATAATTATCACATGTAATTTGGCTTAAAAAGCGTTACGAACATTCATAAGAATAAAAAATCTCGTCTAAAAAATTCCGCTTTCGTTACAATTAACGGCCGATTAAAATGTTTGGCTTATACCGAAGCGTTTTAATCGGTTGGACACTAGTACTATTGCATGTGAAGCGAAATGATTCATTAATTAAACAAACAAACAAACAAAATTATCAAATTGTAAAATTATTTTTGTTAGAAACGATGAATTATGCGCATACTAATGTATTTTGGAAAACTCACCTTTATTCGGTCATCACTCATTAAAACACTTAAATCATCATCGACTGGTAAATAGAGAGCCTCGCTGGCCATTTTTAACTCTCGCAATTTCATTAATTCCGTTTGGTTCAATTCTCGTGACATATTAATACTTGTTGAGGGAGAGCATACCACAGAAGGTTGGCATTGCAATGGACTTTGATGTGTTGTTATACCATTTAATTCATCATACTGTGATACTCTATTCATGTCATGCGATTTTTGTGATATATTAAGCATGTAATTCATGTCTTCATGCTTTATACGTGGCTCAGGTGGTAGATCATTAAATGCCTGAAATTCTATACGTATCACTTCTGTAAGAACCGATTCCAAAGAATTTAAGCTATCACTAGGATTGTATGCTCCTGAAGAGTTTATGGGAAATGAATTTTGTATAAAGGTTTTGATATCAAAATGTTCGTTAGCGAATTCCGCTGCTGTAGTGGCATCAACTTCAGATGGCGGAGATAAAAGTCCCAGCGAAGATGTGCTGGGCAACTCTTCATTATGTTGGGGTATTAGAGAACTGGATATGGTTGAAGAGCTTATACCTCGTGAGGAGTGATATTGTGTCGGTGATGCTATATTAAAAGTTTCTGTACTAGCACCAGCAACTGAAAGAGGGGGCGATGCATAAGGGCAATTACCGCTTGGCAAAGGAGTGGCAGGTGTTGGAGTATGTGACGGTGACGGTAATGTTGGCTGCATAATGACACTGTTTACATCATTCGGACTAGGATAATTAAGCATAGAATGTATCAGAGTATTTTCGATTGATGGTGAAGCAACATTTGAATTTTTTAATATCGCTATAATCGAAGGCTCTGTAGTTTGCGGCACATTTTGCGATAAAACTTCTTTTCTTACATTAGCATTTTTGATTTCGTTATTATTTTCAGAATTTTGACCTTTGAAAATTTCATTTAGCATGCGCAAGGCTTCAGCTGGTGTATTAATGAACTTATTCATTATATCCATGGCATTTTCTGGCGAATCCATTAAATTCTTTATGAATTGTAAGACATCTTGGGGTGAACTAACTACTTTTGAAATTATTTCTAAAGCATCGGTGGGTGAACTCATAAATTTCGTGAAAACTGTCAAAGCATTAAAGGGCGAATTCATAACTTTACTAATGATTTTCAGAGCATCTCCTAAAAAGTTTGAGAAATCCATTGAAAAATCTGCTATAAAATTACAGTATGAATATTTATGGCAAGCATGCTTACCTGGATAGTTGATTAAATGTGATATTAAGCGTAAAGCATCTTTTTGAGAATTAATAATCGTTTCCAATGTCTTTAGAGCTTCAGCAGGAGTTTTCATTAATCTACTTATAGCTTGAGATGCCCTATCTGCATCCCCCACTATAAATTCAACCATTTCTTCACCCGTCATTGAATCACTGTCAATATTTAGCCAGGAATCTGTGGGCGATATGGCGTTGCTAATTGTGGGAGTCGCAGTAACCAATGGAGCTGCAACGCTACTTTCAATTGATCCACAACTGCGAGAATCACAGTTGCCTATGAAAAACTCGTTATAACTGCTGTCAGCAACATCGGTTTCACCTTGACCATCACCGTCATTAACACCCTCACCGCAACTGCCGGTACTTTTTGCTGATTTATTTTCATCAACTTTTCTCTTGGCTCGGTTACTTTCAATTTTCCGTCGCTTAGCCATTTTGTCTTCTTCAGACATGATATTTTCACTATTCATACCAATATCGAGACATTTTTTTAAACGACATTTCTGACAAAATCTTCTTGTGACGACGGTTATTTCACAGTTTTGATTAAAAGGACATGTGAACTGCTTTTTGGCTAAAGCATTGCGCCTGAAGAAGGCCTTGCAACTTTCACACGTTACAGCACTGAAATTGTAGCCTAAAGCTTTGTCACCACACACTGCACACGTCTTGGGAGGTGACATTGTGACCATTTACATGTATTTTTCTTTCCTTATTACAATAGATATACAAATAAAAACTTTTAGGTTTTCTTAATTAAATATCGGTTTATACTTTTCTAACAACGCATTTTGTAGTTTTAAAGAACTTGAATTTGTTAATAATTTACACAATGTTATATTTCCATGGCTGAGTTTTATATTTTTGTTTTTATCACAGCATGACGTTAATTAATTTGTTCAAATTCCACTTATTATTAATTTGTGGGGAATGGAATAATTATTACTTTGTGGAATAATTAAAGAAAAAGAAATGTCAAAAGCAGCTGCCTAAATATTACAAGATTTAACGGTTCTGCTGCTTATTGAACACAACTGCTCCTTATTATCGATAACAGTGCAATCATTTGACAGCTGTCTTCACGTTTATAACCAGGTTTTTTATTTACCTAGATTTTTAGGAAAATTATTGCTGTTTTTCTTCAAGTTTTTGGAATAAAATGCAACGCGTTAAACCTATAGCTTCTAAAGCTGGCGAAATTGTGGCCTATAGTGAAGCAGCAATAAGACACAATATTTCAGCCGTGGAATATTGTCGTACTTCAATGGCAGCAATATCTGGATGTGCTGCGGGTGAGTTGATAAATATTTCGTAAAGATTAGTAAATTGAAATCTTATATTTTAAGGTATCTTGGGTTTGAATGGTTTCCTTGGATTCTTGTTTTACTTTATATCAGTCTTTGTTTTATGGCTGCTGGTGTTGGCCAAGTCTGGCACAGGTTGGCGCAAGTTCTTCATTAATCGGCAAAGTCTACTGACAAACAGTTTTATGGGTGCGTTGTGCACTTATGTATTATTTTGGACATTCTTATATGGTATGGTTCATGTCTACTGAAAGATAATTTTAAGTACCAGCTGAGGTTTAGGATTCTTTTAGATTTATACATACACACATACACATACATAAACGAAATACAAGATGTAAAGACTATTTAAATCGTGTTTATGGCCAATTTATTGCAATTATGATCGTACTTTTAAATCTTCTGCCACAGCTGCTGCAGCAGCGCCAGAACAGTCGCACCAAGGTGTTTCATTCAAATCGCATTCTAGCATAATATTTAATACGGTAATTCTATTTCCCTCGATCGTCATTTCATAAACTTTTGGAATTTTATACTGCAACGTATTAAGACCAGTTTGACGATCCCGCTTTCGTGTTACTTCTTTTTGATTGAAACACTTCTGCGTGTCCCTTTTCCGATGATAACGATTGTGTGCATGACTGTAAATGAGATAAGTATAAAAATTAATTTAACATTTTCGCTTTTAGTAGAAGCAAAATATCTAACTTGAAAGTATTATTAACACCAGTCTTAATGTTTTGTGGTCTTGATACTCTTAATCCAGCATCTCTGATCCGAACGTAAAATTCATCATCTTCTAGACCCCAGCCCCAGTATTTATTTGACATGCCATTCAAGGCTTCAAAATGCTCTCTCCTCACCAACAAAATACCACCCACGAAGTTTTCATAATGATATTTTGGATGCAAGTCTGGAGCTGCGATATGTAATGGACCTGAATCACTAGGATAATCATAGCGTAAATCATCGTTAAGTGGCAGCAGATCAACGTCATGCATGGCTATGTAGTCGTATACACCGCTGGTAAAACGGAAGCCCACATTTATCAAAGAGGCACGATTGAAACGGTATCGATCCACCTGATTTAATATAAATATATGATGGTTAATACCCTGCTTTTTTAGAAAACTGGTCATGTGAGGAACGAATAGCAGTAGCTCTTCAAAACGATCACGAAACGGTACCAGAATAGCTAGTTTGTGTACAACCTGTAAATCATCTGAGGTGCGACTTTGTATTTCTACATTTTCAATTTTTGGTTTACCTCTACTTAGGGGACAAATACAATCTGAAAACTCAATACCATCAATACAAGGTTGTTCGGAATATTTTGCTACCTCTCACCTGAACTCAAAGGCATTAAACTGAGCACCAATAGGCCGCCGAAACAAAAGGCCAAACCACACACAAACAACCAGTTAATTGTAGCTAAAGCTGCCATTTTTCTTAAGTTAAAATCTCTTTATTATTTCCACTACTTTACGAACACTTTATACATAATAATTTAAATCATTTTCTTATGTTTTAAGGGATTTTGCTAATTTAGCAAAATAATTTAGTTATATCTACTATTTAGGTAAACTAAGCCATTTAAGGTTAAACAGAAATACATTTGATTACAACAACACAACTGCATTTATGTCAGCTGTTTGGCAAGAAAGTAACAACAACTCTGTTATAATATCGATAGCTACGAAAACTTCAGCTATTGATGCTAAGTGGACCGTTAAAAATTTATACAGATGTAGATAATTCACAAACTTATATATGTATATTGGGTTAATTACTACTTGTATTACCATATTCTATTTAAAAACTAAAGAATACTTATTTTATATTTTAGTTAGTAAATCGCCAAATTATGTTTTGTGTTTTGAATTTTTTCATATCCTTTACACAATTCTCATTAGGCGTTGCCACAATTACATTTTATCAAATCGATTTTCTATTCGATAATGGTTGATTACCACCACTTGTATCTTTTGACAGTTGCATTATCAACGCTTTCGTTCCAATTTTAGTTGGCGCGTTTTAATCACAGGTTAGTGTTTTCTGGATACTGAATATTGTAAAATGTTTTATATAAATTTATTGAAATGATTGAGTGTTGAGTGCTATTAAATATGTATCTGTCAGATTTTGTGTAGTGAAAATGTTAATTTCAATGTGCTAAAGTGCAAATAAATAAATACCAATATTATGGGCACACCAATAAATAAATGTAAGTTGTAAGTTTGTCGTATTTATTATATTTATTATACATAAATTAATATGCATACATATATTTGCAATTTCTTTGCAATATCGTTGCACTCGCGCCTCTTTCTTGAACTCGCATTCGTCATTTTGATGATCCATGATTCCAAGTGATGCTTTGACGATCAAAACAACAGACTGTCACTAAGATCGAATTGTATTAGTAAAAATATATGTACATCCCATCTAGCATTTTGCGTGATTTCTGATCATAGATGAGTCGCTTATGATTCCCTTCCGCGATTAAAATGATGGAATATGCGCTCATTTTCTGATCATAAATGACTCCCTTTTCGGGAGAAAATGGTACCCTAGCCGCTACTCATCTGGAAGAGTCTTTTATGAGCCCCCCCATCTAATCAATTTCGAATTGTCTTCGAGTCATTTTCGAGTAATTTTCTGATCGTATATGCCTCTTCTATGACTCCCCTGAGCGATTAAAATGATCATATATGCGCTCATTTTCTGATCGTATATGCGTCTTCTACGACTCCCCTGCGCGATTAAAATGATCATACAGGCGCTCATTTTAAAATATATATTTATTCAAAGTAAATTACTCATTTATTACACACATGTTATTTAAAGTAAAAGGAATATAAAATTAAAATATTTACTTCAAGAAAATTATCAATATATTTACAGAGGTTTATTTAAAGTATTTTAGCATTAATTCACGAGATCAAAAACAAAAAGGAATATAAAATTTAAATATTTAATTCAAGTAAATTATTAATAGTTTATTTAAAGTATTTTAGCATTAATTTATGAGATCAAGAACAAAAAAGAAAAAGAAATTAAAATATTTAATACATGAAAATTATTAATATGTACAGTGGTTTAGTTATGGCGTTGCCTTTTTACCACTCGGTCCTTAGCATGCACAAAATGCTTTTGCAATACTGCGTTCATTTCCTTGTCGGTGCTTTTATAATTCAGGTGGCAAATATCTAAGAACAAAAAAAAAATTAATTTATGTTTTCAGTAATAGAGTTATTAATGTACTTACTTTTAATTATTGTAATTATGTAAATGTTTTCGGCGCTTGGCTTTGTAATGGTGCCCTTCCAACTGTATAATGAGGCCAACTCATCAGTGAACATTTTTCGAACTGCAATTCTTAAAAATTGCGTTGCACTATCTCCGCCTTGTTTTCCAATAAATAGTTTCTGAAATGTAAATGTAATGGTTACTCAACCAAACTTAAAATCACTTTAGTTTAACAATTTTAATATAGATATTATACTTACAAATTGCTTTAGGATTTCTTCGTTCTGCTGAATTTGGTGATCAAATTTTGTTAGATCGTCCATAGTTTGGAAAGGAAAGTTTTTAATTTCTTTACACAAGTGCCAGCGCCAACTTTTCTTTCGACAACCGAAGCAGGCGTTTTCAAAAGCGTCCTCGCATCTTTTGGTACTTTAAGATTGCACTTTATTAATAATAATAACAGTGCGTTAAGTGCCACAAAACTAATATGAAATTGTAAAGCCCATTTACCCAATCCTTCGCACAAATCAAAAACGCTTTCATCACTTTCACTTTCACTATCTAAGGAACATACTTCGCATGATTCATCTACATCTGGGAAAACCATTTCATTTTGTGTTTGTATTGGCTCCTCCTGCTCTTGCGATTTCATTTCTTTATTTTTTGGGCTTATGAGCCTTTCGGCTTCTTTTTTAGCCAATCTTTTTATTTGTTTTGCTGACATCACTTTTTTTATTTACTTTTTTATTTGAAGGTATTTATTTATTTGAAGGTACATATTTATTTTTTTGTATTTTTAAATCTATCACTTTTAATAATATGTTTTATACTTTTGTCAACTTCACTGAAATCACTTTTGAAGCATAGATACGAATCCCTCTCGAGTCGCGTTTCACGCACGCAGCTGATTAATCCCCTTTTTGTAATCCGGGGGACTCGAGGAAGACTCGCGTAGATGATTTTTGCCAAAACGATCATCCAAATGCTAGCAGGGATATAACTTCCAAGAAATATTGGCGACTTTAAGGCGAAATACATACATATGTATTGAAAAGTAATAGTTCAGAAGTACGTTATATGTGCATATGTATTTATGTGCGTATGCACACACTCAGTTAGCCATGTCCTTCAGACATCTTACAACACGGGTGCACGACAATGTTAAGGAGGGGAGGACCTGTTGGCGACAGCTCAAACAGATCTGTGAGGACATTTTTGAACAAATAAACGCTGGTCCAAACATGACAACAAGAACGACACTTTCGGTTATCTTTTCCTTGTCGCTGTAGTACTGACACTTTCTATAATATTTTCATTAATGAATAGCTTGCGAACAATATCACTAGTTTAATGCATGACCAGTTGAGTATTTTTTCTTGTACGTACCCATTGAGTACGGGTTTTGTTAGATTGTCTAAAAAGAAACTGTAATCGACAAATATCGTATATGGCAAGCTCAAAATTCAAAACTTCTGTAAATTTGTGTAGGTATTAAAAATGTTGGATCATATTTAAAATGCCTTTTTCCAGATAAGATTCAGGCAACTTTGGGAAAACTTTAAATAAGCATTTTATGAGGATAGTAATGTTATAGTGGGCGACATAATCAGTCTTATGTATGTACAACGAACAGTTGGTAAGAAGTTAACGTAAGCAACGAAACTGATCATTTCCACATACATATGTACATACAGATTTTGAAATTATAAATTTCTGTAGAATTGATGTATAAGATGCTTAGGAATTGATAAAATGTGTTTTTAATGATTACTGCAAAAAAAAATTATAAAAGGATCGCGTTTTTTAATTAAAAAAACAAATGAACTAACTGGCCATTAAAGTTAAAAAATTTATTACCTACATACATATACATACATACATATGTTGAATAGTTGATCTTTTTTATTTATACTCCATGTGCAAATCGTGTCCTGCCGCTAATGACGGTCAATATTAAACAGTAGTTTAATACTTAATTATTTTTATTAAATTTGCATTGTATCCCTCAAAAAGGAATAGCGAACTTATTCGAAATATTGCGAAATAAAGTTTAATAAATTTAAAATGACCAACCATCGTTAAATTTTTTAATTTTTTATTAATTTTATTAAATGTATGACCCAATAGCCAAACGTTTTTTTAACTTTAAGTCTAATGTATTAACATCAATAATTCTGGTTTGTTGTTCGACAAGCACGTCTGGATACATTTCGTTTTTGCCTAGAAAACTCCTTATTTTGGTGAAACATTATTTGTGTGTGTCGTTTGGCTATTGGGTCATACATTTAATAAAATTAATAAAAAATTAAAAAATTTAACGATGGTTGGTCATTTTAAATTTATTAAACTTTATTTCACAAAGTAAATTTGTAAAGTATTGTTGTACAAATATGTTATTAATAGTATTTTAAAAAGATTTTGTGACTGACGTGTCACATGTCCTCTGACTTCACATAGGAAGTAGCAACGTGGTTGTCAACAAAATTCCACAAAAGAACCGCAAGATTATACGGTTATCTGTGGCAGATCAGTCAACCAGTGATAGAGATACGATAAACTCTCGAACACCAAACAACACACACTAGCCTGACCGCACTTAAGAAATAATTACGATGACGCGAGAGCTGTTGTTCAGCCCAGAGCTGCTTAACGACTGTTACAGATACATATATACGTATATATGTACATTAATATAAACAAGGCACATTTTTTTCTTTTCTAGTCATAACTATGTTTTATACTGTGCTTATCCTTATTTTAATTTACATAAATCTTATGTTATTTATGTATATCCCGCATGTCGTATATATAAAAATTTTAAATTTTATAATTTTCTTCTGGCACAAATAACCTATATCATATTGGGGGTTGCACCGGCATTATTTTTCTTCAGCTTCAAATCACTGACATTGACATAAATTGTTTTGTTTTTTTTTAATTTTTCTATGATCTGATCCTTAAGAAAATGATTCCTAAAAATTAGTTGGAATATTGTAATGCTCTATATATATATGACAGAGTAAAAAAATTTTAAAAATGTTGATACTGATTAATTTTTAATTTACAGCCGTATTCTAAGCTCTGTGATAAAATAAAAATTATAACAAATAACAATTTTTACATTGCTTAATATACAAAAATTTTCATTTGTTATAATTTTGTTATTTGTCACAAAGTTCAGAATAAAGGGGTTAAAAACTTATTTTCAAAATAAAATTCCTTCATTATTAATTTAAGTATATATCATTCTTAACTCAAAAACATAAGATTTGAATTTGAACATGTTCAACTTTATATCAGGGTTGTTGTCTTTTTAAAATAAAAGTAATTATTAGTGTTTTTCCTTTGAAATTGTTACAATTTAAGTTTAACATTTGTTAAAGCACTACTAATCCCAAATTATTCACCCTTATTCCAGTTGTCGACGTCAACGTCACTTTAACACAATACCAAACAATTAGGGCTTGTTTACTCTTTATCGAGAATAATTTTGTGCTACTGACAGTCTATTTCCATTCCCTAAGGTGCAGAAAATAGCATAAACTTGCCAACAGGAGTCAGTTGTTTTCGACAATGGGTACACAAGCGCCAATTTTTTTGGTATTGTGTTAAAGTGACGTCGATGTCGACAATTGGAATAAGGGTGATTATTTAACAAATCGTCGGTTGGTTATTGGTTTGCGACACAGTATATTCAAAATACATTATGTTTGCAGCAAACCAATAACCAACCGACGAAATGTTAAATTTAAAAATAAATATTTCTGAAAATTTTTAAAATAATACAGAACAAACTTACTTCTATTTCATAAAGGTCTCGCTTTTAAAATATAATTGGATATTCTTGATTATAAATTTTCTTTATTGGGTGTAGTTACCTATGATTCATTTACTTCAATAGTATCACAAGTAAAAAAAATAGTTTTGTAGAAAACACTTTTAAAATTTTCTATTTACATACAGCTCAAGAAAACAAATCCGTGGATGAATTTTCCCAGGAGCATGGTTCAGCTCCCACGTGAAATCATAAATTCATCCTTTTCAGCTATTTTGGACTTGCACGATTTTGTTTTCTTTCCCCCCTTTGAACTCCAAAAATCAATGATAGCTTTTCGATATTTTATAAAAAAATAATACCCACAAACTTTCCCCGCTTTTCTTATTCCTAAAATCGATGTTAATTCGGTGACTCTATCTTACCACATTAAAGAAACAACAAGAAAGTAAACACAAATCAGCTGCTTCTAATAGAAATGAAAAACGTCTCTGTTATTAATATCGATAGCTATCAGCACAAAATAAGTTGGTTTCAATATAAAGTGGAATGCAATAGAGAAAAATATAGAAGTTTTTGAAGATAAGAATCGATTAAAAAATCGAATTACTATTTCCTCTAGTGCCTTTTGACAGTTCCAATATAAACGCTTTCGTTTTAATTTTACTTGGCGCGTTTTTAGCTTTGTGGTACCTTGTTTGTGAAATTTCTTAAATGTTTTATCTAAATGAATTGAAATCAATAATAATTGTGTGCAATCAAATAAAAAGAATAAATAAATACGTGTGTGCATTAGTTTGTGTAACGCAAGTCGAAAAGTTGAATAAAATTCAGATCACTAAGTGCCTGCCTACCAAAGTAAGTTGCAATTTGCAAGTTTTTTCTTTCTCATTCCATAAATAGTTTGTTAATATTTTATTAGTAGAAAGTGGATAAACATATACAATATGTATGTACATATACAAGTTAAGCGCTCATAGGTATTTAATAAACGTTGACTCCTCATCATGGAAATAGCCACTTGCAGATGTATGCATGTATGTATGTATGTATGTGGATACGTACACATCCTTATGTATGCACATAGTGAAAAATGCATCTCCAAACAAATGCATTTTCAAAGTTTATAAAATCAAACTGCCATAAAGTTAAGAACATTTTCAGCCAGGGAAGTTACATACATATGCATGTATGTACATGCTGCCATTGGCACAAACGCAATTTCCATGGACTTACCATCATCCGATAAATTCTCTGTTTCACTGTGTGTATATCACTGTATGATGCGAGGTTATTTTTGATTGAAATATAAGCCTAAATAATGGTTTATGACATAACAAACCACACTTGGAAGGTAAAAAAAAACTAACCATAACGATTGTTTAAATACAGTACATACCTATTCAGCAACAACCAGTATCAAATGCACAATATACCTATTTAAATTTATTTTTATATGTGGTCATCGCCTGACCACTTAGTATTTTTGGCAAACATTTTTCCAAGAAGTCAACTGGACTTCCTCTTCTTCATTTTCGTTTAGGTTAAGCTTTCGCTCAGCTTTTGGACGCAAACAGTGCTAGAATTTTTAACGTAGAAAAATAGTCCCTGTTCACAAACGTCAAGTTAGCTGAACCTGCGTTGATATTCACACACGTTCAAGTTTGTTTCTTAAATTTTCGTTTTCTTAGAGTGTTACAAATGAAATTTGGAATGAACACAATATCAGCCGAATCCCTTATTTTGGCCTAATCCGAAAAAGAAACCGAATATTCGGTCGGACTCATAAAATCTCCATCGATGTTTTTTACCCCACATTTGTATTGCTTTGCCATATCAGAACACACAAAAGGAAACTCTGGGAGTTCTTTTTGTAGTCGTTTGTTAAAAATTTTTAAAGAAAACTAAATTAGAATTATTTTTTTTTAATTTCTTCATATTTTTTATTATCGCTTTTTCGTTTTGAACAGAATGTTTTAGTAATACATACGTATGTAAAAAAATTAAAATACATTTTATTATTATTATTATTATTAAGTGTTTAATAACTAGTAAAAACACTGAATTTTTATTTTATTACGTTAAATTTTTACTCATTTAAATATTCGCACATATTTTAATTAATTAATATCTACAATTGCGGGCAATAGAAAATTAAAAAAATAAAGAAACATAAAAAGAATACAATTAATATTATTTAATTTATTTTATAAAAAAAATAGTCATTATAAAAAAGGAAAATATATTTAAGAGTATTTTAAAGAAAAAAGAAAGTATTGCAATTTTTAGTGTTCGAAAAGAAAATCAAATAAATATATGTATGTATGTAATATAAAAAAATAACTACTAAAAAACTAAAAATATTATAAGTACTTAAAAACTATAAGGGTTATTGTATTGAGAAACTAAAAAAATTATAAAGGAAAGTATGGGAATGAATTCAAGGAATTAAACTGAAAGCTCAAGAGATTGAAAATTAAAAAAAAAATTAATAAAAAATTTGTTTAAATAAATTCCACATTTACATAATTTATTGCAATTTTTTCTTAAGTTACGTTTTCTTTTTCTAAGTTGTTGTATGCCTTAATTCAAAATATTTCTTTTCAATCAGTCGAGCATTAGTTTCTTTTTTTCTCTTCTTTATAAAAAAAAGTCCTCTGTTGGTGTTAACTATTGTTTTTTCTGTGTTTGAAATTTAAATTAAAATAGATAATAGTTAATAGTTAATTTTTTTCATTCTTTTTTTTTTGTTTGTTTTTGTTTTATTGTAAACTACTAAATAGTTATTATTTTTATTTTTATTATTATTCTTATTATTACTACTACACTTACAAATTCCACAATGATACGCAAGATTTTATATGAAAGTCTATTCTATAAAAAACTACTTTCTTTATGATTTTCTAGATATTCCATTGTAATTCATACATTCTGTTTATTATTTACTATTTCATATATAAAAAAAAACATAGTTAAATACATAGTTGAAATGTTTCTTGTTTGTTCGTTAGTTTCTTCGTTTTATTACAGAAATTATAAAATTTGAATTAAAATTTAGTTTTTTTTTGCTGTTGTTGCTCTTTTATATATTTTTAAAAAGAGAAGACTAGAAGCAACAATTTTTCATCATACTTTTCTTCCTTTCAATTAATTAATTTATATGTATGTATGTATGTATGTATGTATAAACATATTTATAATATAGAAACTTATGTATGTATATATATTAGGTATAAAAAAAGTAATAGCTTATAAACTTATAAGGGAGAAGGTGCAAAGGGATTATAATATAAATTTTTAAGTAAAGATTAAATAATAAGTAAGTAAATCCTTAAAATGTTTTCAGTGTCATAGCACTATTTCTTGTTGCTGCTGGCCACGCACTCTACTATTAGAAACTTTAGCAAGAGCTTAATTCAAAGTCTCTCAAATATTGTAATTAATTTAAAGTTTCCTTATATTATTCCGTTGCTAGCGCTAAACAAAAAACCGTGTTACAAGTTCAATTATTTAATATTTCTCTAATCATAATAAAAGTGCTTAAAATTGTCAGAGAAAAAAAAATTTGCAGATAAATTCTAACTTTTCTAGGTTAAAGTATATTAAATTTTTCTCATTTCGTGTATATAATTTCTTCGAGTGTATGTATGTATATAATTTTTTTGTGTGTGCGTTTTTGTTTTCATGTTCACTTAATTAATTGCACCTATACTATGTATACAGCACAATATCACTGGTTGCTTCAAATATGCTAATTCGTTCATTATTAAATTTGCATTTCAAGGGTTTTTTTTTTTGTATAAAAGAGAGATAGTCTAAAAACGTTAAGTATGTAAGTCCGTTTTATATATTGGCACCTATAATTTAACAGTTAAAATTTCTTTCAAAAATGTCGTTGGTCTTTCATTCTTTTGTTGATTGGTGAAAATATTGCTTTGTTTCTTTTTTTTTACTCAATTATTGAAATTTATGTTGAGAACAGGGCAAAGGTGATGGATAATAGTAAAGTTTTTCTTTTCTCTTTGTAACTGTTTTAATCTTAATTTATATTAAAAAAAAATTTAATAATTAGTTTAAATTAGCATGGCTAGGGGTTCATCTTTTGCGACCAGCCGCTACAACAGCCATTACTTGTTGCATGGTAGGTTCAGGAACACAAGCCTGGGGATCACATTTCATTTTGCCATCACCGCCGCATCTAAACGTTTTAGCAAAATAAAAAGAATTAATAAGAAAAAGTTAAAATCTAGAAGAACGCCATAATACTTACGTGCAGTTAATGCATGGACCACTTGTTGACTCAATCCTTTCGCCCACCCTATATGACCTGCCATTGATGAGGCAACCGTTGCGTTGCGCATTATTTCCATAAGAGTGGTGTAGGAAATGTGGTGGTAAAGTGGTACTTGTCGTTGTAGTGCTGGTTGTAATGTTGAGTACGGTTGCCATGGAAACCGGACATTCGTAGCGTGGGCAACAGAACCCGGAAATGGGCTCTTCGTGACAGCCGGAAATCGGCGGTGGACAAGACTGCTGCAAACAGATAATGTCGCTGCGGAAGCAAAAGCAGAAATCGCAAGGATCATCTCTGGGTATTTGTTGGGCGGAGACAAAAAGTTTTCCGCCATAGCGACAAGTACCAGGACCAAATACTTCACCTTCGTCCTCGTCAGTATATTCGTCCTCGTATTGTGTGGGACCATACTGGGGTGGCTGACCGTAAATTGGTGGCTGCGGCTGTGGCTGGTAGTGGGGAGCAGGTGTGGTCACAGGTTCGGCTGTGGTTGTGCTAACCGTCGTTGTTGTGCTTGTGGTAAATGCTTCTTCTGGAGTTTTTTGAGAACTGGTGTCATCAATTCGACTATCGATACCCATTGCCGGCAATGTTGTATAGTGGGAGAACAAGGGATGCTGTGTGGTTGTAGTATGCGACTTTACTGCACTGATATCTTCATTTGTTGTTGTTGTTTTAGAAGATTCATCTGCGCTAAATACAGATTGCGTGCTTTGTTCAATAGCTGCTCCAAACGTGGCAACTTCGTGATGAGCGACAACTGGTAATTCAGAAATTTCATGACTTTCTTCATCGGACTCAGCAGTTTTAGAGGGCAATTCAGATAATTTCTCAGTTGAATCTTCATATATGTCTTCTTCTGATTCACTATCCTTATGTGATGCTTCAGTCATAAGCTCAGGCAATTTAGTGTTAGATCCATGGCCTTCGCCTTCTAATTCCAAAGTTTTGGCTGGTAAATCTGTGCTATGTTCGGGTAATTTTTCGGAGGATATTTGACTAACTTCAGGCATTTCAGTAATGTCTTTCTCTCCCTCTAGGGTTGTATGCACTTTTTCATGGCCTTCGCCTTCTAATTCCAAAGTTTTGGCTGGTAAATCTGTGCTATGTTCGGGTAATTTTTCGGAGGATATTTGACTAACTTCAGGCATTTCAGTAATGTCTTTCTCTCCCTCTAGGGCCGTATGCACTTCTAAATCTTCTTCAAGAGATTGTCCTGATGATTCGGTGATGTGTCCGAGCACTTTCTCAGTAGTAATTTCAGCATAAATAGGTAATTCTGTAGATTTTTCTTGGTACTCTTTCTCCGATTCAATATCTGTGGTGGGCAGTTCGGGTATGTGTTCAACTAAGTTGTGAGTCATGTCATGATCATCGACTGTTAATCTAGTGGTTTGTTCAATGGGAGTCTCATATTCATGATGTGTTAACTCAGTTGGCTGCTCCGAATCTTGTTCCTGTGATTTAACAGTATATGATTCATAGACAACAGGCAATTCAGTAACGTCTTCAGCCGATTCAATGTGTTTGTGTGATTCAGTACTTTGTTCAGGTAATTTACCAACAGGCAAATCTGTGGTAATTTTGTGTACTTTTGGTAAATCAGTCACATGTTCTGAAATTTCATTCAAATATTCAGTTGGAACATGAGCATCAGTAGCTAATTGGGTAGTTTCATGGAGATATTCTTCATTTGCTGTAGCATATTTTGCTGTTGATTCTGCAACTTGTTCTCTTTGTCTGTCTGTTGACATTTCTGTGGACAACGGCATGTCAGTGGTCACTCTATGCGACTCATCTTTTTCAGATTCGCTAACTTTATGTTGGAATTCCGTAGTTTGTTCTATATCAGGCAATTTTGCGGTTATTGCTTTATCAGTTACCGGCAGTTCAGTAAGATTTTCTTGAGAATCTTTTACAGAATGGACTTCAATTGGTGCTGACTCAATAACAGCCTGAGAAATTTCATGCTGAAGAATCGTAGGTTCCTGAGTTGCTTGGTCTGTAGCTGTAGCTATTCCATCATTTTCTTCTTTGATTTCTTGTGTAACGTCATCAACAAGAGCTGGTAGTTTGGCAGTAGTGGCTTCTATTTCCAGTGTTTCAGTTACGTTTGTAACACCTGAAGTATCCTCACTTTCTATCGATGATTTTGGAGTAGTCATATCAATGTCTTCAATCGGTAAACTGGTAATAGCATCAAGTGGTTCAGGTTGCTGATCTATAACGATTTTAAGGCCTTCCTTGAAAACTTGTGTTGGTGTGGTGTGCTCAAAATCGTCTGTTGCAACATGGGAAGTAGTAACATCAGACATGTCATAATTTGGCGTTTTAACAGTTGCTAATTCAATGTCTTTTGGTTTCGATTCCGATTCTATTTCAGCCAAAATTTGATTTGTAGTGGAATCGATATCTTCGGAAGGTAGTGAAGATATCGTTACATGGGAGATATCTTCTTCATCCTTTTGTTGCTCGACTGTAACCGCACCAATACCTTCTTCAGAGGCCGAATATGTTTTCACAGTTGAAAGTTCAATATCTTGTTCCTCAGGCTGTTCCGTAACGTGATCGATTTCGCCGACCCTACTCTCATCTTGTACAACTCCTGTTTGTGCAACAGTAACTGTTTCAAAATCATCAGCTGTTTTTGATACAGTCGAATCTTCGGTTTCATATTTCAGTGTAGTAGATGTCATGGTAGCTTTTGTTACATGTGCCATGCTTTCCAGTTTTTCATCTGCAATATGTTCGGTAGTATCTTGAGTTTCAACTTCCTTTGATGGTTCGGTTGACGCATTAAACTCTTCACCATCTGTAGATGAGGCAATATCTCCTGATTGTGACTGCGTAGTTTGTTCGTATAAAGAAGCTTCGGTTATCAATTCGATAATTTCTTGCTCTGTTTGAGCAGGGATATCTTCTGATCGAAGTGGCGCTTTTGTGACCGATTCATTATCCGTCGTATGGACATTAGGCTGAGAAGTAGATATATCTTCGTTTAACACGTTATCGATTGAGACTTCATCGAACTCTAGTTTGTCAGAAACATTAGATTGCTCAGTTGTAACGGTGAGTTCTTTATATGGTCCGGGAGTTGTTATAATCGGTTTATCATCCTCAGCTTCCACTTTGTTAAGATTTTCACCTTCCTCTCCAGAACCTTCGTTTTCTTCGCTCGAAGTTTCTTTTCCTGCACTAGCGTGATAAATCGAAGTAGATGTACCGCCAATTTCTGCTTCTTCGGATTCAGCAGATTGTCCAGATCCTTCTTCGAACAGATCCAAACCTGGTTGCTGTGATGGAACATGAGAACTTGAAATTTCGACTTCCTTACTTGGTATGGCCGTGGTTAATTCGTGGGGTTTGTTGAGCTCGGAATCAAAAACGATTTCATCTTTCCTTACAGGAATTATATTTTCTTCGGACAAAGTGAATTCCGTTGTATGTTCATCTGTTATAGAAGCTGTTGTACTTTGCTCAGTAACTTCTTGTGGTTTTAATTCGTCTGATTTGGTAACACTTTCTTCTCTTTCAACTGAGGGAACTGTTGTAGGTCTTTCAATTTCTTCTTTAATATGCTCAACAGATGATACGGTTTGACTTTCTACTTTTTTAGTGGCCTTTTCAATAGAAGAATCTGTTGTTTCAATTTCTTCAACAGACTGAGTTTGTTGTTCTACAGAACTATCCGTTGAATCGACAACTTGTCCTTCTTCTGACTCTTGCTCGGCAGCAGTTGTAGTATGGATTTCCTCAGCAATATCGTGAGCAGGAATTTCAGTCTGTACAACCGGTGAAATATGTAATGAAGAGATGTTTGTTTTAATTTCGTCATCAATTGGTTTTTCTGTAGCTATATCAGTCCTCTCAGAATTAACTGAAACCTTGTCTTCAATTACTGGACTAGAAGTCGTGAATATATCACTTTCTTTATTTTGCTCACTAAATTCTTCAGAAGTTGGGTTAATAGTATAATTTTCAATAGCAGCAACATTTGTTTGAGTTTCACTGATGGGCATTGGAGTAGAGACAGATGGAGCAGTATATTCTTCAGATGTTTCTTTCTGTTCATCGTCAATAACTGGATAGTGGACAGTGTGTTCCAAAACACCATCTCCTATAGTTGTAACATGGTCGACCGATTCTTCATGGTCAGTTTTAGAAACAATAGTACTAAATTCAATTTCTTGTTCAGAGAGTCCTTTTTCAGTTGTATTAAGAATTTCTTGGTTATCCTCTTTGTTTGGCTGCGCTAAGTCTTCTGATGTCTCTTGTGTTGGTACATGACCAACATCACTAACTATGGACAAGTCTTCATATGTTTCATCTCTAATAGAGGTAATGGTAGTTGTTTTGTCTATTTCTTGATCCAAGGCTTCTGATGAAATAACATCATCTTTAATTTCTTCAGGTAATTGCTTTATAGTTGAAGATTCGCTATCAAATTCATTCGAGGAGGGTAATGCTGTGGTGCTGTGCTCTGCGTTCGTATCCTGTTTATTACTTTGTTCTGTAGTTGTAACAATATTGGAAATATCCTCAGTAGAATATTGTTTTTCTTCGGATGGGGTTATATGAGTTGAAATCACAATATCGTTGATAGGAACCGCCGAAGTAGCTTCAATTTCAAGCACAGACGGAGTCAAGATGGTTGTAGATTCCGGTGCTTGATTTTCCTTATCTTCATACGATTCGATTGGATGAGCAATATGTTGTTGTTCTTCTGTGGTCTCTTGTTTAATATTTGTGTCAGTGGACGTTTCGTGTTCCTTAACATCTTCTGTTGGAGAAGCAGAAGTAACAGTTGGAGATTCTATTAAGCCTTTATCGGAACTTTCTTCTAATGATATGGGCAATGAAGTTTGAGTTCCAAACTCTGTTTTTTCACCTTCATGTTCTTCACTTTCAAGTGGCTTAATAGAGACTGATGCCATAGTTGTAGAATAAATTTCTTCATCGTGTTTGTTATTTGACATATTTATGCTAGACTCCGTGGCGTATTCATGGAAATCATGTGCGGATGTCGTCTGTTCTTCAAATTCTTTTTCCGATTGTTTTGGGGTAACAATAAGCTCCTCGTCGGAGGGTTTAACTGGAACCTTCTCTTTCAGATTGTCTTGCTTTAATATTTCCACTGGAGCTTCGAAAGCAACAGCTGGTGTAGTTGAAGCATGATCCTCAATCAGTATATCTTGCTTGTCATCAGCTGTTGCTTTAACAGGCAACCTTGTAGTTTGCTGTTGAATATCATCTTCTTCCTTAACATGTGACATTGGTTCTTCAGTAATGGCAGCAGGAATTTCAATTTCCGGAATACTAACAGCCTCATAGGTTGGTTTTGCGGTAGTTATTTTAGATGCATTGAGATCAGGCTCTTCAGTACTTGGCTCGGAAGGAATAATGGGAGAAGAAGTTGGGTATTGAGTTTCTTTGACTTTGTCTTCTTCATTAGGCAAAGCTTCACTACTGCAAGTGTATGTGGGGCAACATTTATTGCTGCTAATTTCATGCAAAATGCAATTTTCGATATTTTCTGGAACATCACACTCCACACGTTCGCAAACCACAATGCTACTAACACATTTGCACACAGTTTCACATTCGTCGGAAGTAGGAACAATGCTGTTGTTACCGTAGGTTTGCTGTCCAACCAAACAGTCGCCCTCACCTGGTATAGCCGATGGCAATTGTAGAACGGGCATCTCTTCACCTCGTAGTTCAAGCAAAGGTTTAAATGTGGTTGTTGTAACATGCTCTTTAACATCAGTTTTATCAAAGGAAGGTTCTGTACTCGCAATTGTTTCAATTTTTTGCTCTTCTTCTCTCTCAGCACTAGCTTCCGTTCCAATATCTATTTGGACGTGAGGTTTTGTTGTTGTAAAGGCTGAAATGTTTTCAATAATGAGCATTGGACTATCCGTAGTTATGCTTTGTTCTTCAAATTTCTGATCATCCGTATCTGGCAAAACCTTTTGAACGTCTTGCCCTTCTTCCGTAATAATAGCAAACGATGGTACTGTTGAAGTTTGTAGGTGTTCTTCTTCTTCGACAGTTTTGTGGGCGGTAACATCTTCTAATTCCGAAGAATCGTCAAGTATTTCTTTTTCGCTACTAGAATCATTCTTTTCCAACTCATCACTAACACTGGGTGTGCTAGAGATTTCAGCTTCGTCAAGTATTTTATCCTCGTGTACATCTAAAGGTGATGTTGCCATTGTGGTAGTATCAAATTTATCTTCTGGAGCAATTTCTCCTTCCTTTTTATCTTGCTCTGAGTTCTCCATAGAAGTAACTTCTTCAGTTGCAGATGTTGATGCACGCGTCACCGATGGCTTAGAAGTTGTGAGATTCAGTAGCTTATTATCTTCTTCAGATTCAGCTTCAGATTCCGAGGATACTTCATCAGAAATATTGTGCTCTTCGTGCTTTTCTTCAGTTGGATAGATGGGCTTGTATGTTGCAGAGTCTTCTGCTTGGTTTTCAGAAAGGGAAGTTATGGCTTCAGCAGTGGGGCTTATGGTTGAAATCTCAGGTAGGGTTTCACGATTAGCTTCGGTATTGTAACCAACAGTGGTGGGTTCGTGATCAAACATGGGTTTGACTTCTGCGGAAGAAGCAGTGGTTTGTTCTTCAGATTTACCAGGAGCATCAGTAGTAAGATCAATGTGCTCTTTTACAATAATTACTTCCGTAGTGCCTTCTGCAGGTGTAGTTGGTATGCTATCCGTGGCAGATTCTTCCTCGTTAATTTTATCAGTAGTAACAGATGGATATTTTTCATCAATAGAAACTGATTGTTTAGTAACCATTTCGCCTTCTTCGCCTTGAACTGAAATTTCAACGGCAGCTTCTGTAGATTCTTCATGTCCCTGTGAGAATGTGGGCGGTAAAACAGTAGTGGATTCCTGTTCTAAGTTTTCATCATCTTCAAGTTTTTCTTCTTCTTTAGGTTCATCCGTTGATGTGTCTTCTTCTTCGGTTAAAACTTCTCTTTCGGGGGCTAGTGTTGTACCAACAGTCTCTAATTCTTCAGGTTGACTCTCAATTAATTCTTTTTCTTCATATGTTGTAGGAGATTTTGTAGTTAAATCATCTGATTTTTCTTTCGATAATTTTAGAGGACTTTCTGTTGTATATTCGTTTTCTTGCCTAATAGTCTGTGGTTCTAGGGTGCTATCTTGTTCTTCTTCTTGGGAAGTATGTTCAACAGTAGAAGGTGATTTTGTAGTAGATCCAAATGGTTCGTGTTCTGCTTCAATAGTGGTGTTTGGTTCTGTGGTAGACTTATCTGTTTCTGTTGCAGATTCATCTGATTCAAGTGGTTTAGGTTCTTTGTCGTCAGCCTCTGAGACATCAAGTGCTCCGCTTATAGTGGGAATCTTGGTGGTGTACTCCCCACCAGCCACGGTTTGTATTTCATCAGCTAATGTGGTAGTTTCTTCAAATACTTTCTTTTCAGTCGGAGTTAATACTGTTGATAATTCAATTTCTTCTTCATCAGTTGTAGCAACCTTGGTAACGGGTTCTTCTATTTCAGATTTGCCAGTGGTAGCATATTCTTCTTCAGCCTCGCCAGAGTCAGTAGAAGTTTCTGTGAACTTATCACCAGCTGTAGTAACAGTTTCTTCTTCTTCTTCAATATCAGTTTTTTCATTTGTTTCTGTGTTATCTTCGTCCTTAGCGTCATCAATTATCTCGGTTGATGTTTTTGTGTTATCTTCATGCGTAGCGTCATGAATTACCTCGGTTGATATTTCTGTGCTATCTTCATCCTTAGCGTCATCAATTACATGGGTGGCTGATGAATCGGGTAATTTATCCGAGATAACTGCAGCAGCAGTAGTAAATTCTTCACTTTCACTTTCAATAGATTTGATATCAGATGGGAAAGTAGTTGTTGCCTCATCATGCTCGATGTTCTTAGTTGTGGATTCTTGTTCACCATCTTGTTTAACTTGATGCTCCTCAGTAGTTGCAAGTTTGCTGACACTAGCGGCCTCTGTGGTCTTCTCTTCTACTGCAACTTCAGTTGCAGGAGTCTTAGTGGCAGTCTCTTCTTCATCAATATGAGTTTGTAGTTGTAAGTCTTCTTCGGGTATGGCACTATGCAAATCCTTGACTGGAGCAGTTGTACTAATCTTAACCTCTTCATCAAGCATACCATAAGGTAACGTTGTAGCTTCAATAATTTGTGTTGTTGTTGTATCATCTTCGCAAGCATAGTTGCTGGGGCAACATTCACCTTCAGCAGCCGGCAATGGATGACATAATTTACCATTATCATTAAGAATTGGCATATTACATTCCTGAACAGCACAAACAATATCACCACGCATACAATAGCAATTTTCACAAGCTGTTTCACCCTGAATTCGAGCACCATCGGCATATATTTCCTCATTGTGAATGCAATCAGTTGAAACAGTTGGGGACATGGTACTGCTGATAATGAAACCGGTGGTAGGCCGCTGAGTAGTTGTGGTGGTAGCCGCCTCGGTTGTGGTAGAGTGATCCTCCAATTCAAGCACATCGTTTTCATGATCTAAAATAATTAAAAATAATTGAATAAAGTTTATTTTAAATTTAAAATAATACGAAATACTCACCGCAATTATAGCGTACTGGACAACAAGAACCCTTGTTATAAATTGGAGTGCAACCATCGATGTGCAACGTGCACTCTTGCATTAAACACGAGGTACGATTTTTAATACAGTAACACAGTTCGCAGGGTTTGTTTGGATTTGAGGGAACTTGAGCACCTTCCAAATAAAATTTTCCATCAATACTACAACCGAATTTTTCCGGAAAGCTTAATTCTGTACCAGGTTCTGGTGAGCTGTGATCAACATCCACAGGCACTAAACATAAAAGAGAGCAAATGATTATAAAATAGAAATTAAAATTAAATTTAAATTCTTAGCTACAACAAATACAAACCTTCAGGACATGTTATGATGGGACAGCATTGATCTTCACGTTTTTCCACTATACAATCGTGACCAATTGGCTTCGTGAATGGACATACACGTAAATAGCACATGAGCATCTTATTGTGGCACGTACAATTCAAACAGGGCTCATTTGTTATGATTCTATCGCCTTCATTGTAATGATTGTAGTTATAGTAGCAGCCTTCTGAAATTTTTTTAACAATACATATAAAAAGATCAAAATTAATGATTTAATAGCTCAAGTTATAGAAATTTATATTCGTACATAAAGCATAGAATGCTTAGAACTTATTAGCAGAAATTAAATGTTGCATTAGTTGGTTGCATAAGTCTTATTGCTAAGCTGATTAGTTTTTTAGGGGAGAGAGACGAGGGAAAAAGAAATATTTCTGTTCCCCTCGTCTTTCTCCCACAAACTAATCAGCTTAGCAATAATACTTGCATAGTGTAAATTAGGACTAATCAAGGTGAATTCATACTATGATGTCGCAACCGATCAGCTGACTATTTTCGCCGCTTGCAATTTGAATACAAACACACAGTTTTCGGTCAACTTTTTTTTACATTAGAAAGAAGTATAAATTTCTCAAAGCAAATTGAGCCGTTTATACCTTATATGAATTTGCCGTGGTCATAAAAATAAATTTTATTAGGCCCTTATTTTGTAACACGGTACGCTAAAGTCGTTGGGACGATAATCTACAATACCCAGACAATCTATCGTTTAAGCAGGGATCTATTAAAGCAAGAGGTTTTAGGGTTCCATATTCAAAAGAGAAACAGAAACCTATTAACATGAATATGTTACTTACATCTCCTGTCCGAATGAAAAAGTAACTATTTGTTAGTTGCGCTTTATCGGCTAAAAAGTTGAACCGATTTCACTGAAACTTAAAACATAGCTAGATCTGCATCTAAAATAATACATACGATAGGACCAAGAAGCAAACAGGAGCCTCTACAAAACTATCCAACCCATATTCATGAAATTCAAAAATCTGATGGATCTTCGTCTAAACAACACACATATATGAAAGCTATATTCAAACGGAATAAAACAAAAATACATTTTTTAAATTGTCATATAACCGCCACTGCTGGTTCGGCCATAGTCTAAGCTGGAGGTCCAATTTTCAATGACTTTTTCCAACATTTGTGGCCGTAAATTGGCAACAACTCTACGAGTGTTGTCCTCCAAGTGTTCAATCGTTCTGGGCTTATCGGCGTAAGCCAGCGACTTCACATGTCCCCACAGAAATTAGTATACCGGCCTTAAGTCGCACGATATTGGAGGCCAATTCACGGATCCGAAATGTGAAACTATGCGGTTCCTTAAGTAAATCAATTGTGGCACGAGCTGTGTGACATGTGGCGCCGTCTTGTTGAAACCACGGCTCCTGCACACTAGGGTTGTTCAATTGTTGTTGTTGTTGTTGTTGTTGTTGTTGTTGTTGTTGTTGTTGAGGGTGGCGTTGGCTGAAGTAGTTAGCACGTTGACTACAAAATCGAAGGTCCTGGGTTCAATACCTGTGTCCAACAGTCCATTAAAGTAACAACACCACGCATTTTTCTGTTGTGCATTAGTGTCCCTTGGTATCAGTTGTTGTAAGAAAGTTCAAGGGATGAAGGCATAGTCACGGGCCACTGAACTATACCGACTTCAGCAGATACTAATCCTAATGTAACATCAGAGCGCCCTCCTTCGTTGTGTAGCAGAATCTTATCTAAGGAACAGGAGATAAAAAGTAACCCTAAGTCATTCTGGTCTTACATAAAATCTAAGAAACAATCGTCTGATATTCCTTCGACAGTTCAGCTGGATGGGATAGTTTCTAACTCTTGCGAAGAGGCCGTTAATATGTTTGCATCATTTTTTAAATCTAACTTCGAACCACCTGGAGATAACATTTCTACTTCAGGGACTCATACTAACTTAAACGTGGGATTCTTTATTTTGTCTGAGGATGATGTATCTGAAGCAATCATTCAGGCTAAGATCTCATTCAAATCTGATTTTGATGGCCTATGTACTCATTTATTGAAGAAGGCTGCCTCGTCTTTTATTCCTGCATTGACTTTTATTTTCAACTTGTCACTTAAGGAGGGTGTATTTATTAATAGATGGAAGTATGCGACGGTCACTCCTATTTTTAAGGATGGAAGGAGAGATGACGCTAGGTGTTATAGGCCAATTTCTAAATTAACTTGTGTCTCTAAAATTTTTGAGCACATCATTCATAAGAAACTGTTCTTCCTGACAAAGAGTTGGATTTCGCCTTACCAGCATGGTTTCTATGCTGGAAGGTCTACTGTAACGAATCTGTTGCTATTTAAGGAATACTGTTTAGAGGCCCTGGTTAACGGCGCCCAAGTTGAGGTGATTTATACTGACTTTTCAAAAGCTTTTGATAAATTATCGCATTCGGTCTTATTATCTAAATTGAAGTTAATGGGGTTCCATTCTAATTTCTTAGTCTGGATTACGTCTTACTTGTCCAATAGAACTTGTTCCGTTAATATTGAAGGTTATAGTTCTGTGCCTTATCTGCAAATGTCGGGTGTACCTCAGGGTAGTATACTCGGTCCTTTATTGTTCAACCTCTTTATTAACGATATCGGTAGTTGTTTCTTGAAATCAAATTATTTATTATATGCTGATGATTTAAAATTTTTCTTAAAATTAGATTCGATTCATGATGCCCAAATTATGCAAACTGAGCTCTATAATCTTAGTGAGTGGTGTCGCCTAAATAGTTTAAGTCTGAACATTAATAAATGTGTGCATGTTTCCTTCTATAGGTCTGTTGCCCCCAGTGTTGTAGTCTTTTATATTGATGGTGTAGTGTTGAATACCTCTAATCTTAAGCTTGACTTAGGCGTTATATTTGATAACTCCTTGTCGTTTGATGCTCATGTTGAGTATTTACTTCCTAAAGCATATAAAATACTGGGTTTTCTGAAGAGAACTTGTTCTGAGTTTGCTGATCCATACACTCTGAAATATATCTATACGTCTTTTGTTAGGTCTAAACTAGAATATGCTGCTGTTATTTGGAATCCCCATGTCTCTAATCGTATTGCTCGTATAGAGAGAGTTCAACGCATTTTCGTCAAATATGCTACGCGCTCGTTACTTTATTTATCATCCGTTCCATATGAATCTAAATGCTTGTTTATTGGTCTACGTACTTTGGCGTCTCGTAGAAAAGTTCAATCTGCCTTGCTGTTATATGATATTATCAATGGTTCTATTGATTGCCCTGATTTGCTTTATGCCATACGGTTTTACATACCTCCCAGGAATATGAGGTTCGCTAAACTTTTCGATGTTCCATTTCATCGTACAGATTATTCTCGTAATGGTACCTTATCACGTACATTCTCTTTCTTGAACGAAATAAATTATAATATTCAAAAAGATTCAAAATCTTTTATCGAATTTAGCACTGAAAAATCAGAGTTTAAATTGCTTCTTTTTAGTTTATTGAAATAACTGTGATCTCAAAACTATTTAATTGTTTAATTTAATTGTAAACTTTTCAAAGTAATATTGTATATATGTATATATATGTTTATCCGTGATAGATTTCTTTTTTCTTTCTTAATACAAATTTTATAAACAACCTTAGTATTAGTTCCTTATCTTTGAATGTTATCTTAGTCTGTAAGGATTATTTGTCCATTGACTGAACTACAATAAATAAAATCATCGGCGAAGTAAAATAACCAATTAAATGGATACTAAACACAGCTTCAAAAAATTGATACGCGCTGCAACATTGCATTATTAAAAACGTGCAAAAAAAGCAGAGTTGTAAAAGAATGAAGCTTTCCTCTATCTCTTCCTTCACCACCTTACTTCTCTATCACTATCTCTTTCCTAAAGAAGGTAACACCTAGTAAAAGTAGTAGGCATTAATTGTTTGAGTGTTACTTCTCTTAAAAAAAAAATTGTTGAAAGAAGAAGTCAGTAATCATGGCACCATAACGTTCATGACTCTACGCTACGCTCTACAGCAGCAATGACTTCTTCTGTACGACGTCTCTTTGGATGCGTATTATCAGTTAAAGCAAACATGGTGCGAAAACGTTCCATAGTTAATCGAATTAATTGCTCTGATGGACGATTATGTTGACCGTAAAATGGACGTAGTGCGCGATATGTATTTTGAACAGAATCATGGTTTTCAAAATAAATTTGGAACCGTTATTCAGGCTTCAGTCTATTCATTTTGAAATGCCAAACTAAACTAAATATAAATCACTTGACAGCTGACAAAATGGCCGCCAGTAAAAAAAAGTGTTACCAACTTAAAGTTTTATAAAAAAAAGGATATGACTGCCACCCTTACCTAATCTAACCTAACCTTTTTCTTCATATATGTACGAGTATATTTATTTACATACATATTACTATTGTACATTTTTCCAACTTGCCTCTTTTATATTATGTATTTATTTATATTTATGGTGTTGAACTAAAACATGCAATTATTTTTTTTTTTTTTTTTTTTTTTTTTTTGGTAGCGAAAATTTATGCATAATTGCATTATATTGTTAATACGAGTATTTGCTGTCTATTTCTATTAGTGCCATCGTAAAATCAAAACGTGTTACTTTTCATGTGTCAGACTAAAATAAAGTTATGCGATAACAACATATCAACAACATCATAACTCAAAAGAAAAACTAGTTTTACATAAAACTAGTGTAAACTTTCCAATTTACACACAACTTAGTGGAAAAAGAAAATTTAATTTTTCGCTCAAGAGTTGAGTACACAAGATATTTGTATGCAATTTTAAAACAATATGAATAACGATATGAGGCTTAATTCAGCATAATTAAATCGAAAATTTAAATTTTTCGAGTTATGACACTGTTAAAGTAAATAAGTGATATTTATATATTTATTGTATGAAGACAACATTTATCTAGCGCCAGAATGTTTACAAAAGAATTGAAATTTGTTTCCAGAGCATTTATACATTTAAGGACAGACGAAGCAATATTTGGCGTCATAAGTCATGATGATACTCGTACCCAGTGATATGCTGTCCAAAAAAAAAATTTTAAAAGTAAGAAAATATGCCAAGTCCAGTTGAAAGTAACAAATTTTTTTTAATAAAGTCTTTTCTATTCAAGTTGGAAAATAAAGAGTTACAGCAATTTGGCAATAGCAATAATAACGAATTATATGATAAGCAATGTACTTTGCATATCATATAATTCGTTATGCAGGGTGGGCCAAAAGTTACCATGGGGTTTAAAAGTTTAATAACTTTTTCGTTTATTAATTTTTTTATTTTTTTTTTCTCAGATTATATAATATACAAAATGGAAATTTCTTACACTAAGTATGAAAAGAAATATCTCTTAAATGACCACCGTTTTCAGCTTCACACTGATGGGCTCATCATGAGCATTTTCCATAACATCTTTCAAAATTTGTAGCTGTAGCGTTCGAACTTCTGGGAACCCATTGTTAATTATAAATTTTGTTAGATACATATTTGCCATGGACTCTGCTGAGCAAAATAAAAAACATATTTAAGGAAAATATGCTAAGTCCCTACTAAAATAATGAAATTTCAAAGAGCAAATGTGCTAAGTCCAAACAAATCCTATAAGTCCGCAAATGATTTATTTTAAAATCTTACGACTACTGGTAATTTAAGAGGATGGACTAAAGAAAAAAACTGCATTTATAGATTTTCAAAAAGTCTACTAAAGAAAAACTTAGACAGTTTTTTGTCTCTCCTGAATAATTTGGAAAATAGTACTTAGCACTTTTTCCGACTAAGGTAACGATATATAAAAATTTGTGTTGCACCGAGAATTGGAGCATTCCGAAATATACCTATTTTCTATATTTTCCCCAATTGCCAAGCTGAGATCCAGAAATTAAAAACTGTTTTGTAATATGTTGTTAATTATTCTGCAAACGGAATTTTTCGCTCAGCGACTTAAACTAACAAATTCCAATTTGGGAATATTTAAAAATATTTTTGAGAATTGTGGGACTTACTAATTTATTTATTTTCAGTTTATTAATATTTAAAAGTTTTATATCTACTTTGCAAACAGAATTTTTCGCTCAGCCTCTATTGTGGACACTACAGAAAACAAAACTTACTTATCCCAATTTGGGAATTTTTCAAAAAATTTTAGGAATTTTGGTACCTTCTCATTTATTTATTTCCAGTTATTAATTGTAAAGATTTTTATATTTATTCTGCAAATGGAATTTTTTGAGCAGTTTCTAGAGTGGGCTCTGCGGAAAAAAACTAACAAATCCCAATTTTGGAATTTTTCAAAATATTTTTGGGAGTTGTGGGACTTTCTCATTTATTTATTTTCAGTTATTAATTGTAAAAATTTTTATATTTATTCTGCAAACGGAGTTTTTCGAACAGTCTCTAAAGTGGAGACTACAGAAAGCAAAACTAACAAATCCCAATTTGGGAATTTTTCAAATTATTTGGGAATTGTGGGACTTGCATTGCTGAAATTTCTTAATTTTTTCAGTTATCAATAGAGTCATCTGGAAAAAACTAACAAATTTATTAAATCAACAGATTGCAATAAAAATAATTATCCCTGAAGATGTTGGAAAATCACCACTTAACATTAACGGATACATTAAAAATGAAATAGAAAACGTATAATTTACATTTTAAAGAAATTGAATGACCTTGAAAGCCTGAATAGATTCATTATCCATAAAACCACACATTAAAATAAACTAACAAATCTTAATTTGGGAATTTTTCAAAAAAATTTTGGGAATTGTGGGAATTTCCCTTTTATTTATTTTCAGTTATTAATAGTAAAAAAATTTTATATTTATTGTGTGGGCACTACAGAAAACAAAACTAACAAATCCCAATTTGGGAATTTTTCAAAATATTTTTGGGAATTGTGGGGCTTGCATTGCTCAAAATTTCTTATTTATTTTCAGTTATTAATGGCAAAAATTTATATATAATTGAAAAAATTTATTAGAAAATATAAATAAATAAAATTCTTATTTAGTCGCAATTCAAATTGAGCACATACATATGTGTATGTCTATAAAAAGTTCACCCTATGCAAACCATTTATTTGTATTAAATCCGATTCATTTCAGAGGGCCTTAACGTTTCTCTTTTCATTGGAAAATCTATAAAAAAAATTATTTTTGTAACATTAACATCTCTTTAATAAACTTCATTCACATTTAAGTTCAGCCGTTTTTTTTCTTTATGGCAATAATTAAGATTTTTATTTCTTTTGCATCTTGTTGCTACTGTGTACTATGTTTTATTTATTTTCACAAAAAAAAATTGCATGTTTTTGAATAAAAATGTGTGTATTCTTCATCATCGTCACAATCTTGGAAAGGTTAATCATTATTGCAAGTGTCTGCTTGTGTTTTAATCTTATTTTTTATTACATTTTATTTCCATTTATCTCATCAATGTGTACACTTCTCTACCTACTTGCATAATATTTATTATGTTCTAGTTTAGTTTTCATGTTTCAGTTTCTTTATTTTGTTTCTTTTTTTTTTTTTGTTTTTATAGGATGATTCTCATGCACTTAACCTTAATTTGTTGTTAAAGGCATACATTTTATTTTACCTTGATAAAAGTGCACTTTTAATTATAAGTGGGAGATACTTTGCAATTGTAAAGATATTTTTCGCAATAACTGCACACGTGGAAATGTTAAAACTTTTGTCGAAATAAAAAAGGTTCAAGGCAACACAGGAGAGTTGAAATTAATTAATAAAACAAAGTATACTTTAATGCCCTTATGCAAAAACGATTGTTAAAGTTAAAGCATGCTTTAAAACCCGTTTTGCCATACAAAATTCATTTGTTAAACCAACTTTAAGTTTAACAATCGTTTTTGCATAAGGGGGTAAGAATTTAAAGCCAGTATTACCATACAAACATTTAAAACCCGCATTGCCCATACAAAATACTGGTTTTAAACTCTTAAAATATACTTTATTTTGACTATGAATATGCGCCAAGAAGTTTGTGACTGTTCAAAATGTGTGCTTGAAGTCTACTGACGATTTGTTACAGCAACTATGAAATGCATATAGACAACGCAAATGAACCACCAGCAAATGAATTCCAAAAGTATACTGCAGGAAATGGAACTGACACAAGACTAGTCACGTGTTCGGTCTTTAAGTGATAGGGACCAGTCCAAGTTCTAACACTTCCTATGAAGCAGACCAGTCACTTTTACATGGGGATGTCCTAGCATGGGGTTAATTGATACCTTGTATACGCCTTTTGACTTGTCACTGAACTATCCCACAGTGACCTATTCGGTGTAGAATAATATAATTATTTAAAAATGTCATTCCGACACTTAACTGTAACAATGAAAACTTATAATTTTTGTTTTTATTGTTGTAAATTCAATTATAATTTATTTTTGAGCAGATATTTTTTGGGACTCGAACTGACAACCTCGTGCATGACAGGCTTGTACACTACCCACTCGACCACCACAGAGGCACTCATATTTCAAAAGTATAAACACCAGTTAAGCTTAGGTTAATATTTAAGTATAGTTACGGGACTTGTTCCAGAGTGACTTGACGGTCCATTTATATCGATTCATTGTCTTTCCCAGCCAAGTCTTTCTTATATACATATATACTACACCAAAAAAAAATATTCGTAATACATAATACATGCCCTAGCGGAGTCTTTCTTATATAGACATACTAAGCAAAAAAAAAATATTCGTAGTACATATAATATATAATATTCGTAATAGGGCCCTATTGAACTATGGATGAACTAATGGAGAATAAAAGTAAACGAACAAAAATGTGTTCAGGTAATATTTACCCTATGAAGAAAGAGATATTTGTTCCCAACTTTTTCCTTTTTTTTAATCGAGGGCTTACATGAAACACCACATTGACTCTAGCGAACACAAATGAAGCTTAAATTAACTCAGATACATTGGCTGATTAACTAGTAGAAAATCCAATACTCAGTCTAGATTGTAAACTTTTAATATACTTTTGAAACCTTTATGGTGCTACGGAATTCAGTTACGGATAGCCTGACCACACATCCCGCTATTGAAATTTTCAATCTTTTATTAGATTTTTATTAAAATGTAACTGATACAAATTGAATCCAAATATTTTTTAAGTGCAGTTATTGCTTAACTACCCGAATCCCTGTGTGCTTCGTAGTACAGCTAATTTGTAGAATCCAATTCTCATTATTAACATGTAATGAAGAGTTTTAAAATTATCACTGCGTAATTTCAAGTTTGCGCTTGTATAGGTTTATAAGCCTTGACACGAACCTTGTGCTTTAACAGAGCTTTATTAGTGTCTATAATGCATTTCTAAAGAACTTTTCCAGTAAATGAGGCAACCCAGACGAAAAAAAGTAATGCTCCTATTTTATTATTGCCCATGGATTTCTGAAAAGCATGAATTTGAACTAGATACTCGAATTGCCAAGTTTTCAACTTGGCATTTTCTGAAGGATTCGCACTTTTGGAAGTCAATGCTGCCGGATAATATTAGTCATAGATTAATATCCAAGTGGTCTTCTAAAAACGTGCATAATCAGAATTTTTCGAAGTTCGAAGTACATACGAAACTGTATATGTGCATATTACACATCCCGCTTTTTAAAATAATATTTATTTTTAAAACCCAGTTTTGGATGGATCATGTCCCGCTTTCAGAAGATAAAATCCAAAGAAAAAAAAACATATATTTATATTATTTGATAGGTCCTGGACTCAGCTACAATACTAGAACAAGACCCAATAACTAGAAAGAGTGTGTTGAAACTTTTTAGCTTTTAAAATGTTTAGTAATTCCCAAATACTTTGTGGTAGATTTTATATAATTCCAATTTTTTTTTGTCAAGAATTTGGTTTGAAATTTTGTGATAAATTTGCATTAGCATTAACGTAATGCAGCGTATAGAAAATATTAAACAACATAGTTACTTTAATATAGAAACCACCTAACTGATTTTTTTTTTGAAATCGAGATTTTGACATTTTTCAATATATTAAATACATCACGAAAATGGTGAAAATCCTAGCAAAAAATGGTGCTCCGCTGGAAGCACCTATATAAGTGCTCATTTGGTAGGCAAGCTCTTACCCCATGCATGCAATTTTGCATGATTTTTATATGGGGTTCCTCGCGTAGAAGCTCTGCCTGCCACGTCGACTGAAATGTGTTTCTTTCATGCCTGCCGGAGTGACCATAATTCAGTAAAAATATTCGACTACCTGAAGGCATGTCTTTATCAGGAGTCGATCCCAGGATTTCCGTATGCTAGCCTAGAACACTACCCACTGAACTACCGAAGCACATATTTATTTTTCTAAACAATTCAATGAAAAAATCAAAACTCGGAAGTAAAAATTTCATTCGCATCCAAATTTGTATACAGGTAAGCGAGAGAGGATGATCTAAAAAAAACTTTGAGAGTTTAAGTATAAATTTCGTCATTCGCTTACGTTATTGCATCCTCGTAAGGCAGAGGGGATGCAGTATGAGCTTTTCCGCGCTTCCGCTCTTATTTTTGTGTTATATTAAAATACAGTACAAAAACAGAAAAAATGCAATAGAGACTTTTATTAATAAGCAATTGCTTCTAAATCTCGATTATTTTTTTTTTGCTGGGATGTAACCATTTACACGATATATCTTCTTTTCACCATACATTACACCCTACTTTTTTTAACACTCCCATTTTCTCAAGTCCTACGATGAGTACGCTTGGTTCAATTGTCACCAAATTTTCTGCAGGGTACACCCAGGGAAAAAACAACTTAAAATCTATAAAAACCATATTGAATTAATAAAAAACATTAACGAAAGTCTAGTCATGTTGAAATTTCTTATTTCAATATCGAAAAATATTAATTTACAGTATTAATTTATTAATTTTATTTATTTTTAAGTATCTCACCATACATTTTCTATTATATTGAAAATCATTGAATTAATGTGACGCGTTCGTATTTTTAAGTTGCAGCTTTTCCCTGAGTGTAGCTTTATGAACGATTTTAAGCAAAGCCTTTGAATAACCTGAACTTAATGGTTTCATGGTTAGATTGATTAGTTTTTCAAAACTACTTGAGCTAAATACGATTTACGCAAGCTTATTAGCTTTTTTCCGCCACTGTGTGCAATGTCTCAAAAAAATTATATGCAATTAAAGTGCGAATCTCCTTTTGATTTAAAGTTGAGTTAAATTAATTTGGGGTAAAGATGTGATGTCGAAGCCGGCATACACGTACTTATGTTAGTGTTAGTCTAGCACTAGCATTTCCAGACTGTTCAATAGAGATAAGAAATTTGTTTTGTCTGCCATCTCTTTCTTTCCTATTACATTGTAGATGGCATGTTGAGATATCCTTATTGAAATCTGTATGTATGTAATATGTATTTCTTGCATAGTATCCACACCTGATGATTTTATATTATAACTCTTAACCCTACGTCTACACCTGATATATTTTTATCATGACAAATGTCAAATTCCATATAGAAAAAAGGGCTAACATAACAAAAATTATTTTTCAACATAAAGTTTCACTTTTGTTATGATAAAAATATATTAGGTGTAGACGTAGGCTTATGTGACGTCGCCAAAAACATGTTATTTGCGTGTTGTTTAATTTTTTGGTTACAAATAATTTTTGCACACCTCTTCTTTTTAAACGAAAACTGTTCAATAAATGAACGTTAAATGCACAGTAACAGTAATTCATACCAGATGAATTTTCATCATGGTATGAATATTACATTCATCATGATATAAATTCATCAGGTGTGGACACGTTGTTAACAACGCTGGTAAGCAAAACATTAAAATGATTGGTCTACATCAATGTTGTCCACTGAGAGAACACTAGGGACGTAACGAATACCAGTTTAGCGAATGCGAATGCGAAAGCAAATAATACATTTTAATTTTTGCGAAAGCGAATGCGAATGCGAAAGCGAATGCAAATGTTACAATTCGTTAAAATATCACATGCAAATAAATTTATATAAGAGTAAGTATAGAATTATTATAAGTTTACAAAATGTTACGCAATCAACCCATTCGTACCATGATACTCTTGTTCAACATTTCATGTGAAATGCTGTCAAAATACATATTAAGAAAACTTGTAATGAATTTTTCCTTAAAAAGTCTTGCTGAAAGCACTCTGTTCATCTTGGGAGGAACATATGAAATATGTATATCTTAAAAATTTTAAGTTTTCATGAGAAATAATATGAGTGGCACATGGAATTTACAACAAACAAGCTAATATTGTTTGGATTTTAAATTTATTGTACGAAGTATTGAATGGTGCTCAATATTTTTTCAAAAATTTGAACACACTAGTCTTAAGCAGAAAATATTATCGCGCAAATGAAACACTGCCATTTCTTTTTCAAAAACTGAAATATACGTATTTCCAAACATGCTTTCCTTTTAAGTATACATATTTACGTATCTGTTTTATGTCGGCTTAAAATAATTTTCGTTTTTTTGTCTCCAGTATTCGCTTGAAATATTCGCATACATTTTAGCGAATGCAAAAGCGAATGCAAATAGCAAAAGTAAGCGAATAATTTGCGAATGCGAAAGCGAATGCGAACATTCGTTACATCCCTAGAGAACACCGAGAGAAATGTATTCGCATATGTGTATTCATTTGTATAAGAAGCCAGGACTCTAGTGCCAGTTTGGACAGCCGTGGTCTACGTTATCCATTAACATGATGTTAGTGTTATTGTTAAATGTTTCATGACCAGTGCAGAGGACGGGTACATATGTATGTGTGTATGAATATTTCACACTTATTCTAAATCTTAATCCTTATTGCAATATGTGTGTGTGTGTATATGTATTCCTTAACAACGCTGCTAAACATAACATTAAAATGATTGATCTACATTATCCGATAACATGATGTTAGTGTTAATGTTAAACGTTTCATGTCTGGTGTAGAGGGCAGGCATCGTTTGCTTCCTCTATGCATACAAATTTCACACTTATTCTAAATCTTAATCACATCATATTTGTTCAACATTATGATTAACATAAAACTAAAAGGTTAAATAAATGTTCTTTCTATTCTGACATTAAATTAAATAACATGTCAGTCAGTCAGTCAGTCAGTCTTCATGTCAATTTGCTAAAACAAATAAAAAATGTTTTTGTTTCGTGTTTTTCATTTCTAAATGACAACTTAATACTGCTTAATCTGATCAAAAAAAACCCCTTTTGTTTTTAAAATTTAAATCATCGTTTACACATACGAGGGCGGTTCGGAAACTTCTTAGCCTATCAATGAAAGAGAATAGTTAGTTTTTCAAAAATATTTTTATTTTTCAATATAATCTCCTGAAACTCCAATACACTTAGTCCAACGCTTTTCTAGCAATTCTATCCCTTGATTAAAATAGTTTTCCTCAAGGTCTTCAAAATAGTGGTTTACAACTGTAATTGCATCTTCATTTGAGGTAAAACGCTTGCCAGCAAGGATTTTTTTAGATTTGGGAACAGGTAAAAGTCACTGGGAGCCAAATCAGGAGAATAAGGTGGGTGGTCAAGCAACTCGTACTTTATTTAATTCGTTGATTTTAGCCATTGTTAAAACACTCTTGTGCGCTGGTGCGTTGTCTAGATGAAAAATTATTTTTTTGTGTTGTAAGCCAGGACGTTTTTCTCGAATTTGTACATTTAATTGATCCAAAAGGTTGCAATAGTACTCTGAATTTATTGTTTTAGCTTTTTGCAGATAATCAATCAATAAAATACCTTTGAAGTCCCAAAAAACCGTTGCCATAACCTTACCAGCCGATTGAATTGTTTTTGCCTTCTTTGGGGCACTTCCTCCAGCTTCAGTCCATTGTTTGGATTGTTCTTTTGTCTCTGGAGTATAGTGGTGGATCCATGTCTCATCAACAGTTATGAAACGACGCTTAAAATCCATTTTATTTCGCTTAAAACGATCCAAACAAGCTTGAGAAATGTTCATTCTTATGCGTTTTTGGTCGACTGTTAACAAATGCGGCACCCATCTTGCCGAAAGCTTTTTCATCTGTAGTTCTTCATGCAAAATTAAATGGACTCGATCATTTGAGATGCCCATGATATTAGCTATTTCACGCAATTTTATTCGTCGATCATTTAATACCATATCATGCACTTTGGCTACAATTTCTGTTGTTGTTGCTGTTTTTGGACGTCCACTACGTGGTTCATCTGCAATGCTTGTACGACCACGTTTAAATTCAGCAACCCAATTTTTTACTGTTGCATATGAAGGAGCACTTTCACCTAACACATTCACCATATCATTATGAATTTCTTGTCCCGATAAACCTTTTTTATGTAAATATTTAATGACAACACGCATTTCTAATTTTTCCATTGTTAAAAAATTGCGGATGCGTCTTTTGTGAACACCTGTTTCTATATGAAGGAGTTGCCAGATCGAAACAAAATTTAACATGTGTTCATAGCAGAGATGGAAGTTTCCAAAACACTTAACTTTTTTCTGTTTATACCGCGCTTTTTGTGCTAGGCTAAGAAGTTTCCGAACCGCCCTCGTATTTACTACATACATATGTACTCGTATGTACATAATTTGATTTATAGAATTTTAAACTATTCTATTTAACAAACAAACAAACATAATGGAACAATTGTTTTTCCATGTTGAAAGTGACAAATTGTATTAATAATTATAGATAATGGTTAAATTAAGCTGGAACGTGTTTCAAACATTGTACAATGTGATTGCTGTTAAACCTTCCTCTCTTGCACTACATTTTTTTTTGTATTTGTCTAGAATAATTTCATTAAATGAATGGACATCACATCTGACTGAATGAACAGCATATAGAGATAGAAAAACAGATAAGATAGTAAAGTCATTATAAACGGCTACAATGCCGATATAAAATTAAGTATAAATAATACTAAATGTATAATTGCTACATTTGTTTTAATCATAAAATATTATGACTAACAAGGGACCATTGACAATGTGTCTGTATCTGAAATTCTATATATTAATTAATTGCTTCATTTAGTCGTTGGCCGCACGCAGCAGTTTCCTATGAGACTAAAACGTGACGTGGTGACAGGAGAAGTAGAGCTGTTTTATATAATTTATAAACAGTGGCTAAGATTAAACAAGGAGATTTTGCAAACTTGTTTAAAATACACAAACATACTTAATTATTCGTATACATTAAACTGGCTGTTTCAGAGAATCTTATTTATGATTTTAAATGGAATTAATGTTTCAAGATGTTTAATAAAAAACATTCATTGACCCTCTAGGTTTGTTAATTACTTTTAAAAAAATATATGTACAGTAATGTGCAGAACAAAAGCAACAAAAACGCTATTTGACTTAAAATTTAAATATTTTAGACAATTGATTATTTCAAGCAGCTCTTTTAACAAACTTTTGTAGGCATTCATACTAGAAAACGAATTCGTATTTTAATTTTTTAATATTGATATTTCCTGAAAAACAAAATTACTAATATTCTCAAACCCATGTATCGAGATTGTGCAGAACAATAGCAACAAAATGGAAAATGTCATAATTATCAAAAAACTCTTTGATATATACCTATAATTCCAAAGTCCAACAGGCTTAACCGTACTTATTAGTCCTTATATTAAATATTAAAATGCATTTCTCAATGTTATTGGTGCTGCTAGAAGAGTAGGTATTGCTGAACTTTCTAATATTTAAAAAATTAATCTAAAAACATTAGATAAGCAGCTGTTACTTATTTAAAAGTGTAATAAAAATAATATTTCTAGTTGGCTGATGGATAGGTCGGCATAATAATTACGTATTGAGCAGTTTTGGGTACCACCATGGAAAACTTCCGCAGCTTATCATAGCTAAATGCATTTCAAATAATCCAAAAGCTCGTTTTCTGTTGCTAATTTAATTCCAATCCTTGATTTACCGACCAACGCAGCTTTCTTGATCGCCATTGCAAACCTCTTTGCAAGAATCCGAAGGAGTGTTTTCGGAAAATGGATCCTAAATTGCAACGAACACTTCAAAATTCCATTAACTTAGCCAAAATGTATTCCTTAATGCATAATAAATAATATTTGAGAATTTATTCACGTTGATATCCACGTATTATGAAAAAACTAAAGATTATACAAAAAGGATTAATTTGTTGCTTTTGTTATGCACAGCTTCATATCAAAGTCTGGACTATTTTCTATAACTTTCGAAACCCCAGTTTTTTTAAGAAAGATTTTATTCAATACGATACATAGGGCCATATAAATACAAATAAATTATGCTCAGAGTTTTTGTTGCATATGATGTATATTCTGAAATAATCGTCTCCATTTATTTTTGCGGAGTTTGTTGCTTTTGTTTTGCACAGTACTGTATGTAACGGATTATCAATTTTTCGGTTTCAAAAGTAAAGCTAAATAAAACACACATCAATCTATAACTTTTATTTCATTATAATCTTTGGACCTTGCTATTACATACGAAATACAATGTACATTTAAATACAATATCCTAAATGGCAAACCCTTCACTAAATAAATGAAACTTCAGATGACAGATGTTTAACAGCTGACAGACTTGCCAGACCGGCGCACATACGGGCCAAATGATTTCAATGATTAACAAAAAAAAAAAACCGAGTACCGCGAAAAGTGAAAGTACTTGCTAAAAAAGCATACAATTTTACATCACTAAGCAAAAAAAGATCCTAATTTACACTATGTAAGTCTTATGGCTAAGCTGATTAGTTTGTGTGAGAGAGAGAGACGAGGGGAAACGTTTCTTTTCCCCAAATATTAGCTTACATATGGTTTCAGTTTTTAATCGATTTCTTTGTTCTGTTTTAATGATTTTCATGGCAGAAAATGACCGCTCTGCGGCCGCACTGCTATGTAGCAATATTGCCAATTTACACATATATCGACTTAAATTACTAAATAACAATTCGTTAAACATATTCTCTTCTCCGCGCAAAGCTTTCCACATTTTAAATCGTACATGTGATGAATTTTCCGTATGTTTGATCAACTTTATCTTGTAGCATCAGTGTTGAATCAAAATTTTCGTTCAATATTCGATAGATTTCAGGCCTTGCTCGGTAGAATTGGTAGATTGTTAAATTTACAAACATATTCGGTAGAATCTACCGAATATCGGTAGCAGTGAGCACACTGATGACAACCCCGATTATTTCCTTTTTGGCTATTTAATTTTGTTTATTTCACTTCAGAAATGTTCGATATTGGTTGTATTCTAACCGGTGGTTTAGTTTTTGGAGGCAATAAATTGAGATTGGCTCAATATGAATTAAAGAAATCGTTTGAAATTCATCACAGCTTTCCAAAATTAATTGTTTTAAAAACAGCGCGCCGTAATAAAATCACTAAACTCTGATATTTTCGTCCTTACATAAAAAAGGAAACTGTTTCTGCCAAAAAGAAAATGTTATCGATCTTGCTCTAGTAAATGCCAAAAATGTTTAGAGTGTTTATTGAACAATTTATTGCTTCATATATTCCACTTTTAATCACTGTTTCATTTTGACAGTAATTGCCATTGAAACCATTTAATGCCACATTAATTTGGCTAATAAACAATGACAATGACAATACAAAATTTGTTACACCATAAATACGAGTACCAAGTTACCAACTCCACCATAAAAAGGAAGTCATGAAACTACTCGTATCAACTCAGTGTTATTTACCTTTTTTTGAAATGAAAAATAAAAAAATAAAAACTTTGTGTCATACAAGTTAAAAAACAAAAAGTCCACTTGTACAAGTTGCTTTAAGTAGTCACAGTAAATTAATACTTGATGTTATTTCACTTAGGCTTTTTTAATGACTAATGGGCCTCTTATGGCCGATTACTTAAACGCATGATTAAAAAAGGCATAACAGCCAAACAGTCTATAACTCAAGTTTAAATCGTAGTGCATTTAACTGCAGGCAGTAGCAGCAACGAAGTGCATGCATCACAAACGAAAACAAAAAAAAAAAAAAAAAAACGTAACGTCAGCACGTGCATTCACAACGAAGAAAGAAATAAAAAATAAAAAATAAAAATTGTTTTACTACCAATTTTCTTATTAAATTATAGTTAATGTCCCAAACGTGTTGATTGCTTTATCATCGTTTTTTTTTTGTGTGTTGATTTTGTTTGATCGATAGGGGAATTTAAAGAAAAAATTAATAATGAATTAAGCAAATTTGTGACAACTCATTAATTTCGCTTAAAGTTATAAAAAAAAAATACTCGTGTTTTTGTTAATTCATTCATAAAACCAGAATATGTTCCCAAGAAACGTATCTTAATGAAAATTACAGTGCATACTCGATAACGTGAACTTTTCGCCAAAAAAAAACATTATATTTTAACTTAATACAATTATGTTTATCATGATGCCTATACCTGTTTCCGTTATAAATAAAATTTTGTTTCAAGTTCTTGCTAGTAAAGCGTTCGTTTACTTTTTCGTATATGGGAAAGTAAATGAACATACCTATTATGACAACTTTCTACACACATATTTATTTTTGTATATTTTTAGCTACCGTTTCAATTTGATTTCAAAGCCATTTTTTGTTTAGAACTTTTAATTTTTTCTGTTTTATTTTGGCAAAACGCGTATTTTTTTTTGCTAATGTTTTTAACATTTTATTGTATATTTAGCACCTCATTATTTACCTGATGCCAGGGAGTTTAGCAAACAATCCGGCAGTTAAATTAAATTGATTATTCATATACATGCATACATACAAATGTGTGTGAGATTGTTTCATTTTAAAACTGTTTATATAAAACATTTGATTGTCTGATTAATCCATCAATTTAAACTCAACTGGAACTTTAATTGGTTGACGTTTCAGCTTCAAAATCAAGTTTTTTTCCTGCTGGTTTTTATCTCAAAAATTTAAGCCAGTAGTTAATACTTGGAAACAAAACTTTGCTTACTAGAATGCAAAAAAGGTTATGTACTCCCCAGTCGTAAGTACAAATTGACCTTTATTAACCCATTATTTTTGTTTGAAAAATTCCGAAAATATAGGGCACCCCTTAATAATCGAATACCTTCAAGAAAAGTGCAGTTATAGGTTTGCTAGAATATATTGTTTTTATCCAAAAATTAATGGATTACTTTTTGTCTACATGTACTCAATTTTTAACCCCCGACCAAAAAAAGGGGTGTTATAAGTTTGTAGTGTGTGTCTGTGTATCTGTGTGTCTGTCCGTGTACACGTACAGCCCAAACGGCTGGACCGATCTGACTGAAAGGTGACTTGATCGAGAATGTTCTTAACATGTTTAAAGAAAATCGGTCCAGCATCTTAGAAGATATCACATCTTCTCTAGCAATATCGGGGGTTTTTAAAATTTTTAATTTTTGTTATTAGATATATAAAAAATGTTGGTCAATTGCACGTAAACTCAAAATTAGTTTAATGCAAATTAAAGTACGAATCTTCTTTGTTTTAGGAGTTCATTTCCACGATCAATAGATGTTTGTCTATACATATTTCATTAACAACTGGCAAGTACTAAAATAAATACTTTCAAACAATGATATAAATAAGTGCTTATTTTATTCATTACGGGGAATTCATTATTATACATATAAAATAATTACATAAATGAGCGCCACTCATTACTCTGTAAGACATTAAAAAAATCCCGAAAACTGTTTGCTGGATAATTACAATTTTATTAAAATATGTTTTTTAAAAATTTTTGGTTTCAATAGCTTTTATGAAAGTTACTTTCTTCAAAAGGTACTTTTGTAAAATATATTTGCTTATAAAAGATATTTTCTTATAAAGGGTATTTTTTATAAAACATATTTTTATAATAGGTATTTTTTACAAAAGGTACTTTTTATAAAAAAAGTACTTTTCATAAAAGGTATTTGAAAAAATGTACATGTACAGTAAAAAGTACTTTTTACAAAAGTCCTTTTATAAAAGATACTGTTTCTAAAACGTACTTTTTTCTAATGGGTACTTTTTATGAAAAGTACTTCTAATAAAATTTACTTATTAAAAAATATGCTTAAAGAAAGGAACTTTTTAAAAAAAGGTACTTTTTAGAAAAGGTACTTTTTATAAAAGGTACTTTTTATAAAGGATACTGTTTACAAAAGGTACTTTTTATAAAAGGTACTTGTCATAAAATGTACTTTTTATAAAAGGTATTTTTAATAGAGGCTAGTTTTTATGAGAGGTACTTTTCATAAAAGGTAATTTTTAGAAAAGGTACTTTTTATAATATATACTTTTTATGCATTTTATAAATGATACTATTTACAAAAGTAGTTTTATAAAAGTTAATTTTTATAAAAGATACTTTAAAAAAATATATATGCACTGTTTATATAGGGTGATTTTTTAAGAGCCTTTCGGATTTGATTTAAAAAAACACATCAAATTTGGATAAATGTATGAAATCTTTATTTGAATTGGTAGAATGATCTATATAATTCAATGTTTAAAGATGATTTCGTATAAATGTGACGGCGGATACGTCTGAAATGCTTCATACACTGGGTCCAATTTTTGACATAGTTTCTCCAACATATCGCCCGGTATCTCACGAATAAATTCTTCAATAATGGTGTCTATTGTGGAATACGCGTCGACTTGGTGAAAGTTACATGGAAAACAGAAACAAAACTGTGTAAATGTGAAAAAATTGTTTTTGTTTCTCTAAAGAATGTTTTTAAAAGAGAGAGAAACGCGTTGAAATTCTCACGTTTATTTCATTTTAGAAATGTATGCCAAACAAAAAAAATTTGTGAAAATTTGTTTTTGTTTAAATGTAAAGTTTCAGTTCTTCGACGCGTTTTCCAGAATAGCCACCATTATCTTCTCGTGCGTCAACTGTTGTGGGCTTGTGCCTACAGACATGAGCCTTAATATACATAGATAGCCCCACAAAAAATAGTCTAAAGGCGTTAAATCCCAGGATCTAGACGGCCAATTGACCGGCCACAACCGCGGAATAAACTGTTCACCGAACTCGCCTCTCTTAATGTTCAATAATGTAATTTTGGTGCGAAATTTAGTCACACGATTTCGTATGGCCTCCACAGAAGATCGCGCAAACTGACCATAATATGGAAGATCTTAACCGATCATGAATTTTGATACTCTTAATAAAATTTAATAATCTGAAAGCGTTGTTCATTTGTAACTCGATTCATGGTTAAATTATAGACCAAACTGAACATGTTCAACAGTAATATGTTACACGAAAACAGCTGAGTGGCCAAAAACAGTGTTGCCAAAAAGAAAGTAGCTAAAAAATCACCCTTTACAAGGTACTTTTTATAAAATATATGTACAAAAGGTACTTCTCTGCACTTCCGACAACAGGTACTTTTTATGAAAGTTCCTTTTTTAAAATGACTTCTGACAAAAAGTACTTTTTATGAAAGTTACTTCTTTAAAATAACTTTTTATAAAAGCTACTTTTATAAAAACGATTTTTTTAAAAGACAGTTTTTATAAAAAGTATTTTTTATAAAATGCCTTATTATAAAAAATTCTTTATAATTTTCATACAAGATGCTTTTTATAAAATATACTGTTTATAAAAGGTACTTTTTATAAAATATACAAAAGGTACTTTTTGCAAAAGGTAATTTTTACAAAAGGTAGTTTTTTCCAAAGGTACTTTTTACAAAAGGTGCTATTTATAAAAAAGGTACTTTTTACAAAAGGTACTTTTTACAATAGGTACTTTTTCCAATAAGTACTTTTTTTACAAAAGGTACTTTTTATAATAGGTACTTTTTACAAAAGGTACTTCTTACAAAAGGTACTTTCATAAAAGGACTTTTTATAACAGATTTTTTATAAAAAGTACCGTTTGTAAAATGCAATTTTTATAAACAAGACACTTTTTGAGAAGTCCTTTCAATAAAAGAGCCTTACTTTTGTAAAATAAAGTACATTTTAATTATTATTGTTCGAACTTCATTTGTTTCTATATTTATAATTTGATCAGGCTAAAGTACGTATCGGTTGTAGGCCAAATTACATGTGATAATTATTAATGTACAAATAACACCAAAGTTTATTGTAAATATTCTGACAAACATGTAATAGAACGGAACAACTAGTGTTTTCGAAGGCCACTATATCTTCATCATCAGCGTTCTTTGTGTTGGGTCCACTACTGTGTGTGGTGTCTGTTGATGTAGATTTCTGCTTTATATACTCAGCTATTATTGCAAATGGAATATGTGAATTATTAATTTTAGTTAAAAGCTATGGCTTACAAAGCGATACGAACTTTAGCCGGATCAAATTATAAACATAAGTACGTTTATTTTAAAATAAGTTTTTAAGATGATTTTTTCAAGTAATTTTGTGAGACATAAGACTTTTTTACACTTACATTATAATAATTCAATAAATTAATGTTGCGTCAGCAAAAAGTTTCCTTAAAGGTCCTTACTGGAAGTTAATTGTTTTAGTAGACCCCTGATTATGGGAAAATGAATTTTCTGAAAGATCTCTTTTTTTTTGTGACAAATTATGTTAATGAGCTGTAGTAAAAACATATTTCCGACAGTTTAGTTTTTTCCCTCGATTTAATGAAATCTATAATGATATATAATAATTATTTAATGACTTTCTAGCCGGCGGGGCTGTGAAAAAATTATATACATATTGATTTTTTGCACTGTACTAAGTGTTATGAATCAAAAGCATTTGATTAAAATATGTATGCATATCATTTGCTACATGTAATTGAAATAAATGTGAAATTTAATTACACAAAAGTTTAGCGTAAAAAATCCTTCGTTATGATGTCTGTCATCTATTCTTGTAGGTAGTAATGTTAAATTTTTATGTTCAAAAAATTAAAAAAAACTTCCTAAAAAATTGTACAATAAGTACATATGTACATATGTATATATTTTCATCTTTCCACAGCTGCCAACTATGATGCATCTCATAACTTTCGCAAGTATCTTCCTTGCCTACCTACACACAAATACGAGTACGTTCACTTATTATAACACAAATCACCCATGCACATTTTTAATGCAGTTTTAATTTTTATGAACAATTTCCTTATTTTCGTGGCTAATCCAACTACTAACGGTCCTTAAGTCGTTAAAACGATCAACATAGAACGTTGTCTATCTATCTATCTATCTATCTATCTATCCCTCTAACGTTCTTCAAACTTAATTCGTATGCAGCAATCGTGGATATCATATAATTTTTGCATTAATCTCGAAACACGAATATAATAAAAGGATTTGTTTTATACCCCACACTTAAAATTCAAACAGAAAAAGAAAGAAACACTAACTAACTAACTTTATGCAACAGGTATTTTCTACATTTTACAACATACAGACATACATATGTGCATAAACATAGACTACAACTCTTCCAGACCTATTCTGGGTAATAAACTGACTGGCAACAACAACTAACTGGTGGTGGTAGTCAAGCAATTTTAAAGAAGCAGGAAAAAAATTCATGTCTGCAATGTTACAGCAGAAGGTAGTCATCATAAATTTCCGGTAATCATGTACAAGTACTGGCAAAAAATTTAAAAAGAATTATTACCGCACATGGAAATAGTCAGACAAGTACAGGCAGCAACAAGTTGACTCTCTCTCTCTCTCTCTCGTATTAAATTAAAAAAATTATTTATGAATTACATTTGTTAAGGGAGTGTTTAATTAGGATGTGTTACAAAATCCTTCGGACAGCATGTATTCATTGATGAAATTGTTTGCCTAAAATTTGGACAAAAAGTTGGGAAACACTGGGGGTGTTGTTGGATTTGAAGTTCTGGAAATCCACAAACTGAACATTTTAATTTTAAAGAAACTTTTCACACTCACAATACTAAAATGCAAGAAAAATAAAACTGTTACTGTCTTGTTCACAAAAAGAATATTTTTAAAATTTGATCAGGCTAAAGTTCGTATCGGTTTGTAAGCCAAATTTCATGTGATAATTATTCGTACTAATGAACGTAGAACGGAACAACTAGCTGTTTTCGAAGGCCACTACACCTTCATCATCAGCGTTCTTTGTGTTTGGTCCACTGTGTGTGGTGTCAGTTGATGTAGATTTCTGCTTTATATACTCATACCATTATTGCAAATGGAATATGAGAATTGTTTTAATTCATCGTATTAAATTTTGCTTAAAGCTTTTTTTTTGTAATGAAAGCTCAATTTTACAATGCCTAAATTTACAACAGTCTTGCCATTGTAGTTTGGTCTTTACTAATTATGCACATGTTAGATGAAGCTGTAGTGGCTTTCGAAAACAGCTAGTTGTTCCGTTCTACTACGTGTTTGTCAGAATATTTACAATTAACTTTGGTGTTATTTGTTCATTAATAATTATACTGTGTGACAAATTTTGATAAAATCGAAATACCTGGGACGTCCCTACAAGAACACTACCAGTCAATTGACTGCTCATTTCATCGATAGTCATGCAGGCTATATTCATCATTGCGTAGAACAAAGTTTCTATCACATTATTAAAGGCAAAATGAAAAATGTGATAGAAACTTTTGTGTACGTGTGAAGTTCCGTCACAATTCCGATCAAATGACTAGTCAATTGATTGTCATTATTGAATTGAGTGTGAAATTGTTTTAAGTGTGTTAGTGAAAAAATTTGTTTGTGTTAGTTTCAATCATTAATTTCTTGTAGGGGTGTTACTATTTTTATTGTAGGTAATGTCGAGTATAACAAAAATCTGTATTTGAAAATTTCCAAACACCTGCAAAATATTGAGTTTCAACCTCTAACTAAGTTAAATATCAAGCGATTTCAAATTTATAAACGGATTTAGAAGGAAGAAACTAAAACCTTTCGAATCATATGTATCTTCCCAGCAAAAAAGTTTGCTTACTAGAATGCAAAAAAGTGTATGTACTCTCCAGTCGTAAGTACTTACAATTTGACTGAATAACCCATTATTTTTGTTTGAGAAGTTCAAAAAGTATGAGGTACCCTATACTTTTTGTCTATAAATATCCAAAAGTTAATAGATTACTGACTGCCTAAAAGTATTAAAAATTTAATGGGTTATTTTTTGCTTACAAATATGCAAATTTGCTTAAAATTATTTAAAAGCTAGTTGGCAATTTTTTTAAATAAAAATAATCAGAATTTTGTAGCACGATCAATAAATAAAAAGAAATTTCTCTAGATATATTTTATTATTAACTAGAAAGTACTACAATAAGTACTTTCCCGTAATGATATAAATAAGTTGTTATTTTATTCATAACAGGACAGTCATTATTATACACATAAAATAATTAGATAAATAAGTACCACTCATTACTTTGTAAGCCATTAAAAGAGTACTACCCATTACAAAATCTTGAAAATTTTTTGCTGGGTTGTTTCAGTAAAATTCAGATGTACATAGGTTTGTATTTTTTCAGCAAATATAACTCTTTCGGGTTTTTTCGACACTTTTCTACTTTGGACTCGTTCTTAGGCAGTATTTTTGTACTGGAACCATACTGTTTATAACTTTATTTATAAAATATAATTGCATAAGAGTAATTCGCATATTTATTTTAAAAAATTCCTTAGAAATTGACTGAGTTATTAAACATTTTATTAGAAGACTTTTTGTTAAAAAACTACCTCTATAATGTATGTATTTCGCGTTCTATTTATACGCTTTCTGTGTATTTAAGTCTCTAGGATGATGAAAGTACAATTTAATAGACGTATATGAATACAGAGTACAAAATTGGTACAACAGAAACGTTTCTTTTTCCCTCGTCTCTCTCTCCTAAAAATAACTAATCAGCTTAGCAATAAGACTTGCCTAGTGTAAACTAGGACTAGGGATGTTTTATATAGCTAAAGCCGCGTTCATACTGTTATACTTTGTATTTATACTTGTAAAAAATTCAAATTATACGTGCAAGTGTGATAGTCTGAACGCAAAATGTCATAAAAGTGGCAAATAATGCGATAAAAATTTTGACATCCCATAAGACTTTTTCGTTTTTAGACAATTTTCTAAACGATAATACTTTTCATTAGATCAGGGTCGCATTTTCACACAAACCAAATTTCCAAGTCGAATGTTTCGCCGCCGATAGCCTCTCGTCATTGATGTAATGTTTTATCATATATTGGCTCAAAATGTTGAATAAGTGAATCGTATGGAAGTATATTTCGTTGACGTAATTTTTTAACGTTTTTGTAATATCTTTTCTTAAATTTTTTCTGTTATTTACATAGAATATTTTAAACTGCTGAATTTTTTCAAGTGCCGGCACGTCCCCGCCTACATGAAACCGCTTTGCCGCCGCTAGTCAATGAATAGCACAGACATTTTCATTGAACAGCTGTTTTGTTTTCTGCTTGTATACATTTATTTGAAGTATGATGGTCTGAACACAAATGTGATTTTACGTTAGATTTTTTGACAGTCGCAACGAATGTATTTAGATTTCTGTATCGTAAAATGTGATGAAAGTATTAATACTTGTATAATAGTCTGAACGGGGCTTAAGCAGCATAGCTATAACCGGGTAGCCTAAGACACCTACCTCTATTCTTTTTGTTTTGTTTTTATTCCTCTTTTTACTCACTAACCATTATTGTTGTTGTTGTTTTGTTATAACCAACACTTCCGGAGTTTATTTGAACAGCAGAGATTTTATCATTTTTGGGGATAAACAAAATCTGAAGCTAGTTAAAACAAAATCGATCGGAATAGATAATCCGCGGGATCAAAACCATTCCGATCGGGATATGTGACAAGCCTGAATATGGATGTTTTGAGTACTAAAGGTTAGGATTCAGAAAATACAATTCTGGCTCGTATGATGGAGCTTATGGAAATTTTTGCAAGACAACAAGAATTCATAAGATCAGGGTTGCATTTTTTCAAAAGTTGTGTGATTGTGCAGAATAGTGAGTAGAGATAGGGGCGTGTTGTGTTTTTTTTTTCATGACACGAACACTCACAACCCAACACGAAGTGTTTGTGACGAAAAATCTGATTTCGTGCGTGTTCGGGTCGTTTTGTGTTGAGCAAAATTTACACGAAAAACACGAAACGATTTTAGATGTAAAATATGTATGAATGAATTTCCAGTAGAAAAAAAATTAAATATTTTGCATCGCCAAAAACACATCAGCATATTTTTCGATATTGTATGGACCTCTGAAGATTAAAGTTCTGTAAGTAAACCGATATTATTAGCTGCGGTGGCAGTGCCAACTTGAAAAAATCAATTACATTTTCTGATTTTCAAATACCATATCAATAATATTTCGTGCGTGTTGTGCAGTCGTGTTGGAAAAATTCGACACGCGCCCATCTAGCCCTAGACCCTTAAACGCGCAAGTTTCTCAAAATATTAAAGAGCCAATATAATTATGCCTAACTTTCTTTCTTTATTGCGCAAGAATTGTGTAAAAATTTTATAAAGAAATTAAAAATCTGAATTGTTTTGAATTTAAGTTAATTTTAATTACGAGTACATATTATTGTTCAAAATTCATTTGTTTCTATATTTATGATGCGATAATTATTAATGAACAAATAACACCAAAGTTAATTGTAAATATTCTGACAAACACTAGCAGAACGGAACAACTAGCTGTCTTCGAAGGTCGATACACCTTCAATATCAGCTTTCTTTTGTGCTTCGTCCACTGTGTGGTGTCAGTTGATGTAGATTTCTGCTTTATATACTCAACCATTATTGCAAATGGAATACGTGACTTGTATTGTTTCATCGTATGCAATTTGCTGAAAGCTTTTTTGTAATGAAAGCTCTATTTTACCATCTCTCAATTTACAACAGCCTTGCCATTGTCGTTTGTTCTTTACTAATTATGAACATGTTAGTTAATTCGCTTATTTATTATTTAATGGATTAGCTTTAAGCCATGGCCGCTTAACTTAAATTTAAGGCTTTTAATTTTACAACAGTCACACTTACCTGTATATTGTTGAATTTCTGTATAGTCTTGTACTGGAGCTGAAATTATAGAAAAATAAAAAAAAGCAAAAATTAATTAAAATGTTCACAATATGCATATTTTTTTTTTAACGAAAACTTAATTTCTTTAAAACAACAAACTTCTAATAAATTAACAAAACGTCTGTTGCTGCTGCTACTAAAGATATGCTCGTAGTTGAAACGTAAATTATCTTGTTGGTAACAAAATGTTCAACAATAAATTTTTCAACTGCCACCAAAAAAAAAGGCAGTAAGAAAAAATAACCGTTTGTTCTTTTATTCTCAACGCAAAAAAAAAAAGAATAATCTCTTGTTGAAAATCTTGGACGTAAAGACAGACAGACAGACAGACGGTGGTGTAGTTTTATTCTCAAATATATTTCCTCCATTCTTTTGACTTTCTTTCTTCTTATTCTATGCACTTAATGACCAATTTGTTAGAAGCAAGAAGAATTTTAAACTAAATTTTACTAACAAACAACAAAACTTGCAGAACATCTTCATTTTTGCATACTTAGCACGCGTTTGTTAACTAAATATACCGAGTAAAATGTATTATTTCATTTGTTGGCAGACACATTCGAGCTGCGCGATGTAGCGCTGAGATATCAGATTGTACTTGTAATATTATTGCGATCCAAGATGCAATACGAGTGAAATGAGCGCGCGAGATGTATAATGTCAGGTACATACGTACGTACGTACAGGAAATGAATGCATTTTAAACATTTAATTCACATGATCAAAATAATGATCAAGTTAAACAAGTCGTCTTTCTTGCTCAAAAAAAAAAAAAAATAAATAAAATAAAAAAATATATTCTCTAACATGACCGGCCGTCATTGTCGTCGTCGTATGCCATTGCGTGACTCTTGGATAAAGCGTTCTGTGTCCGTTTCGTTGTTGTTGTGCTTAAGGAATATAGAAATATGTTTGCACATATAATAAATTTCAAAGATTTTAATTTTCTCTAAAAGAAATTAGATAAGAATTTGTTAAGCACAAATGAAAATTAAATAAAACATTAATTAAAAGCTTTTAAAAACCTGCTTCAAATGCTAAAACTTGAAGCCAAGGGGGCGTTTTATGTAGCTACTTGAGAAAATAAACTGGCGACAAAAGTAGCTTTTTGTTTTGCTTCCACAATAATTTTGAAATGGTGCTGATTTTCTCATAAGTAAAATTAATTATTTGTATAAAGCCTGAATGAATCCACTTTTAATGCCAATTTATTAAGTCGATAAGTCAGCAATTCTATGAAAAACTTTTGAATGCGTACTTGCTTGTAAAGATGGCTTTGAAAACTAAAATGTTCACACCAAACATCAGCATGGAATTCTCAAAGATAGAGCTTTTACGGATGTATAATTCAAATTGGTTTAATGTGAAACAGAAACGATTGGAAATTGGCATTGACTCTACACCACCTACGTCCAAACACACATACACTGATATTTGCATTTGAGGTAAACAGCTTTAAAAGCTCTTAAAATTGTTCTTGTTTCTTTGCAAAGTAAGAGCAAGCATTGTTGTCTGTTGTGTTGTTGTTGTGGATGCTGTACTCTCGTCGGTGTGAAAGCACAAAAGCTCTTTTGTAAAAGTTTGCTCATTGTGCATATGGCTTGGACGTAGCTGCTCTACACCCAACTACGAATTAGCTTTAAGGCAAAGGAAAATCTGAATTAAGCCTAAAGTCTAGCTCTAAGTGAGACACAAACAGGGCAATTATAATTAAAATTACGCGAGAAATTTCTCCGTTTTCCTATTATATATTTTTTTTTAATTTTAATTATTATTGTTCGAACTTCATTTGTTTCTATATTTATAATTTGTTTTGGTGTTTGTTTTGGTTTTGGCGATTTTCGGTTTTGAGCGTTTTTTTTACAATACCTATGTGACCTTCAGCGAGAAAAGGGACCTAGTGTGTGAAAATGAAGTTTTGAGAAAAACGCATTTAAAAAATAAAATATTAATGTTTTTCTCATTTTTATCGATTTTGACACACACCCGTTTTTTTGACACGCTGGGTCCCTTTTCTCGGAGAAGGTCACATATTTATATTTTTAGCTCTTCATAAATAATTTTTTTTTGGTTTTTAGATTTTTTACTTTTTTTACAATACATGTTTTCAGTTCTAGCGATTTTTCCGGTTTTTGTCGATTTTCGTAGTTGCTGGTGATTTTTTCGGTTTTTGGCGATTTTTTTATTATTGATCCTGTTTTCAGTTTTTGCGTTTTTTTTTTTCGTTGACGATTTTCTGAGTCTTGACGATTTACTTTACAATAAATATTTTTAGTTTTAGCGACTTTTCGTTTTGGCGATTTTTTAATGTTTTGGCGATTTTTTTCCCCATTTTTGTAAATTTTTAGTTTTTGGTGATTGTTGTGGTTTTGGCGATTTTTTAATATTGACGCTTTTTTAGCTTGGGATTTTTTTCGTTTTGGCGAGTTTTGTTGTTTATTACAACGCACTTAGTTCTAGCGATTTTTTTAGGTTTGGCGATTTTTGTAGTATTGACACTTTTATGGTTTTGACGTTTTTCTCGTGTTGATTACTTTTTTTACAATACACATCTTTAGTTTTAGCGATTTTTTATTTATGTGATTTTTTAGTTTTTGGCGATTTTTGTATATTTTTTTATATTTTTGGTGGCGTTTTTTGGTGATATTTTTCGTTTAAGCGCTTTTTCATTTTGGCGATATTTTAGTTTTAACGTTTTTCAAAATTCCAAGAGTTTGCCTCTTACGGTTTTATAAGATACCGCAAGTTGTCATAATTATATAGTCAAAGTTACATTAACTGATAGAATACCCTTTAATTTTGATTCAGTGTCAATTGGTGCAGTCTGCATAAAATACACTGACTTTGAAAATTTCAAGTGCTTTTAAATAATTGTCTGTATATTACATTAGTATTTCAATATTTTTCGTTGCTCGCGTTAGAACACCCTTTAATTTTTTACTGCCATACAGTTTTACATATTCTGTGAAAATTTCATTTCATATTCTTTGAACATTTCAGACGGACAGACGAACATCGTGGCGAAAACCATAGGGGTTCTTTTCACCTTTGGTCTACGGATCCATAAAAATTATTTTTATATTTAAAGGGTTGCAAATTTAAAAAAGCCATTGAAAGTATCAAGTAGTATTGAGTATTATTGAGTAATGAAAAGTAGTAGAATTTGCCTATTGTGAACTGCGGTCTCACGCGTATCCTATCCCTATCTGGACTTAGTAGCCACGAGTGAATATTTCTTATTCCCAAGCCTAAACAAATGGTGCAGTGAAAAGAGATTTGACTCCAACGATAAAATAATTTAACGAAAAAAAAACTATTTTGATGACCTTGACAATTTTTATGTTTCGTAAGGAATAAAAAGTTGGAGAAACATTCGACAACTTTTAAAGAGCTCAAAGGAGACTATGCTGAGAAATAAAATGCGTTGTAATAAACAACAAAACTCGCCAAAACGAAAAAAATCCCAAGCTAAAAAAGCGTCAATATTAAAAAATCGCCAAAACCACAACAATCACCAAAAACTAAAAATTTACAAAAATGGGGGAAAAAATCGCCAAAACATTAAAAAATCGCCAAAACGAAAAGTCGCTAAAACTAAAAATATTTATTGTAAAGTAAATCGTCAAGACTCAGAAAATCGTCAACGAAAAAAAAAACGCAAAAACTGAAAACAGGATCAATAATAACTCAAAAAAACTGGTTTGCCAGAAAACGAGTTTAAAGTTTTTATAGCTATGCTATTTATGGCGCGTGATTTTCGTAACAAAAATGATCGTCACTATTACAGTTATAATTTATTTTTGTTTTGATTTCTTTGTACTTAAAAGCAGAACACGAAAATAAGCGAAACAAATTGTGTAATTTTGTTTTGTTTTGTTTCGTTTTTTGAAGTGATTGAAACAAAAACAATGAGCACGATTGCTCAATTTGTTTTTTATTGTTTTTTAGACATTAGCACAAGCCAGAGAACACTGCCGATGGGCTGTAAGACGGCTAAAAGCCGCCGCCGACCACAAGCAATACATTAATTTAATCGTACTACCGCTAAAAAAAATAATAACAAATAACTGGAAACGTTTTGAAATATTTGCGGCGAATTTGACATCATCATGTAATACAATTTTATTGCATTGTTATTTAACACATTAAGTTTGTTTTATATCAAGGCGAATTCAATATCAGGTGAACTCTTCCCTACAACAATTTTACAACACAAAAAACAACACGTAGTTTGCTATGCTACAAAGCCAATCTGTCAGAAGATTTCTAAGCAAATTTCGACAGGTTCAAAATGCTTAATTTAGCATCAACATCTGATAATCAGCCGGGCTGATAAGGTCACCTGATACTGAATTCGCCTTGGTTTTATATATGTATCTAAGCAGCATAGCTATAATCGGGTGTCCTAAGACACTTCTCTTCTTTTTGTACACACAACTTAATGGAAAAATAAAACTTTATTTGGCTTTCAAGAGGATTAATTCGGCATCATTAACTCCAAAATGGAATTTTTTTGACTTATGACGTTCTTTAAGTAAACGAGAGATTTTTGTTGCAAAAACTGGCGTTTTATTCGTAGTTAAAAATATGTAATTTGTGTTTGCAAGTAAGTGCATTTAATCTGGCTTATAGAATTTTTCCCTTCTGGCCTCTTTAGTTTCAAAAGTCAGTGACAATATGAGTGGGCGGATTGTTGTAAAATGCATTCGAAAAGAAAAAATATCCAACCAAGCAGTCGCTGCATGTTAATGCAGTCTTATTACACCATAATCATTCTTTCATTCATTCAGATTGTATCTTAGATCTGATTTGAAATTCTCACAATTTGTAATGCACAAACACACATTCAAGCACACAATCATAATCCGTTCTTGGGTATCTGGCGTTTTATTAGTTAGAAGACATGAAACTAAAAATGTAAAACGTAATGAAATGAACATCTTGTTCACTCATCTTGTTCACAAGATTGTAATACATTCCGTTGAAATAATTTGACAAATTATGTTTCAGTTGGTTGGCTGTCACTTGTTCTTGTTTGTAATACGGATTAACTAGATACAAAAAGTCTTTAACACTTGTTAATTGTATTGTGTTTATTTATTTTTTATGTTTTATTTATTAAGGGAGCTTATTATGGGAAACAAATTAAGCTGGAAAATAGGTCATAGAGTTTTAGTGCCTAAACAATTTCTTTTGAATTTACTTTACTCTCCCAGAACCAGGCATCAAACAGAAAATGTATTTAAGTTTATCTTTTGTGCAAACCCAAATTATAAATAAAGAAGTGCGTATGAAGATATCGTTACCGTAATATAGAAAGGCTCTAACTAATTTTTTAGTATTGAAATATACAAAAAACTCCATGTCAAAAAATAATGAATTAGGGCCCTTCTTTATTAAGGTACCGATCACTGATCGGCAATGAGTAAATTTTTCGCTATTCATACTGACTCATGAAATTTTCAATATAAGTGAGTAGATATCATTTAAGCACAACTACTCTGATTTACGCATACTCACGATGACATTGATTTATAAGTATAGGTTGAAATAAATATGAATGCGAAGTCGACATCATAGTCATACCACACTCACACTCACACTCATAAATCACTTCAGTTCCAGGCTGGTCAAACTGGCACCAGAGTGCCGAACATGAATCGGTTTTTTATACAAATGAAAACACATACGGGAATTAATTTCCCTCGTGTTTCTCTCGATGGGCAGCTCTGCCTCAATTTGATGCCTAATTTTAGGAAAATACTTATACTACTCACATTGATTCAGCTCACTCAACTCATGCATATATGTTTATTTTAAAGTTAAGTCATTAAACAGTTTGCAAGTAGTATACAATAGTAGTAAATAGGGTTGTTTTTCAATTCCTACAAAAATAAAAGAATAAAACAGAGAAATATGTACATAACCTCATAATGACAACTTTAATGTTCGTAGGCGAAGTTCGCATTGTGAATCATAGTTATTTTGCATCGTCCATAGGCATTGAGGGAGAGTTGAAATCAACAACGTCATAAATCTTGCTAAGTATGAGTTCGATGCACACTTCAAACTTTCGAGTGAATATGATTCATAGACAACAACAGCAATAAGTATGAGTGCGCATAACTACAAGAAATTATAAGTGATGTTTCAACTCTACTCACTTTTATACTACTCATTGCTGTTCTCTGGTACCGATATGTAAGTTGATTGACCTTCCTGTGCAATACATACATACATACATATTTGCAATCAAGTAGAAATGTAAGCAACAACCAAATACTTGCAGCCATATAAAATCAAAATTGTTGTAGTTGTTATTATAGCTTTAAAAAAAAAACAATGGAACTTCTTACATGCCACCAAAACAAGCTGCAGCTAAATAGAAAACACAATACTGGGCTTGTAACTCGTTGTGGGTCTAATAGGCCCAGAAAAAGCGCACGCGCAACTACCATATTAATGATAGGCAACTTATTAACTTTGCTTTTGCAACAACTGCATTAGTTACACTTTTTTCCCAGTATTTCATCTAGGCTAGACTTAATATTTACACTGCACCAACTTCATGATCATCATCATGATGATCATTATAATGATGATACACAAGTATGGCCACGACCACTAACATTTATAATTTTTTTTTTAATTCTACTGTCTATCCTTCCGCTTTTTTGTTTCTTTTCTTTCATGTATGTACTCGTATTTACCCAGCAAAGACATGATTGTGTGCTCAAAATAATCAAACAGTTGAGAATGATTTCCAAATAATTAGAGATTGTTAGTTTAACTAACAAAGTATCGTTAACGATACCAACGCCTTTTTCCCCTCTGTGTGTGTATCAATCATTTGATTTTGTGTTTGCTGGGTTAGCTCTCATGATGAGTTTAATAGTTTTATTCTTCATCAGAAGGTGGTACACAAAGCTTTCCTATGGTCAACTTGTATTCCTGGTGGATATACATATCCACCATATCACAGCTGCTATTAAAAGCAAGAAAAATAACTTATTAATTAACACTTTTTAAGGAAGTTATTAACAGACATTTAAGAAAACACTCAAGGCACTAAATATGTATGTATGTATAATGATTTCTGGAGTTTAAACAAATGCTAGATTCAGTATCTGCTGGTTATCAAATGATTTGAAGAATGGAATTTATGTTGCTATCTATTTAATCACTTGGCAAATAGTTGACTAAAATAAAGCCCTTGTCTGCTGTCTGTTCATGACCAGCCGGATATGTCTCAAAAATATTATTTTGGGACAGCTAAGGGATCTTTCGTTTGAAGACCATTTTCCCTTTTTTTAATGTTAAGTTAAGAAACCAGCTCGATTCGATATATTCCCCTAGAAATAATTCTTGTAGTTCCAATTTAATTTTTTACGAAAATAAAATCTTTCTATTTAAAAGCCTGCCATACACAATATGTTTTTTATATCTGACATGTCAATTTTTCTCTACTCATATGTAATTCCGCATGTCTATCACTTTCTCTTTCTCTGCATATATTTTTTGCATACATTTTAGTTCGTTCTCGCAAAAATTTTTGTTTACGTCAAAACAGTTCTGACATTTTTAAGATTTTTTCTTTAAATTTGAAGTTACGAAGTTAGCATAAAATAATTCAGCGCTATTTATATTGTATGTACATTAGAGAATGATAATGAGTACTCAAAAAAAATTTACTTAATATATAGTATATAGTCTTAAGTGAAGTAACTGTTTATAATTATAATTGTAGCGCAAACAATTCGTACGCTAACATATTTTCGCTCAAAAAAATATGACTAAAGCCGATTCCAACATACCAAAGTATCTCTACTTCGTTTATGCGAAAAACTAAAATATCCTACAACTATAAATAAAAAGGCATATGCGCATCAAGCGTATTGACTTTCTGTCATTATTATAGTCGGAGTATGCTTATACTCATAGTATGAATATTTCATCGTAAAACGAAATATACGCATAATACTCGGGATATTTATCATTCGCCACCGGTTGCATGCATTTGTGTATATAAGATGGAAGCGAAAATGTGTTTAGGCTGTTTGAAAACATGCTTTATGTGTGTCTGTGTAAATAAAATAGCCCTGTATATACGCATGTTTAGGCGCGTAATACTCAGAGTATTTTTATACTCATGCAGTCTATAAGTTTTAGCTGCAGTCTCTTGTGCTGCGTAATTAAAAAAATGTGTATAAACATAATTTTTGGTCGTTTATAGTTATACGTATTCGGTTTAAAACTAATGCGTGTTTTTGCGCATATGAGCGTTTTTTTTTTTTATTTTTATCTGTTCGCATTCAGAGTTGTTTGACGGCTAATACTCAAAGAGTACTTAGAACCATAATTTTGTCATTCTCTGATGTGCATAATTGCTATTGTCGGTGTTGTAATATATCAACTTCAGCTGGCTAATGCTTCCATCAATAGTGCACCGCCGCTGCCTATTTTCTTCCAGCATAGGTTTCTGATGACATATTTTTTTATAACAAAACCAGCTGATGTCAGAAGACCACACTATAATTGACTGACTTATATAGAAGCAATGTTTTAAAAACAACACACAACAGGTACGTACGTATCTTGCAGTGGTAAAATTTGACATTTCAGATGTAAAAGACATGCCGTGTAAACAGATGTCGTGTTAAGCACGGCTATACGATTCACTATCAGACGACTTACAAAAAAATACAACCCTGAACTAATGAATTGTTTTTGCCTTTCGAAAGTTTTTATAAACTTTAAATCAGGGCTGTATTTTCTCAAAAGTCACATGATTGTGAAGGAAAGTGAATCCTAGCCTTAAACAGATGGCGGGAGAAATAAGGAGCAAGAGAGAGAGAGAGAGAGAAGCAGAGAGAGAAAGAGAGATAGTTGCTAGGTCAGCTATTTTATTTCCATTTGTTTTATTTAACCTGAAACTTTACTAACGATTCGATTCTTTAAAATAGAAGAACTAGGAGTAGAGAAAAAACTCCCGGGGAATTTTTATTTAGAATAGGGCTGAATATTTTATTTATTAATTTCTTTTTGTATTAAACATTTTATAATTTTTGCTAAAAGGCATACAAACATTTTTAAATATCTTTTCTTTTCCTTTATTTTCTTTGCAGATCAAACGCGTGGCTTCTTGTAGTGTCGCTACTAGAGATGGGTAAAGATCAGGTGATTTACATAAATTACCCTCGATTATGTGAGTGTGCAATAAGGCAAACGCAAAATAAAAATGCAGCTAGTGATCATCAATTGTATTATGATTATAACAAAGATTAAGGAGAATTTTCGCGAGTGTAAATTTCCATGATCGGCATTAATTTATCTTTTCGTGAGGCACTTAAGTGTGTATGAAAGAAGAGAAATTTCGCGTGATAGCTTCGTTTGCGGAAAGTTCAGAAATATTCGTTATTTTCCTCATTTCTTGTCTAGTTATTTGCTTCAGTTAAGTGAGTTTAATTGAAATTCGTCGTGAAAAGCATTTTCGTATAAAAAAAAATGAATTCATTTCATCAATGTTTTTAATTTCTGTTCGTGATCGCAAGTCTAATTTTTCTTTACGAGCGTCTCCTTTGAAAAAATTGTTCGTGAGTGAGTTTGTATTAATAGAATTTTCGCTTAAATATTTTATGATTTCAAGATTCCAAAGTGTTTTTTTTTCTAAATAAATAAGCGATCTCCTTAATTTATTTCATATCTTTAGTGTGTATTTTCTATATTAATCGTAATAAAAGGCCGTTTGTGCATGTTAAAAAAAGTGTGTATTATGCCATCTCTAGTCACTACAATTATTTTTTTTTCCAATATAAAAATGATGTGCTATAATCATTTCTGCAACCACATTTTTTAAGTGTTTTACTTCGGTAAGTACTTTTTTTAATTATTTCTATTTACTATTTATTTTCATCTTATTCAATATGTCGAATGAATATTAACAATACTTCAGTCAATTTCGTTGAGGAAATCATTAGCTTAATTACGAGTAGATCATTTATGGCGAAAAATATTTAAAACATTTTTTATGTTGCATTTGTTAGTTTTACTAAGTTTCTTCTTTTAAATTAGGGCTAAATTCAAAGAAAGGGCATCAAGAACCAATAACTATTATTTAAAACAAAAATTACCAAAAATCATTATTAAGCAAAAAAGTAACTTCAGTAATTTTAAGACTTGCTTGCCCTTACAGAAAGCTCTCCTTTTTGATTGCTGTTGGGAAGAATTTAAGACATTTGGCCAATTCACAAGGTGTTCTATTATATCATTATATTGTCGTAATGAACTAAAAGTTTTGTTTGTAAATAAAAAAAAAATTATGTATGTACTCGTATATTGAAATTTTTAAAACCTGAATATCGTTAAAATATGTTACTGAACAGCATAAAGAAAAAATAAATGAATTTGAGCGGGTGATTTAACTTTTTTTACTTCAAGCGACAGTGAATTGTCTTTAAAATATGTTACTGAATAGCAAAGTTGAGGTGCCGTTGGTTGAGGTAGTTAGCACGTTGACTACAAAATCGAAGGTCCTGAGTTCGATTCCGGTCTCCGACAGTCTTTAAATAACAACACCATGCATTTTTCTGACGTGCATTAGTGTCCCTTTGTATCAGATGTTGTAGGAAAGTTCAATGGATAAAGGCATAGACATTGGTCACTGAGCTATACCGGCTTCAGTGGATGCTAATTCTAATATAACGTCAGAGCGCTGTCCTTCGTCGGTATTGTGTAGCAGAATCATCGGAAAAGTAAAATAACCAATAAAATGGGCACTAAACACAGCTCTAAAAATTTAATACACCTCATTGACACCAGTGGCGCTGCAACACTGCATTGTTAAAAACGTTCAAAAAAGCAGAGTTGTAAAATAATGAAGCTTTCCTCTATCTCTTAATTCACCACATGTCTACTTTAGCACTATCCCTTTCCTAAAGAAGGTAACACCCAGTAAAAGGAGCAGGCATTCACTGCCTGAGTGTTACTTCTCTTAAACAAAAATCGAAAAATTTTCGTTATATTTATTATTGCGGTACCATTATCGAAATAAAAGTTACAATATTGTAGCATTAGAAGATTAGACAACCCATACGACGTTAATGCGAGCTTGTGAATTGAGCAACTGTTGGTGAAATTTAAATTTTTTTTCGCGGAGAATTACTATTTTATGTTGTACACTTTAAATAAAGGCACTAAAATTTTGGAAACATCTGCTTTATCTAAAATTTTTCTCAATTACTAGGACTACAATAAAATTTTGTTGGCAAAACTTTACTTAATTTTTTTTTCTTTTCTGACAATTTTAGTTTTTTTAAGAGAGGTCGTAATTGTAAAATTCAAAACTAAATTTTTTAAATTGTTTTTGTTGTTTGATTTTTATGTGGAAAAATATAATACAATATAATGCTGATTTACTACAACAATGTCATAACTCAAAAAATGGGATTTTTTACAAGGCATATTCAGTACCAGGTGGGCTTATCAGTGCAGCTGATCGTCAGCTGACTTTACTCCATCCATCAAACTCCATATAAAAGAGCATAAATGCATAACCCTAAATGTCAACATACAAATAAAAATAATCCTGCAACAATTTTGTATGTATGTTGTTGTAATGATAAGGCCACTTGGTACTAGTATTTAATACACTTTGGATTTTTGAGTTAAAAAAGGTGCCAAACTTACAAATAAATCATGTTCCCATTATTGTTAATAAATATTTGCAAAGTCAGCACGAGGACTTAATTTGTTCACATATTGCATCTTTTGCATACTTCAACTGGCGAAAATATTGCTTGAAAATAATTTTAGCGATACATATGTATAGCAAATAATTCAATATCTTTGTACTCCCTCACATACATACATACATACAGTAGTATGTAAGTATGTTTTACATTTTTAACGGTTTGGTCTTTTACAGTTATAATTTTTACAGCTCCTAACGTGGCTATAAAATGAGCACATAATGCTCGTATAATTAGTAGAACACTTTTTATGTATTTTATTTATTTGTTTGTTTGTTGTTTTTGCTTTTCGCCATTCTTTTAATTTATTTTTAAGTTACATCCCCCACTGTATTCCATATTTATGTTTCTAATTTATTTCCTTTAGACTGTGTGTTTTGTTGCATGTTGGATGGATGGATGGATGGATGGGGATCTATTTTATGATACCTGTCGGTTGTGGTTATTTTTTGGGCTTTTAAATTTTTATTACAATTGCCATCTTTTTTTATTTATTTGCTTCTTCACTAAATGGTTAATTTTCTAAAATATAAATCTCCTTTCATATTGATTTTATTTTTGTTTCTAACGGAATATTCAGCATAATTTATATTTCGTGTTGTTCGTTGTAAAATTTTCAAGTACACTTATCCCTCGATTTACACGATTATTTTGGTTTTCGTGTAAATTGAGAGATTTATGAAATAGCTGGATTTACACGATTTTTTATGTGTTTTATTGAATATTTATGAATATTTTATGAATTACATTAATTTTGTTTTTGTTTTTATGAATAGCATTTATTTTGTTTAATGAATAAAAGTTTATTTTTATGTGTTTTGAGTAAATGCTTCTGATATTTTAAAAACTAACTTGAAATACATATATAATTTCTTAATAAAATAAATTTTTTACGCGATTCTGCCTTTATTTTCGATTTACACGAATTTTCATACAAATTAATTTAATTTTAGAAAGTTGTGTAAATCGACGGATAGGTGTACATATATTTGATGGCTATTATTTATTATTGGAAAAGAGTTCCATCAACACCTTTTTCTAATATTGAATATTTTGTTGAAATCACGAAAGATAATAAAAAAAATTTATATATGTATACTACATACATACATGCAAGTATAGTAGAAAAACCTTAGCCACCGCCATTAGTGTTCTTCTCATAAGCGGGAATAAAAATAAATTTTTGTTTGCAAAAGTAGTGCTGCATAGCGATAGGATTTTTTTCATCATAAAGAAAGATAATTAAATGCTTCTGCTTATGTATGAACACCTTTGCAATAGGGCTTTAATAGCCCTGTAATTTTTATTTTTTTAAAGGCATTTGTTTTTGACACATTTCTGTTTGTTACTACCTAAGGCGAATTGAGAAACAGGTGACCTCGTTAGCCCTGATGATAATCAACTGTTCGATGCCTAACTGAACTGCTATCACAAATACTCATATTGACTAAACTCAACTATATTTATTTTTACAAACTATTGCAAGGGTGGAAAAGTTTATACAGTCGTATTTTGTTTGATAGCACAGGATGTTCAAAAACCGTGCTATCATTTAGTGATCCTAAAATCATTTTAGTAGTGTGCCTCTAAGGCCCAAATTCACTAAAAGCAATAGTTTAACCAATAATATTTGATTTACAGCTCTTTGTTTACCATTAGTCAAAACGCCAAATGGTATTAGTTAACAAATATTTAGACAACAGCTGATTCCTTTTAAACTTTATTTTTATTGTTGTATTGTAAACATTTTTATACACATTTCACACATACATTGTCAAGCATCTTCTTTGTATTCAGCTGTAACACATTCTTTTTATATTATTTTCTATTACATTTTTAATTAAAAAGTAACAAAAAATATATTTATTTAGTTACTTTTATGTGCCTAAAAAAGTTTAAATTTTCCAGCTCTGTGTTTTTTGCTATTGTGATTTCCTATACCAAATTATTTCCTATTAAAACATAAAATATATTTAATTTATAAAGAAAAATTAATTTTACTTTATACCAAAAAAAGTTTAAATTTTCCAACTCTGGAATCATTCTTTTGGACTTTTCTGATTTCTTATTCTTTCATAAATACAAGTTTTAACAGATTATCTTTATATACCGAAATAATGTCCAATTTTCCAGCTCTGGAATAACATATTTGATTTTTTTATATTTTTAGAACCAATTTAATTTTTACTAAAAAATAAAATACATAGGTCTAATTAGCGAAAAATAAAATAAGAATTAGTTTTAACCAGATACTTTTATATAGCAAAAAAAAGGTTAAATTTTCCAGCTCTGAAACCGTTTTTCCGATTTTGCTGATTTTCAATGCCAATCTAATTTAGACCATTTCTGGCACACCAGAGCTCTAGACCGAAGCATCTAGCTTTTCTGGGTGCTTCAGAAAAATGATGTTACCTACAGACGGACGGACGGACGGACATCGCTTATTCGTATTCTCTATTCATAAGGACCCAGAATATTTGTATATAATTCATGGTTCGCATATGAATATTCTGGAAATTACAAACGGAATGACAAACCCATACCATTTTTGGTAAAGGGTATACAATAAAATGATGAAGGTGTAGTGGCCTTCGAAAACAGTTGGTTGTTCCGTTCTACTACATGTTTGTCAGAATATTTAGAATTAACTTTGGTTTTAGTTGCTCATTAATATTTATCACATGTAATTTGGCTTACAAAGCGATACGAACTTTAGCCTGATAAAATCATAAGTATAAAAAAACTTAAGTTTAATAAATAAAATCGAGAGCAAACGTAGTGGTTGTGGTAAAAATCGAGAAATAGTAAAAGAGTTCGAGGTACTAGGGCAATTTCTAATGTAAATTACACTTAAAATTTGCCACAATACTGTACGTTTTTTATTTCTACTTAAAAGTTCAATTATATTTATCCCTTAAAGATATGTATGTCCACGGAAGACCTTAGACCAGCATAAGGAGAAACAAAACGCGCTTTTTTAAATACATACATACATACGAGTAGCTGTGAACATATGTTTGGCCCACTTCCTATAAAGATATTAAAAATTTATGATATTCATTTTGTGTCTAATGACGACACATAAAGGATTGTTTGTTGTTACAGCCAACTTAAAATTCTTTAAGCTGGAAGAATAAACAAAAACAGCCACAAGAACAACAACAACAACAACAACACCAAAACATATTTGTTGTCATTGTAGAAATACCATCATAAATTAGAACCTTATCAATATCTTGCAAAAGTAAATAACGTTAAATTTTGTTGAACGTTTTCTGAGACTAGAGGAAAAATAAAGAAAAGTCTTAAAAGAAGGCCGAACAAATGGAATTGTTTTACCACCAACTACATAACCTTACTACAGCATCATCGTCATAATCTTTTGTTGCAACAAAAAATAAAATAAGCATCTTATGAAATTTTGAAAGAGTCATAAATAATGGTGGCAAAAAAGGCATTTTAAAAGACAATCTTACTTACCACACGATTAAAAATGCATTCAAATAAGTTGCAAGTAGAATACATATTTGCTCAGAAAAAAAGAAAAATTAAACGTGGCATGCAACGGCAACACTATTGTGCGTAAGAGTGTAATTGAAAGAAGAAAAAAATTAAATTACTACAGTAAACTTTTGCCGGAGTCTCGGCAAAAAAAAACTCTCCTCTTCAGAGTTTTATATATTGGAAATATTTTTTGGGACTTATCTCGACTTAAGCACTTTTTCCTTACTGCCACGGATATTACCTACGAATGCTGATTATATTGTTATTACATCCATGCCTTACATCTATGTTTTTTGTGGATTAAGCTAGTCTATATGTCATGTCCAACCTTAGCCATTGATTGGACTGCCATCCATATAAATCTTTATTAGATCATCTGCGGCAATGGCCGCTTATGGGATGGGTCTTGGAACATCTGCTCGTTGTGTTGGTAACGGGCACTCGTCGGTCCTGAGTACAATGCCCAGCTTAGAACTGCTAGGAATGCCTAGTGACAGGATAAACTGTGAACTGAGGTTCAACAGCAGATTCATTCTCACAATTCCACCAAGGGCATTGTAGGACGAAAACGGTCCCGATGTGAATTCCTGAAGTTTATATTGGTATATGGATGGATCCAAAACAGAGGATGGAAGTTGGTGCTGGAGTCTTTGGGCCCAACGTAGAGACCTCTTTGCCCATGGGCAAATGCCCTACGGCATTTCAGACAGAAATACAAGCAATTGACAAATGTGTTGAGATTAATTTAAATAGGGGCATTAGAGGTGCGAGGTCCGATAGTCAGGCAGCGCTTAAGTCTGTCCTTTCATGGGAATTCCGTTCCAGGCTAGTTTTAGAGTGCTTTGACTCATTAAAAAAGCTATCCATACGGAACAAGCTTTCCATTTATTGGATACCTGGCCACAGCGGTCATCTATGAAAGGGGGGAGTGAATGAACCGGCCAAGAGGGCCTCTGCTGTTTCTTTTATGGGCCCAGAGCCGTTTTGTGGCATAAGTCGGTCGACTGTAACATCTCTGATCAAAGAAGGTGACTGCGACCGCTAAGGAAATGTGGCTGTCTTCTTCTGGTTTAAGGCAGGCCAAAGCTTTGATGCAGCCATTTACATATAATGGCATCCTGAACCTCAACAGGAATAATTTACAGTTTGTTACTGGTTTTCTTTCTGGTCACTTTCGACTGAACTAGCCTCTGTGGAAAAGTAAACAAGGTCATTCTCCCTTATGTCGTTTATGCTTGGAATATGACGAGACGACGGCACACATTCTTTGTGAGTGTATTGTAATATGTGACAGTAGAACGAGTGTTTTTCATTCTGAGTTTCTGTGTTCAGATGATATTAGGCGGGCTTCTTCAATATCTGTACTGACTTTCATAAGGAGAGCCATACAGAGATTGATTTAATTTAATTTACAGATCTTCCCCCCTATTATTTTATACTATTCTATGTTAAAACCAAATAATTAGTAGATTCAAAATCTTTCACACCTCATATGTTTATATAAAAAATTTCAACAAACAAATGAGAATTACAAACTTAGCTAGATAACAGACTACTCCAACAAAAATCCACAACAGACATTTTTCAATCTGCTCTCTAGCTATACCAAACATTTCTGTTTTTTACTCAATTCACACACACACATACATACATAGATATGCATGAAGGAAAACAAAGAACTAACCGATTTTCTAAAAAAATATGAATTTATTTGATTAAAGGGACTCTGGTCTTTGAATATATGTACATATGTATATTTATGTAAATAAATATTAAGTTTTTTTTTTGTATCACTGAAAGATATATTTAATATATTCTCCTAAGGTTCCATGAAGGAACATAGTGCCACTATGTTCCCTGGAATATACTATGTTCCCTGGAATATACCCTGGAATATGTCGTTCCCTAAGAATAACTTCCTTTTGTTTTGCTGGTAATTTTTAACAAAATCTTTCGAACTTTTTTTTTAACGAAAAGTATTCCGAATTTTTTGTTTTATTATTCAGCTGCTTTTCTGCTAATTTCATATGAAATTTTCTTCTCATTTATCACTCTTTTTATGCTAAAGCTTAAAGTGGCATCATCATTGTTGTTTATATGCGAATAGGCTTAACATGGTTTGGTTTTCTTTAAACTTGTGGTAAACGGATTTTCATTGTGCTACTAACATGTAAAACATTGCACAAACGCATTGTAACAAGAGTTTAAAGTTTTTTTTTTTATCGGAAATACCTGAAGATGAGGCTGTAAATGTGCCAAATGCAGAGAAAGAAGCTGTAGAAAAACACCAGGCGGACAGACAGCCGCATTGTGGTATGCAAGTCCCAGTGAGTCATTTGTAAATAAGTATGTTTGTATTCAAAAACGGTAGTTTTTTTTTGCATGTTAGTCATGTAAAAGAGTTTTCTTCGTGTATTTATTGAGAAATTGTAGCATTTTGCAAATTGGTTTTTTTATGTACATACATACATATGTATATGGGTTGCCTTTTGTGAATATTAAAGAGAAAGCCCCAAAAATGTTCTTATTTTGACATTTTAAAAACCGAAATTGAATTGTCAATCAATTTCTCTTAATTACTTTTATGAATCTTTTCAGAATTGTTATCTGGTTTATTAATGGATTCCTTAATGCATTTTGAAGAAAGCACAGTCAATGGAAAGGCAAGACCGTGAAATGATACAGAATGTTTTTGCCAAAAACACAAAAAACTTAATAAAAGTCAATCAATTTTTGTTGTTCAATAAAGATTTGGAAAGAGTTTCCAGGCAATCAAGAGCTGAATGAAATTTTATATACATACTTAAGTGCAGAAATGCATGCTTACATTAAAGAACCTTCTGCATCAAATTTAAACAGTTTTACACAAATTACCCACAGTATCACTATTCCATTGTGTCCAGTGGGCAATCTTCAGCCAATCGCTGCCTTGAAAGACCGCATTAATTACAGCTACTGTCCGTTATGTTTTGGCCTTTTTCGTCAGTACGTTTGCACGTTTATGTCCGAATACAAGACGAATGTTGCCATGTACTGTGCAATCGTCAATCATATACTTGCAATCTAGAGCGGTCCTAGAGTTTACTCATTCGGTTGTGATTGGCCTAATTCCCGACTTGCACAGATGTCAAATATATTGACATCTGTGGCCCTAATATTCACACTAATGTATCAGTGATCGCACGAACTTCTACCTAAAATACTGTATTATGGTCAGATAAGGGGAAGTAAATTTCGATCTACGGTTCTTCTATGAAGAAACCTAGACCCGTTCTTTCCCCTAGCTTCGATCCATCCGTGTAGCAGCAAACCCTCACGGGTGTTTTATTCCAGAGTTCCATTGTCCCAGTAATGTCTTTCTAATAGCAATGTCTCGCATTCAGCTATAACCCTAATCTCACGTACGCGGTCGGACATTTTCAAAGTCTGGTCGTATCCGTTCAGTTTTCGTTTATATGTTCTGATGGTGTAGTATGTTGTCTTGTCCGATCCATTCCCCCATCACTTGTAGACGTTTTGTAGCAAAAGCTGCTTAGTATCTAATAGGAATGTCTATAGGTTGGACATCAAAAATGGTCTCCAATGACCTGCTGGATGTAGTTCTCATAGCACCGCTTATACCTAAGCAGCACATTCGTTGAACCTTCTCCAAAATTTTAGTGTTGCACTTCCTATCTGTCGGCATCCACCATACTACCAATGCGTATGTTAGAATTGGCCTGATCACACTCCTACAGAGCCAGTGTGTCGCAATAAGGCTGAGTCGGCATCTGAAATCAATGATGCTTCTGCAGAGAGATCAGCTGGAGTTAGCCTTCTTGAGTCTTCCTTCTGTGTGGTGTATCCACAATAGTTTACGATCTAGAATCACTCCTAAATATTTAATTTTATTAGATAAGGTGATGATCCTTCCGTGAAAACTAGGACCAACATAGTGCATGCTATTTGTCTCCCTGGTGAAAAGATTTATCTCCGCTTTTTCTGGGTTAATATTCCTCGAACGAGCCCAGTTTAGCGCAATGTTAAGAGTTCTTTCCAGTTTACTGGAAATTTGGTTAAGGTCCTTATCCCTTAACATCGTCTGCAAAGCAAATATATTAATAATCTTCATTAGCAATTTCTCTCAGCAGACTGCGCATAGTGGTTACCCAAAGAAGTGTTGAAATTTTTCCTTCTTGATGTGATTAAGTTACAATAAATCTGTATAAAATAATCAGGTACCTCGAATATCTCCGATAGAAACTTGATTTTGGCGGTTTGGTTCACGTAATCTAGTTGAATCGTCATATTCGGTTTTGACAACCATCAAGCCACTTGTCTAAGTCAACATAAAGTCTCCATTTAGTGCTATGCCTACAGAAGTGTTACTATACCTACTCACGATATGTTGAGGTATACCACAAGTTTGTCTACATGTATATATTTGCAACTACTGTGGCACCATAGGTGTATGTTAGCCTAAAAATATATGTGTAAGGCGGAGAATATTCAGAGCAGATGTAAAACTGACTCTTATCTGTCCTACTCCCGATACAGAATGTATTATCGGGAATCTCAGAAGATATTATTTTTATTTTTGCTTATTATATGTCCTGGGTGCTTACCAAACAAGCAAACACTATCATTGCTACCTTTACAATAGAGAACATGCTTTCACTAAAGCGATGAAAAAATCTTCCCTCCTGTCTCCAGGTCCTTTTTAACCATAGAATTTATGTGTGACTACCCAATCTCTGGCAACAGACTAATGGATGTGCACATATTTTTAAAAGGAGATACCTTTGCTGTATCGCTTTGCAGGTGCTGCGGTTTCACCTGGAACTGCCCTGAGTTCAAAAGAAAATAGATGTTAAGCCTTTTGGGGTGGAACTTCGAGGTCTAAACAGTGGCTTAAAACTGGTATTATGGCTGCCGGTGGCCCAACAGCGGAGCTGCTCTATCAGTTGGATGGGTGTAATGTGCCAAAAAGGTGCTTTACTGAAATCTAGATTTCGTGTAACTCCAAGGGGTTCAATAGATGATTTTCACCAGCGGAAGTGGGTAGTGGATCATGTCCGACTCGGGCATTAGTATGGCTCCAATATGAAAGGTAGTGCTGTGTGGGTAATTGTTTGGGAATTCATTTGAAGAACTCGCTGTGAGTGCGGGCAACCACACTTGCAGCGTCTTATCACGTAGAATCTTACGTGATGGGTGTGGTTGCTACCAAAAACGCTGGGAGAATAGTCTTGGCTTCCCAGTGTTAAATATATGCTAGTGATTGGTGGTACGCAGTCAGTCAGACACTATTCTAGCTGTTGTTGCCACACAACAGAAGCTGCTTTGACAATGCTTTAGCAGCAAGAGTTTAGATAGATCTAAAATATTGCAACCTACATATGTGGTAAGTCACATGGTGCTTTCCAAGGGTGCATGAGGGCGCTGGTTGGGCGCTCACCTTCACACTTAAAACTCTTAGATTTTATTTTATACAATTTAGAATGAAAGAAAGTTCCAACGGAAAAATCGTTAGGTATTTACTTATCATCATTAAGATCCGGCCGTGTGTAACGAACCCAGTTGGCGCTATTGTGTGACCTTGGGGCAAAAAGGCCCGATTCTCTAAATGCCTAACATTATCATATTAATCGCCCATTCTTCGTGCATTCCTGGACATATTAAGTTCATAACACTAACAACCAGGTCTGGTATATTTATAATATGACCCTGAGCATATGGTGAATAGGATCAGCGATCGGATTACAAATTAGGTGACAGAACTTGTCAAATATACTTCTATTTTTGGCAGCATATACTAGCTCCTATTAAAGTGCTGCTACAAACTATCCTTCATAATATATGCTGGGTTGTGGTGGCTACACATAATGCGTATAATGCTCATAATTTAACTCTTAACCCATTAAATAGAGAACAAAAAAAAAAAAAAAGAAAAAAAAAAACGATCACTGGCTTAATACTTTATTTAGCTGATTCTGCTGCATGTGTTGCTTTTCATATTTATTTATTTTACTAAATAGGTTGCCAAATGATTTTATTTTTGCCACTAAAGTGTACGTAGTTGACTGCTCTTTTGCCGGTCACACCCACTTTAGTTCTAACAAGCACAAGCTGGTGCATGCATGCATCTTGTGTGTTTATAAAGGCGTTGTTCTGTTGAAAGCATAAATTGTTTTTGCTTTTTTTTCCATTTATTTTTTAAGCTTTGTACTGGCATTTCTTTTCCAGTTATGCGAGAATATAGCCTTGGCTAACTCCTATCCAGCTTCTTCACTATTGTCATCTAGTGCATATTACATTTTTTTTTCTCGCTATTTTCATTGTACGAGTAAGTTACTCATATTGTGTGTGTGTGCAACAACATGTGGTTACTTTTTATGCTTGTAAAAAAGTTAGATTAACATGGTTTTTATGTTTTAAATGTTGGCTTAAAGTTTTCAGCCATATCCAGTTGTTGCTTATTGTGCAGATGCCAAAACACTGCTAATTTTATTTACCTTTTGTAGGTGAAGCAGTTTTTCTTGCTGTAAATTGGGTTTCAAGTTTTCTGCTGCTTTGGGCCTTTTCTTTTATCACTCCAGTTTTCAATTCTATGTGTAACAATTGTTTGCTTTTAACTTAAATAGCTGCTGGTGTATATTTGATTTAATTGACTGCTGTTACCATATATTTTGGAAGTTTATTGGTTATGCTATAAACCCGGCCTAATGAGTTTTGCATTATTATTGTTAAAGGTTAAGTTATGAAATCGTTTCAGTTATACGAATTTAATTTATTTTAGGCTTAGAATTGAATTCTAGTTTCTATTTAGTTGGAAAAAATTGGGTCAGCGGCTGAAGACTTTTTTGTTTATAGAATGGTTTAAGGCTTACAAAATATTGTTTTAGAGATTATTAGGTAGATTATACAAGGGAGCTGAATAAATGTATGCCGGCACAAGAAATGTATTATATACTTTCAGTAGACCAATAATGCTGGGAACACTGTCTTGGTGAGTGTAAATTTTGAGTTGAAATTCTCTATAGATGACATAAAAATTTACTGACGAAGTGTGCACTGCAGTGTGATGTAAGAAGTAAAGGGTGGGCGAATTTGAGGTTAGGAAGTAAATTGGCTTAAAACGCACTTTTTTTGTTTGCCAAATATAGTTTTATTGATAATAATAGAATATGGTGTCGGGCAAATGTCCACCTCTAGCCACCTCTTTTCACAAAATTTTTAACCTTATTTTGCAACAAAGCTTCGCTTATCTTGTCAATGCAGCGCCAAATGTCATCTTTCAGAGCGCCAGTTGGTTGTGGTAAACCCGGTCTTTCAAATGGGCCTAGGGAAAATAACCAAGCGGCGTTAAGTCACAAGAACGAGGCGGTCAATTGACATTGTCAAATCAAAAAATTTCCCGGCCGCGAAATTTCTCATGCAATTACTGAATTGTTTGGCCGGCTGTGTGGTTTGTGGCGCCGTCTTCCTGCAACCAAAGGTCACTGATGTCAACATTAGCCAATTGTGGACAAAGAATTCACTATGAAGGCGTTTGCTTGCTCATTTTCGAAAAAAACGAGCCGATGATGCTGCCTGACCGCTCCAAAAGTGTATTGCTTTGGTGTATTGTCAGGAATCTATAGTAGATTACGGGTGTGGCAACCACGGGGCCTCTGCTAAGGTAATGGTAAGGTAACTTTGGTACTTTACCCATAGAACTTATGTGTTACTACTTAATCTCTGGCAAAAGAGCAACGGATGTACACACAGAGAAAACAGATTCGTTGAGACAACCGAATTTGTTGCCAATCGAATTTTGGTGGTTGCACCAACTATATAGAATTCTGGTATAACGACTGCAATTTTCATGTGGTACCACTATATTTTAATTATAACCCTTAAACAAATAGTTGCAGCAACAGAAAGAATTGGTTAACAGTATGGAATTTGAAAAAAAAAGTTATTCTTCCTACCGAAAATGTGGTTAGTACAACTGAAACAATATCATAATTGGTACCTGTGAAAGAAAAATTGGCCTTCCTTGCTGAAATAAAATAAGCAATAAACGCAAATAAAAATATACAATTTAAAAAATTTATTATTTAACATATTGTCATAAGTTATTTTTAATTGAAATTTATTTATTTCAACCACACATTTTGAACAGCCACAAACCTGTTATCTTATGCACAGACTTTCAAAAACCATTTGAGAATTCATAAATCATAATATCTTTGAAAGTCACAAAAGTTAATTTTTAATTTGCTGCAACGAGTATAAACTATGATAGTAAGCTCAACCTATAGTTAGTTGCAGCAACTGATAAAAAGTGTTTATTTTAACCTTAATATAGAACGACAATTTTTTAGTTGCCAATACCAAAAGTTGGTAGTAACATCCAATTCATAATATTTTATTCGGTTGTGTTAACCAATCAATGAATTAGTCATGGCAAAAGCATACGCTCGGTTGATGCAATCAATTTAAGAATTGTCAGAATCATATCTTTATTACAATTATGCCCTTATGGCAATAAACATGGATTGTTTTTTGGATTAACAGAAAATTGATTGTTTGAACTAAAATATAGTTTATGCAATTGATATTTTGTTGGCCTAACAATTTTCCAACCAATCTTTTTTCTGGGTGCACATATTTATTGAAAGGAAACATGTCTGTGATGTCAACCAGGTGCAGCGCTACCTGGAACTGCCCTTAGTTCAAAAGACGATAGAGGAACTTCGAGGTCTAACCAGAGTCTTATTTGTGGTGCCACGGGTGCCGGTTGCCCGACAGCCAAGCTGCTCTAGGAGTTTGGATGTATGTGGCGGTCGTCATGATCCTTAGCTAAAAGCTAAATTTCGTCCTACCCCACTGGGTTAAAGGGATGATGTTGAGCTATGTGGAGTACACACTGGATTTTTGGCAGCCCAGGCATACGTCTGGCTCTGATGAGTGGTCTAGCTGTGCTGTGGGTGTAAGCAACTACACTTGCGCCGTGTGAACTTGGAGAATCATACGTGGCGGCTGTGGTTGCTACCAAAAACGCTGGGAGAATAGTATTGGCTTCCCAGTGTTAAATCAATGCTAGTGATTGGTCTAACGCGGTCAGCGAAACTCTATTCTAGTTGCTGTTGCCATACAACAGAAGTACTGTTTTGAAAAAGTCTTAATGGCAAGAGTTTAGATAGCTCTAAGTACCTCAGCAAAGTACTTGACGTAGTACAGGGATAACTACTATGATCGAAGATTGCAACTTATGTGCTCGTGGAGTATGACATATGGTGTATTCTGAGGGTGAATGAATATCACTTTTGATATTGCTAGCGAAACTTTGAAATCGAATGTTTTTTGGGACAAAACTGAGCGACAGGTGAACATTGTTCGATTAATTTTTGAGTGTCACTCTCGATAGTTTTACACGATAAATGTACGAGATATATTAACAGCTTTCTCAATAAATAGAATAGTTTTTTGTTAACTCCAATCGCAAGATTTCAAGTATTTTTATAATATAATCAATAATAGTGCCAAAAAGAAACATCGAATTCAAGGCAAAGATCTGATTAAACATTTTCGAAGAAAATGTATGAGACCAAAGTGGAAGTAAACTCTTTGAAACAAAAAAATTTTTTTTTGAACATCTGTTGGTTAAGATGAAGTACGTGAAATGTAAAATAAAATTTTAATGGGTGTGCCTCCGCCTATTTTTTGTGTCTATTAAAGAGCTCAAGGTGTGTGTTAAGTTATGTAAAAATCGGTAAAGTGGAACTACTTGCAATAAAATATTAAATTATAATGGGCGTCAGGCCGCCTCTTTTTTTAAAAGCAATATTGTGTGTTTTTCATAGCTCAGGGTGTGTGTTAAGTTTTGTTGAATTCGGTAAATTAGAATCACGTACGATAAAATATTAAATTTTAATGGGCGTGACTCCGCCTATTTTTACAACTAAAAAATTGTTTCTATTTTAGAGCTCAAGGTGTGTGTAAAGTTTTGTAGAAATCAGTTAACCGCGTGAAATATAATAATAAATTTTAATGGGCATAGCCCCGCCCATTTTTCCTACTTTAATATTATGCAATTACAAGAACCAAGGGTGTTTGCTAGGCTTCGTAGCAATCAAATAAGTATAATACTATAAAATCAAATTAAAAAATTGTGGGTGTGTTCCTGCCCCACTTTTTTACAATGGGACCAATTGGACAAAAAATAAAAAGTTTTGCAATCGGTCAAAAATGAACCAAGTTATCAAGTAATAATGTAAAAAAAAATATATAGACGAATTGATAGTCGGTTAAAAAATTTCATTTGTTTATATGCAATGCACCTCCAGCAAAGCTTAATTATTGTAAATTAAAATATAATTTTCGCTATCATGGACTTTATGGTATTCTTTTACCTCTAATGGTCCTATTAAAATTTCGTCTTCTTTTATTCCCTTTAACTGTTGCTTAATCTCTACAAATTTTTGCCATTACAGAGAAATTCTTTTGATAATTGTTTTATAATAAGCAAAACGTGAGCATTCGTCATCAGTCCGTCCGTCAGTCAGTCAGACTTACAAGGTTGTGAAATTTTATATGAAATTATATGACTTTTGGATAATAATTTTTTATACATAATTTTTTTCTTCTTTGTTTTACATTGTATCCTCTACATTAAGCGAATATTAAGCGAATATACATATGCAACAATAGAAAATAACTAGAAGTCTTAAATCTATACCCCAGTCACGCTATAATATGCTAGAGTTACCTGGGATGCTACTTACATATTTGTAGCCACAATAGCAATAACAAAAACAATAAAGAAGTGAACTTTTGTGCGGCAACAGCAGGAGAAAGAAGCCCTCTTGCTACTATCGACATATTAATATCAGCAAATAGCTTCTTTAAGCACTGAGTGCAGCATAACTAAACAAACGACTAGACCCTTTTTGCATTTTACTGGAAAACTTTAACATAGCAAAAAAATAGAAAAAAAACAATTGTTTTTCTTCTTTGAGTAGAGTAATTTAAAAAAAAAACAATGAATAATAACATGGGATTCATGTAAAGAAGTTTTGAAGTTCTACGACATAATCATGTTAAATTACTGGTGAATTCATTTGTTGCACTTTAAGTATCTGTGCTACAGCGCTTTCTAGGTATTCTAGTTGTCTAGGGTTCATTTTAGTTCTTTTGTTTATTTTCCATTTTTTTTTTGTTTCAGCTGACTGGTCTGTCTTGTATTATGTGTTCTGTTCGGTGTGTCTAGCTTTTTCATAGCCAAAGGTACTCGTAGTTTCCTTTTGTTTTTCATGAATTTGTGTTATTTGAGCCATTTTACACCCTTTTTTTTGGTTTTGTAACAATCGTCGGTATCAGGCATCATCATGGCAACGTAGACACCACAAGACTCAAAAGATCCCAAGCTCACGATCATTTTCCCCCAAACAACAGCAGTAATAGTACAATATTATTGTCATGATCTTCAACTTCTTGTGTTTTGTTTAGATTTGCAACAAAGCAAAAGGCAAAAAAAAGTTAAAAAAAATTGCACAGATTTTATATTAAACCTTTAGGGAGCAGTGTGGTAGCAGGGCCACACCCTGTAATTGCTTTAAAGCTTTAGAATAAAAGTGTTTTGAGGAAAATTACAAATTTATTACATATAAGTAATTTTTATGCAAGGAACTTGTCAAGATTAATAATTCTGCCAATCTAATCTAATAGAACATTTTCGAAATAGAACATTTTCGACCAAACTGGAAGTACATACCTATACTCTTTCATAAAAAAATGTTAATGTGTTGTTTAAGAAGAAGTACGTAAAATACAAAATAAAATTTTAATGGGTGAGCCTCTGCCAATTTTTTTAAATGCAAGATTGTTAAGTTTTGTAAAAATCGTTAAATCAGAACCACTTAAAATAAAATATTAAACTTTAATGGGCGTGACTCCGCCCATTTTTTTAAATGGAAGATTCTGTCTATTTTAGAGCTCAAGGTGTGTGGTAAGTCTCGTAAAAATCGGTTAAGTAGAATCATATGAAATGTAATAATACATTCTAATGGGCGTAGCCCCTCCCATTTTAAAAACTTTAACATTGTGTTAGTACAAGAACTAAAAGTGTTTGCTAGGCTTTGCAGCTATCAAATAAATTTAATATCATATAATAAAATAAAAAAAATTTTGTGTGTGGCCCCGCCCACTTTTCTAATAATGGGACCAATTGGAACCTATGTACATATACCCTCTCAAACAAAAAAAGAATTTTTACAATCGTTCTAAAAAGTACCGAGTTATAAAGTAACAATGTAAAAAAAAAATACGGGCGAAGAATTGATGGTCTCTCTCCTCCTTTTTTTGAAGTCGGTTAAAAATTACGAAATTTTTTTTCGTTAGTCTGTTAACAAAAATTTTTGTTATAAAAATTGTAATAATATCTGTATTGGTAAAACAAAATTCTCAAATGGCTGCGATTTATAAAAAAAAAATCAATTTGCTACCAATTCGCCTCGCCGATACCAATATTCAAGGCGAAACCATATTAGGTGATGTCAGCTGCTCAGGTAACTATTTTTACCGTTTGGAATTTGAATATCGCTTAGATGTCAATATACATACATTCTTCAGTAAATTTGTTTGACTACAAAAGAATAAATTTTTCAAAGACAATTGGGCAAAATTTTGTTAAGTCAAATGTTGAATGGAATACCACACAGCTTTTAAAGCTTAAGCCTGGTACTCTGTTCGAAGTTGTGAAAATTTTTCAGCAACATTGATTATTTCGCGTGTAAAATTTCACACGTAACTAGTGATGCCCATATTAAAAAATTTCCTGTTTATTGGCTTGAAGTAGGCAACACTGTTAGACTTTTGTAAACAAAAACATCAGCTGTCAACATTTCGCGGGAAATAAATGCCAGTCACATTATTTCACAGATGACAAGAAATTGTTGCCAGATACATTTCATAAATTTTTCACGACTTGAACAGAGTACAACTTTTGCAACATTATTTCATGAATATTTTATGTTAACTTTTTTTTGTATGCATTATGTCAAAATTTTGCGTGAAATTTTGGACAGAGTACCACCAGGCTTTAAGCCTAAAATATTGCTGAAAAAAAGTTATATAATATTCCCACCTCTCTACGAGCTTTATAGCAAAAGCTAAAAATATATAAAAAAAAATTAAATAATATTTACTGGATATTATACGGCTCTTAAAGGTTTAATCATTACTCAATAACATTTTTAAAATTAAAAAAAAAAAAAGAAATCAAATAATATTGTTTTATGTGATCAAGGCCATGGAAAATGGAAATTGTTTTACTTTTTATTTTTTTGGTTTATTGTTTTTGCTTAGTCTTCATTGAAAAAACATGCAATACTTGAGATGTGAAAGAAGCCTTTAGCTGAAAAGTTCTATTATTGAAATTATGTACATACATAGACTATTTCATGATTCTCCTTACTTTACTTACGAAGTTGTTTTGGTTAATTTTACCAAGCTAATTGCAGTTGAAGGAAGACACACTATTACATGACTTATCTCTGGTGAAATAATTGCATAACATGATTCTTTATTAGCTGTAATTTGAAAAGTTTTGCATTTTTTGATTCTTGGGAAATTTATTTTTTATTTTTTTGCAAAGAAAAAAGCTTAATTTTTAAGCTCAAGCCTCTGAACAATGCGCTGTATGAGTGTTTGCAATATGTGTACATATTTATGTATACAAAACAATAACGAAACCAAATATATTATTAAAATATTGGAATATAAGGAACTAATTTTTTGCTATTTTGTTGAATTTCAGGTGCTGATTTGACTTCCTTAATTTTTAGAATTTGTACGAAAGCAAAAATACTAAATTTTGTTTTGTTTGTTGGATAATGAAGCATCTTGTCTATATGCATTTCGTTCCTGCTTAATAAGACACAAATGCTTAATATATTCAACACTGAAAAACACATAAATATGGACCTGTTCGGAAATGCATCACTACTCTGCATCATACGAACAAACTTTAATTTAAAATACAATACAAGTCATCCGATAATCTTTTTTAATAATAGCCATTTTTGCACCTCATATTTGAAATTTATTGGTGCGTTATCTACTTCAGCAAAGCACTTTAGGTCCTTTAAATTTGCATTTGCAGCACAGTGATGCTTTTCCGAATAGGCCCTATACTTCGGTATTTCTTATATCAAAAATAAATTTTACACCTTATTTCCACAAGTCAGACAGGCCACTTTTCTAGAAAGTTTTTATGAAATTCATTAAATGAATGAATGATTCTAATATAAATTTATTATTTATTTTCAATATAAGTAACCGATCGAACGTTTTCAGTCCACATCGGGGGACAGACTGATAATTTAGCATATGGTGAGGTAGTTTATATGATTAGGCTATAAAATTTATTGAACTGATAACATTTTTGTAATACTTTCGGACTGGCGAAAGTTAGGCAAGCTCCGGGTAGTCATCCTCATCAAATCAACCACAAACATAACAATTTTTAAAAGCCTATGTCCTCCTCTTATGTGCATCAAAATCAAACTATTTCTAAATTACTCGCAGCAAGGCTACTGACTAATGAATAATGCATCGATTCCTGCTGAGCAGATGGCTCGGAGTTAGGTAATAGAACGGGCCTAGGTTTCTTCATAGAAGAACCGGAACTTTCGCTTACCTGACCATAATACAGACTTCCAGGCGGAAGTTCGTGCGATCATGGAGATCTTTAACGTTCTGTGTTAATATTAGGGCCACGGATGGTAACGTATTTACCGGCAGCAAATCTGCAATTAAGGCAATCACAATCGAAAGATTGCAGTAATATTTTGAACCATTATGCAGCTCAGGCGGCGAAATTCGTTTTGTACGGATGCCGGCGCAATCGGAAATGAGAGCGCAAATGTACTGTAAAAAAGTACAGATCGTTACAGAAAATAACTATTATTAATGCAAAGCCTTTCAAGGCAGAGAAGATTGAAGATAGCACACGGGACACAAAGGAATAGTGATACTGTGGGTTATATCCACGGTTATATGTGGTGACCCGGAAGAAGATATAACTGGTGCGATATTGCAACTAAGGAAGCTGGAACTACGAAAGTTTATCGGCGTCTTAACGGCCCACTCTAACTTACGACAAAACTTGAACCGGATAGGAGCCACAGTTAACAATGCATGCAGTACATGCAAGGAGGTCACTGAGACAGTGGATCACTTTCTTTGTCATTATCCAGCTTTCAGCCAGACGAGGTCCTGCTTTTTTTTGGGGGGATGAAACCTTGCAGCTCATTACCCATCTTAGAAGTATTGTATGGAAAGTATTGAGGGACTATGTCAATGATATGGGGGCTCGTTTTTGATCAGGTGTTTGTCCCTTGAGATGAGCGTAATGGCTGCTCTTGTCAGCTTAACCCACGTGTATCAGAGCTTTGAAAGTATAAAAAAATTAAACTATAGTGAGTTAGGTTAGCTTATACAACTCAGAAGGTCGACTTGAGTAGAATATTTATAAGAAAATAAATAATTTCCTTAATTATATATATATATATATTGGTTCCTTTAGCTCCTTATAAGGATTTTAATTGATTGCCATACAAATTCTCTAAATGAGTCGAATGTCTGGGTTATGTACAGAAATACAAGAGAGAGAGAGAGGGTGGCGAGCTGAAGTACTTCTCACGTTGACTACAAAACCGAATGGCATTAGTATCCCTTTTTATTATATATTGTAAAATATCAATTGATAAAGGCATAGACACTAATCCTATTGTAACATCAGAGCGCCCTCCGTTGGTTAATATTGTGTAGCAGAATCATCGGCGAAGTAAAATAACCAATACAATGGCTACTAAATATTGCTTCAAAAAAATTTAGTACGCCTCATTGACACCAGAGGCGCTGCAAAAAATCAGAGTTGTAAAAGAATGAAGCTTTCCTCTATCTCTTCCTTCACCACCTGTCTTCTCTATATCTATCCCTTTTATAAAAAGAAGGTAACACCTAGTAATATAATTAGTCATTCATTGCCTGCGTGTTAGTTCTCTTGAAAAAAGTCTGAACATAATATGGGATGGTCAAGTAACCCACCTCCCCCCTTATTTCTACCACTTTCATGTAAAATTTGATATGCAAGATTTTTGTGAAAAATGTTAATTAACCCTCTAACATTTCTTCGTGTGGCTGTTTTTCGTTTCTTTCGAAAAAGAGAAAAAAAGTAGCCTTTTACGGATATAAAACAGACTTAAATGTGTTATAAAAATATTTGCCGTAAGATTTTATTTAAAAGTTCTGAGTGAATTTATTTGACGTTTATGGTTTGTTTCACAATAACGAAACGAAACTTTCGACTGAAAATTTATATTGAAAACAACAATTAAATACGAAAATGTATATTGAAAACAACAATAAATATGAAAATTTGTTTTTGTTTTCAATTTAAATTTTCAGTCGAAAGTTTCGTTTCGTTATTGTGAAACAGGCCATTAGTTTTTTATGTATTTTGGTTTTTTTGGTTAAGCATACTCGTAGACTATATGTATTTCGTTCCTTTTTAATAAAGTCGTCGGTAAAGACTTTTTTTAAGCCTTTTCAATTTATTATGTTTGTCTAATTCTCAATAACATATTAAGAGTATTTACTATAAATATACAAAGTGTTTTAGATTAAGAAGACTACTGACGAGTTCCTTAAGCAGGAAATGCATATAGATAATGCTTAAAAAAATAACCAAAAATTAAAATACAAAGGCACATGTTCATAGTTAAAACGTTACCATACAAAATACTGGTTCTAAACTCTTAAAGTATACTTTACTTTGGCTATAAATATGAGCCAAAGTATGTATGATTTCCTGTGCGTATTCACCACACTTTGACCTATGTGTAACTTTTTGGTCTCCTCTTCTGGAATTTGTAGATACAACCTGGTTATTTTTTGTATTGTACAGTGACACTAGTAATGTGCAATCAGGGATTTGAATTAAGAGATACCGAATATTGACCTTGAAAATATACTAATGGCCTGTTTCACAATAACGAAACGAAACTTTCGACTGATATTTTATATTAAAAATTTTTTTTTCATATTTTATTGTTGTTTTCAATATAAATTTTCAGTCGAAAGTTTCGTTTCGTTATTGTGGAACAGGCCTTAAATATGCTAAAGAATTTCTTTTATAACTGGCACTGTTCCTCTCACATGTACATACAGCCGAACTTCTCTATAATAAATTAGCTGGTGTTCAATGATCATCTACGCTATAGATAAATTCGTTATAGAGAGATAAAAACGCAAGGAAATCTTTAGATATTGAAATACAGTTGTTGCGAAAAATATAGAGAAGTTTTACTGTACAAATTTTAATGGACAAATCATAGTAACCATAGACTACACAGAGAAAAAACTGCCTCATAGAATCAAGAAGATTTTCTCTATGAAACGTTTTTAGGCTAAGGGGTATCCCAGCAGAAAGAAGCGAAGATTTTTTCATAGAGATTCCTTATTGTTTTTATGTGGTAAATCTTATTAATTTGATCAAGAAGAAAACCCATAAAATCAAGAAAAAATTTTATTATTCACAACTTTTTTTAATCAATTTCCGTTATTTTTGGCACAAAAAAACAATCCATAGAGAAAAACTTCTTGATTCTATTAGGTTTTCTTAGAAATTGTAAACTATAGGGATTTCTTATTAGTTTGCCTTATTAATTTTTTTAAAAAGGTTTTCTTCTTGATTTTATTAGGCTATCTTATTGATTTTTTCAGTAAGGTTTTCTTCTTGATTTTAGTAGGTTCCTATATGAGTATGTGTAAAGCATCTTATTGATTTTTTAAATAAGGAAACTTCTTGATTTTATGAGGTGTTTTGTTATTTTATATCTATGGATAAGAATGCTTGCACAATAATTTCAGTGGTTATTCAGGCTGCTTGTTAGCATATTGTGTAGAGTGCTTGTCTATCAGGTAGAAATTTGCTGGTTCAATACTTGGTGAGTAAGTTAGTAAAGAATATAACATAATGTGTATGTATCTATGTATAAATAAATAACATCTACAATACACTACATGCATACATACATATGTATATGGTATAGAATTTGAATGAAAATACATAACCACAGAGAATAAAGACGCAATTTTTTTTATGAGGTTGCCTAATAAGAACTAGAAGATTTCTTCTTGATTTTTTCGAAAAGGTTTTCCCAATGAAATTAATAAGATTTCCTTATTGAAAAAACCCATAGAGATTTCTTATTAATTTTGTTCTATTTTATGAGGTATTTAGGAGGCACTGTTTTCTCTGTGTAATAATATAATAATAATAATTCTGTTAATATTCTGTGATATTAACATAAGGTATACTCCTCTGAATTAGCTTTAAAGAATTCATACTTGGGAGTTGTCAAAAAAATTTTCTGAAAAATATGTGTTGACATCTGAGAGATATTCAAATCACAAGCTGTGAAAATAATCATCTGTGCTGTGTAGACCATCTGATATGGATTCCCCTTGTTCATACTCGTAGATTATTGTTTGAAAATTTAAAAGAATTTTAATGAATTGTTTCTCTAATTATTTTAAATGATCGTTTTACTATATAATTTTTAAAGCAAAATAAATAACACAGTATTTGAGAATAAGGGGGGGGGGGAACTTGCATAATTATGTGTTGCGAACGATTTATTTTATTTGAGCGCCATTTCCGTTAAACAATTGTTTTTTATGTGTTTTTTTTCATCTGCTTTTGTTTAATCAATTTTAACAACATATTTAACACTATGGAAAACAATGAAAAAATCATGAGCATTAAATTGCTGAACATGATATACATACGTATATACTATTTATGATGTATGTGCTCCTACTGTAGGTGAGGGGGAGAGAAGCTTTTAAAGCTTTAAAAAACTTAAACTGCCAACCACTATTATGCGAATTGTTTAACAAGTATTGTATTGTATTATATATTATTGTTGTATTTGCACTTTTTTTTTACAAGTTTCTATAGTTAAAATAAAACTTACGCTTAGTTAAGCATTGAAAATATGAGTAAATAGTACGAGTATGTACTGTGTAAACTAAACTGTCTGACAGCTTTGCAATTGCTACCACCGCTGATCTCATGCTACTATTTCAACCAACCGTGCGGTTTTAAGCAGAAAAGTATTGGAAATAGGCAGACTGTTGTTGTTGTTTTTTTTTTTGAAGTACGCTTGACTGATGGTCGTAAATCGCCGTTAGACTGGTAAAATAATATAAAATTTAAATAAATTTATACGGTTAGAAAACAAACCGCAAACGAAAAATTAAAACTACTATTAAATCAAGCGTGTTATAGTGATGTTATTGCTGTTTGCTTGTTGTTGTTGTTTTTTTTTAAAGCATTATTGTGGGAATTTTGCTAAGGCTTTTTTTAAGTTTTTTCATAATACAGCACGCGTTAAATAATTTGTTGTATCAAGTGTTCCTTAGAGAACTGGTTGCGTCTTTCCATCGGCTGTTGTAGACAAAACATGAATTTCTTTTAACACCACTCTTATGCTAAAACACGTTGACAATCTTCCAAATGTCAGTTGAAAATTACCAGCAGAGTGGTTGATAGCGATGACAGACGGCTTTTTATTTAAGATATGTAAGCATTTATGTATGTATTGCAGAATTTGTAATAGATTTGATTAGAAAACAGGAAGTATGTATTCACTAATGTGGCAACGCCTATAGACACTTGCTAATTAATGGTTAACTGGTTTGGCTAATATACATATCTAGTTCTTATAATTGACAAATATTTCAAAATTGCAATATATTAGATAAGTATTTTTATGTACATACATAGTACATATATGTATATATGTATGTATATATACTTATACTAACATATCGTTAATATAGAACGGCTCTAACACGTTATTTTTTGAAATCGAGATTTTTGCATTTTTCGATACATTAGCAGAGAACGAAGCCGATCGGCTCACAGCCGCGCCGCCGATGATTTTTGTAATTAGTTAGCCGCCGCCGAAGAGTGTGGCAATGAATTGCCATATCAATGCCCATGGCCTTTCACACACGAGAACAATTGTGCTGGCATAACATGTCAGTTTGATGATGAGAGAGGCAAAGAGAGGCATAAAAGCTAGTCTCGTGTGCAGCGTATATGTATATTTTTTAAAAACTTGCTAAATCTGAAAAAAAAACTTTTTTCCTCCAAAAGTACTAAAATTTTAAAAGAAAACAGCTGATCGATATTGTTATGTGAAAAGTAATGAAAATGGTTAGGCTAACTGACCCTTTAGACACTGTTGCAGTAATAAGGGAGTGAGAAAATATAAGATCGTTTTATTGCATACAAACATCACTTAATATTTTCATTCAATATACTAAAAAAGTTCAATTATGGACATATTTATAAAAAAACTTGAAAAAACTTTATATTTTCAAAAAACTTGTTGGCATCTCAAAAAACTTCCTAAAAAAGCGAAAACTTGACAAATGGTAACGCTGCTCGTGTGTAACAGGTCCATCAGTCTCAGTCGCCGGCTTCGTTCTCGGTACATTAGCTGTTCTTCTATCAAAATATACAAAAAAAAACTCGATTTAAAATAAATAATGATTTAGGGCCTTTCTATATTAAGGTAACGATATGCACGTAATATGGTGTAACTGTAATTCCATACATGCATTTTCATAGAGCCTGTTGACATTAAAAACAAAATCGAAAAATAAAACAACAATGCACCAAAAATAGCAAAATTAACACACAAAAATTACCAAAAGCAATTTTTTCAACTTTTTTTGGTTAATTTTTCTTTAAATTTTTTACTTTTCAATTTGTGGCTGTTTTCCTCCAGTATAATTTTTTTTTTATAAATTAAAAAATTATCCCAAGTACAAAAAAGGAATGACAACAAATGAAAATAATGCAACAATAGCCCCGAAAATCGAGGGCGGCGTTCGCTGAAGTAGTTAGCACGTTGACTATAATACCGAAGGTCCTGGGTACAAACCCTGTCTCCGACAGTCATTAAAATAACAACACCACGCATTTCTCTGATGTACATTAGTGTCCTTTGTATCAGTTGTTGTGGGAAAAGTTCTAGTGATGCAGGCATAAGGCACTGATCACTAAAACTACACCGGCTTCAGCGGATGCTAATCCTAATGTAACATCAGAGCGCCCTCCTTCTGCAGTATTGTGTAGCAGAATCATCGGCGAAGTAAAATAACCAATAAAATGGCTACTAAACACAGCTTTAAAATTTAATACACCTCATTCATCACCAGAGGCGCTGCAACACTGCAAATAAGCGTGCAAAAAAACAGAGTTGTAAAAGAATGAAGGTTTCCTCTGTCTCTTCCTTCACCACCTGTCTTCTCTATCACTATCCCTTCCCTATCACCCTCTCTCACTATCTTCTCTTCACCACACAGGTACCACAAAGGGATCATTGTATTGGACCCAAGTGAGCTGGGTTCTAAGTTTCACCCTTCCTTACCTGCTAACCTAACCTAACCTAACCTAGCCCCGAAAATATGCAAAATGAGCTCTAAAATGTAGAGTCTAAATTGAGGGTGGCGTTGGCCGAAGTAGTTAGCAAGTTTACTACAAAACCGAAGATCCTGCGTTCTCGCACGGTCTACGACAGTCATTAGAAAATAACAACACCACGCATCTTTTATGATATGCATTAGTGTCCCTTTGTGTCAGTAGCTGTAGCAAAGTTTAAGTGATGAAGGCATAGACACTGGTCACTGAGCTAAACCGACTACAGCAGATGCTAATCCTAATGTAACATCAGAGCCCCCTCCCTCGGCAGTAGTGTGTAGCAGAATTATCAGCGAACTAAAACTAACCAATAATTGCTAATACTAGCTAAACACAGCTTTGAAAATTTAATACGCCTCATTAACACCAGAGGCGCTGCAGCTCTGCATTATTAAGAAAAGCGTGCAAAAAAGCAGAGATGTAAAAGAATGAAGCTTTCCTCTATATCTTTTTGCACCATCTGTTTTCTATCGCTATGCCTTTCCTAAAGAAGATACTCGTAACAATTAGGAATAGTAATTAGGAATAGTAGTAGGCATTAATTGCTTGAGTGTTACTTCTCTTAAAAAAAGTACAAAACTTAAAAAAAATGCGATTTCTCTACGACAGAAAGATACGTTCTTCGCAAAAAAGCTTTATTTCATAAAAATTGGTGTGTAACTTTTTATTTATTTGTTTAACATACTATACAAAGTAAATTTGCATAGTATGGTGTTGCACAAATATGGGCAGAGTAACTAAGACCATATGCCCAAGATGTTATTAACAGTAGTTAAAAAAGTTTTGTGACTGACTGTACACGACCTATGCCTTCACATAGGAAGTAGCAACGTGGTTGTTAAAGAAATTCCACAAAGATTATGCGGTTATCCGTGGCAGATCAGTCAACCAGTGCGAGCGAGACGAAAAACTCTCGAAGGCCAAACAACACACACAAGCCTAACCGCACTTAAGAAATAATTAAGATGACGCGAGAGATGTTCTCCGACCCAGAGCTGCTCAACGACGAACTTTTTATTTTATTCCCAATTTACTTTAAAAAATTAAGTGGAACTATTTGCAATATAAAGGTTAATTTTTTAAGAGCTTTCGAATTAGACTTATAAAAAAACACATAAAATTTAGAGAAATGTATGAAATCTATATAATTCAATTTTTAAAGATGATTTCATGTAAATGTTCAGCGCGGATGTCTCTGAAATGGTTCATACGCTGGGTCTAATTTTGGCATAATTTCTATATCATATCGCCAGGTATCGCACGAATAAATTCTTCAGTATTGTGTGTGGACATGAGCCTTAACATAACCACACAAAAAATAGTATAAAGTCGTTAAATCGCACGATCCAGGCGGCCAATAGACCGGCCCCAAACGTGAAATAAACTGTTCACCGAACTTGCCTCTCAATTGGGCCATTGTTTAGCGTGGTGTGTGGCATGTGGCAACGTCTGGCTTAAACCATATGTCAGCCAAATGCAGCTCTTCCATTTTGGGAAAAAAAAAAATAAGTAACAGAGGCCCAAATGCTGCGAATGGCGCCGAATCGATTATTCACGCTCATAAACAACACTGGCGAATACAGCTGCGATATTTTCCTCTGTCCGCACTCTACGTATAGTGGATATAGTATATATGGGTTAATGAACAATAATGTAATTTTGGTGCGAAATTTAATCACAAGATGCCGTATAGCCGCCCCAAGTAACCAGAAAATGGAAGAAGTGCCACGATGTACTTGCTTAACCGAGCATAAAGTTTGATAATAAAATTTAATACTCTGCAAGCGTTGTTCATTTGTAAGTCGATTCATGGTTAAATTATAGACCAAACTGAACATGTTTAACAGTAACATGTTGCACAAAAACAGTGTTGCCAAAAAGAAAGTTGCTAGAAAATCTTCCTTTACAAACAGTAAATATTATTAGGTTCGTATTGTATGCTACGAATTTGGTTTGGTCTTTAAATATCGGTGTGTTTTACGAAAATAGTCTCATTGAGTTTCATTAAGTAAATTGAGAATAAAATCAAAAGTACTTGTAATGGGAAAAGGTACCTTTCCATTTGGTATCAGCTGTTTTTGCTTCTTTCTTCTTTGCTAATTCCTTTTGACTGTTTTTAATTCCTAAAGTTTCAAATAGCCAACCCTAATGTAGCACGAAAACAGTTTGATTTTTCTTTTAACATTATCAAAACACCTTAAATTGATGCCTAGAGTATTATGTCTATCAACTAACAGCTGAACGTGCGTTGTTAATGAACATATCACACTGTTCACATCAGTTGTTGTCAGCATCACTATACTTACATACATACTCGTACATATGTAAATATGTGCAGTACTCGTATCATCAACGTTACAGTTGTCGTACGAGTATTAAATAGATACTTTATATCAATGATACGGGCGTTTTGCATAAAACAGCAGTTGCAGTATTACAAAATCCATCATATCGATTACAGCACAATGACAATTATACCAACAGAGAAACAAGACAGACACATATAAGCAGACAGACAGATAGACGCATTAGCAGCTGGTCGCACGAATATAGCAAAACTGACTGACTGACTACTCATGTGTGTTGTTATCTTGCCAAAGATTTTTGAAAAATTTATAACAACTAGATTCTAATGTCATATAGCTAGCTGGGCAGTATGTACGAGTATAATGATTTGTATGAGTATGTTGCTTATGGAATAGGAATAAAAATTCACAGAACTGTTGTTGCATTGAGTTGTTTGCAGATGCTGTCTATGACGCTGATGGTGACGATGATGTCTGCTTTACAAACATTTAAACAAGTGTCGCTGATGGTGTTGTCGTTGTTGGTGTTGGTGATTATTACTACAACCACTGCTGCTGTTGCTGACTTGTTGTAGTCTAATATTATTGATGCTGTTTTTAATATCTATTTGTTTATTCGTGTTGTTATTCCTTTTAAATCGACTTTGATTTTGTTATTTTTCACCTTACAACAAAGAGAGATAGAGCGACTCAGCTGTATGAAAATACACATCTCACTGACTGACTGACTGAATGAATGACTGAATGAATGAGTGAACGTTCAGTGTGTTGTGTGTAGCAGAATAAGTAGTCAGCACTGTGTGACAATAATGTTAAATTGAGACCTCGTTGACCAGCTTTAGATAAATTGGCTTAGAAAAAATCTGTAGGTAACTGATTTTTAGGAGGAGACTACCAGCCAAATATTTGCAGGTAGATCAAACTTAATTCAAGGAGACTCATAGAATGGCTATAACAACCGCTGAGAAACAAATTCAGTATTAAGCAAATCCGTCAGAAGTATCCATATTTTAACCGATTGCCAAGGAAATAGTTGTCCTACAACTACCGATGGCTCTGGAGCGGACAATGAGAAACGGTTGTCCTCATCTGCATCCCTAGACATGCGGACATTCAATTTGATTGTGTAAGGCGATGGAAATCTTAAAGTTTTTGTAATAGATTAAATGAAATTTCTACATGCTTCCCTAGAAACGTCAAAATTTCTCTCGCCAACGGCGTTCACAATCAGCCTGGTTATTGACCATTGTAGCGGGGATGATGTTGCAAATGCTCATATTGCTCAGAATTCTGTTGAAATATTGGTAAACTTCTCAAAGGAAGGAGGCAAAAAGTCTCGCAAGAACTTGATCGAATCGGAAAATAGCGATGAGAGAAGAAGCTTATCTACCTCGGGAACCAGGGCTTGGCTTTGTATTGTATTGCATAAGCACGGTATCTATTAGATACATAAGAATAGAAGAGCACTGACGCAATTGATACCTTTCATGGTTTCAAATGTACACTAGAATATAGTGATGTATGTCATACATAATTTAAATTATAAAAACTCTGTGTTATGTAGTATGAATGAAAGAACTTTTATACATCTCGGTCGAAAAGAGATATTTTAGAAGGTGGCATTGGGTGAAGTAATATCACGTTGACTACAAAACCGAAGGTCCTGGGCTCGAGCCCGGTTCTGACAGTCATTAAATAACACCACACATTTTCTTATGTGTATTAGTGTCCCTTTATATCAATTCTTGTAGAAAAGTTCAAATGATCAAAGGAATAGACACTGGTCACTGAACTACTCCTGCTTCAGCGGGTACTGACCCTAATGTAACATCAGAGCATCCTTCTTTGTCCGTATTGTGTAGCAGAATCATCGGCGAAGTAAACTAACCGATAAAATGGTTACTAAACACAGCGTTGACAATTTAATACGCCTCATTGACACTAGAGGCGCTGCAACACTGCATTATTAAAAACGTGCAAACAGCAGAGTTGTAAAATAATGAAACTTTGAGTATCTCTCCCTTCACCACCTGTCTCCTCTATCACTATGCCTTTCCTAAAGAAGGTAGCACCTAGTAATAGTAGTAGGCATTCATTTCCTAAGTGCTACTTCTCTTAAAAAAAGATATTTTTTGGCGCGAATGGAGCCAAACAAATTGCTTATATCTCTGAAGAAGTCATGTGAATGGTTCTCTATTGCAATGATGGTTAGGTTAGGTTGGTTACACAGGTTTTCGATTTTAAAGATCAAAACCAAGCCACTTGGGTTCTAGTTGATCACCTTCTACAACCTGGAATGGAGACGTGAAGAGAGCTAATTTCTTCTAAGTTTCTCCATTCGGTTCAGTGCTGCACCAACCTGAGAAACGGATAAACAAATTTATCCATCTGATGTCGCAGTTTGGCAAGGCAAGCCAAATCCTAGTGGAAGGCAGCGGAATGCCTAGTGAAACTATGCTTTTCTCAGAGAGAGTGAGAGATATAGAGAGAGCCGGGCATGTAAAGAAGGCTGTTCGTAATTGCCTTGACTATATGGTCAAACAAGGTAAGCTGGTCTACACCAAAACTAATTTGGCCACAATACTACACCAGATGATTCGCCACCCTGTAAGGAATCCCGAGGGACCAGCTTTGTACACTAGTCACGGTACTAACAGGCTACTGCCACATAAGTATACATGCTAGGAGATTAGTTCTCCGTCTTCTTTCGAAGTTGTCGCGACGTGAAGCAGGAGGAAACTATTGAACACCTATTTTATCACTGCCCTGCTCTTGCTGATAAAATGCGTTTTTCAGAGGCTTTCCTTTTCTGCAGGACCTTGCCAAACAAATATCTGATTGCGATATAAGAAGCATAGACTTATTCGTACAAAACTCCGAGCAAATGATGATGATAAAGGGAGTAATTTCTCTCATGTCCTTCTCACCGGCCCCGACAGCTCATGGTACTGTTATCATGGTACTGACAGCATATAACACCTCACCTCACATCAGGGTTATATGGTTTGAAACAGCAACTCACAACAACATTTTGCTAAAGGGGTAACTTAAATACCCTGCTAAAAAATATCCAGACATTAAATTGTTGGCTTTAGCTAAAGTAGTTAGCATGTTGACTACAAAACCGAAGGTCTTGGGTCTTGGGCCCGGTCTTCGACAATCATTAAATACCAACACGCATTTGCCTGATGTCCACTAGTGTTCCTTTCTGTCAGTTGTTGTAGGAAAGTTGAAGTGATGAAGGCATATACACTGGTCACTGAACTATACCAACGACTTCAACAGATGATAATCCTAATGCAACATCAGGGTATTGTGTAGGAGAATCATCGGTGTAGTAAAATAACCAATAAAATGGCTACTAAGCACAGCTTTAAAAATTTAATACACCTCATTGACACCAGAGGCGCTGCAACACTGCATTATAAAAGAAAGTTGTAAAAGAACGAAGCTTTCCTCTATCTCTTCCTTTACCACCTGTCTTCTCTGTCAGTATCCCTTTCCTAAAGAAGGTAATACCTAGTAATAGTAGTAGGCAAGGTATGCATTGTCACTTCTCTAAAGAAAAACTTGTGGAGGGCAATGTTCATTGGGAAGTTGGACTGATTTTTAGACGATTAAACTAGTTTAAGCGGCATACATATCAAACCAGTGAACCCGTGTTTAGTGCATCACTTGACGGAATGAAATTAATCCAATTTGAGAGTACAACACAAATAGCAGCCTTGTTCATCTAGTCGCTGGTGTTTTGCAAATGCATGTTGTGGTTTCATAAGTCTAACATACAAATACAAACGTATGCATTCATTTATCTTACCGGCCGTCTGTCTGTCTATCTATTCGTCTACCTTGTTATGATACTATTTTCAAAACTGTGTATAGTTTTTGTGTTTTGCCAAAAAAAAAAAAAAAACATAAAACCAAACCCCAACTACAACATAAAACATGTTAAAAAACATGGATATATTTTTTACTCATTGATCATGACATTGGCTCTTGCGAGCAAAATTCATGTGAGTGAGTTCTATAACTACAGATTTTTATTTATTTAATTTTTTTTTGTTGCATTGAGGTATGAGTGCGAGTGAGTAATTTGTACGGTGTGTTATCAATAACAGTTAGCGGCATCTTTTTCTTAATGATTGATTTTTCAAAAATATATATATATATATAAGTATAAATAAATATGATTTATATGGACACAAACATAAGGCGAGAGAGGCATGCATTATATAACATGAGTATACTGCAACATATAAGCATTATTAAGTAGACATACATACTCGTATATGCAAGTTTCGAGTTTTCCAGCAATGTTGTAATTAATCTATATATCAAATTATTAATTAATTAATATACTATTTAAAAATTGTGGTTTGAATTTGAAAAGCCAAGACGTTCGATGGCTTTGAGCGGAATAATCCAAGAACCGCTATTTATACAGGCGTTTAAAAAAATAATTACCGACCGGGAAGTGGACTCTATCTATGACATCAGTTGAAACGTAAGAATATTCCTTGGTCTGCCGGATTATAACACAGTTTTTCACACTAAGATCATGTCTATTACCGAGAGCATTGAACGGTTAAAGGAAATTTATAACAGTGTCTAAAGACGCATTTTAGCGGATAGTAAACCTATAGCCTTAATGAAGGATAAAGTTAAATTTCGGAACATGCTTGCATGTAGAAATGAAAAATACTCACACGCATACTGTACAGATCTACAGATAATATCGATACCTGGTCATGCAGGTAACAGGTTATCCATTTTACGGTTTCAAAAGTAAAGTTAAATTAAACACTCATAAAACTATAATTTCGATGAAACTTTTTTACCATTACAATGTCTGGACATTGCCACTACGAACGGAATGCAATATCATTTATATAACCGCCGCTAGATTGGTTGCAGCAGTGGATCCTTTTGAGCTGGTTCTCGATCACTTTTTCGCTCATAAATTGACGTATGCTCTCTCGTTAGAGAATTATCCGCGTTTACACGATCTTTGACGTATTCTCACAAAATGAGTCTAACGGCATCAAATTGAATGATGTTGGTGACCAATTGACGTCTCCAAACAAACAAACGAGGAAGCCATAATCGGTCATACTATGTGTCTCTTAGCACCGTCTTGTTGAAACCGCATATATTCCTGTTCATTCCAAATCAAAAACAAAACGGTTATCATAGAGCCATAGCGCTCTGAATAGACGGTAACGATTCTTCCAAAATTTCACTAGGTTAGGTTGGGTAGTGCTGCATCACAGCTCCACTCGGAGACCCAGTTGGCTCCAGTGAGATTATTTTCTGTTAATACCCGTAATACAAATTTAACTCCCAATTGTACCCAGAAGAACCCCTATTATCTGTCATTACCCTACTTTTTCATGACCCATCGACTTGAACATGACACCACCACGACACTGGCAGAACAACTGTGACAAATTCATCAACTTCGTTGTTGTGGTGAATAACATGCGATGTCAATGTCTTGCCTTATCAAAGTATTTTGCGGTAATTAGAGCAATAGAAATGAAATATGTAGGAATTTTGTTGTGGCTCTATTCTTTATATTGAACATTGATGCTAAGCCCTATGTTCGGGCATCCAATACAAGAGCAGTCTACATTAGCCATTTGCGATGTCCGACATGATGCTCATGCTAAGTTCATGGCTAATGGAGATCTCCCAGTTCTGAATTCCCATGATGAAGCCCCTGATGTTCTGTAGTTTACACTTTGCGATACCGCTAATACTCTCATGGAAAACGTCTGCTCAAACATCTAAGCCTATGGCATTGCAGCTTTGGGCAATGGCAGACAATCAATATTATTCCAGTAGTCGACATCGAAGTGACTTTAACACAATACCTAAAACTCGGGCCTACTCGCTCTCGAGAACAATTTTGTGCTAATGACAATCTAATTCCGTTCCCTAAAATAGCATAAAACTGCCAACAGGAGTCAGCTGTTTTCGACAACAGGTACACAAGCCCCAATTGTTTGGTATTGTGTTAGAGTGACGTCGATGTCAACAAATGGAATAAGGGTCAATATGTTCAATGGTTTCTGATTGCTTTTCATCCCAGCACATCCTACATAATTCTGGAGTGCCGGTTTCCCAAATGCTGGTCCTGACCGAGCAGTAAACACTTCATGCTCCTATAAAGACTCGCATCGCCTTCCTATTCGTATTCAGTAGCAGTTTGGATCTTGATGAGTTAAATTTTGGCCATATAGACTTCGAAACTCTACAAGCCTGCATATTTCTCCTTGAACGGTTGATCCTGCTCGCCACCCAATTGCTGGGTTCACTGAAGTAATGAAGTCTCGGTAATTTTATCAATCTGTCACACATTCCCGCATCTAACACCGATCCTATTCTTGCCACCTCATCGGCAATTTCATTTCCCTCAACATTGCTTCGTTTAGGAACTCAACACTATATTTGGCCATAAGTAAGTTCAGGGCTCTGCTTTGGTCACTAACTAGTTTTGATTTGAGATTGTGTCCCTTTAAAATTTTTAGCGCTGCCTGACTGTCTGCGCCTCGCCTTTCACTGATCTATATTTTCTTTAGGGCGCATATTGCGATGCTGCATAGGACTTACCACATCTGTAACGCTTGTAGTCTCTTCAAATTACTTTATAATCTTGCCAATTCCTTGCAAACTAGGGTGGTTAGGGGGACCATAATCGCCCTGTTATGACCACCACCTTTAAACTTTTGAGGGTGGCGTTGGCTGAAGTAGTTACCACGTTGACTACAAAACCGAGGGTCCTAGGTTCAAGCCCGATCTCCGACAGTCAGTTATTGTGGACAAGTTTAAGTGATGAAGGCACAGATACTGATATAACCTAATGTAACACCGGAGTGCCCTCCTTCACAGGTACTGTGTAGCAGAATCATCAGCGAAGTAAAATAACCAAAAAAAATTTCTAATAAGCACGGCTTCGAAAATTTTATTCGCCTCATTGACACCAGAGACGCTGCAACATAGCATTAGTTTCTATTAGAGACGTAAAAAAAGAAGAGTTGTAAAATAATGAACCTTTTCTCTATCTCTTACTTCATCACCTGTCTTCTTTATCCATATCTCTTTCCTAAAGAAAGTAACACCTAGTAATAGTAGTAGGCATTCATTGCCTGAGTGTTACTTTTCTTAAAAAAACAAACAAAAAACAGTTAAAGGCCTTGCCAGTTTGAAGATTTTGAAAACACTTATTGGATTACCCTGTATAACAGGATACAAACCAGCTGATAGGGTTGCCAAGATGGCAGCATTTTTGAGTAACATTAGCAGTAACATTAACAGATTTTTTAAGAGACTCAAAACCAAACTTATGCAAAAGACGATTGATGAACATGAGAGAGTTGGGCAAAATGCTGTTGTGGGAAGACCAAACTCCTATGGGATAATATGAATTAAGACAAAGTTAAAGTTAGGTCAAAAGAGATTTTAAGATTGCAAAGGCCAATACCTAGGAGCATGATATCATTATAACCGGCCATACAGAGATGAGGTTTTAGCTAGCTTGCACGGGACGACTGATAAAGGATGTCACAGGCAAAGCAAGCGTGTAGGAGGACGAAACATTGGAAAGCTATCTGTGGCATTATCCAGCCTTTAGTCAACATAGAAGCAACGTACCACATTGGGAATTGGCGCAATAGAAGCAAGTGAAATATAATATTAAGTTTTATTGGGCGTGGCTACAACCATTTTTTAAACTTCGAAATAGTATCGTGGCGAGAGCCCAATGTCTTGGGTAAGCTTTGTAGCAATCGAATAAGTAAAGTATCATAAAATTAAATTTAAAAAATAATGGCCGTGTTGCCGCCCACTTTTTTACAATGGGCCCAAACGGAAGCTATCGTTCTCAGACAAAAGAAATACAGATGAATTGGTAATCTCCTGCTTCTTTTTGAAATAGGTCAATTTGCTTTAACATCAGGTAGAGTGAAATTCCATATGGGATTGGGCCAAGTAGTTGCCCCTCTTTTCGATCTAACCTGAGAGTAAATAATTTTTATATGCTCCAACGAACCATTGTTATGTTTTTTTTGATAATAATTTGATTTTTGTTTAATTCGAAATACCTGTTGTAGTTAGGTATTATGATGTATGCGTGTTAAGGCCGTGAGGATGCACTATCCTACACAATTGTGCGATTTTTGAGAAAATACAACCCCGGTATGATGGAGTCTATGAATATTTTCAAAAGACAATAACAATTTATTAGATCAGGGTTGTATATTTTCGTAGGTTGTGCCATTGTGTAGGATGGTGAGTCATGACCTTTAGCATTTATGAGTTTTTATATAAATCAAAATTTAAGATCATAACGGCTAGTAATACAAAAACTGTTTAAGGAATTTCTATTAAAGTTTGTTAATAGAACACACAACAAATAACATTCACAAAGTGTTTAAACTGTACTTTACACTAATCGACAGCACAGATAGTGGGTATAAAAAACTGTTTCGTACAAACTTTGGGTTCACGGTAATGTATCAGATTATTTATTCTTTAAACTAAATATGGAATTTTTTATGGTTGGTTGCAGCTCTTGTTAAATATGTCTATAAATTCCATTGGAAAAGCTGTAAATAGTTTGAAATTCTTTGGGCTGACATTAGATAAGTATGTATATCATTATGGTCCCTTTTATAACAACCGCCATTATAATTTTAATAGATTAAAATATTTGAAATTTTATTACATTTTACACACACACATACATTGATACATATGATTTAATGGCAACCAAATTTTTGTTTATTTTATTTTTTATTGTATTGAATATATTTTTTTTATAATGAATATTTATTTGTGTATTATTATTCAAAAAAAGAAAAGAAATCGTTAATGCATCTGCTGCTTTATTTGGTTTGCAGTTGCACGGGTTTTATGGAAATTCATGAAAAGAAAGCCAATTAGGGAAACCTGCTTATTTTGAGTTAAAAGCTAAATATGTTAAATATGTACACATTCATTTAAACGAATTTCTATTTGAATATTAAATTAGAACAAAATACATCTTTTTTCTATTCATACATACATATGTATACTCGTATGTATGTATGTATGTATATCATTATATATTACATTTTTAATAACTAATTCATGAAATATTCAAAATTAAACACATTTGCTTATTTATCAGCCATAACTTAAAACTAAAAATAGTTTATCATTTTTTATTTTAATTAGTCTTAATATTTTTCTTAAAAGGTTTTATTTAATAAATCTTAAAAGCTTGGAAACGTTTTTTTTTTCTATATTCTTATTTATTATTCGAACAATAATAATTAAGTTTTTTTTTGTTTAAAATCTCTTTGTTAAAGTTTTAATAAATCTTAAAGCTTTTGAGCAAAAGCTCGCATTTAAAACTTTTAGGAAAGTTTTTTGCAATTATTCCTTGTTATTTGTTTTTCAATTATGTAAGCTTCCTAAAGCTCTCGACTCTGTTAAATTTTTAATTAAAGTTTCGATTAATTTTTTTTAATTAAAGGTGTTAATTCTGTATTTTAATACCTAAAAAGAAATATTGTTATGTCTTACAATTCATTATATTGAGCGCTAAAAATTCAAATATTGGTTTTATAAGGCAGTTGATATAAAAAATTACCCATTCGTTGTATCCAGAATTCGTTAAAGTGAATATTTCTTATAGCGAGCTTTGACTGTATAGTATTTAAATATTTCAAGCTTCTATAAAAGCTTTCAATTCAGCTTCTTTAAAGCTAATTGTCTTTTAGGCGATTGTAATATAATAAAGCTCAAAGCTTTCAATTTGGAAATGTTTTAGTGCAGCTACGTTCAAGCCATATGTACAATGTGCAAAGTTTTATTAATAGCTTTTTGTGCTTTCACACCGATGAAAGTACAACATTCACAACAACAACACATCAGACAGCAGTGCTTGCTCGTACTTTGCAAAGAAACAAGAACAAATTTAAGCGCTTTCAAAGCTGTTAGCCTCAAATGCAAATAGCTGCCATAGTGTATTTCAAATATAAAGCAGCTACATCCAAACCATATGCACAATGTGCAAACTTTTACAAAAGAGCTTTTGTGCTTTCACGTCGACGAGAGTACAACATCCACAACAACAACACATCAGACAGCAATGCTTGCTCTTACTTTGCAAAGAAACAAGAACAAATTTAAGAGCTTTCAAAGCAGTTTACCTCAAATACATATATCAGTGTATGTGTGTTTGTATGTAGGTGTTTTAGTGTAAAAAAGTTCCTATGGGAACCTCCAGAAGCTCGACTAAGTAAAAAAAAAATACTTTACGAAAATGCCGCAATAAAATGTGTATGATGTCTGTATATTCCCTGGAGAACTTTGAGCAAATGATTTATTCCAGCTACCTCCAAGCCATATGCGAACTTCTCCGAGAAAAGGGACCTAGTGTCAAAAAACGGGTGTGTGTCAAAATCTATAAAAATGAGAAAAACATTAAAATTTTATTTTTTAAATGCGTTTTTCTCAAAACTTCATTTTCACACACTAGGTCCCTTTTCTCGGAGAAGGTCACATATGCATAATGTGCAAACTTTTACAAAAGAGCTTTTGTGCTTTCACACCGACGAGACCACAAAAGCCAATTAGATATCGGCGAATGCAATGCTTGCTGCTTACTTTGTAAAGAAATAAGAACAATTTGTAAAAGCTTTCAAGGCTTTACAAAAGTTTCGAATTTCAGCAAGTTTATTTTAATAACTGGCAGCATAAAATTTGGTAATATAGACATAAAGCCTAATAAAATACAGTCGAACTTCCATAACTCGAATCACCATTATCCCAAAAAAAACTTCGACTTACGGAGACTTCGAGTTACAGAATTGTATGTGATTTGTTCTTTTAACGCTACTGCCAACCAAATTAGTTCGAGTTAGAGAAAATTCGAGTTAGAGTAGTTCGAGTTATGGAAGTTCGACTGTATATGAATTGAATAATTTAACAATACCAGGTTTAACTAAATGAAACTTGTTAGGTAATAAGCTAGTTATTTGAAAAAAGCTTTTTAATTTGGCTTACAAAATTATCCCATAAAAGACATGCAAATGTTTAAGTTGATCCATACTTAAAAGGTCTCTCTCTCTCTCTCTCTCTGATGAGCTTTTAATTGCATTTATCTGGACAAAAAGTCAACTATTTGTTGACACTAACATTAAACTAATGGGAACGCATTTAAATGTTATGGCAAAAAATGACCCCTAGTAAATGGCAGAAATATGTATGTAGCTTTTATCGTTTAATTCCCTCTAACAATTAGTGAAAGATTACCATTCTTAATGACCAGCCAGCCAGCCAGTCAGCCAGCCGCAGATGGCGTTCATGGCAGCAACTAAGAATAAAAATATTATTACAGAATATGCAACAAAACAATTCGCACACAATCTATAAAGGAAGTTCAAAATGGAATGGAATGAAAACGATTGTCTGTTAGAAGTTTTCTTGTTTTTTTTTTCCATAATAATGCCAATACTCATCAGTCTTAATAGATTATGCAAATGGATGGTTAAATACTTGGCTGAGATACCAGTTAGAACAACATTCTCAACTATTATGGCATTATGGTTCGAACAAATTTACAGCAAAATTATTTGATGTTCTTGAATAAAAAAAAAAAAAAAAAAAAAAACAAACAAACTTGCAAACTTTCTTCCAAAGACACTAATAGAATTTTTACATAACTCTAAAAGTTTTTTTTATCTTCTTGTGATCGCTCGTTAAATAACAAGCAACAAATCTTGTGGCTTTTTGTCTCTACGTCATGGTAACAAACAAGTTAACATGCAACATATTCGTTAACAAAAACATTGACAGACAAAAAAAAAAAAAAGCTCTTATGCAACATTTGAAATGTACGAGTATCATAAAGATTAGTGTAACATGTTGAAAGTGTTAATGTACTGCTCGCACTCGTACTCGTACATGTACAGAAATACACCGCAACACGTTGCTGGAATGAAATTAAAACGTGGTGGCGTATTTATAACATCTCTAAAAAATTTCTTTCTTTTTTTTTGCTTTCTTTCAAGTTATTTTTTTTTTTTGTTCCTAATGCAAAATGATTCTCATTCTGCAAGGAAAACACGTCGTCGTGTCTTAAGCTACATATACTTTACGGTCACCGCCGCACAGTGCTTTGTCCCCATATAGTGAATCGGCAAAATTAGAAAAGTTATCGCAGAAAAATGAAATTTGGTGTGCTGGTTCAAAATATGTTAATTAAGAAAAATTCGAAGTTTCGGAAAAATCGGTGCAAGGACATGACTACCTCCCATATATAATTTTTTTCAAAAACTAAATTGTAACTACATTAGTGATCAGAATGCACTGAAAACTTATAACAACTTATAAAACTATATTTTTGGGCTCTCTGGGAAATTTCGCTTCATTTGATACAAGGACTTGACCATCTCCCATATATCCTTTTTCTCATAAACTAAATTTTTGCTACATTTGTGATCAAAATGCAAATAATTTAATATTCTCCTTAAAAAGGGCCATAAATAAATTTGTTTCTAAATTTGCTCGACAAATAAGATAATTAACTTTAATTGTAATTTATGATGTTTTCTTTCAAAATGTATATCTCAATTTCTTTGAACTCATCATTTTTTTAATGTATTTTGTAGACCTAAGTGAGGATAGTTCCGGATCCGACATTAATAACAAATGAGCCATTAAATCTCTATTTGTATTTTCTCTCGTCGTTTTTCTTGTATGGGATAATCACAAATTCCTTATATTTTTATGACTGGCTTCTAGGCTTCTTCGGACAAACACCCTAGAATAAAAATAGTTTTAAAAAATGTGTAAAACGTTTTTTTAATATTTTATTACCTATTGGCAAGTTGAAGTATTCCAGAAAATCGCACCCATGCACTAAAACCTTATGAACAGTACTTGGCATATAATACCAGCCATACTGTATTAAATATGAGTTTCTAGTAATATTTAGCAGCTCCTTAAACGTTTTCACATTAACCAGGATTCCGCAAGATAAAACTATTAATATTATGCCAAAATTATCAATAAGACTTCTATCAATCCCCGTAATGAGTAAATGAGTTGAAACATAGGGAAAACAATGAATCGAAAAGCAAAAAGGAAAACATGAATCAGCTGTTTACAAACAAATGTTGATTACTTGATACTTTTTACTGGATGTCGTTCGTTTACTTTTTGTGATATTTTTTACGAGAGAGTAAAATCATTCTTACTCTCCCAGTAAAAGTTACTTGATATTTTTTACTCGAAAAGTTCTCAAACAGACCTACAGTCAATAAAATTGCACAGCTTGCAAAAATTGAATTAAACATTGAACGTCGCCGGAGCCCTTTACTTGGAAAAAATTATATAATCATATTTTTGGTCTTTGTAAAACTAAAAAATATAGATGTTTTAAAAAAATACAAAATTTAAAATTTCCGGTTAAAAATCTTAATTTTTTTTTACTAGTGGTTAGATTTGTTAACAAAGTATATAAATGAAAAATAAAAAATCGCCTACTTTTTATTTATATATTTTTTTAATTTTTTCAAAGTTTGCAAAACTTTAGGGTTTCCGTAAAAAAAAATACTCCTTCAATTTTTGGTAAATTGTTGTCACTATTTAATAAAAACTATACACTACATTAAAATTTGATTAATTTTTTATAGTAATAAAACAAAAAAATTGTATAAACTTATTTTTTTTTAATTTTGGCAGTACCATAAACTTAGGTCTTTCCAACTTTTTCTGAAACTTAGGAAATATGTCATATCATTTTTACATTTCCGGGTGAAAAATTTAAAACTTGTTTACATATTCTATTTAAGCCCTTTAAAATGTACTAAAATCACAAATAAAAAATTACCTATTCTTAAAAAAAAAAAATTTCACTCTATCAAACTTTTGCATTTTGGAAATTCCAAATAAAAAATTGCAAAAGTTTTCGATGGCACAAACAACTTTTCTATATAAAATATTTACACAAAATTATTTTTGTTTTTTTGTACCTATAGTTATAAACAAAACTGTTAAGTTTCAAAGCAGTACAATAAAAAATTAAATTTAAAAAATTTTTTTTTGTAACACAGTAAAAATCGTTTTTCCGTTCAACAGTTTTACCTCAAACATTTTCTGACTTTAGCGCCCTCTACTGTTAACAAATAGATGAGATGATAAATTCTATTTACGAATTTATTTAAGGTATTCTAAGCACTTCATTTTATTTTAATTTTGCCTATGGGACAAAGCACTGTGCGCCGCCATCGCGTTCTGTACCGAATTTGCTGGGCTATGATTTGAGTTGTTGCCAATTTAATTATTGTTGTTTGGCAAATGAACAACATGAGGCCATGATGAATTCGTGCACAAAATAGTTTTTAACACCACAAAAGCAAAATTATTTTTTCTAGGAGTTTTTGCTAAAGCAGGTAAATGGAAAAAGTTCTGTAGGTTTTTTCTTCGCATTTAAGCAATAATATTCATTTAATAAATTCATATCCATAAGTACATAAATATATTGTAATTTTAAAAGAATTCGTAAAAGTTTAGTTACAGCTTTTCACAATTAAATTTCAAAGCTTTAGAAAGCGCAGCTTTAGTTATTTTAAATATTTAAAAAGCTTTGTAATAAATCTACAACATTGTTCTTACTTATTATGATAAAAAAAATAATATAAAATTTCCCATATAAAGCTCCAGCAAGACTTTCAAAATAAGAGACTCTCGAAAAGCTTCTTAAATACAAATATTTAGTGGCAGCTTTGGGCTAGACTTCTCGCTTAATTTACATATTGTTTTCTTAAACTATCGGGTATGTTATGTATTCCACGTGAAATACATATTTCCAACAACAATTCTGTGGCAATTTCGCACGTTTTAATTCCATGTGGAATGCAAAACATACCCGTATATCAAAGTTTCCAAAGTTCTTTCTTGCCTTATTTACACTTTTCACTAAAAAGCTTTCGAAAAGCTTGTTAACTTTTAAAGGCCTTAGAAAGTCTTTGTTAGAGAATTTTCACAAAGCTTTAAGTTATTTGGATTAACGCAAATAGATTTCTATGTTTGTAAGCACATGTATGAAGTTGGATGTTATTTATCATATTTTACATTTTCGAGGGAAATCAAGCTTTCTTGTTTAATAGAATGCCTTGCATAAAATAAAGGGAATCTATTTTAGTATGCAACTTTTCTCAAGCTTAATTTTTTTCTTTAAAGTATGTACGTCCAAGTCATATGCACAATGTGCAAACTTTTACAAAAGAGCTTTTGTGCTTTCACACCGACGAGAGTACAACATCCACAACAACACACCAGACAACAATGCTTGCTCTTATTTTGCAAAGAAACAAGAACAAATTTAAGAGCTGTTTACCTCAAATGCAAATATCCGTGTATGTGTGCTTGGACGTAGCTGCTTTAAATCTTCGTGGAAATTGTAAGCGTTCGCTAAGTTTTTAAATATATATTGTAATTTTAAAAAAAGCTTCAGCTTGATGAACAAATATTTTGAAACATTTTTAGATTTTTTTAAATTAGATGATGATGATGATTTGAGTGCTTTTGGTAAATTCTAGTTTCATAAAGCTTAACAAGTTTGCATCGCAAAAGCCCTTAACAAACTTATATAATAAAGCTTTTGTGTACTGATATGAATTGGCTTTTTACTAAGCTTGTTACTAAGAATTATTTGAATAATTTTAAAAAAGCTATGTATGTATATATTATATATTTGTTCCTTTTAAAAGGAACATTTATTGAAACATTTTTAAATTTTTCAAATCTCCAGCTTTCCTTCAAAATAATTTGTCCATGATTTAAAAGTTTTTGGTAAGTTTTAGTTTCATAAAGCTTCCCAAGTTTTTTTCGTAATTCGCTTTTTCTTTTTATAAGCTTTTGGCAAACTTATATAATAAAGCTTTTCCATGCTAGTAAAAATTAACTTTTGCTCAACTAGTTGATAAGAATTGTGTTAAAAAGTTTAAATAAGCTTTAACTTGATATAAAAAGAATATTGAAATATATTTAAAATCTGACGTCTTCCTTCGAAATATTTTTCTATGATTTTAGTGCTTTTGGTGAATTCTTGGTTTACAAAATTTTCCTAGTAAATGGCGTTTGGTTTTTTATAAGCTTTACACAATTTTATAAAATAAAGCTTTTGGATACTAATGAGAATTAACCTTTTACTCAGATGGTTTAAGTATTTTGAAAATGAGAATAAATGGCCATAAAGTAATGTAATTTTGTAAGTTACTGACGTTTTGTTATAAATGAAAAGATAGAGCTTTGAAGTGTGTATCGGTCCTTGGCTTTTTCAAAACTAATTCTTTATACATACATATATCAACATCACCTACATATGTTCAAACACACATATACTCTGATATTTGAATTTGAGGTGAACAGCTTTGAAAGCTTTTATAATTTGTTCTTATTTCCTTGCAAAAAGAGCAGCAAGAATTGTTTTCGCTGAGATCTAATTGGCTAATGTGCTCTCGTCGGTGTTAAGACTCAAAGTTTTTTTTATAAAACCTCTTTGATTGTGCATATGGCTTAGACATAGCTGATATTGATCCAGCTACGTCCAAACTCACATACACTGATATTTACATTTGAGGTAAACAGCTTTGAAAGCTCTTAACTTTGTTCTTGTTTCTTTGCAAAGTAAGAGCAAGCATTGTTGTCTACTGTGTTTTTGTTGAGGATGTTGTGCTCTCGTAGGTGTAAAAGCACAAAAGCTCTTTTGTAAAAGTTTGCACATTGTGAATATGGCGGACGTAGTTGTCTTAATCATACTCGTAAAAGACAGATTTTTCATACGTATTCAAATTGTTCCCAGACTTGTGCTTTCAAGCGATATCGGTAAAATGAACTTCATTAAAAATGAACTTCATTAAAACTTCCGATAAGCTTTTTCATGATATTATTCTAAATAACCTTGTAGTAACAACTAGTGTAAAGCTTTTCTAACAACCAACTGAAAGCTTGGGTAAATAAGAAATCACCGGATATTATAATATGCAGTATAAAGTTTTTAAAAGCTTGCTACTTGATAATGTTGGCAAATAAAATCTTACAGGATATGTTTATGAAAGCCAACAAACACTTTGAGAATAGCTGAAAAATTAGATTTAAGTAACCATTACTTCTAAATCTTCTACACTACACTTTAGTGTGGAGCATTACAATGTTTTCGTCTCACTATTGGCAAACATTTTTAGCCATGGTAATTAGCAAGTAAGTATGTGTAAGTATACAGCTAGCTAAATAATTAAAATGTACAGGCAAACTTAAATAAAGCTCTGCCTTCAGTTGCCAGTTAACTAACATTATTTTCGACCACAAATGATCAGGGAGAAGCAGTTGTGCTACAGCAGATATTTATCGTTTCTTTGCAAGTGCATTGACTTTTGAGAACTTTATTTTTTCGTAATGCTGTTCTAGTACGAGTATTACAAAACAAATTCATGCATAATTTCTATACAAAAGCCAGGAAAGAAAAGTTCAGTCAACTTTCCTTACTTTGGTGGATGCCAGAAGAGAAAAAGCTTAACACAAAAAAATAAATAAATAATTTTCCTTTAGTACTTTTCATTCGCTCTAAAGACTTTGGCACCTTTACGCATCACATAGTTTAAGGTTCTAATTTAAAGTATCCACGAAAAGTAAAGCAAACATGGGAGCAGCATTGTGTACCAGTTAGCTAGCGTTCGCTGTAATTCACTGTAACAATCATGGTTAGATTTTGTTTGTTTAGTTAACTGACTAACAGCCATTTCTTCGTCTGCCCGTCTGTCCGTCCGTCCGTCCGTCCGTCCGTCCATCGATTTCTTCCCTCTTGTATTTGTGTTTAAATACTCGTAAGTAAAACATCTTGGGTCAAGCCATAATTATCTTGGTATGACGATCATTTGGTTTTTGCATGTGCTTTCAATTCAGTGTAGTTTTTTTGTTTTCTTTTTTTTTTAATATTCATACTTTAATAAAAAAAAGAAATTAAATGCGTTTGTGTATGTTAAACATTGACGGTGGTTGAGTGTAGTTAAGTGTTGTAGATCATGGTGATGATTAAGCTTTTTTGCGGAAGCTTTTAAAAATTCTTAAATTTTGTTGCTGTTGTTGTTGTTGTTGTTGTTGTTGTTATCAACATCTCACGCATTTTCAAACTTTTTTTTATTTGCCTCTTCTATACCCCCAGCAGTTTCATGCTTTTACAAAACAAGCTCTAACTCTTATCGCCTAATACATAAACATTTTAACCACAAATAAAAGTTCTTGCGGCCAGCCAACAAAGCTTTAAGTTTTTCACTTCAAAAGGTTCATGTATATTTTTATTACGTTTCATATTAAACTTATAAATCATAAAGGATTTACAACTTCCTGTTGCTCGAAAAGACAGTTAAGAAACAAACACCTGTCTAATTACAATCTCATAAACTTACTGCACTCAGTTATAGTCGTAGAGAAAGAAAAAAAAGCTAATAAAATTAACTGCAAATGTTCTAAGCTGTTTAGTTTAGAAAACAAACTAACTAGTTTCCCCCTTTATTTTAGTATCACCAAACAGCGAATTGAAAAGAAAGTAAAAGAAGAAAAAAAAATATATTCTCACCATATAGAAATGTTTTTTTTTTTTTGTTTTAAATTAATATGAAATATATAGTATTAAATTTCTTGTTAAACCAGTAGCCATTAACAGAACTTTATTGGCTGCCTGGACAGACTAACTTCAATGTCATGTTGTTGCTGCATTAAGCTTAAACGTTTCTACTACTCAACGTATCGTTGTGTGAGTTTATTTGTCTTAAATAGAGAAAGTGAATTTCTATTACAAACTAGACGGATGACATTTGAAATTGAAATATTAGTGAAAATTACTTGAAAGTTTATATAGAATAAAAATGTGTTTTCATAAATTTGGAAAGCTTTTAGACTTTGAAAGTATTTGAACTTGTTTGTGAAACTAATAAAGGCGATCGATCGAATCAACCAAAGGCGTTGATTTATTATTAATTACTTATGTATGTATGTATGTGTGTTAATAATGAATATGTTTGTAACAAAAACATTTCAATCTTTTTGTAATGTGAAATGAATAGATTAAGCAGCCTCTTTAAAACTAGTGAAACTTTTTCATTTTCTTTTTATATTATTTTTCGAGTTAAAAAATTTTTGTTAAAATGCTATAAAATAATTACCTGGCAATTTAATAAAAAATAAAACCACAAAGCTCTGAAAATGAAAAAAGCTTCCTATGCAGACTTCCAAAAATATTCTCTATATACGAGTACATATGTACATACATTTTTAGTGAAAAATATATAAGCATGTATAAAGCTTTTTGATTTTACCACTAAAAGCTTTCAAAAGCTTTTAAAATTTTTTATTCGAATTTTCCATAGTTTTCCTTTAAATAAATGCTCGAAATTGTATTTCCATTTTTAAGAGGTTTATTCCTTTTCTATTCATGTAAAAGCTTTCAGGAAGAAATTTTTAAAAATTATCATTTGCTTACATATAACTAAATGACATCTTTGACAAACTTTTCAAAATAATTCCTTGTAATTCAATTTAAAAAATAGAGCTTTAAAGCGTTTTTGTAGATTTGTGGGAAATGTCAATTTAACACTTTTTGGTAAAAATTAAAAACCTCTTGAAATGCAAAAAGGCTTCTTATGTAGACTTTCAAAAATATTTTCAACATCTTATATGATAAGGCTATAATTTTTAAATAAAAAAAAATACACATAAAACTATTAAAAAGCTTTATGTGTTTAAAAAAAAAAAATTCGTAAGCTTTAACATTTTTAATGGCATTTTTCATAAAGTAAATGCACAAATTTGTACTTCCATTTTAAGGCGAATACCTACAAAGATTTTATGACTTTTTTAATTCATATAAAAGCTCTCTGAAATACATTTTTAAAAATGATAAATTTCTTTGTGATAAACAAAGCTGTTCTTGTGTAGACTTTCAAACATATTTTTCAGATCTTATATGACATGACTATTTATATGTTTTTAGTAAAAAAATATATGTATGTATAAGTATGAAACTTTTAAATTTGAACATTAAAAGCTTTCGTAAGCCTTTAAAAGGTTTTATTAACATTTGCAATAAAATAAATGCTTATATTTATATTTTTAATTTTTAGGGAAATGTAAAGGGGTTTTCTTATTCTTTTGTGATTCATGCAAAAGCTTTCCGGAAGAAATTTTTAAAAATGACAAGTTCTTTATAATTAACTGAAATTTTTTGACAGACTGTATAAAATAATTCCGTAATTTAATAAAAAAATAGAGCTTTAAAGCTTTAATGTAGATTTGTATGAAATGTCTATTTTTTTACTTTTTGGTATAAATAACAAAGCTCTTGAAATTAATTTTTAAGTTTCCCTTCAAAAGCTTTCGTAAGCTTTGGCATTTTCCTTAAAATAAATGCTTAAATTTATATTTAAAGTTTTAAGGGTTTTATTCATTTTTAAATTCATGTAAAAATTATAATTTCCTTGTGATAAGCAGACTTTTCGACTGACTGTGAGTAAATAGTTTTTTTTTTGAGAGTATCACTCAATAAGCTTATGAGATTTTCTCATAACTTTTTTGACGTATTTCGAAGTTGTTTGTGCATACAAAACAAAAAAATTAAAAAGTTTTAAAATAATCGAAATAAGTGAAATTTTTCTTAACCCGTGAAGTTCTCAATGCCGATGTAATGTAAAAACTTTTCGGGAGAAATTTTTAATAATTTCCCGTGATTAACTAAAATCCTTTTTAAATAACTTTATTGTAGCAGTTGTCTTTAGAAATAATAAATAAATTCAGTAAAGTGCGACTTTGACTCGCGCACGAAGGGTTCCGTACGTTGGGCTTTGAGCATTTTTTTAATAACGTGTTTTTTTAGGTTTTTTCAGCTGAAATAATTTTTTTTTTTTTTTATTATTTTTCGCTTTTTTCTCGTTTTGGCGATTTTTTTAATTTTGGCGATTTTTTTTTAATATTGGTGATTTTTGTTCATTTTGGCGATTTTTTTAATTTTGGCGATTTTTTTTTTCATTTTGGCGATTTTTTTCATTTTGGCGATTTTTTCATTTTGGCGATTTTTTTTTTCATTTTAGCGATTTTTTCCTTTTTGGCGATTTTTCCGATTTTTTGCGATTTATTTTCGATTTAGAAATTTTTTTTAATTTGGTGCTTTTTTTCGTTTTGGCGATTTTTTTTTGGATTTTGGCGATTTTTTTTCGGTTTGGTGATTTTATAATTTTGAGATTTTTTTGTTTTATCGATTTTGAAAATTTCAAGAAGTTTGTTCTTACGGTTTCCAAGATACAGCAAGTTATCAAAATTACATAGTCGAAATTACATTAACTGATGGTACACCCTTTAATTAAAATTTTTTAAATTTTAGTGTTAATTGTTGTATTCTGTATAAAAATACACTAACTTTACAAATTTCAAGTGCATATACATGCAATTGTATGTATATTACATGGGATTTTAACATTTTTCGTTGCTCGATTTGGCACACCCTTTGATTTCCAACTCTCATGTACTTGTTGTTGTAGCGGCCAAGGGTCTACACACTCTGTCCAAATTTCAGGTCCGTAGCTCTTACGGTTCTCGAGAAAATAACCTGTGACGGACAGACGAACAGCGTAGCGAAAACAATAGGGTTTCTTTTCACCTTTGGTGTACGAAACCCTAAAAAACGACTTAACCTAGGCTGCAGCCAATATTTGAACGTCAATGCCGCCACTAAGGTATCTAGATGATAAAAGCATTTTATTTTATTAATTAAATTGCAATTTAGATCTTAAACTTCTATAAATTTTAGCAGTTTTCATTGAACATTGCCAGATTTACATAGTTTGTATGTCTGGCGCTAGTGTTCGTGGCGGCGCTTCCGCCTTCAAACTTTGCCAGCGCAGGAGTTTGGTTGTTTCGATTTTGCAAACAAAACAAGAAACACAGCTGTTTCAGTGTTGCCAACATTTGCACTTCTCAGTCTGCTATAATTGTTTGTGTTCCCCATATGAATTAGTGAATTTGTTGCTGTGGTATTGCATGATTTACCATATATGCTAGACTTGCTACTGCTGCAATATTTGCACCAGTAGTTTACAACGTACAATGATTTCCATTAATAAAACATGATTTTTGCAGTCTTTTATTTAAACTAGAACTTAAAAATAAATTTTTTTAGTAGTAGCATTTGCTCTGCAAGTATTTTTAACGGTTCAAGATTTATACATACATATTTCCAAATAATAATGTATTAATAACTGCATATAGGTTACTTCTTATTTAAATTAACATTTTCAAAATCTCTTTCATAAAAATATTGAATTTCTTTCTATTAATTAAATATTCCGTTTCCATAACAAAATCTAACAGAATTTCAAGAGTCAACAGTAAAAAAAAGAACAAAACAATTAATCACTTGAGTTCAAATCCATGTTGTTTAAGATCAACACAACTGCCCCATTGCAAATAAATATTCATTAGTTCCCCATAACAGTAATGGCTAAAATGGTCAAATGTCACAACTAGTAAAAAAAATTCTAACGACTTACTTTTTAACAAAATTAATATTTTCTAGTTTTAATTAATACAAGAAGAAGAAGAAGAAATATACAAAAAATTCTTGAAAATCTCTAGCGTTGTTCAGTTTTCTGAAAACTCTTAATGAAAAATTGTCACTAGACGAAACCAAAAAAAAAAAAAACAAACAGCTGGAGGTGAACACGGTCGACGTAATACACATGTTATCATAAATAAAATACCTGGCGCTTTAAAAATGGGAATTCAAACCAGTCAATCTGTTTGAAACTTTCAATACATACCTGCAATGAAAAGAAAATAAAAACAAAGTTAAGCTTTAAGATGAATTTTGAAACAAGTGTTTAGCATTTAAGGTCAATAGATACATATTTATTATTTATTTATTAAGCCAAAAAATATTATTAAAAAACTATGTTCTTGAAATGGGCATTAATTAATTGGCTTGAATGTGCTCCCAAAATCTGCCTGATAATTTAACGACTTTGCTTGAGTAAAGAATAAAAACAATTTTTAGTATTTAAAATACAAATTTATTTTATTTACTTATCTTCTGCAAAAAAGGTGGGATTTTTTGTTTGTTTTGGGAGCCCCGGAGCGAAAGTTGAAGTATATCTCATAATTTTAAATATTAAACGGCGATTACAGCAACAATTTTTTAATCAGGCTCAAATTCAGGGTGCAAATTAAGGCATTCGATATCGAAAACAATTTTATGCAATTCTAATTGTGTTTGTATGAAAATTTCGACCAATATCAAATGCTGTAATTTGTTGCCAGTATTTTTTAATTTTTTTTTTTTTGTTATAAATATAATTATTAATTTTTTATTACAAGATTATGTGAAGAAGACAAGAAAATTTAAATCAGACTGATGCGAAGAAAGCTGCGTTTTCTATGCCACCGCGTGTAATTTAACTTTTCTGGCGATCTTCAGTTTAATCAAAAGCAATTAAACCTTAACATTAAAAATAATTTACATTCAAATATTCGAAAAATTATGAATTTTTAGTTAAATTCATTTTCCGTATCTCTTTTTACTAATGAAAAGCTTCCGTGTTTGTTTTAACTATTTTCGAAAAACCGAAATGAAGTTATTTAGTCACTTGTATATTATTTTTATGCTTTTTAAAGTATAAAAAGTAGTTTTACACGAAATTTCAACATGTTCGAAAATTCGAACATAATTTCGAATTTTCGAAAATAGCTTAAAAAGCTGCATGTGCTATTGAAGGCTTCTTGATGTAGAACTGCAGCTCCAAATAAGCAAGAAAGTCGTATAAGTTATTGAAATCTTTTTGATGTGGAACTCAAATTACAAATAACTCCATACAAAGTAATCTAATGGTTTTAAATTTCATTATTATTATTATTTTTAAAGTATAAAAAGTAATTGGACACAAATTTCAATATGCTAGAAAATTCGAAATTATGTTAAAAAGTTGTTTCTGGATGTAGAAATGTAGCTCCAAATAACCAAGAAAGCCGAAATAATTTACTGAAGGCTTCTCGACTAAGAACTCAAACTACAAATACTCCCTACAGAGCCATCTAAAGGTGCTAAGTCTCATGATGTTCGCGCCCTAATCGAAACACCACAACGAAAGTAGATCATGCTACCAAAATTTTTGATTTCTTGGAAAATTCGAACTTAATTTTCGAATTTTTGAAAATAAGTAAGAAAAGTCCTCTTGCTTTAGAAATCCATAAGTAAAGTAAGCTAATTGCTTTATGGCACGTGATGTGCTAAAACTAATCTGAACACCAAATCGAGAGGGGTGTGATCAAGTTATACATGGGCCTTCCAATTTAGACAGAAAGCGAGAGATTTATGTGTCAAAATTTTTAGAACATGACATTAATCTTTCCGAATTTCAAAATGCTGCTAAACCGATCATATTGTGCCACAACCGCCAAAAAAGCTTAAGCTACATAATTTTCGAACTTAATTTTTTCAACAAAATCGATTACTGGCGATCGTAAATAATAGATTTTCGTCAAAAAACGAGGTCCAAAAATGGGACGGTTAAGCTTTTTATGGCTTGATTTCTTTGGTGTACAGCGAAACCAAGCACTCACTTCTTTCAACAGTGTTCAGCAGTGGTTATTTATTTATTTTGTTTTAAAATTTTTTGCGCAGTCTTCCGTGTTTAATAAAATTAAACAGTCAAGTATTAAAATTAAAGTCAGACAAGAAACACAATTTTTTTAACATGGCTTGTCAAAACTTAAATAAAGAAAAATCTTGCCGCTGAAGTGAAATGAAGGAACAACAAAAAGTTCAGCTTCACTATATACACACAATATATGTATGTAAATCGGTTTGTCATCGCTGCTCGCACCATGGCGACAAATTCAAATGTTGCCTGAATTTTAGGTCGCATTCTTAAGATTAATTCCCCCAAAATCCTTTTGTTAACTGGCAAAAGAATTTTATTTTTACTTTCGCATGCTTCAGTCCAACTTCTTATTCTTCTTCTGCTTGCGCTTGTCCTCGTTTTTGCAATTGCATATTTGTATTTGAGATTTTCGAAGAAGTTTCCAAAACATGACTAATTGTTTGCCGTATTTAACATCAATGTATGTCAAAAAGAAAAAAAATTAAATTCATGTGTGTCGTCTCCCTCAAAAAGAACATCAAACGTCATTAAAATTCTTTAACACGGCAGGAGTACAAAAAAAAAAAAAAAAGAAAAACATACATACTTACTTATGTATATTGTATTTTATGACCTTTTTGAGAAGATGATCTTTAACACACACACACACACACACACACACGCAAAAAAACAAAAAATAAAGAAAGAAACAAATACAAAATTAACAAAACTTTAACAAGGAGTTTTGTCCAACTAACGCATTCATGTAAACTGGTCAAATGGTCAAATAAAGCGGCAACATGCAGTTGAGTTTCGTTTCGTTTCGTTTCGTTTTTAAGAAAACCTCTCATGTTGTTTAAATTTACTTTGTGTCTTTAATAAGAGTGTGTTGTATTCAAAATATGTCATTTATCTTCTATGTTGTTGTTGGCCACAACAACAATGCCTCCTTCACAGTATTTACAAGAAGGTTGTTACATACAACTTTTGGTTTGTTTGCAAATAGTGTTCAAAGTTTGTTGTTGGGTTGTTGTCAGCGGAAAAATGTTTATATCGATTCTATAAAAAAATATCTGCATATATCGTGGTATAGATTGTTAGTTAAGCATCTTTCCAGAGTTGGGTTTAAATTACCCTACACCAGGAACTTGGATTGTTTGCACAGACATTTGCACAAGTACATACATATTTCACTTTCTGCAGCGCTCATTCTCAAATTAGAATGATATTGATAGCTGGAGTTTTAGTGTATTTCTTCAGCTATGTACGCTTTAGTTACTCTATAAGAAGAGTCTTAACTTAGTTAAAGAGAAAAAAAGTTAAATTTAAATCAAATCAAACAGTTTTCCATTAGTAATTAGTGGTTACGCTTTTTTGGGCACATGGCACACAGATGTAAACCCGGTCTTAGTTGAGTTTTAATATATATGTATATGCTAGAGATGGTGACGAAAGCAGTGTTGGCTATTCTGGTAAATGAGTCGAAGAATTGAAATTGAACCCGTAAAATTGCTCACTGTATTTGTGCTTCCAAAGTACGTCAAATTCTTATGTAAGCAATAATCGTGTAATGGCCTGTCTTGAAGAAGAAGATGTATGTATATATTTTACACAAGGCTACACACACTACTCCTATGGATGCATTTGATATGCTTCTATCACTGTTACCATTGGATTTAGCCAGCAATGAGATACGAGTAGCAATTATCCCAACAATCCATTTTTGTTGCATTTCTCATTGGAGCAGAAACGGCTACTGCAGAATAGTGGACCGCAACACTTGTTGTTTGAGAATTGACCGAACCTCGCCTGCTTTACTTCATGAACGTCTCTACAGTACACAGATGACATCTCGAGAAGCGTGGAGTACTATTACTCCAGGTAGAAGAAAGGGTATTGATCCAAAAGTCGAGTAGACGTAGCCTACGGAGTTTACGCAGCACATAGGTTTTCGTCTTCAGGATCAATGGAGTGATTACCGGGCAGAGATTCTTACTGTCAAGAAAGTTACGGATCAGTTGAGAGTGAATGCTATTTCAACAATCGTAGTTAACATTTACACTGATAGTGGAGCCGTTAGCAAATCCCTAGAATCCCCGCTTTTGACTGCCGATCATCTCTAAACGAAATGCCAAAGTAAATAAATATTATAATCATCTGTATTCCGATGCATAGAGGTTAGGTTAGGTTAGTCTGGGTGGTCAAGGACCTCGCATAGACCAGGATTGATCCTTAACGATACCAGCAGATAACAAGAAACCTGTAAATATGGCAGCCTAGTTCGTGGTGCCTGTATCGAATGACTCCCACACAGATTGAACAAACCTTAGTAATATACACAAAAACTATTCCCGATACAAGTTCAAGACTCCGAAAAGTGTGATCACCAATACAGTAAAGCTTAGAGCCGGACAGAGGTATAGTAGATATGCTACTGTCTCAATTACCCCAGGCTCCTTATATTTCCTGCAGGTACCCTTAAGTATTTGTCCTATTTTGACGGCATACGAAGCCATCCAGTAGTGTCCAGTTAATCCCCCACTAGAGGTCTACAGTTGCTTCTGGTTAGTGATAAAAGGAATTTAGTCGATTAAGGATCATAGGAGCTCCACTTGATTTTAGAAATTTTGCAAAGATTTCTTCGCATGCCAACATTGCTCCGCTTCTTTCATCATCTTAGAGTCTATGATAAATTTCAGGTGTTGAATTGATTTCCGTTCATATATATATATACATAGAGGCTGTTGGGAAACCTCTAGGCGGAAAGAGCTTGTTAAGATTGGGACAACATTAAGCTTAAATTAGACATACCATACCATATTGCCATAGCCATAACCAAAACCAAAATCCAATTGGTTTATAACACGTCCAATTTCAGCTTTACGGGTTCCACTGTATATAGAATGTGTACGTAGAGTAGGGATACTCTAGCGTAAATTCAGACCTATGCCCGTTATTTCTACCCACAGATATCTAATACTGTACAGATATCGATCGTATAAGTTAAATTTTATAAATCAAACTCGTGGATAAAAAACTTAAGTAAATAATATCTATATGTAGAAAATACTAGAATTAGACGCAAAACAGAGGAAGAAACCAATAGAAGGTGGGTCACAAGAAATGACTGCATGATAAATAGGCAATTACGGACTAATGCCGAGTACACATCTTTCATTTCTTGTGTTGTCATTTTCAAAATGTGTTCAACGCCTTCCCATTATGCCACACAACGAAAAATATCGGAAATGACAAACGTTTCCAACTGTGTACACTATTACGTGTGTACTCGGCATAACCTAAATAAGAAAAATACAGTACAAATAGGACACAAATCTCGATTTTAGTACCGGAGACTGTCTCGTAGACTGGCATGCAGAGAGATTAAGGTTTGAATGCCATACCTTTTGCAGCAGTAGACAATTTTCTGTACCATTGCCCTGGATTAGCAAGAAACAAAACGGCCACCATTGTTGCTCTTGAGTTCAGTGAACTTTCTGATGTTGCCAGGGTTGAAATGCAGCGTGTTAGTAGCTTTATATTCAGCTGTGGTTGGTTCGACGGTGGGAACTCCACTTAAGCAGATTCACCGTGGTATCACAATCGACCAGAAGGGTCTAACTGAGTCTGGGAATCTTTTTATCAGCCTAACCTAGACTAATAAAAACATATTGATAATACGTTTGAAAATGAAATAGACTTTAAGTTTGGAACTTTTTCGTAATGAAATATGTTTATTTAGCATTTGAAAGCTCACCTCTGGTCATAATAAAAATAAAACTAAAAAAAAAATTAAACCGACTTCAAAAATAAGCACTAAAGAGCTAAAAATAATATAGATCTAGTTAGTAAATAAAATATTTTTATATGTGTTACCTGTTGTTGCTGTTTGAAGTTGGTGCCAGCAATATTGGTAACTAAGCAATACTTTTTTTTATCACATGCTTGAGTATTTTTTAAAGCTCAGGGTGGGTGGCAAGTTTCGTAAAAATCGATTAAGTAAAAGCACGTGAAATATAGTATTCAATTTCATGGGGCGTGGCTAGGCCCACTTTTCTTAAAACAAGATTGTGTATTTTTAAGAGTCCAAGGTGTGTGCCAAGTTTCGTAAACATTGGTTATACATGAAATATTATACCAAACTTTAATAAATAGGCGTGCCCCGCCCACTTTTTTGAGCGGCAGATTGTGCCCTTACTTAAGCTTAGGGTTTGTGCCAAGTTTCGTAAAAATCGGTGAAATAGAAGCTTGTGAAATGTAGTATTAAATTTTAATGGGCGTGACTCCGCCCATTTTTTAAACCTTCAAATTGTGTAATTACAAGAACCAAAGGTGTTGTATAGGTTTCGCAGCAATCAAATAAGTAGAATATCATAAAATTATATTAAGAAAAATTGTGGGCGTGTCCCCGCCCTCTTTTTTACAATGGGACCAATAGGAAGCTAAATCCTCTCAGACAACAAAAAAAAATTTTACAATCGGTCTAAAATATATACAGACTTATGAAGATACACATAAAAAAAAATAGAGACGAATTGTTAACCTCCTCCTTTTTTTGAAGTCGGTTAAAAATAGAGATTGAATGAAGTTCCATTGAAGTTCAATTGGCATACGAGACCCTGCAACCCTTATTAGATTTTTGGTGAAAAAATGTGCTCCTAATCTTGTGGGGAAAATTTTTGTGGATTTTTTTAATCGTTTAACTTCTCATCATTAATATGTACATATCGCTCCTTTATTGCAGCAAAGACATAACTCAAAAAAGCTAGTTTTGCAGAAAATAAGTTTAAAGTTTTCAATTTACATACAAATCAATGAAGATAAAAAAATATTTTCTTTTCTCAAGACGTGAGTGTACAAGCTTTTTGTATGAAATTTTTACACAAGATTAAATAAAATATAACGAATTTTTCTGCATTATTAACTCCAAATATGCATTTTTTGATATATGAATGCGTTGCAATAAAGGAGCGATATATGTTTTAGTCCTTTTCAAACTTCTACTTCAGACGTAAACCTTGTAAACGCGGATACCATCATTGCCTATACTCAAATTAATGCATTCCGTAAGTACCAACCATTACATTTGCTACAATAGTAGCAAAGTATTCATGCAAAATTCCTTATAAAGGATTACAAACAGCATTCCTGCAAATCTCCTTAAATGTAAACATAAGCTTAAAACAGTCATCCGCATATCGCGTCTCTTCTTTTTCATATTTACACTTGCGTTCTTTTCCCTCCTCATATAAATACGTATGTAAGTATGTCTATATGTATAGATATTTATGTATGTATGTATATATCTTTTACTTGTGTGTTTGTGTATTTTTTTTTGTCTACAGGATAGAGATGAGATTTAAGCGTTTTGCATTTCACACATGCTTGGTTTAAGATAGAAATCAAGCAAACAATTTCGAATCCGCATCAGGCTGCTTTGCTGATCGTTCGTTGCAAGTCATCGTTATACAGTTTGTAGGATTTTGTTTTCTCCTTTATGAGAATTGTCTGGATACCAGTACATAATACATAAATACTATACATATCGCTCCTTAGCTAGAAAAACGTCATAACTAAAAAAAACTAGGTAGTTTTTAGTTTTTTTTTTTACAAACAGGCTGAAAATGTTCAATTTACACAGAATTTAATAGAAATAGAAAATGTCAGTTTTCTCCCTAGAGTTGAATATGGGAAGTTCCTTTTCTTACGTTACGTTACTTTGTGACGTAGCTTGTTTTTCAAAGAAAAACTAGTGCTTTATATACTTTTTTGCATGTTAGAGTATATCTTAATTAATTCTACATTTAGGCTGCTCACATATTACGTAATGCGTCGGTAAGGGGGAAAGTGTACAAAAACTCCGAAAATAGCGTTACGTAAAATTTAGTTAACAAAATTAGCAGCGTGGCTCTAAGATACAAGCTTAATTGCTTGGCTACGTAACGTGCTAATATGACCGTACGTTACGTAACGCGACATAATGTATAAAATGTCAATAATAATAATATAAGTATTAATTCTGCATTATTTACTTAAAAATTCAATATTTTTAGTTATGACGTTGTTCAGGTACACGAGCGATATGTGCATATGTATGCATGTATGTGCGTGCATATGTATGTTTGCAGATCATCTTTGATTTTGGTTTCCAAAGATACTTTTTATTTGCTTGTGAGTACTTTTTTTCGCCGTTAGATTTTTGTTGTCACACGCCAAAACGAATTGTTGTTGCTGTTGCTGTTGTTGATTTTGTTGTAATGATGCTTGCTGTGATTTTTCGATAGTTCACATGAGATATTGAATTTCTTGGCACAAAGTTTAGACAGCAGGAGCAAAAGAAAATTTGCTAGAAAAAATCCAACACCACGAATTAAAAATGACTGTCAACGATCTTGTTAAAGTTACTGCACGTACTTGCTGCTGCTGAGTAGTCCAGGGAGGAAGGTTTTCTTGAACGATCTGCACGAGAGCAAAACAGTTAAACAAAAAAAAAAAAAAGAAACTAATAGTATAAAAATGTTTATCCAAAGGTAATTTAATAGTTTGTCTATTTATCTTTATGCGCGTCTGTATATATTTTTTTCGAGTCGGCTTTTGACAAGTTTTTTTGCGGTTTTTAAGCAGGAATTTGTTTTTCTGATTATTATTTTTTTTTTGTAATTGAAACCCAAGAATGTTAAATGATTTTATTTCTAATAATAATTAAATGACAAGATATGTACGATACCTATTACTAATGATTTTTGTTTGGTTTTTGCGCAAGCACTCTTAATGAAAGATTTTCAATTATTATTATTATTTGGCGTCAGCTATACATCCATAAGTACGAGTATTAGAAATGTTCTTGGAAAATGAACGATCAAAGTTATAACTCGGATTTAGATTACCATGTTAAGGTAATTGTCTAATATTAAATGTTTAAATATCAATTCGTATTAAAATGCCGATTTTCATTAATTTTTGTTGGGAAAAATTTGCTTCAAATGTAAGTTGATATTCAAATAAGTTGGTGAAATAGGGCATAATATAAACATACATCAGAGAACAGCAATGAGTAGTTAAAAAGTGCGTAAAGTTGAATCATGACTTATAATTTCTTGTACTTATACGCACTCATACTTATTGCAATGCTGTCTATGAATCATATTCACTCGAAAGTTTGAAGTGCACATCGAACTCATACTTAGCAACATTTATGACGTTGTTGATTTCGACTAGACTTGGGTCGAACCCGTTCACTAGTTCATTTTTGCCACAAACCAATGATCAAACCCATTTAAATTACATAGGTTTGATCATTGGTTTGTGGGAAAAATGAACTAGTGAACGAGTTCGAACCAAGTCTAATTTCGACTCTCCTTAACTCAATGCCTATTAGACTTGGCTCGAACTAGACTTGGGTCGAACTAGACTTGGGTCGAACTCGTTCACTAGTTCATTTTTGCCACAAACAAATGATCAAACCCATTTAAATTACATGGGTTTGATCATAGGTTTGTGGCAAAAATTAACTAGTGAACGAGTTCGACCCAAGTCTAATGCCTATAGAGGATGGAAAATAAGTATGATTCATAATGCGAACCTCGCATACGAACTTTAAAGTTCTCATTATCAGGTTATATGTTTCTTTGTTCCTTTTTTTTTGCAGGAATTGAAAAACAACCCTATTTGCTACTATCGTATACTAGTTACAAACTGTTTAATGACTAAACTTTTAAATAAGTTTACATGCATGAGTTCAGTGAGCTGAATCAATGTGAGTAGTATAAGTATTTTCGTGAAATTAGAAATCAAACTGAAGTGATTTATGAGTGTGAGTGTGGTATGACTATGATGTCGATGGCGCATTCATATTTATTTCAACCTATACTTATAAATCAATGACATCGTGAGTATGCGTAAATCATAGTAGTTGTGTTTAAATGGTGTCTACTCACTTATAATTAAAATTTCATGAGCCAGTATGAATAGCGAAAAAACTATTCATTGCCGATCACTGATATACATATGTACATACATACGTATTCGAAATAGATGCGCTAACGGAGACCAAAGTCTTTCAAGTCATATTAAAATGCCCAAGTGCTGTTGTACGTTGACTTAAAAGCAACTAAGTCATATCAACATCACAGCACCCTACTTGGTCGATATATATAGCAATGAATCGCTGGCGAAATAAAATAACTACTGAACACCAGAGGTACTGCAACGATACTTTTAAAAATTAATCAAACGCACAATAGCAGAGTTCCAAAACAAGTTAAGCTTAATAACTTAATACCTCGCCATCTTATTTCTGGTATTAATATTGAATTTTTGACTTTAGTTTGTTCTAAGACCTATAGTAGAATTTTATGAGAAATATTTTCGCAGAATATTTCAACTACATACTTCACTGTTTTACAGGTGATTTTTGCTTTTTTTTCAAAAAGAAAGACCAATATCCACAAAGGTTAAAGAGTTAATAATATTATATTATATGCCAGCAAAATTTTGCTGTTTTGAAGATACTATGTACCAAAAGCCCAAGTATCACACGATTTTTCTACTTTAAATAGGCCGTAAAATGAGTTTCCGATGTAAACTTTTAAAACGCTGGTACACGTACATATATATTTTTTTGCCCCTTCTTCAAGAATCAGTTGGCAGAACATTGTTATTTTGAAAGAATTTCATTTTGTTGTACAGTGTAATTAATAAAACAAAATGACCACATCAAAGTAAATTCATATTTTTTTAACTTGAAATAACTTTGATTCAACATGATTCTTTATATTATTTCTGTATCAATGGGAAAGTGATGCGAATACAAATGTACATTTGTATATATAGCCAATCGTCTCCACTGTCCAGCTAAGACTTGGTGTCCTCTGTGACGCTAACCAGGCTCTTACGACCGACCAGGGGCGGTATAACCCTAAAAGCAGCTCGGAGTAAATACTCAGCATACCTGGGTGCATAGTTGGCAGCCCCAACACCAGCATCGGACGCTATGGCCTAATCAGTCATTCATCTTAAAGCAAACTGATTACTGAAACCATTTAAACAAAAATGCATAATATTGTGCAGGCCCTATGCTCCTTGTAGGAGTTAAAAGGAACAAATATAATATAAAATTTGCGTTTGTTTTAACTTGAAATAACTTTTATTCAACATGATTCTTCATTTTAATTTAACAGTAGACGAATGTTAAATCAATATTATTTATTTATTTCAATAGTAAAAAAAGTTTTCTTTAAAGGTTATGTTAAATCATGTTGAATTAACATGAATACCGAAAAATTTTGATTTTTGTTTTGTTTTCAAAAGTTTCAATATCGAGCCATAACCACTTAAATAGCTTGAGCGACACATATTTTGGACCTTGTTTTTTTTTTTTTTGGTCAAAAATTGAAATTCAAAAATTATTTCGCTTAAGGTGCTTTTTTTTTGGCGGTTATATCATGATTTGATATTTTTCTCTGTGTACCTTTCAACCAAATTTTTGTTATGCAAAGCACATTAAAAGCAAATTTATTTCTTAAAAATGTGTTACGCATTAAACATTTCTAAAGAATTTATTTCATTCACCGAGCCACATCAAAAATCCCTTAGTTTGCCATTAATGCCAATTTGCAAAAGAGAATATATTCTTTTAAAATTTTGATTTTTTTTATAAAAAAATATTTTTAAATTTAAAATCATTAGGGAAATCCATGTCAATTCACAAAAAATATTTGTATGTATACTTTTGTTGTTTAACAAAATTTAACTGTTAAAGAGATTTTTTTGTGTCTTCCATTCAAATAATCTTGTGAATTGGAAGAAATAATAAAAAGAGTTTTTGTTTTTAAACAAATACATGACATAAAACTGGAAATAAATCAAACATTCATTAATTATTGTTTAAATAAAAAGATAAGTAAAAATTAACTGACAAATTATGAAAGAACTAAAAAGAATTGACATGTAACAAAACAAACTTTTAATTTTTGTTTTAGTTTAGGGTCAATATACTTTTGAATTTTAGTTCAGTTTAAAGAAAATTATATATAATTTTATGACTTTTACTGCTGCCGTCAATTTGAAATTATCACAAAAAATTATCATGATAAATTATTGCACATTTATTTAATGATTAATCGAAGTGGTGGAAAAAGAGAAGAAAGGTTATTTTTAATAAAAATATCATTATTATTGGTGCAATACCGTTATGTCAAAGTATGTACGGTCATACATCCCATCTCTGATCATGCTTGAATGAAACCACATCAGGATAGTTTGGGTCCCAGCTCATGAATGCATTTAATTAACTGAAAGCGCAAAAGTAATTCTATGGTTGCATTAAAACGATTTTGTGTACTCAAAACGAGTAAATTCTGAGAAGATATCGAGCCATAACCGCCCAAAAGAGCTTAAGCGACACATATGTTGGACCTGGTTTATTTGGCAAAAATCGATTATTTACGATAGCGAATAATAAATTTTGGTCAAAAAATCAAGTTCTAGAATTATGTCGCTTAAGCTTTGTTGGCTGTAATGGTACGTTGGAAATCAGCAGTACCAGGGAACACCCTTGGTTCAGTCACCCTGAATTAAGGCAGGCAAGGCTAAGGATCGACGGTAACCGCGATAAGGCACATTGTTTCTCTTTAGTCATGTCTAATTTGTGAGCTGAAGTAATTTTAAATGAAATTTGTCTAATGCCGGCCATACACTACACAAGTTCACTGCACAAGTCTGGCACTGCGTAAACTAGGCTTGTGACACACACTATACAAGTAAGCTGTGCATTTTTTATTTTAATTCTCAATAATGCTGGTGATTCTTTGTATAATTCTAGAAACTCTGTCCAGAATATTTGTTCTGCGCTCATTTCTTGTTGTAAACTCTTAAAAAATCACTACACAACTGAGCGTTTGCAACATACACTACACAAGTTCACTGTACAGTTTTCAAACTTGAGCAAATATCAAAATCATTTTGATATTTACTCAGTTCACTGCGTAAATAGCACAACCACCCCCATACACTACACAAACGCACTGTACAGTGCCAAACTTGTGCAGTGAACTTATGTAGTGTATGGCCGGCATAAGTAAATTCTCTGTGTCTAATTATAGTCCATAAATTTGGAAGCTAATGCAGCGCTAAGCTCTCGAATATTTTTTTTACTAGTAGAGTCTTAATAATCTTAATAATACATTCGAGCAGTGAAAGTTTAAGTCTTTTTAACAAATATTGAGTAAATTTAGTGGAAACCTCTACTCACACAACACAAACAAGAAACAAGTGTGTTTGTTTTTCTTTTTTAATCTCGAAGAATAGGAAGGAAGTACATCTGCTTTTATTGTGGACTTTCTCTGACTCTTAGCGTTTACATACATGCATACATGCGGAAATAGATACATACCCCCTAGTCAGCCGTGAACCATATGTCGCTATGTCAACACTCTTTTCTCTACAAACAATTGCACTAGTGTATTTCTGGTGACATTGTCAACGAACGCGTCAATAGTTTGTTTTCTTTTTTTTTATTATGCTGGGTAGTCAATAGCAGAGTTTCAAGCCGACCGTTGGCTAGCCACTGCCGCTTTTATTTGACAGTGTCAATTTTAAACAAATGTTTTTAGTAGAATAATATATTATTTTTCGAGGGTCACTTTGAATCTTTGGTTCAAATGTCTCTATATGGTCATAAAAGAACTACCTCGCCAATAGTGCTAAAGTCTGCTGGTAGATTTTCAATGACAACCCTAAGTCATATGTCAATAGGCTATTACATTGGTTGGGGTACACCTGGTCAGTAGTACTATTGACAATGTCTCTAGTAAACCAATACAATTTTACTATTGACATCGAGCGAGGAAATATCGATATTGTAGACTAGAGAGCGTTAAAATTTACTAGTGAATTCTTGGTGCCAATGTCTCCATGTGGTCCCAAAAGAACTACTTAGTCAGCAGTGCTACAGTCTACTGGTGGACTTTCAATGACAAGCTAATGTTAAATGTCAATAGATGATTACATTGGCTGATGCCGGCCATACACTACACAAGTTCAGTGCTCAAGTCTGGCACTGCGTAAACTAAGCTTGTGACACACACTATACAAGTAAACTGTGCAATTTTTATTTTAACTCGCCATAATGCTGCTGCTTATTTGTATAATTCTAGGAACTCTGTCCAGAATATTTATTCTGCGCTCATTTCTTGTTGAGAACTCTTAAAAAATCACTACACAACTGAGCGTTTGCAACATACACTACACAAGTTCACTGTACAGTTTTCAAACTTGAGCAAATAACAAAATCATTTTAATATTTACTCAGTTCACTGCGTAAATAGCTCAACCACCCCCCCCCCATACACTATACAAACGCACTGTACAGTGCCAGACTTGTGCAGTGAACTTGTGTAGTGTTTGGCCGGCATGAGGTACACCTGGTCAGTAGTACTACTGACAATGTCACTAGTAAATCACAACAATTTCACTATTGGCATTTCCTACAGGGTATCTACACAAATATACATACATACATATGTACATATACATAATCTCGTATAAGAATAAGGTTTTTGTAACGAATGCAGCGTGAGTTTAGTGTTCCTGTTGCTACACTGTCTGTCTGTGGGCCCTCATGTAGACGCTTTTTGTCAATGAAATATTTCAACGTTCTTTTGGTAAATAAAATTTTCTTAAAAAAAAAATGCACAACAGAATTTGTGTCTTAAGTGGCCCTTTAATGGTTGACCTAATTTTCAAAGTGTTTGCCTTTCTTTTTATTATTAAATTTATTTCTTTTTGGAAGAATATTGGCTTCAATTCAATAAAAAATTAATTTGTTTGCGTTTCTTTATTTTAAGTTTTTTAATAACCATAATTTCCTACAACGTTCATTTCTTTTTTATATCCAGTCTAATTAGTTAAAGTAATCAAATTTTTTTTAAGATTATTCTTTTTTCATTTTTATTTTAATTTTAATTTAATTTGTTTTTCTCAGTTTACCTTGACAATGAAATTTCCAACCGCGAATGAATGAAGTTACAGCAATTTCAAGAGTGTAATAATATTTTTTTATCGTATTTTTATTGTAATTTTTTATGGTATGGAGTTGTTGATTTTAAGATATGTAAGTATATCTATACACATAATTGATTTTAATGATAATAATAATAATAATAATTGTTCCGTAAAATCTTTACAGTGCAGTTTTTAATAACTCAAAGTTTTGTATCAGACGAATGTAAGAAACTTCGCTTTAAAAGTTTTAATGGATATTATTAAGCATAATACAAATAAATTACAAGAGCGCAATTGAAATAAATTCAGTAAAGTGCTTATATAATCGAATATCTTACATGATATACAATTTTTTTAAAAACTTCAAGAACCCTGAAAACTTTATTTTTTATGCTGTTGACGTTTTTTTTTAGTTTTGGCGATTTTTCTTAGTTTTGGCGTTTTCCACGTTTTTGGGATTTATTTTCGGTTCTTGGTTTTTTTTTTTTTTTTGTTTCGGCGATTTTTTCAGTTTTTGGTGTTTGTTCTAGTATTGACGCTTTTCACTTTTGGGTTTTTTCGTTTTGCCGATTTTTTTTTTGTTACAAAACATTTCGAGTTTTAACGTTTTTTTTTTAGTTTTGGCGCTTCTTTTCGTTTTTGGGATTAACTTTCGATTCTTGGCGTTTTTTTTTCGTTTCGGCGATTTTTTCGGGTTTTGTCGATTTTTTTTAGTATTGACACTTTTTTACTTATGGCTTTTTTTCGTTTTTGGCGATTTTTTGGTTTTTTTTTTTGGCGAATTTTGTTTTGTTTTTGTTGCAATACATTTTTAGTTTTAGCGATTTTTTTATTTTTGGCGCTTTTTTAGTTTTGGCGATTTTTTTGGTTTTTGGAGTTTTTTATTCTTTTGGTGACCTTTTGACATCTGATTTTTCTTTTTGCATTTTAGCGTTTTTTTATTTTTGGTGATATTTTTCGTTTAAGCTTTTATATATCATTTTCTCTTTATTACTCGTTGTTCGTTGCAAAACAACCTTTAAGTTTTAGCTGTAATATATTTGTTGTTGTAGCGGTCAAAGTTTTAGATATTCTGTGAGAATGTCAGGTTCGCAAGTCTTACGGTTCTCGAGAAAACAGCCTGTGACAGACGGACATGGTTGCGAAACCAATAGGGTTCCTGTATACCTTTGGTGTACGTTACTCTAAAAAGTAATGTAAAAAAATTTAAATCTCATTAATATTTACCACCACCTCAGTAGTTAAAGGTTATGTAGGTTTTATAAAATGCAACCTAGTTTTCGCTGTACTAAATTCAGTGCTGCCAATTTAAAATTACCGAAAGCAGCTGATAATGTTTATGCCAGAGAATTATAATAGAAACGGATTGAAAAATTTTAAACGTATACATTGATGCAGCCTCAACATTCATCCCGAAAAATTCCGGAGAAAATTAAGCTTTGCGACGATACGACTGACCTACATCTGCCGACAAAAAAAGTTAAGTTTACAATGTATGTGCGTATTAAATTTAAATGTTACAAATCGCTGGTAAGCACTGTGGAGATCCGAATGACAAAAAACCATTTGCAGGACATTCTTTATTTTCCGGGTACTTCCCCAACTTCTTCCCAAAACGGCACAAACAGTTAAGAGGCAAGCTCTTGAAATTTTCAAAAACGCTAAGACTAAAAAAATACCAAAACTCAAAAAATGCCGAAACAAAAAATCGCTTAAGTAAATAAAGTACTTAAATGAAAAACATGATCAAAAATAAAATAAATAGCTAAAATTCAAAAACGCCAAAAGTAAAAAAATCGCCAAAAATTGAAAAAAACACCAAAATTAAAAAAAGCATTAAAAAGTGCCAAAACTAAAAATAAATCGTCAAAAACCGAAAAAATTGGCAAAAGCGAAAAAACGCTAAAACTAAGAAAAATCGCCAAAACTGAAAAAAAAAATTCTAAGGATAAAATAAATCGCCAAGCCCCGAAAAAAATTCTTAAAACTAAGAAAACCCGCTAAAACTAAGAAATAGCTAAAAATCGACAAATATTGTAGCGATTACTTAAAAATTTTTTATGCCAAAAATAAAAAACGCCACAGCTAAAAAACGTCAAAACTAAAAAAATTTGCTAATACTTAAGTAAATTCCCAAAAACCTCAAAAATCGCAAAAAATTCAAAAAAAAAAAACGCCAAAGGTAAAAAACGAAAAAATCTCAAAAAACGCCAAAAATAAAAATAAGCACCAAAACTAAAAAAAATTGCAAAAAACCAAAAAAAAAAAATTTCTGTGTACTTAAAATAAAAAAGTCCACATCACGTAAAATATTGGATTATTTAGGCTAAAGTTTGTTTTGTATAGTATTGCATATGTAGTGTACGTACGGAACCCTTCGACAAAGTCGCATTTTACTGAATTTATTTCTTTAAAAATCCGCTTGCTTTTTCTAAATGTATAGCAACTTGATTTCCAAGCACTTCTTCCCTTTGAATAAGTTGTTCCATAAGAAGAGAAGAAAAATTAAACTAGACTTTATTAGCTGGGGGAAATACCGATATTTTTCTGCACAGCCACGCACTTCATCAGCACCCATGTCTATCTACTGGGGTAGAGATTATTATTAACATCAGCTATTTAACTTAAATTTCTATGAAAATGGAATATGAGAATTGATTGTGTATACAATTATTGATTTACCTCTGGCAAACACATTTGTAAGTATCACTATTCAATTTCATTTTATTTACAAAATATAAAATAATTTCCCTTTTAGAGCACACTGTCAAATTCCCTGCCTTTTCATACAAACAATAAAAACAGCTGGTGTACAGTTTATCACACAAGTATTATAAAAAGTAGGAATGGATACAGCAATAAATACTCGTATCTCTACAGAAGATTTATTTTATTTTGAACATATTTATTAGACCATCTGTGAGTTGAAATTTGAATTTAGTAAACTTATAGTGTGAATGTAAAATCAGCTGTTTATGGTAAAACCTTAAGTTAAAACCAGCTGCTTTAATTTATTCCTAACTTGTCAACGAATCTTAATGGACGCATTAATTTGTCTATGCGTTTTGATACTCGTATCGACAAATTCATCGTCCCAGTTGTGTATAAAATATTTCTTTTAACCATGTGCCTCTGTGTTCGCTGGGTAATGTGTGTGCGTGTGCATGTTTGTATTTGCTTTTTCCTGTTTTTAATTTGATTAATATGATGATTTTGTTTTTTTTTTATCTAAAGATTAACGACCTCTTAGTGAACAGTTGTCTAAAGCAATTTGCATTTCTGGCGTGTGAGTAGACATACATAACTGTTTCGGCAGTTATAAATAATTTTTATATAAAATTTACATATTCAAAATGATTTATTTTTAATTTGTATCTCTTCGTTAATCAAATCATTAAATAATGTTAAAATTTTTGTTGATAAAAATGGGCTTTTATTTAAACTATTGTTTGGACTACTTTAAGTTGTGATTAAATAACGGGGATTTTTCGAAAAAAAAAGAACATCAGGTTATTTACATAAGTAAATTATTAATAAAAAAAAATTAGTCATTGATATGTTTAATTTTTTTAATTTAAAGAAAATATTGACACACAAGTAAGTATTGCCAAGTTAAGTTAACATTGGCCAAGTTGGCCAAGTTTTATGACTTGATTAATTTGTTTTTACAGAAGTTGTCTAAGAGATACATACATACATATTTAAGTATGCATGTACCCTATAGGAACTCAAAATCATTTGTAAGCAACTACAAACTGGTTTTATAATAACCACATCTGGTTGATTAAGTGACTTTTTTCCTTGTCGCCGACTAACTATTTTAACATAGGCATGTCATAGCGGGTAGTCAATTGGCCATCTCTGCATGACTTTTAAATTGACTACTAACTACTTATTTTTCAACCAATTTGTAGTTAATTAATATTATAGTAAAAAAAAGATATATGTATATTTATTTTATATATATAATATATATATATATATATGTACATATATGTATATATTCATATATATCTATGTAAATATATAAATAAATGTGTATGTATGTATATGTCTATATAAAAATTTACTATTATTGTATTCATAGAAAATATTATACATATCAAGTATTATTACTATTTAGTTTTTTATTTTCAACACAAACATTTGGCACTTGATTTCGTGGCATGGTTCTTTTGATTTTTTTATTTTCTTTTCATTTACTTATTTTGCTTTTATTTATTTCTTACGTGTGCTTCTATTCAATATGTTTGGTTGATATCTGCATGAGATTTAAACCAATTTATAGTCACTTGCAAAATAATTAATTTCTAAGTTAGTGTTTTTTCTCATATGTACATACATACATACATTTGTAAGTATGTACATATATTTTAATATCAAACATACATAACTACATCTATTGTAATTTTTACTGTAGTACGAAAAACTTAACGTTAATAATTAAAATGAAATTAGGTTAAGATTTTCGCATTATTTTTTATAGATTTACATAGATGTGATAATTTTACATCTTGGTGTCTTAAAAAAAATTTCCTGAAGTTGGTTGATGTCATTGAACTTCCTTTGAAAAATTTATAAAAAATTTATACATTTTTAAATAACTAATGAATAAATTACTTTATCAAATTAACATGTCATTAAAAATCCATTATAAAGTTTTCTTTTGAATATAAAAAATGCCTTTGATATTAAAAATATTGTCCGACCGATTAAACGGTTTCGGTGTGGGTTCAAAAAGGTTAAAAAATTTTAAGGGATCAGTGATCGATGTTCTGCATTAATATTGACGAGTTTGCGGAATACCGAATTTTTATATAATAGAACAATAACCTAAGACTTTTTCCCGGAATTTCTTGGACTTTCGTAGACTGTTAAAGATACGAAATAGAAACGAATTTGTTTGCAAACAAACAAACAAACATATTTCTGTACTCAATTCTGCTTAATGATTTTTTCTTGTAGAAATAAGTGCAGAAATCCATAATTTGGATTCAAGCAGAAATCGGTACCGGGCTTTATCAAATGATAATTTCTTGTTTTTTTACCACGAATAGAAATTTTTATAAACGTACATCAAAAACATTTAAGTTATTTGTTTCTTCCACCCAGAAAAGCGATTTCGGTCGTACATTTCTTAACGAGAAAATTTTGTGTCTCGCCAAAAATCAAATCGCCAGTACATAGAGCTTTTGTTTCTTTTTGGCGATTTTTTCTGTTTTTTTTTTAGAATTAACGTTTTCTTTTAGGTTATTAGCGTTTTTTGTTTTGGCGATTTTTGTTTTTTTTTTTTTTTTGCAAGAAATATTTTTAGTTTTAGGGACTTTTTTAGGCAAAAGAAATAAAATTTCTCAAAATCGACTTGAAAGCTTTAAAGTACTCTACTGCAAAACAGTAAAATATGACTTAAGCACTTTTTATACTTGTTGCCACAGATATATCTTAATGAAATAAAGTGCATTTTCTTTGTCTTTTTAAAAACTTTTTACAACAAGTTTTTATCATTCATTTATAACATAAGCGATATTTATAAAATAAGTTATGAAGTTATGCCACCTGCAGCTCACTGTATATTTCAAAAGGACGCTGCAAATTTCAACTATCTGAAAGCTTATGTCCTTCTCCATAATTTTGACATAAATCGTTTTGTTATACGATAGAAAGTTTCAAAGATACAGATTTAATATCGTATTTTTTCTAATTGAAAGCACTGTGCGGCACAAGTAGCTTTCTCTTCTTAACAAAATGTTAATAAAAAATTCAGTTAAGTGCAACTTTGACTTGTACATGAAATGTTACGTACGCACACTACATCTTCTGCATCATTAACTCAAAAATTATTATTTTTTTTATTTATTACGTTCTTTGCGTAAATGAGCAATATGTACTATACGAACTTAACCTATATAATCAAATATCTTAGCTGATGTAGACATTTTTTAAGTTTTCGTTTGGCATTTTTTTTTAATTTAAGCGCTTTTTTTCGTTTTGCCGATTTTTTTCGGTTTTAATTTTGGTGCTTTTTTTCGTTTTGACGGTTTTTTTGTTGTTGTGGCGTTTTGTTTTTCTTTTTGACGGTTTGTTCGGTTTTTGGCTATTTTTTCGGTTGTTTTTTATTTCCAGCGCTTTTTAATTCAAGTGCTTTTTTCGTTTTGGCGGTTTTTTTGTTTTGGCGATTTTTTTTTAACTTTTTTGGCGACCTTTATACTTTTGGTGATTTTTTTTTTTTTTGCAATTTAGCGATTTAATATTATATTTGGTGATATTTTTCGTTTAAGCGCTTTTTTTATTTTGGCGATTTTTTGTTGCGGCATTTTTTTAATTTTGGGAGATTTTTTGGTTTTTCAAGAGTTTGTCTCTTATGGTTTCCAATATACAGCAAGTTGTCAAAATTACATAGTCAAAGATACATTAACTGATAGAACACCCTTTAGTTGTAATTATTTAAATTTAAATTTTAATTAGTGTAGTCGGCATTAGGGATGGGCAAATGAAGAAAATGTATCGATATATATCGTATCGATATTTTTGAACAGTATCGATATATATTTTTTGAAAACATCGATATTTCGATATATCGATATTTTTTGCTGCATTAATTTCAAATGCACAATTACTTACTTTAAGAAATTTAATACAAAAAAACTATTTATGTTAAGTAATACGTAACCTACTGTAGCTCCTTAAGACTTCATTAGTCTTTACTTTCTGTTGCTGCTCTGTGCTGTGCCGTTCTGTTTCTAAATTTTAAAAGTTATTTTTTCTGTAATAAATTATCAGCTGTTTCGGACCAGAATGGTCACAGTTTTCCACTAAAGTGATGAGTTTTGCATCGTCCATTGTTATTTGAGTTTTTCTTCTCCCGGACTTTTTCATTTCCCGGGAAAGTGGGAATAACTTTTCGGTTTTTAACGTTTATAAACACATGTCAAAAAAATAATACAATTTCAGTTCCCGGGCGTAATTGTTGTAAAGTTTTAGCTATAGTTCTACCATCGCATTCATAAAGTGAATAACGACATGCATCGAGGAATGTGTACGCAACATAACAGAATTAAGGAGAGAAAAACTAATGTCTTATATGTATATGATTTTTATAAACCAAAAAGAGTCAACTGATTCGTAACAGAACAGAAAGTAAAACAAATTCTGCCCTTAGGCTTATACCCACACAATCCAAAAAGCCACCTGCCTTAGTTGGGTCACAGTTAAAAAACGGCTATAGCTCTTAAAAGTATCGAAACCCGATAATCGTAAATAAGAATCGATGTATCGATATATAGGTTTTTGAAATATCGGCGATATATATCGATATTTATTTTCTCAAATATCGATATTTCGATATATCGATATTTTTTGCCCATCCCTAGTCGGCATACTAATACACTTACTTTGAAATTTTCAAGTGTCTATATATAATTGTCTGTCATATTACATTAGTAGCAGTCTCCACTAGTCATGAACTTGGTATGGGCATCATGTCGGACATCGCAAATGGCTAATGGAGACCGCACATGTCCAACTTTCGTACATGGTCTGACATGGATGCCCGAACATATGTATGAGCAATAATGGTCGCCATGAGATTCTCAGTCCGCAATCATTTGCAATAGCAAGAAAAGAGATAGAACAAAATTGGTATATAGCCATCTTTATTGCACTAGCGCAAAATACTTTGATATGTCTGAACATGGACATCGCACGTATTCACCACAATAAAGAAGTTGCTCACAGTTGCTCTGCCGGCGTCATGTTCATGTCATGTCCAAGTCGATGGCTATTGTAGACGTAGTGTTAGGAGTTCAACATGTTTCGTTCCTCGTATTACAACACCCTTTAATTTTTAGCTGTCATATATGTATATGTTATGTTAGCAGCCCAAGTTATATATATTCTGTGATAATTTCAGGGCCTACGGCGACCTGTGACAGACAAACGGACGGACGTATATCGTACCGAAAACAAAAAGGTTCCTTTTCATCTTTGGTGTAAGGAACCCCAAAAATATCTTGCTTTATCCTTTTGGCTCCAGTTTCTATTAAATTTTTTTAAAAAGATGCAGCCAAGCGATTAAAACCCCGAACTACTCGCTACAATTACAAATCAAGCCTGCTTCGTTATACATATTAGAGATCGACCGAAGGCGTTTTTTTTGGCCGAAGCCGAAGCCGAACTTCGGCCAAAACCGAAGCCGAAGCCGAATGTTTTAAATTTTAAAAATGATACTTGTTTTATATGAATTAAGAAAAAATTTTGCTTTTTTGAGATCACTGAAATAGCTGTAATATCTATTGGATACATAACAAGAAAAATAAAACTATTTTGCAATTTCTAGATTGCTTTTTCATATGATCACTCACAAGAACGTCCAAGTAAAAGAAAATAGAAAGCAACAGGGTTGTATTTCAAAGCAACCCTTTCAAAACGTTAAACACAATAGAAACTGTCGGCGAGCAACGACCAAAAATAATGTTATTTTTCAAGCTTGGAATGAAAAATATTCGGCTTCGGCTAATCGGCCGATTTTTGCCATAGGCCGAATGTTGGGCGATTACCAATTTTTGGCCGAAGGCCGAAGCCGAAGCCGATTAATCGGTCGAACTCTAATACATATATACAACATCAAATAAACCCTGTCTTGTCATTGTTTAAATAACCGTTTCAATATTCAAAAATACGATATTAATCAATAAAACTGAAACTTGGGCCAATGAAAATCAATATAAATTAATTAAAATTAAATTAAAATAAAAAATTTATCACAACCGTTAAACACACACATAAGCAGGCACATACACATACACACACACGTGTGTATGACACGCAGTCACACTCACACACACATACACATACAAGCAATTTCAATTATCTTTTGCAACTTGTTTGTGGTCCTTCCACTCAGATTTTAAGTCGTTGTTGTTGTTATTGTTGTTGTTGTTGTTGTTCCAGGCACTTTGCTTGCAAAAAATCAATAACTTTTCGTTCAGTTAAAGTTCTTTTTTTGCTGCAACCAGCAAGTCGCTAATAAAATCTCTCGCAATAAATATCAATAAATTTAAGTGTATATATTGAAATTAATTTTAGCCATCGAATGTTTGCAAACTTCGCCATGGTGTTGGCACTTTAAGAAAGCGTCAACAGCCCCATGAAATTGATATTGATATTGATGTGCGATCAATAAGGAAAGAGGTTTTTTTTTATTGTTTGTTAAAAATTTCCTTTTTTGTTATGAATTCTTTAATAAAACTTAATATCTACATTTTGGTAGATTGCAAGTAATTGAGAAATTCAATAAAAAGCTTTTAAATTTTAAATTAAAAAAAAACGCAAGATAAATACATAAATAAAAGCAATTAAATATTTAGTGCAAAAGCCTTCTAAATAAATTTGCTGAAGTTTAAAGTTTGCTGTAGAGAAAATGATGGCCTTGAATATCGAAAGAAAGAGTTTAAATGGAATTACTTTAAAATGCTTTAAGCGGTTGTCAGACACTTCAATCCTCAGCTTCAATATATGTACGTAGTATGTTTTGTCCTGGCTGTGCAATTGAAAAGGACTGAAAATATTGAATGATCATGCATGAATGGTGGTGATCAAGCGTCGTGATTCGCGCCAAGCCACGTGAGCGCATAGCTGTTAAGTAATGATTAGTAATCGTAATGATTACTAATTTGATTACTTTTTTTTAAAGGTAAAGTAATGATTAAATTACGATTATATTCAGTTTCGCACGATTACTAATTGAGTACGATTACTAATAATGGAAAAGTAATCTGAATTACTTAAAATTACTGAAAATAATCAAAAAGAATCAAAAGTAATCAAAAAATAATCCAATTACTTCTAAGGATTACTTAGGATTCTTTTTGATTATTTATTAAGAATCAAAAGTAATCTTTGAAAGTAGTCGGATTACTTTTGATTCTTTTCAATTATTTTTAGTAATTTTAAGTAATTAAGACTACTTTTCGATTATTAGTAATCGTTATTAATTATTTATCAGCAATTCTTTTGAAGGAAATTATATAATCATTACAATTCTTTTTAAAATGTAATCTAATTGATTACTCATCGTAATCTAACAGCTCTGGCATATAGATATCCCTCCTTTATTGCAACATAGACATATATCAAAAAATACCTTTTTGGAATTAACAATGCAGAAAAAATCTTTATATCATATTTAAACTTGTATACAAATTTCTTGAGGAAAGAAAATATTTTTATATTTTCATTGTCTTAGATAAAATTGGAAAACTTAAAACATATTTCTGCAAAACTATGTAGCTTTTTTTGAGTTATGCCTTTGTTGCTTTAAAAGAGCGATATATACATTTATATTTACATACAACATACATACATACATACATACATTACGTCCAGCAGAAGATGACCACAAAACAAACAATATAAAATGCATACAATGAAAGATAATTCTTCAGCAAAGATCTTTCTGAAATTCTTAAATAGTTAAACAGCCAATCAGGCATTCATCCGTCATTATAATGTTTGCATTAAATGAAACTGTCAAACAGACATCACATGTCATTTAACTTAAAAGTCAATAGACATGTAAACAATGACAACATAATGTTTGAAATAAATTATCCCTTTTTGTTGCTTTAATCTGGCTCCATCTCTTTCTCTCTCTCTCTCTCTCTCCCGCTCACTCACTGGCATTCTTGCTTGAATGACCCAAAGAATGAATAGATTTTTTTTTGTTGAAGAAGAACTCTTACATTTCATTTAACAAGATCTTAAATAAAGTTGCTATTGTAATTATTTTAGTTGTTGATGTTGTTTTCTAAACAATTTTGACAAGTCAATGACAATTCCAAGAAGATAAACTTATATTTGCCTACATACAAATAAAAAAAATAGGTCATTATGCATTTTAGAATGTTCATTTGGGAAGAAAATGTCACCCGCATTCTTTTGTTCTTTCTTTTAAGCAAAAAAAAACTTTTATTTTTATTTAAGTTTTTATTTACTTTCTGCAATGATTTAATTTTGAATAACTTGAAAAAAAAAGATAACATTTAATGCAAAAGAAAGCATGATGCTTTTGAAGTCAAATCTCTTGGTTTAAAAGCTTAACAAGAAAGTTTACTTTTTGTTTTTTTTTCTTGTCCCACTTCATTTCAGCAACAGCAACATTTTCCTTTATTGCGACTAGTTTTTGACAAGGCCAGTTAAACAATTTTGTTTTTGTTTTAGTGTGACAGCCAAGTTTTTATGTTTTTTGCTTGTCATTAATGTCATTAATTCATTGTTTTTAATATTTTGTAAATACTTAAATTTTTTTTGGGTTTCGCTTGAGTCAGCCGGAGTCGGAGGTACTGAATGATGTTTACGGAAATATGATTTGATTTTGTGCGAAATTCCATGCAATTCATCAAACAATTTAATTAAGTTATGCATGACTTATTCTTTGTTGTTTGCTGATCAAATTTATTTTGGCAGATCATGTGATGTAACACCATTAAATTACTTTCTATATAAAGTTATTGTGAGTCGCAATTCTACTTTAATAAGCCTACATTTCATTTGTGAGATGTTTCTATATATTGTCGAAAATTCGAAGTCGAGTTCGAATTTTCGAACTTAATCAAAACTTACTTTAATGTACATATCTTTATTTTCCTTAAATGCAGTTAAAATATTTAAAACCAACTAGACATTTATACATATGACGATTTTGTGAAAAGTTATGCACCTTAAGTCACTTCTTGGTCACATGATATTTTCAAGTGAATTAACACCATTAAATTACTTTCTATGGTGTATTTAGAGTCGGAATTCTACTTTAATAAGCCTACACTTAACTTACGAGATGATTATACTTATTTTCGAAAATTCGAGCTCAACTTCGAATTTTCGAACTTAATCAAACTTTTATTGAATTTCTTTTGTTTTCTTAAAATAAAGTTAAAACATTAAAAACCGAATAGATATTCACAGATACTAACGTATATGTACACAAAATGTGATTTGATATCGAAAAAATTCATATACCACATCCACTTCTTTGCCACATAATATTTTCAAGTATGCTAATAAAATATCTATCTGTTCGCTGATCATGTGATCTAACACCATTAAATTACTCTCTATGGAGTTATTTAGAGTCGGAATTCTCCTTTAATAAGTCTACAACTTACTTGTGATATGTTTTTACTTATTTTCGAAAATTCGAACATAACTTAAAATTTTCGAACACAATCAAAACTTTGCTTAAATTTGTGCTATTTTCTTTAAATGAAGTTAAATTATTAAAAACCGACTAGATATGCATATACATACATACATACATACATATGTACATGAATTGTTATATGATCTCGTGAAAATCAACATACCACAATCACTTCCTGGGGTAACATCCGTGATCGTATCGACAATCGTACGAAGACAAATTATATAAGCTGAATGGGATTTCAGTACGTTCACGTACTTCATCAATCCGAAAATAGTGTTTTTATGTGATGATTTGTACGTTCACGGATGTGACGATTCGACCCCAGGTCGCATTATACTTTCAAGTTTGCTGATAAATCAGTTCTCTGATTTAACACCGTGAAATTAGTTTCTATGAAGTATTTAGAGTTGGAATTTTACTTTGACAAGCCTTCAATTAGCTTATGAGCAGTTTTTACTTATTTTCAAAAATTCGAACTCAACTTCGAATTTTCGAACTTTATCAAAACTTGGTTTAATTTTTGTTGTCTTCTTTAAATTAAGTTAAAATATAAAAAATAAATAAAATATATTCTGATATCAATCACAAAGAGGGCTACAATGGAATTTTTGTTTTGGCGAAATTATGTAAGATACATATTTACAATGGGTTGATATGTCCTTTTCTTGTATCAAGTGAAAATTGCAAAATATTTAGTTGACTTCCTTTAGTGTCATATATGTACATACATACATATATACATATCGAGTTTTTTGTATATTGCAATACAAGAACATCTAATGTATCGAAAAATGCTAAAATCTCGAATTCAAAAAAGTAATGAATTGTATATTAAGGTAACAATATGTAGTCATTTAGAGTTGAAGTTATACATATCTGGGCTTATACATATATAATAGCTAATTAAACCTTTTCACTTATTTTCGAAAATTCGAACTTAACTTCGACTTTTTGCTTTGAAAGAAGCGTAAAATTGTTGGTGAGAGGAAAATAATAAGAAGAAGCATGCAGTACAAGCTTTAGCGCACCCCTGTGGCTAAGTAGCAGCGATGCTATCGTCTCAGTACAGAGGTCGTGGGTTCGATTCCCACCATAGACCTTGGGTATTTTCTTCAGACAAGCTAATCGCCTTGCGGGTGGAGTTTGTTAAAAAAAATATACTTAGAAATGAGCTTTTGCTTTCTAATTCGCAGTAGTGAACATGAATTTTTTGTAAAGTTTTAAGCTTTTATTAAGCTTTAACGTGTTTTTATTAAAATTTTGCTAACACATTTTAGTTGTTGTTCATAACAGCCTGTAAGTAACAGACTTTCGACCATCAAGAGCAGCTACGTCCAAGCCATATGTACAATGTGCAAAGTTTTACAAAAGAGCTTTTGTGCTTTCACACCGAAGATAGTACAACAACACAACAAACAAAAATATGCTCGCTCTTACTTTGCAAAGAAACAAGAACAAATTTAAGAGTTTTCAAAGCTCAAATGCAAATAGCAGTGTATGTGTGTTTGGACGAAGCTGATCTGGATTCTAGAGGCATACAGGAGTCTCCTCCAATACTCTTTTTCTTCCCATATCCTACGATTTTTGAAAAAAAAAATTACCAGAAATGTTGTTGGATGTATTGAAGGTTATATCTGGTTCATATTGCTTAAAAAAATGTGGTATCAAGTCCATTTTCATATTGCTTAAAAAAATGTGGTATCAAGTCCATTTTGTGAGAAAAAAATCAAACTTTTATTATTTAACAGAGGTCTACTTTTTGTTAACAGAGCTCTATTGAACACAAATCTTTGTGTCTAGGGTTATACATTTTTTAACTTCACACCGTGACTTAAGGGGTATTTCATGAAATTTTTTTAATTCCCTTATATGTTTCTGAAACCGAATTCGACAGCTTGCCTTTGTTTTTACGTACTTTACTGAAAGCAATTAACTCGTTTTTGTTTTAATTTCCTTGAGTACGAATTCTTAAATTTTTTTTTTTGCAACCCCCCACTTGAATTCATCAAGTTCACAAAGAACATTTTAAATTCGCCATTCATTAATTTCACGCACTTTATTTATAGCAAAAATAAATAAAGAACAAACAAATGAAATACATTTTGAATTTAAATTGAAACCCGTGACTCAATAAAAATTTGTTTATGCAGAATTTTAACGCTGGTTAGAAAATGACGAGCGAGACAGGGGTAAAATAATTTATTATTATTTTTTTTTTAAATAGAAACATACAGGGAGTGTTAATAATTGTCCGAAAAAGAACAAAAAAATATTTCAACATATGGGCAAAAGTACACAAAGGCTAAGGCGCGGACAGCAGACAGGCCAGAGAAAAAAAAGAGAGATGGGATTTTAAAGCAATTTAAACAGTTCAACAGAATGTGTGAATGAATGACTGACTGACTAAAAATGTATGATGGATGTATCACAAATGCACTTGAATTGATGTGCGAGCAGAAAATTGCACACTCATGGACGGAGGGGTCGCTGCGTCCAAAAATGTGTTCCCGTCTACACAATTAATTTTTTTTTTTTTAATTTTTCTTATGGAACAGATTTTCTAGGTTTTCGCCAACAATTTGCTTTAATTGAAAATTACCAACTAATTGTATTAGTTTTGCTAACAGATGATAGTAATTTGTCAAATGTTAAAGAAGATTTTTGGATTATATTTTATTTGCAAAAAATTTAATGGTCTTAGAAGTTTATCAAATTCTCTTAATCCCACCAAATCTCTGGCAAATAAAAACAAAAAATCAAAGTTTACTGTGAGCAGGAAGGAACTAAAAGAATTTGCAAAATAGTTAACAGGGGTGGAAATGTGTTTTTAGCAAAAGCGTATATTTAGCTGTTAATATTTGCCAAGAAATTAGTCTTGATGTGTTGAAAACATCATTTATTTGTTTATTCACTTCCATCCCCTGCTCCTCCTCCTCCTCCTACTCCTCGTATTCGATATTTTGTGACCTTTCATTGAGGCCATGTTTTCCTTTTTACACATGTTTCTTAATTTAGACCAGCTAAAGCTAATAAAATTGGTATCCTTTTGGCTCTCCAATGCATTCGTATCTAAAACGGCAAACACACCCACCCACACACACACACACGCATACACTGGCACTCACTATTACCCAGCTAGCCTTTTCTTTCAATTGCAAAAGAGTCTATTGTGAATCGCAGACGAGCTCATATTTTAATCGTGGCATATGCTTCGCACGGGAGAAACTTTTATCGAAGACGTTTCGCGACAAGAGCCGCAGAAAGCGCTTTCATTGGTCGTAGATGCAATATTTGAGATTTATCTAGAGATTATCATACAACTCTTCTTTGAAGAACAAATTAAATTTTTTAGTACTTATTAATAAAAAATTTTCTTCTATCGCTTCTACACAGAGAAAACAGTGCCTACTAAATACCTCATAAAATAGAACAAAAGTAATAAGAAATCTCTATGTTTTTTTTAATAAGGAAATCTTATTAACTTCATAGAGAAAACCTTTTTAAAAAAATCAAGAAGAAATCTTGTAGTTTTTTTGTGGTTATCTTATTGATTTTTTCAATAAAAAAAATTGCATCTTTACTCTCTGAACTTATGTATTTTCATTTAAATTCTATTCTATATACATATGTATGTATGTATGTGGTGTATATTGTAGATGTTATTTATTTATACATACATAGATACACATTATGTTATATTCCTAACTAACTTACTCACCAAGTATTGAACCAGCAAACTTCTACCTGATAGACAAGCACTCTGACCAATATGCTAACAAGCAGCCTGAATAACCATTGAAATTATTGTGCAAACATTCTTATGCAAAAATTAAAAAGATCATGAAAAAAATTGTCTGTATGTCTATTTATAGAAACAAAATAACAAGACACCTCATAAAATCAAGAAGATTTCCTTATTAAAAAAATCAATAAGATGCTTTACACATAATCATATAGGAACTTACTAAAATCAAGAAGAAAACCTTATTGAAACAATCAATAAGATAGCCTAATAAAATCAATAAGAAATCCCTATAGTTTACAATTTATAAGAAAACCTAATATAATCAAGAAGTTTTTCTCTATGGATTATTTTTTTTTTTGGTGCCAAAAATAACGGAAATTGAGTAAAAAAAGTTGTGAATAATAAGATTTCTTCTTGATTTTATGTGGTTTTCTTCTTGATAAAATTAATAAGATTTACCACATAAAAACAATAAGGAATCTCCATGAAAAAATATTCGCTTCTTTCTGCTGGGATACCCCTTAGCCTAAAAACGTTTTATAGAGAAAATCTTATTGATTCTATGAAGCAGTTTTGTCTCTGTGTATCTTGGGCGTGCACAAAATGGTGCTGCAAGAACTTTGAATGGCAAAGATCTATGAAAGATTCAATTATATAAAAGAATTAGATTATTTTAAAAGCTTCTTACGTACCTCCAATAATTTAATAAATATTTGATGTAAGATACCAAACACATTAATACATCTTTAATTACTCGTACGAGTATTATAAAAATAAAAACATGCAATGAATCAAACAACTGAAGAGATTCTTAATCAAAATTCAAATGAAAGCATCAAAGAAGAAATGAAGTAATAGAATAAGAATCTATAACAGTACGAGTAAATATGAAAATAAAAAAGAACAAAAATATTTTAGATAAATGTATCGTCGATTAAACATTGCAAGATTTATAAGAGAGCGTTAAAAAGAAATGCTTTATCAGCACTCTCGAAATAATCAGCAAAAGATTCGTTTAGGAGTTGTATATTAAACACCTTCGCCTATTAAACAGCTCTTGGCTAGCTGGGTGGCCTTGAATAAAAACTCTCCCTGTTAGATGTTTCTTGGCAGCAGGGGATGGATGTTGCACCTCTTGAAAGTAACACTTGCTTCTTTTTTTTATTGCTCCAGGGGATGTTGGTTGTTGTACACAATTTTTGGTTTAAATATTTATTTTTCTCGTAATGTTCCGATACACACCCACATATGTTTAGATGAAGCGAAATTTTTTTTACACAAATATATTTAGAAGAAAAAAGTCACCCTTCTATTTGATTGTTATTAAAAGACTTGATGACCTGACCCTTGAAAGCCTTAACCAAAATATTGCCAAAATAAGGGCCGCGGAAAACAATGGTTTTGTGTGCTAAGCCACAATAATAGAACGTAAATTTTACCAAGAAATCCTAATAAAGTATTTTTACAAATTACTACTTTTATCACTAAATGAAAATTCAACATTTTTAAATTTAGTGTTTGTTAAATTTCTCCAGCATAACGAAAATTATGGGACATTTAAACCTGCACGAAATCTAGTAAATTTTCAATTGAAATCTTTATCAAAATCTGTACCGTTTTCACCCAACTAGGTTTCGTATCCAAAACAAAAACCATTCACTGAAAATGTTCCTAAGCTACAACCCAACAACCGCAATATAGCTAATTCACAAACCTTTTAAAGTAGAGCGGCTTATTTTTTTAGTACAATTTTGAAAAAAAAATCATTGTTGCAACACTAAGGTTCAAATTTAAAGTCTATATTTAACTAAGGGCCATGGTTTAACTAACGATTTTTGTAATCAATTTCATTGGTTAAACCATCTTCATTAGTTAACTAAAGACTGTGCATTTGAGCCTAAGACTACTTACTATAAGTGCTAATAGATTTTAAGTAATGGGTGGGGGGGGGGTGGCGTTGGCTGAAGTAGTTAGCACATTGACTACAAAACCAAAGGTCCTGGGTTCAAGCCCTGTATCCACCAGTCAATAAATAACAACACCACGCATTTATCTGATGTGCCTTAGTGTCTCTTTGTATTAGTTTTTGTTGGAAAGGGTTCAACTTTGTTATAAAAGTGATAAGATAAGTGTTTTATAAAAGTGATAAGATTGCTTTGTAACTTTTTATAAAAAAGCTTTTTATATTAAAATAATTTATATATTTACAGCTTTTACGTCTTAAAGCTCTTTAAAATTCTTTAAATTTTGTATCCCAAATACACAGCGATTTTACGGGGCTCTTAATAGAACAAAAATTAGAAAAATAAATTATCATAAACTTACCGGCTTGTGCTAATAATGGCAACATTATAAATGCCAACAAAATTGGCAAATATATTTCGAGCCCCATGGGACTCGAACGTTTTCTTGTCATCTTCTTGTTGAAACCTGCAAAAGAAATATAAACAAAAATTAGTAAATTTTATGCCCACATTAGCAGCAGAATATAAGGATGTTATTAAAAACCAATAAAAAATGTTTTTTTTCTGAATTCAAGTTTCCTTACACAAAAGGACACGTGTCACAGGACTACAATAAAAGGTCACGTGTTTTATATTAAAGTTATTAAGGGCTAAATAAAAGTGAATGTGATTTTTTTCGCTTGTTATTTATATAGTTGTCATTGTCGTCAAAAGCAAAAGCAACAATTGAGCCATTTGCCAATTTGACAGCTGCAGTTTTATTTTTTCAGACATAAACATTTTAAGAAAATAATTAATTTATTTCATAAATGTCTATTTTAAGGACAATTAAAGTAAATTCTTAATAAATTTACATGCCGGGCACATACATACATTTTTCATTGTTATTCACATCAAATGAACTTTAATTTATTAGAATTTGTTTTGTTAAATTTTTTTAACCTTAAGAGCTGTATTATAGAACAAGTTTTATGAGCAGAGTGAAATAAAAAACAATTGTAATTGACTAGAAAAATTTTACAGAAATTCAATTTAGCCACACAAATCGTCAAGAAAGTTATTTATCGCCAAAAATAAATCGCAATACTGCCAAGTCAAAAATTTAGACGCCAAACAAGTTGAAAAATCGCCACGTTCGGCGAGAAATCGCCATATCTGACAACCCTGGGTTAGTAAAGATTTCGCAAGAGCGAGGGTGGGAAAAGAAAGAGACAGACACAAAGAGATTAAAAGATACAATGAGATTAACTAATACAATGAGATAAACAAATACATTAAACAAGACAAGACTAGACAAGACTAGACAAGACTAGACAAGACTAGACAAGACTAGACAAGACTAGACAAGACTAGACAAGACTAGACAAGACTAGACAAGACTAGACAAGACTAGACAAGACTAGACAAGACTAGACAAGACTAGACAAGACTAGACAAGACTAGACAAGACTAGACAAGACTAGACAAGACTAGACAAGACTAGACAAGACTACAAGACTAGACAAGACTAGACAAGACTAGACAAGACTAGACAAGACTAGACAAGACTAGACAAGACTAGACAAGACTAAACAAGACTAGACAAGACTAGACAAGACTAGCCAAGACTAGACAAGACTAGACAATACTAGACAAGACTTGACAAGACTAGACAAGACTAGAGAAGACTCGAGAAGACTAGACAAGACTAGACAAGACTAGACAAGCCTAGACAAGACTAGATAAGACAAGACAACACAACAAGAAAGACACAAACAATGCGAATTCATACCAGGTGGTCGCAATTTATAACTCTGCTTATTCGCCTTTTAAATTTGCTAGTGTAGAATTTCCTGCTCTCAGAAATTCGTACAAGAGATATTAAGAGCTGGACATCATTTCTTGAATCTAGAGTCTAGATTCTAGGCCAACTGGTGTCAATTCGCCTTGAACACCAACGCAAAAATTAAGAGGGAAAGAGAAAGAGAGTGACAAGAAATGCAAAGGGAATATATACTCAAGATAACACTGAATATGGTTTACAACCGAAACCAGTTTGTTTCTCAACCAGATTTGATGTTGGATGACGGAAAATTGTTCCAACAGACGACGAGAGAATGAAGGATTCATAATATATTCAGCAAAAATGCCAACTCACAAATTGAATATGTTATAAGCTTTGCCATTTTGCGCTCGCAAATGAGCGAATAGAGAATATTAAATATCTGATTACGAAAAGCATTGCACAGTATTCGTATTATGCATCATGTAATGAATTTTGCACAGGCCCGTATTAATGTTTGAAAAGGCGGGGGGAGAGGGTATACTCAGTATAATTTAATATTACCTTTTTTGCACTTCTACTACTCAACCGATTCTGTTGAAACTGGTCACACAAGTTGAGGGCGCGCAGTGACAGGAACTCATGTTTGCAAAAGTCTACATCGCCACGCCCTCTAATATTTAATATATTACATTTTATGTATTTCCACCCGACCGATTCTAACTAAATTTTGCATGACCAGGGCGCTTTTATGATTACACGTACTTGCATTTAAAAATCTGGGCGAAGCCACGCCTATTGAAATTTAACATCATACTTCACATTCTTTTACCCAACCGACACATGTTGGACTCTTATAATCACATGAACTCTAATTTTGAAAAGTCCACCAGGCGATCTTAGAAATACCATCAGTGTTGCCAGATATTTTTTAAGTAATTTTGACAACTTCCATAAATAAAAATTTTATAAAATACATAAATAAACCGACCTTAAGCGACCCACCCACTGGCAATATAATTGTGCAATTTTTCGTTTTGTGCAATACTATTGCCAGTGTTTATGTTATATTCGAAGGTGGCACAATATTGGAAAATATCAAAAGACGTTTAATTTTTATTGAACAATCAAGACAATTGTGTAATGTAGTGGCAACATTGTTCAATGTTGTTTACTTTTTCAAAGTCAGGAAAGTTAAGCAATATTTTCTTTGAAAATATTGTGCCGTTTATTGTATACTAAAGGTCAAAACGACAATGTACAACGATATATGGGCATTTCTGCGAGAAATTCTACTTTGTCGCGTGCGATAGCAAGCAATTAACCTTGTATTTCTGAACAACGTGAATCGATTTTTCTTAAAATTTTACCTAACGTAGAGCTGCTGATGGGCTACACAAATATATAAAGAAGTAAAAAAAAAGTTTCGTTTTCCTTGAAAAATAAGCATATTAGCATGGTGTTGCACGCTACAAAAAGTTGACATTCCTGTGGAAATCCCCATATGCAATAATAATGTATAATGGATGGGCAGCTTTAAAGTTAAGCACTAAAAAGTTAAAATTAAAAGCTTTCTGAAGAAAACTTAAATAAAATAAAACATTATCAGTTGTTACCCATAGTGCTGTTCGATTGTTTTTTACTTCTTTATAAAATACAAATGCCATTACTTTACTGTCTCCATTAACATACATAACTTTCTTTCCTCAAAAAAAAAAAAAAAAAAAAATGTGAGTTATTACCTCTTCACCTGTATTTTTATTGCCTCTATTTTAATATTAGATACCAGCTACACCTTGCAACCTATTTAATTTTCCAATATTATTAAACTAAATATATATTTTTTTACAATTTTCTTCACCACAGACCTATTTCTTTGTAACATATCTCCTCTGTGCCATCTTTTAAGTGGGCCAATTTAATTGCATTTACACTTGCATGTGAAGAAAATAACAATAATAATATATAAGTAACGAACAATAATAAAAATTTTCTTTTATAGAATAGTTCATACATAGAGAGATAATGGGGAAATCTCTATGACCTAACCTCAACACTCACCAACATGATCAAATTGATCATTGCAATATGTATTTTCTTTATCTTCTATTTTTTTTCTTTCTTTTACATCTAGACAAGATTAATTCAATCATCATCAACATCAAAAGCTTCAATTTATAGAGAATATAAGTATGAAGATACGAGGGCGGTTCGGAAACTTCTTATCATAGCACAGAAAGCGCGGTATAAACAGAAAAAAGTTAAGTGTTTTTGAAACTTCCATCTCTGCTATGAACACATCTTAAATTTTGTTTCGATCTGGCAACTCCTTCATATAGAAACAGGTGTTCACAAAAGACGCATCCGCGATTTTTTAACAATGGAAAAATTAGAAATGCGTGGTGTCATTAAATATTTACATAAAAAAGGTTTATCGGGACAAGAAATTCATAATGATATGGTGAATGTGTTAGGTGAAAGTGCTCCTTCATATGCAACAGTAAAAAATTGGGTTGCTGAATTTAAACGTGGTCGTACAAGCATTAAAGATGAACCACGTAGTGGACGTCCGAAAACAGCAACAACAACAGAAATTGTAGCCAAAGTGCATGATATGGTATTAAATGATCGACGAATAAAAGTGCGTGAAATAGCTAATATCATGGGCATCTCAAATGATCGAGTCCATTTAATTTTGCATGAAGAACTACAGATGAAAAAGCTTTCTGCAAGATGGGTGCCGCATTTGTTAACAGTCGACCAAAAACGCATAAGAATGAACATTTGTCAAGCTTGTTTGGATCGTTTTAAGCGAAATAAAATGGATTTTAAGCGTCGTTTCATAACTGTTGATGAAACATGGATCCACCACTATACTCCACAGACAAAAGAACAATCCAAACAATGGACTGAAGCTGGAGGAAGTGCCCCAAAGAAGGCAAAAACAATTCAATCGGCTGGTAAGGTGATGGCAACGGTTTTTTGGGACTTCAAAGGTATTTTATTGATTCACTATCTGCAAAAGGGTAAAACAATGAATTCAGAGTACTATTGCAACCTTTTGGATCAATTAAATGTACAAATTCGAGAAAAACGTCCTGGCTTACAACACAAAAAAATAAATTTTCATCAAGACAACGCACCAGCGCACAAGAGTGTTTTAACAATGGCTAAAATCAACGAATTAAAGTACGAGTTGCTTGACCACCCACCTTATTCTCCTGATTTGGCTCCCAGTGACTTTTACCTGTTCCCAAATCTAAAAAAATTCCTTGTTGGCAAGCGTTTTACCTCAAATGAAGATGCAATTACAGTTGTAAACCACTATTTTGAAGACCTTGAGGAAAAATATTTTAATCAAGGGATAGAATTGCTAAAAAAGCGTTGGACTTAGTGTATTGAAGTTTCAGGAGATAATATTGAAAAATAAAAATATTTTTTGGAAAAACTAACTATTCTCTTTCATTGATAGGCTAAGAAGTTTCCGAACCGCCCTCGTATTGCTGGTATATTGTTTTTATTCGTATGTATGTACAAACTCGTATAAACTTTAAGCAAAATGCGTTAATTTGATTTTTGTGGCTAAAAGAAAATGGGATTTTGTTTTCCAATTTATTCATAATGCGTTTTTTTCCTGCTATAAAAGAAAATATTGTAAACATAGAGATGTTATTCTTACATTTCTTTTTGTATTTTAGTGTGGTATAGAGTAGATTTTATAGAACGATTAGCGGTTCAAAAAGCTAAGATGTAGGAAAATATTTATAGGCAATTTTCTTTTGTCTATTATTTTAAAATCTTCTCTTCCAATATGAAAATAATTTGTAATAATATTGCCGGAGATTTGTTTTCATAAACTATTGTACGAGTACATCAGCTATAATTTCATATGAGAATATGTTCGGAAGTTTTATTTGCAAAATGTTTGTTAAAAATAAATAAACGGTAAAAAGCTTTACCTAATTCTATAATAAGGAAATATTAATTTAATATTGAAATTCTTAAATGATTATTTCTTTCAAGAAGCTCTTAAGTTTCTAAGCAATATTTTCCAATCGCACGTCCAAACACACGTGCTCTGATATTTGCATTTGAGTTAAAAAGCTTTGAAAGCTCTTGGAATTTGTTCTAGTTCCTTGGCAAAGTAAGTAGCAAGCGCTGCTGTCGCTGAGATCTGGTTCGCTAATGTGCTCTCGTCTGTGTGAAAGCACAAAGCTCTAAAGCTCGCACGTTGTGCACATGGCTCGGAAGTAGCTGAACTAAATATACATACATATGTACAGCTTAAAATAATATGAAACATTAACGAAAGTCTAGTAATGTTGGAATTTCTTATTTCAATTTATTAATTTTCTGTATTTCTAAGAATTTCAATATAAATTTTATATTATATTGAAAATTATTGAATTGATGTGACGCCTTTTTATTTTTAACTTGTAGCTTTACCCTGAGTGTATGTATACTCAGTAAATCTCTTAAGCTGAAAATTATTGTTTTTCAATTAAAGCATTTTAAGCAGCCACAGCAGGATTCGTATTTTCGTACATTCAAAGTATATTTTATATCTATTCTGCTTGTAACGAGCGTCCGTAAGTTTAATTATTCTAGATTAAAGAAAATATTGAAATAAATTTAAAATGAATTAAAATTTCCTCCAGAGAGATTTCTAAGAGCTTCTAAGAGACTATATTTTAAAAAAGTTTTTATTGCAACCAAGATTCTTAAAAGCCTTAAAAAATATTTGTTTAGTAAGAGCCTTTAAGATTTAGTTGTTGGTAATCGGTTAAATGTTTTAAAAGCTTTCAATATAATGTTCTTTTTTTCAAAAGTTTCGTTTGAATTCGAATTCTCTCTGAAATATTTGTTTAAGAAAGCTTTTAAGCATTAAGCGAACAATGGCTTTTACAATGAAGCTTTCAGATTTGGGTGCATATTTTGCAACTGCCTTTAGGCAGCTAACAATTTAAAAAGCTTTTGGGAGAGTATATTTCATATATATTGCTTTAGCAATATATTTATTTGTTTATTTAAGCTTTTTGTGATTTTTAACTTTAAAATTTTTTAAAAGTTTTGAGGCAATATTTTTAAAATCATTTTTGTTGTTGTTAAAGCTCAAAAAAGCATTTCATCGGTTGGTTTCTGGTTTGCGGCACAGTATATTCAAAATACATTTTGTCTGTAGCAAAGCAGAAACCAACCGACGATTTGTCTAGTGGCGCTTTTCAGCTTTGTTTGCTTGTAAGCAGTGAAAATTTTTCGAACTTTTGTTTTTAAGCAGTGTTTGTGAGAATAAAAATTTTAAATTATAAAAACCCCTTGAAGCCAGTATTTTTTAAAAGCTTAAAGTAGCTGATATTTATTAAAAGCCTTAAAATTTTTTCCTTAATGCAACCTTTGTGCTTTTCTATCTGTTTGTTTTTAAATTGTTAAAATGCTTAAAAGTTTTTTAAAAATATATGCTTTTGTTGTAACTAAAATTTCTTAAAGTTCCAACATGTGTTTTTTTAGGATCTTGGAAACCATGAAAAGCTTTCGAGTTTCTGTTTGTCTGAAGAATTTGCTGCAATAAGAATTTTAGTTTATAAAAAGCTTAGAAGCGAATATTTTTTAAAAGCTTTTGTTGTAACTGAAATTTATAAAAGCTCTAAAAAGTATATATTTAATGCAGCTACGTCCGAACACACATACTATGATATTTGCATTTGCAAAATTAGAGCACTCATTATTGTCGCCGAGATCTAGTTGGCTGTTGTTCTCTCGTTGGTGTGAAAGCACAAAAAGCTCTTTATAAAAGTTTGCACATTGTGCATATGACTTGGCCGTAGCTGTTTTAAACAAATATTTTTAAAGCTTTTCTTGATACTGAAATTTCTTAAAGCTCAAAAAATGATTTAAGTAGTGGAGCTTTTGAGCTATGTTTACTTGTAAGCTGTGAAAAGCTTTTTAAGGCTTTAAAGCAAATATTTTTAACAGCTTTTATTGTAACTGAAATTTTTAAAGGTTCAAAACGCATTGGTTTATTTGTAAGCCGAGAAAAGATTTCGAGTTTATATTTTTCAAAAGTGTTAAAATTTTAACTAAGGAATACGCAGCTTTGTAGCCATAATAAATTATTTTAAAAGCTTTTATTGTTACCTAAAATATATTAAAAGCTGTAAGCAATATTTCCGTAATGTAAGCTTTGAGATTTGATTGTTTTTAAGCTTTAGGAAAGTTTTTCGGCTGAAGTTTTGCTTGTTGGTGAGCAACTAGAATTTTTAAAAGCTTTTAAGTTTTGAATAGCTTTTTTAACACGCTGCCTAGCTTACAAAAGTCAGCTAATTAAAGAAAACTTATACATACATGGAGTTAAGGTACGGAAGATTATTTTCATTCTTATAAACAGAATGGAAACTACATAATATGTATATTATATTCGCCATTAAATATATTGGATTAGAATGAAAGCACACGTTTATGCTCTTCTTTTGTTGTAGTATGTAAATATTTTACTTTCCATTTATGTAATGCTTTTGTTGTTGTGTTCCTAAATTGCTTTCTTTTAGGTTTAGTGAATCATTTTACGCTATGCCCTGAGTGGGGTTCAGTCATAGAAAATCTTGCAGTTGAAATATTTGTTTTTCAAATATTTTGCTCTCTTCTGTAAATTGAAAGTAAAGAAATTCTTTTGTGTTTCCTAGTTTTATGTTTTTTTTCAGACTTGAGTAAAACAAATTACTGTCCAAAATGCTGTGCCACAAACCTTTAATTTGAACTTTGCTGTGAAACCTGAAACATAAACTGTCACTAACAATTTCTCCAATAATAAATCATAAAGCAATTTTAGATAACACAGAATTGTTTTTATGTCAAAAAGGCTCGTATTTTCTTTTATATGATTTTTTCTTGCAATTTTTTTTATGAAGGTTTACAAGCAGATTAGCTTTTAGTAGTAGTTTCCTTTTCAAAGGGAAGGGGGGGGGGCTTTTATAGCAATAAAGTGAAATATATTACAATTTAATAAAGTCTCTAGGGATGCAACACGTGAGCATAGTCATACTATTAAGATGAAGTAACAGAGAGGGTGAGTGACTAGCCCTTAGAGTTCTTTTTTCTTTTAAGGATAAAATTGCAATACATACTGCTTTTTTAGCATTAAAAGTTAACTTAAAGATTTATGACAATGAAGTATTAAATATACAACAGAAATTTTAGCCCATTCCCTAGAGTTTTAGACTGAAAGCTTTTTTAAAGCTTTTAAAGCTCTGCAAAATGTTTGAAAATGTAGTGCAAGGAATGAAAATTTTATATACAATGTATGTTTTTTATCTTTTGACCATATTTATTAACTTAGTAATGGCTTTGAATTTATAAATGAATTTCCCATTTGTATTTTAGAGTTTAGAAATTTTTCTACAAGTGCAAGCAGGCAGCATTTAGCCATTGTGTGCTTGCAACAAACACATGCGACTATACAAAATAAAGTTAAAATAAAAAACATATAGAAAAATGCAAATATTTAGTTGTACATCTCGTCAATATCCAGCCAGCCATGGTGGTCCATTGAATATTCAATACTTGTCGAATAGAACATGCACAGACGACAATACGACAAAGTACATACGAGGGCGGTTCGGAAACTTCTTAGCCTATCAATGAAAGAGAATAGTTAGTTTTTCCAAAAAATATTTTTATTTTTCAATATTATCTCCTGAAACTTCAATACACTAAGTCCAACGCTTTTTTAGCAATTCTATCCCTTGATTAAAATATTTTTCCTCAAGGTCTTCAAAATAGTGGTTTACAACTGTAATTGCATCTTCATTTGAGGTAAAACGCTTGCCAACAAAGAATTTTTTTAGATTTGGGAACAGGTAAAAGTCACTGGGAGCCAAATCAGGAGAATAAGGTGGGTGGTCAAGCAACTCGTACTTTAATTCGTTGATTTTAGCCATTGTTAAAACACTCTTGTGCGCTGGTGCGTTGTCTTGATGAAAAATTATTTTTTTGTGTTGTAAGCCAGGACGTTTTTCTCGAATTTGTACATTAAATTGATCCAAAAGGTTGCAATAGTACTCTGAATTCATTGTTTTACCCTTTTGCAGATAGTGAATCAATAAAATACCTTTGAAGTCCCAAAAAACCGTTGCCATCACCTTACCAGCCGATTGAATTGTTTTTGCCTTCTTTGGGGCACTTCCTCCAGCTTCAGTCCATTGTTTGGATTGTTCTTTTGTCTCTGGAGTATAGTGGTGGATCGATGTCTCATCAACAGTTATGAAACGATGCTTAAAATCCATTTTATTTCGCTTAAAACGATCCAAACAAGCTTGAGAAATGTTCATTCTTATGCGTTTTTGGTCGACTGTTAACAAATGCGGCACCCATCTTGCAGAAAGCTTTTTCATCTGTAGTTCTTCATGCAAAATTAAATGGACTCGATCATTTGAGATGCCCATGATATTAGCTATTTCACGCACTTTTATTCGTCGATCATTTAATACCATATCGTGCACTTTGGCTACAATTTCTGTTGTTGTTGCTGTTTTTGGACGTCCACTACGTGGTTCATCTTCAATGCTTGTATGACCACGTTCAAGTTCAGCAACCCAATTTTTTACTGTTGCATATGAAGGAGCACTTTCACCTAACACATTCACCATATCATTATGAATTTCTTGTCCCGATAAACCTTTTTTATGTAAATATGTGGATGCGCCTTTTGTGAACACCTGTTTCTATATGAAGGAGTTGCCAGATCGAAACAAAGTTTAACATGTGTTCATAGCAGAGATGGAAGTTTCCAAAACACTTAACTTTTTTCTGTTTATACCGCGCTTTTTGTGCTAGACTAAGAAGTTTCCGAACCGCCCTCGTATGTATGTATGTACGTAGATATTGTTTGCCAGAAAACATTAATAATGAACAGAAAAATAGGACTACAACTGTTCCACTTAAAAAGGCAACTCTTGTCAAAATGTTGCTGACTTTTTGTTGTTTGCCAACAAATAGAAGAGTTAAAAACATGACAACACGCATGAGCATTGAATAAAATTACTATTCAAACAGCAAATTGTATGTTTTCTTGCTTCGGCTACAATAGCATCGATGAGAAATTGCCAATGAGGTTTTGTAAACTAAAATGTTAGGTTTATGAGGATTATAAAGGGCGCTACAAAATCGTTATGATGGAAAAAATGCGATAAATATCTTAATGTTGTAAGTGATTCTGTCGTATAAGCTCAAGCTCTATACATGATTATAGCGCCTTAATGGGCCTAGACCTGCATTGCAAAATTTAACTAATTCATTAACACAATTAGTTTTTGCCAAATCTTAATCTAGCTTCCTAGGGAAACACATATTTTTCATATCCACCCATATCGCTCAAATCTAATGGGTCACTTCATTGATCCGTAGCGCTCTGGGTTAATAGTGAAGTATTCCTTAGCATAACTTAATTGATAAGATATCGTGCGAGAAGCGACATAATTTTCGAACTTAATTTTTTGATGAAAACCGATTATCTGCAATCGGATAAATCATAGATTTTCGTAAAAAAAATCGATTTTTCAATAAATATGTCCCTTAAACTGTTTTGGCGGTTAGGGCTCCATATTTTTTATCAATAACGTGAATGGTTTAACACATAAACAACGTTCAGTAATTTTTTAAACGTCTACGAAAAAGAATAAAGTCTTAAATTTTTGCTTCAGAACACCTTCTCATTCCAAAAATTCTTTCTTGCTTGGAAAAGTAGGCAATACCACACCCATTTAAATATAATATGTATTTTTTTAATGTATATTTTACTTTCTATCCAAATGATTCCTATTAAATTTCTTACACACTTTCTGCTTTTTGAAATAATAAAATATGGTTTTTGAACATTGAAAAAAAGGGGCGGGCCACACCTATAAAAATATAATATGTTGTTTCACGTACTTCTACTTAAAGAAATCTTGGGAAACTTAGCACCATTCGTGTAGGCTTATAATTACACAATCTCTTATTTGAAAAATTAAGCGGGTGGGGCCACGCCCCTTACAATGTATGAAATTCGATATTTTACAGACTTTTTCATGGCCGATTCTCAAAAAATGTTCTACACACCTTGATCTTTTATGATGATATGATTTTGTAAGCAGTAAGGTGGGCGGGGTCACGCCCATTTCTTTATTGCTTGACAGGGTAAAAAAGTGGGCAAGACCACACCCATTTAAATTTGGTAATCACTTTCATATAATTCTCCCCAAACGATTCCACGAAATTTTACTCATTCACACCTTAAGCTTTTTGAAATGATTAAATATGTTTTTAAGGGGCGTGTCACGCCTACTAAAATTTAAAACATTATTTTACGTGTTTACGCAACTTACTACAAGCCTTTCAAGCTTATAATTACACTCTCTTGCATTTGTAAAAATGGGTGGGTGTTACGCCCCTTATACATTAATATAACATTTTACATACTTTTTCTTAGCCAATTATCACGAAACCTTGAATACATCTTTCAGCTTTTATAATGGCAAAATTTTTCAATTTGTATGAAGGTGGGCTGGACCACGCCCATTTAAATTTAAAATACAATTTCATGTAATTCCGCCAAACCGACTGCTATTAAAATTTTGTACACAGCTGGGATGCCTGCAATGACATGGTATGGAATGTAGAAAAGTGGGCGGGTCACGCCCCTTAGATTTAAATCCTATATTACACGTACTTTTGCTTAGCCGATTATTAAGAAACTTTACACATAAATTGGGCTTTTAGGATGACACGATCTTGCATTTATAAAATAGTGCGTGGCTACGCCCATTGAAATTTAAAATAAAATTTCACGTAACTCTACCAAAAATTGTCCACACAGATGGGATGCCTATTGGGACATGGTATGGCATGTAGAAAAGTAGGCTTTTAGGGTGGCACGATCTTGCATTTGTAAAATTGGGCGGGGCCACACCCATTTAAATTTAAAATACAATTTCACGTAATTCTACCAAACTGGCTCCTATTAAAATTATCCTCACAGATGGGATGCCTGTAGCGACATGATATGGCATGTAGAAAAGTGGGCGGATTACGCCCCTAACATTTAAAATTTATATTACAGGTACTTTTGCTAAGCCGATTGTCACGAAACTTTGTACATACTTTAGGCTTTTAAAATGGCACCATCTTGCATTTATAAAAGTGGGCGGGGTCACGCCCATTGAAATTTATGATACAATTTCACGTACTTCTGCCAAACTAACTTCTATTAAACCTTTGCACACAGCTGGGATGCATGCAATGACATGCTATGACATGTGGGAAAGTGGGCGGGTCACGCCCTTAACATTTAAATGCTACATATTACGTACTGTTACCTAAACGATTGTCAAGAAACTTTGCTCATACCTTGGGCTTTTACGATGACACCATCTTGCATTTATAAACTTTGGGGTGGCCACGCCCATTAACATTTATGATACAATTTCGGGTAACGACATGGTAGAGCATGTAGAAAAGTAAGCGGATTACGCCCTTTACATTTTAATGTCATGTTTTACGTATTTTTACCTAAACGGTTGTCCCGAAAGCTTTCACATGCTTTCTTTGGTTTTTAGGATAGCACAATCTTGTATTTAAAAAAGTATGAGGTTCCACGCCCATTATAATATAAGATAACATTTAGCGAAATTTAGGCAATTGATGGATCGAGACCTAAAACACATTTTTGGGAGTCTGTAATGACAGGATCTTGCTTGTAGAAGTTAAGGAGGAGCCACGCCCATTAAATCTTAAAATTAATAATATGCGATTAATTTTACCCAATAGGTTTTCTTGTGAAAGTAGGCCCAAAGCTGGGTTGTTTGTAAAGACACAGTAAAGGGCTGATACACACGCCCACTTAAACTTTTAAATAATACTTTATTTCTATCCAACCGATTCCAACGAAGCTTGATATACACCTGAAGCTTTTGTAATGACATGAACTTTGTTTTGAATGGAAAAGGTCCAGGCGATTCCTAAGCCATTTTTTTTATACAAAAATTCAGTTTTTGTAAGATCAAAATTTCTTATTTGTAGAAGGGGGCAGTAAAACGCCCATACAAAAATAATGTTAAATTGTTAGTAATTCTAGTGAACCTATTCCAATGAAAGTTTTGCACTCCTATAAGGTTTTTTATATACAAAGATTTGTTTGGCTAGAGAATGAGGAAGTGATCCAAGCAATTCTTGGATTCTAATTCCGCAGACAATATTTATTTCTCTTTGGAAGCGGAATTTATAAAGTAAGTTAAAAATAGCTTCAGCAAGGAGGAAGCGGCCAAGAGCAGAAAAATATTGCACTTAGACGCAGACTGCATTTAAACTATTTAATAAGAAAACTTAGAATTTATAAAGAAAAATCAATAAAAGGCACGTACAATTACTTTTTTCCATTTCTTTGGAAACTTTTTTTTTGGGAAACTCAATAATTCAATAGTTCAGTCATCATTACGGCCATAGATTCTTCTGCCTTTAAGAGTCAAACAAAATCGTTCCACTAACAGCAGAAGCCAAAGAAAAAAATATCAGCACGAAAAGACAATCTTTATTTGACTTTCTTTTAGTATTTTCGGAATTTTTTTTTTAAATTTTTTTCCTCTCTTTAATTTCATTTTTGGTCATGTGTTTTAGGAAAGTTTCGGTTCCATACCCCATAATCACGTGCCTGAATGTATATTTGTATTTCTAATTCCTTTGTTTTATATTTATGGGAAACAAAAACGAACATCATTTTCATTTTGTTGCTGCTGATTTTCATGTATCAATGTCTTACTTTCATTTAAATGCAAAAAAAGAAGAAAAAAAAAATAAACAGAAAACGACATTTTTTCATTTCAACTGTTGCCAGCAGAGATGAGGAAGGAAAGAAAACGCGTGTTCTTGCCAACTCCATAGAATCTCACAGATTTCTTTCTTCATTCACTTCATTATTTCTTTGAAAAATTATACTTTTATTTGTTGCTTAGCACAGAGTAGGGAAAAAAGGCAATTTTTTCTTCCAATTTTTGATGATGGCCATTGTTTTGATTGCTTTTGCAAATAAAATGATTTCATGCTTTTTGTTCATTTTGAATTTAATGAGTTGTAAAAATATTCCTCCTTCCTCGAGATTTCTCTTTCTCACTCACTCCTTAACTTAGATTGTTAGTAAAATTTGCACAAACAGGAATTTTAATTTTAATTGGCATTTTGAAGCTTCATAATTCAAGTGAGATTCACTTGAAAATGTATTAATATTTTATTTTACATATTAGAACAATAACCATGACATTTTCATTGAAATTGAAATTTAAATAATTTTTTTGATTTGTTTTTATCAACTTGAAAGTTGCGAAACAATGCCAGAAATCAGCTAATAAACTCTTAAAAATAATTAGTTGCTTTAAAACTAAAAAGCTTGCTGTTCTTATTCGAGCATTTTACTGAGATGATTAACACAGAAATCTAATATCCCTAATGCTCAAGTGATTACCGTAATCATTCAGTCTCTCAGACGGTAATCATTCAGTCTCTCAGAGAGCTGGGGATTGACCGAGGGATTTATCGGCTCATTGAAAATCTGCTTCTATGCAGAATCATCACTTCCACCATGGGAACAGCCACCATCACAAGGCAGGCCCACAGAGGTACACCTCAGGGTGGTGTGCTGTCACCACTACTGTGGAATGTGACAATCAACAATCTGCTTAGAAAATTGGAATCCTTGAGCATTAAAACCGTTGCATACGCAGATGATGTAGCGATAGCAATATCAGGATTTCACTTAGATACGATATCACAAAGGCTAGAAACAGCACTAAATGAGGTTAATGCTTGGTGCTCTAGTAGCGGCCTGAGTGTCAACCCGACCAAAACGGAACTAGTACTCTTCACCAGGAGATACAAAGTTCCACAATTCATTCCCCCGGCATTGAATGGTACTGCACTTACCATGTCGAAAAGTGCCAAATATCTAGGTGTTGTTCTAGATAGTAAACTCTCCTGGAGGGAAAATCTTCAGGTGAGGATAGAGAAAGCCGCTATGGCAATGTACATCTGTAGGAAAGCAATTGGCTCTACTTGGGGAATTAACCCCAAAGGAGTCGGTTGGATACTAGAGATGGTCATAAAACCTATCCTATTTTATGGGGTCTCGGTCTGGTGGAAAGCACTAGAATCGCGGGAAACCAGACCCGTATAGAAGGTATTCTACGCAAACCGGCACTTATGATAACAGGTGCCCTTACATCCACGCCGACAAAGGCACTCTTCGCTATGCTTTGTTGGCTTCCTGTGGACTTAATGGCTAGAAAACTGGCCCTACATACGGCCGTTAGGCTGAACGCAATAGGCGTATGGAACTATAGACCATGGGGTCACGCTAGCATCCTAAATACAGCAAACAATATACTTAAACCCATTGACTACTGCACTCCCAAACCCTACTTCAATAGGAATTTCAATATCTCTTTGACAGAAGGGTTCTCCCCAGTGGACAGAGCCGTGCAGGTTTTCACGGACGGCTCTATACGGAGGGGAAGAGTTGGAGGGGGGATATATACTCCAGAATTTGGAATTGAAATATCCTTCAGACTCCCGGACGAATGTAGCATATTACAGGCAGAAATATCCGCCATAAAAAAAGCAACACACTGGTTGAGTCAAAGCCATTGCAGGTGTATATTCTACATCATTACTTGTCCAAGAATGCCGCACAGTCCTGGATGAACTGGCGCAGCACTCAACCATCACACTGTACTGGGTGCGTGGACACGGAACTAATTCAGGCAATATAGTTGCGGATGAACTAGCAAAGAGAGGAACCCTACTCGGGAAAGTCGATATTGACAATCTCTGTGGGCTCCCTCTGTCGTCTTGCTGGAGACGCTTCGATACTGCCTTTCTTAATTTAGCTCAGGAAAGATGGCGCAATGAGCCTACCTGCGTTATATCGAGAACCCTTTGGCCTCGTCTAGATACTAAAAGAACCAAAAACCTCATTAGCTTTACCAGAAAGCATCTGAGGAATCTCCTGGCCACACCTACCAGCCACTGCACTTTCGGAACCCACGCTAAACGAATGGGTCTCCCGTATAATGACTACTGTTACAGCTGCAATGATGAGGAAGAGGAGGAAAGCATTTCGCATCTTCTCTGCTTCTGTCCTGCTTTGGAGGATCTCCGTCTGCACTTCCTTGGCAGAATATCCTTCAATAGCTTGTCCGAGTTATCGGAAATAGGACTTAGAAACCTAAGTCTATACATTAGGAGGAGCGGCTGGTATGGCCGCTAGCCTTCACGGCATGTGTATGTACTAGACCCTCTCCTTGTCCCACTTCTTCACCTCTTCTCTACTCTACTCTCTCTTATTGTACAAAAACTCTCCATCTATATCCTCTCCATCTATATTCTCCCTATACTTCCGGTCTCCCCCCTTATTCTTATACTTTCAACTTACAGGCAGCACAAAGGGATCATCGTATTGGACCCAAGTGAGCTAGACTCCTATATTTTCATTCTTCACTAGCAGCCTGCTAACCTAACCTAACCTAACGCTCAAGTGTCATATTCCCCCTCCCCCTCAAAGAAAAAACAATGGCAACGCCATTTTTTACATGCACCACAATTGAAGCGAAGCAGCGTATAACATTTTAAAAATATAATTATAATTGATCGAATTTTAAACTATATCACACTCCAAGTAGTTCTTCAAACACTGTTTCCCTCGCTTCCTTCCAGGCGGTTGTGGTCATTCTTCCTCAATTCCTTAATTTCACGAATCTATTACTTTTAATGCGACTTTCTAAAATAATGTTTCACAAATTTCTAATCTCCACCCAGTAAGCTCTCTCACATCGCAATTTACAATACGAGTATTGATGGTCAAAATATTCAATAAGATTCAGTTGCACTATGTAACTTTAATGGTCCTTCGAGCTATGTATTTCATTGCTACTGATTGTTCTCGAATTTTTCATAGGAAACAAATATTATTTTGCTGCTTTTGTACTCGTAAAAAAGTTATAATATTCTGAAAAAAAAAGAAATGTACATGTCGCCATTAAGAACTGTTTATGGTCCTTCGCATCTCATATCGTTTCAGAGCATCAGAGTTCACGAATTTATTATATAAAACAAATTGCATTCTGTTGTGTACTTCTGGTACACAAAATCTTTTTCGGCTGCCGTCAAGAGTTGAAAGAGCAAGTAACCGATTCTAAAATGTATGGTCCTTCGAGACCCATTATATAGTTATCAGCATTCACAACGAATCTGCTATAAAAGTGCAAAATATTCATAAATTCTTCACCTTGGTAGCGCCAAGTGAAAGCTAAAAGCTAACCTTTGATTGCAATTATTTGTGTGTGGTCCTTCGAGTCTTTTGTGAGTTCAATATAGAATGTGTATTCTATTATGCTACTGTTGCAATTATGGGCAATGAGATCTGCTTTAGTTAGACGCAGGAGAAACCAGTTGCCGAGTGCAATATCTCGTGGTCTTTCGAGCCACATTAGTGAGCCGCTTTCGATTTATGGTTTTTATGATAAAAAAAAAACAATTTAGACCTCAAAATACACTCTTACACCGATTTTAGACGATTGGGCGGGGCCACGCCCATGGAAATAAAACTTAATATTTTATGCGTTTGTACCCAAAACTTTCCTAAGAAGGTTGTACACACCCTGGCATAAAAAGAGTGAGTTTTATGTTTTATTTATCATCAGTGTTGCCAGACTGTAAAAATATGCACTAAAAAGTTGAAAATATAAATTGCTAGTCAACTGAAATTTAATTAGTTTCTATGTTATTTTGTATCTTGTATTGAATTTTTTTTTGCAAAAAAAAAACTGGAAATATCATCAGTGTTGCCGGACTGTAAAAATATGGTTTAAAAAGCTTAAAATATAAATTGCCATTCAGCTAAAATTTAATTAGAGTTTGTTTTATTTGTTAGTTGTTATTTGATTTTTTTGGCATAAAAAAACTTTTCTTTATGTGACCTAGTGTTGCCACATTGTAAAAATATGCATTAAAAAGTTGAAAATATAAACTGCCATTCATATGAAATTTAATTAGTTTTTATTTTATTTTATTTTTTATCTTTTATTGGATTTTTTTGGGCTTTATTTGATCTTGGAAATATCATCAGTGTTGCCAGACCTTAAAAATATGTTCTAAAAAGTTTGTTATATAAATTTTTATTTAACTAAAATTTGACTAGTTTTTGTTGTATACATACAGATTGGTTTTTTATATACAAATCGAGGGCCTTAAATGATCTTGGAAATATTGTCAGTGTTACCAGAATATATAAATGTGCACCAACAAGCTTAAAATATAAATCTCTATTTAACTGAAATTTAATTAGTTTTTATTTTATTTGTTAGTTTTTATTGGAATTTTTTTATAAGAAACTGGGTTTTATGTGATTTTGGAAATATTTTCATTGTTGCCAGATTGTAAAAATACGCAATAAAAAGTTGAAAATATTAATATCTATTTAACTAAAATTTAATTAGTTTCTATTTTATTTCTTTAGATTGTAATGGATTTTTTTTTGTTAAAAACTGGGCTTTATACAATCTTGGAAATATCAAAAGTGTTGCCAGACTGTAAAAATATGCTCTAAAAAGTTGAATATATAAATTGCTATTTAACTAAAATTTAATTAGATTTTAGTTGTTTTTTAACTTGTATTGATTTTTTGGTCATGGAAATGTCATCAGTGTTACCAGACTGTATAAATAAAAAAAAAAAATTATATGTAAATTTCTATTGAACTTAAATTTTATTGGTGCTTTATTGCATTTTCTTCGGAATTCGTTATTTATATTTATTTATATGCTGCTGTATCTATTTTAATTTGGTGAATAATCCATCCCATATTATAAAGTGAATTATATGAATTTTTTACACAACTTCTCAGTTTAACATACATATAATCAAATACTATTTATAACTTTAGGCTAATGTCTGTCTGTATTAGCTTCTTAAGTAGTTTGCAATTTTCAATTTAAAATAATTTTTTTTGGGATTTTTTCTTTTTCACCTGGTAAACTATTATTAATGATTATTATCCGCGTTTAAGTTAAGTTAAGTGAAAGAAAGAAAACTGGGCGTAGAAAGTCATACAAATTGCCAAACATTGCAAGGAGATTAAGAATATAATGCTGGCTGGTTGTAAGTAAAGCAGCGTATAAATTTTCACTCTTGTCAAAAGACGAAAGCGACACTTAAAGTTTTAAGACATTCGTTTCATTCTTTGGGTTTTCTATCAAGTTTTTTTCAGGGGCCAGATAAATTTTCTTTTTCTGCTGTTAAAGTTGAGCCAGTAAAAAATAAACAAACTGATGATGACATCAGTCATGCTTGCTGCTGATGTTTGAGCTAAGGCTGCTGTTGCTGCTGCCGGTGGAAATGATGATTTTATTAGGAAGAAAGATTGGGCTTAAAGGATGTTTACATTTAGCATGTCTAAAATGTTAAAAAGATTGTGGCAACGTTATATTAAATAAGTGGTGAAAAGTTTTTGTTTTATTAACATGTTTGTATATTTTTATTTTTTATTTTTTTTGTTAAATAAAAAAATTGCTGGCAATTATCTTGCCACATGTAGCAAGTTTTGCCTCTGTGGCTGACAGCCAGCCATTCAGTTTCTTACAATTTTGGTTTTACTCGTAGAATGTGTAAATATACAGTACAGCAAAAAAAAAAAGAGATTTTATGTGGCACTATAAATATAATTTCCTAAACAGCACAGAACCAGTGTTGTTCTAATCTTTTAACAAATGAAATGCTAAACAAAAATTTCTAAGAAATTATAAGATTGTCAAGCATTTGCTCATTAATTCTACATATTGGGCGTTGTTAGCGTTTTAAAGCATTTTTACGCATAATTGCTTTTCATTCATAATACCCATTATTGTCATCTGTTCAATAGCTGTGCTGCAAGAGTTGACTATTTGTGGTACGTAATTATTTTGTTGGATACGAGTATTTTCTATTTAACTACTTGTGGTTTAAAGACTTCAAAATATTTATTTATTATTTGGCTCTTTCTATTTGGGTTACCAACAACAAATAACCACATTTGGCTAATAAGTGTTTTTTGGGGTGAATGTGTTGCTTTCAAAAGCCGAAACTATAATTTTTTTTTTCTTCTTGGACTTAAATGAGGTTGTAATTATTATTGTTTGTTTGAAAAATTTTTTTTGTGGATTTGAAATATTGTACATTTGAGTAATATTTTTTTAATTAAGTGTACCATGAAGATGATTTGCAAGAACAAAAAAGAAAATAAGACAGAGGCAAATCATTGCCAAAATGTCAGTAGTCAAGAACTTCAAAGGCTTTTGATCAATAAACATACGTACATACATACATACATATATACATACGTGAATACACACATACATACATACATGCTTACATTCATATGTACCTCGTTAAGTGAGTGTTGAGTTTTTTTAAGATTTGTTTGTTTAAAAAAAGTTGTTTTTATAAGCTTTTATTTTTTGTTTAAAAAAATTAAAAACTGAATATAAATTAAACTATTTAGAACCAAATCTATTCTTTGCTTTGTAATTAAACCCGGTACTGTTATAATAAAAAAATTAAAATTTATATTAAAAAAACTAGTTAGAAAATTAATGATCGGTCATATCGTCGCCCTAGAATAGTTTTGCTCCACCGACCATTCTTAAAAAAAATGTGTGAGGTATGGTATATACATATTTAATAAACTTTCTAATAAACTGGTTTGTTTCAAAGATATTAAGCATTCATTTTGCTCCATATCCACTATTTATAGGTGTAATAAGTATTGTTTTGCTGTACGCGCCACTTTTCGGCGATTGCGTCAAATACAAAAACGTACGAAGTACGTTTGCTGTTAAGCATCATCACCCAGACGCAGCCGGCGATTACATGTTTTAATATAAACTTATTAAACACTAAAATAAAATAAAAATTAGTTATGCATGTTGGAGCATAACAGAAATCATTCAATTTCATTCTTTATATCGTGCTATAACCGCCAAAATAGCTTAAGCGACATAATTTTCGATTATTTGCGATCGTAAATAGTCGATTTTCGTCAAAAAAACGAAGTCCAAAAAATGTGTCGCTTAAGCTATTTTAGCGGTTATGGCTCAATATTAAATACACTTCAATTACTTGTTTTTCTTGTGTAAATACTTAAGCGGATCGATGGCTAAAACTATTACGGCGCCAGCTTCTTGGTCCATCGACTGATGTCTCTGAACACCAATGAAAAATTAATTTAAAAATTTAATTTTCGTCTCAACAACAAAATTATCAATACACAGCAATAAAGTATAGGTATGCAGCACAATAAGCTACTTTTTGAAAATAAATTAAAAAAAGTGGTGTATGCGGCACAAAACGTATTTTTTACTATGAGTTACAATAAAGTTATATTAACTTCTTACTTCATTCATGAAAGTTCACAAAAATTTTAATTTTTCTTCAAAACATGTGTAGGAAGCAGTGGTGCAAATACAAAAGAAATCAATCGGGTATATTTTGAGAATTTGAGAAAACTTTGTGTAAACCTTCTTTGTCGTTTTACTACACTACAACCTTGTGGCGTATGGGCCACGTTTTTAACTACGTAAAACGCGCTTTTTTTCGTCTTAGCGCGTTTAATAAAAAAGCGCTAACTTAGCGCGTTTTGGATAAAGTCAATAACATCATTTCAGTTAATTTTTTTTCTTTTTTTGTATAAATTTATCAATTTTCTAGTATCCAAAACTCTGATAAAAATTTGTTTAATTTCGTTAATGATTCAGCTGTTGCAAATAAAATTCCCTTGCCTGTGATTAGAATTAAAAACGCATTTTAATACTGTAAATGGCAAATATCTTTAAATTTCACAACTACAAATATGTAGTCGTACTCGTGACCAAAAAAATTTATATAACTTATCAAGCATCTATTATAGCTGAAGTACAAAAATCATTTGAATCCCAAGACTATACGACATTGTATACGAGTATGTTGTTACTCGTACAAAGTTAGTTAAAGAAAATTAAAATAAAAACTAAGAATTTCGATTATTTGGTGATTCTGATTCTGTATTAAATTATTTTAGTTATTTAGGATATAATTTCGAAGAAGCAATATTGCAAAATCTGAAAAAGAGTTGCTTAAAAAAGTACATTTACTAATACATACATCGACATTTATTAAAATTTAATTTAGCGCGCAGAAAAATAGCGCGTTTTGGCTATAAATAGTTGACAATGCTATAATTGTAACTCAGCGCGTTCTAGCGCGTTTTGAGAAGGTGAACAGCGTGTTTGGGTTGTAAATAATTGGCATCACTGTACACAATTGTAAGATGTAATGGTATAGGTTACCGACCACTGTTTTAAAACGATATCCAAACGAGAACTGGACTGATTAATTTAAATTCAGTAAAAGAACACTAGGACATTGAACAAAAAATATATAAAAATATTTTAATGGAATGGTCAACATTCGTGACATCGCAGGTGACATTCTGCGGAATTGCCCATATGTAGTGTCCATACGGAACCCTTCGTGTGCGAGTCAAAGGCACACTTTACTGTATTTATTTATTCTTCTACTTCCTTTTAACTTTCAAAACTGTCTATGGAAAAAATATCTACAAATTATATGTACATATCGTCATCACAAAGACCTAATAACCTATCTGCAAAAATTACAAAATTGGGGTTTTTATGGATTATTATTCCCTATATCATAACGCATATGTATGTGTGCAAAATTTTGAACATCTAATATTACAAATGACCAAGTTATTATCAGTTTTTGTAATGTAATTTTCGTTTCAATATTGCAAATAGTTTCAATTTTATAACGTTTTTTCCCTCTCCTGTAAACTTTTGAAAACTGCAGATAGGTTATTAGGTCTTTTTGATGACGATATGTATGTAAATTATTTCTTTTCAGAAGATTTTACTTCTAGCAACTCCACACAACAAAATACTCTTCCTGCACTGACTTTCTCTATGCTTCAATTCAAGAATTTTTTTCTTTTTGATTTTTTGCAAAAACAATGCAATAATAGATTTTGTACTTATGGATAAGTTTAATGGGCATAAGAACGTGTAGATTAAACATAATGCTAGTTCGAATTACATGCAGCCAATATCATCGATGTACTTGTCAATGTTTGTTTGCAAGTTAAAAATATAAACATACATTTGTTCATATTAACACAAAAAAATAAAAATAAATAAATAAAAGAAAAATGTTGTTGAATTTTTGTTTTTTGCGGAGCACAGAAAGATGAACACGCGAATAGGCAACATTGTTGCAACAAGGCATGTTTTGTTTCTTATCTTATTTTCATCTCCTCTGGCCTGGACAGCTGGGGACGGACGGCTAAAAAGGCAAGCACCAGCCAATAGATCTTTAACTTAAACATTTACGATCAAATCAGATAAAAAAAGCGCACACACATTTGTTTGTCGAATACAAGTACTTCATCATCATCTTTATTTACCGTTATCAAAATATCAGTAGTTGCCAGCTGTTTTTGTTTAGGATTTCAACACGCAACAATGGCAACACCTTGGACAGCATTAATTTAAAGAAAGGAAAAAACTGAACTAAAAAAATTTTAATAAAAAAAATCTAAATAAAAGCATTCAATGTCTAATAATGATTATTGCTTTTTTTAACCGACTTCAAAAAAAGAAGGAGGTTAACAATTCGTCTCTATTTTTTTTTTTTTTTAGGTGTGTAGGTCTATAACTCGGTGCATTTTAGACCGATTGTAAAAATTTTTTGTTGTCTGAGAGGGTATAGCTTCCCATTGGTCCCATTTGAAAAAAGTGGGCGGGTCACGCCCACAATTTTTTAAATTTGATTTAATGATCTTCTACTTTGATTGCTGCGAAACCTAGCAAACATCTTTGGTTCTTGAATTTAGAAAATTTTTAGGTTGAAAAAATGGGCGGGGCTACGCCCATTAAAATGTATTATAACATTACACGTGGTTCTACTTAACCGATTTTTACGAAACTCAGCACACACCTTGAACTCTAAAATAAACACAATTTTCTTTTAAAAAAATAGGCAGGGTTACGCCCATTCAAATTTTATATTATATTTCACAGGGTTCTATTTCACCGATTTTTACGAAACTTGGCACACACCCTAAGCTTTAATCAAGGCACAAAATTGCGTTCAAAAAAGTGGGCGGGGCACGCCTATTAAATTTTAGTATAATATTTCATGTGCTTGTATTTCACCAATATTGACGAAACTTGGCACACACCCTAAACTTTAATAAAGGCACAAAATTGCGTTCAAAAATGTGAGCGGGGCACGCCTATTAAATTTTAGTATAATATTTCATGTGCTTGTACTTAACCAATATTGACGAAACTTGGCACACACCTTGAACTCTTAAAAATACACAATCTTGTTTAAAAAAAAGGGGCGTAGCCACGCCCCATTAAATTTATTACTATATTTCACGTGTTTTTACTTAATCGATTTTTACAAAACTGGACCATATTTCTAAATAAGCACTAAAAAGCTAAAAATAAAACTTTTTAAAAAAAATTAAACCGACTTCAAAAATAAGCACTAAAAAGCTACAAATAATATAGATCTAGTTAAATAAAAGATTTTTATATATGTTACCTACAGTGCCGTTTGAAGTTGGTGCCAGTAATACTGGTACTAAGCACATAGGAACATGACCGGTAAAAAACTGCAAGTAATTTTTATGTACATATGTATGTGCTTAGTTACCAATGTTGCTGGCACCAACTTCAAACGGCACTGTAGGTAACATATATAAAAATCTTTTATTTAACTAGATCTATATTATTTGTAGCTTTTTAGTGCTTATTTTTGAAGTCGGTTTAATTTTTTTTTTTAAGTTTTATTTAAATACTGACTCACCGGTATACCCATTTATTTAAATTTTTTGTCATTATTATTGTGATTTAATGATCACTTGCACTAATTGTGCCAGACAGTTTTGCTGCAATTATTTGTGTAGTCTGCAGAGAGAGAGAGAGAGAGACACTTAAATAAATAAATATGAATATTAGTAAATTAGACTTCAAGCTATAGCAACAGAATATAATCCATATTTCTATCCATATTAATATTCTTCTTTTACCCTTTGGCCATTTGGCGGCAATAAAGAAAAAATTTATATGAAAACTACATAGTGAGAAAATATTTAAACTAGTGTCATTTCATAGCAAGAGTAGCAAAATTTTAACTCCCTAATCAAAATGATTGATGATGATTTTTCTATATGTAGACAATTTTATGGCAGTTTTATGTGATACTTCCCAGCTAGCATTTTGTATCACAATCGAATCTTTTCCGCATCAGCTTGACGGGAAAAATAACCGCATATGAGCTCATTTTTCGATCATAAATTATACTCCCGTTGTGATGGTACCCTACAGATGAATCATACTAAATAATCATTTATGATTTGCTGATTAATTTTTGAGCAATTTTCTGGTAGTATTAAATCATGAAATAACCTTTAGACGGTTTCTTTCCATTTTGCCCAGGTAGCATTTTGTATCATAATCCAATCGTTTCCGAATCAGCTTGACGGGAAAAATAACCGTATATGAGCTCATTTTTGGATCATAAATGATACTCCCGTTGTGAGAAAATGGTACCCTACAGATGAATCATACCAAACAATCAGTTATGATATGATTTGCTGATTATTTTTGAGCAATTTTCATATTAAATCATTTAAATCACCTTTTTGCGGTTTGCATGATGTTCCTCTATTTTCAAGAAATCATTATTTCATCATATAAATGAATCATAAGTGAATCCTCTTTCAATCGCCCAAGTGATAAAACACTTTTTAATCATCAAAAGCGATCTGTAGAGAATCATATAAGATATTTCTGCCAAAAATGATCACCCAAATGCTAGCTGGGTGTTCTTCTATTTTCAAGAAATCATTGTTTAATCATATAGATGAATCATAAGTGAATCCTTTTTCAATCACCTAAGTGATAAATCAGTTTTTAATCATCAAAGTGATCTCAGGAGAATCAAAAAGAGATTTATGCTGGGTTCCCAGCTAGCATTTTGTATCACAATCGAATCTTTTCCGAATCAGCTGGACGGGAAAAATAATTTTTCGATCATAAATGATAATCTCGTTGTGAGAAAATGGTACCCTACAGACGAATCATACCAAAGAATCATCTATGATACGATTTGATGATTCATTTTTGAGCAATTTTCTTGTAGTATTAAACCATTAAATCATCTTTTTGCGGTGTCTTTGCATTTTGTTTCTCTATTTTCAAGAAATTATGTTTTTTTTATCATATAGATGAATCATAAGCGAATCCTTCTTCGGTTACCCAAGTGATAAATCAGTTATTAATCATCAAAAGTGATCTGAGGAGAATCATATAAGAGATTTGTTTGTATCACAATCGAATCTTTTCCGAATCAGCTGGACGGGAAAAATAAACGCACATGAGCTCATTTTTCGATCATAAATGATAATCTCGTTGTGAGAAAATGGTACCCTACAGATGAAACATACCAAAGAATCATTCATTTGCTGATTAATTTTTGAGCAATTTTCTTGTAGTATTAAATCATCATCTTGGCATTTTGTTCCTCTATTTTCAAGAAATCATTATTTGATCATATAGATGAATCACAAGTGAATCCCTTTTCAATCGCCCAAGTGATTAATCATCAAAAGTGATCTGAGCAGAATCATATAAAAGATATATGCAAAAAATAATCACCCAAATGCTAGCCGGGTTTGAGTGTTGAAGTTTTCCGGAATTGAAAAGAAGTAAAAAACTTTTATGTCTTAACAGAAAAAAAACTAATTTGATTGAAACAAAAAATAATTTACCCAAAAAATACCCGACTTCAATGCAAAGATCTCATAGAACATTTTCGAAAAAAAACTGTTTCAAATAAAAAAAAAATCAAATCTCTTTTTTAATATAAAATAATAATATTAAAATTAAAAATTAATTAAAATAAAATTTTAATGGGCGTGCCTCCGCCCATTTTTTAAATGCAAGATTATGTGTTTTTCAGAGCTCAAGGTGTGTGTTAAATTTTGTAAAAATCGGATAAGTAGAACCATGTCACCATATAATAATAAATATAAATAGGCGTAGTCCCGCCCATTTTTCAACTTTAAAATTGTGTAATTACAAGAACCATAAAAGTTTTCTAGGTTTCGCCGCAATCAAATAAGTAGAATATCATAAAATAAAATTAAAAAATTTAAGGGCGTGTCCCCTCCAACTCTTTTTACAACTGGACCAATTGGAAGCTATACACCCTCAGACAAAAAAAAAATAAAAAAATTTGTACAATCATTCTAAAATGTAGCGAAGTAACAATGTGAAAAAAATACAGATGGATTGATAACCTCCTCCTTTTTTTTTGAAGGCGTTTAAAATATAGAAATAATTAATTTAAAGTATAACCACGTATTCATAAAAAAATAAAATGAATTTGAAATTCGTTTTAGGAAAATTTTGTATGAAAAATTTTAAATAAAACACATTTCAAATTCGTTTAAAATTTTATGAATATGGGGGAATTGCCTCCATTCAACTTTTTAATCATAAAAAATTTTTAAACAAAACTGTAATTGATTGAATTAAATTTTTGACTAAACTTCTCAATCAATTAAATTTTTAAATACAAGTTTAATTGGCTCAATTAAATGATTTTGTTTTTCAATTTATAAAAAAATTATAAAAAAAATTTATAAACAATTTTAAAACAAAACTTGAATAAATTAACTTTTTTACTAAACTTTTTTTTAAACAAAAGTTTAATTGACTCAATTAAATAACTTTTTTCAATCACCAACAGTATTATAATTTTTTTTTATACTTCCAAAAGTATTTTATATATACATATATATTTATATATTTATATATTTATATGTTATATATTTATATATTTTAAGTTTGTTTAAAAATACACTACGAGCTCGATTTGCGCAACCACCGATTATTGCAACACCCCGATTATCGCAACAGGCAATTTTTTACATTACAGTCTTTATAAGTGTGAGTATTTTAAAAAATAAGTCTCGATAAGCGCAACTTTTTCTCTTTTAGTAAATTTAAAATGCCTTCCTCTCTGAATTTACTGAATTTAAAACGTACTTTCAGTTTTACAAAAAGTTTCTTCTGATACTTTTTATTTATTTTTTTCTCTTTACTCTTCGTGCATGAGTATGAAAATTTGTATGAGAAAAAAAATATATATGGGCATTTTTCCGAGAAATTCCACTGTTTTGTCGCGTGCGACAGCGAGCAATTAAGCTTATATTTCTGAACAACATGACTCGATTTTTCTTAAAAGTTTACCTAGTGTAGAGCTGCTGACGGCCTACACAAATACATATGTAAATAAGTAAAAAAAAAGTTTCGTTTTCTTTGAAAAAAAAAAAAACAAGCATATTTGCTTGGTGTCGCACGCTACAAAAAGTTGACATTCCTGTGGAAATGCCCATATATAGATTTTTCAGACGAATATAAAAACTAACAAAAGGTTAAAGTAGATGATGCCACTAATGCCCTTTAACATTTGTATGAAGTAGACAATAGAGCATAATACTCGTATTCCATTCAGAATTCTTTTCCTCAAATTAGAACTCAACTATATGCATGTATAAATATACAGATTGGTTTTAAATTTCAATTCATGTATAAAATATTATTTTATAACTTTTTTTATCACATGTAAGAATTTTATTATGATTAACTATTTAAAATTGTACTTGGGCCTATACGAAGTTTTTAGTGTTCGATTATGGCAGCTTTTCGGTAAAAGCAACAACCTCTATTTCCTTTCGGTTGCGCAAATCGAGCTCGTACTGTAATTAAGAAATTTATTATTTGACATATTTTCAAGTTTATTTCAATGAAAAATAATTAATATATTTAAAAACAACTCCTCATTAGTTCTTCTTAACTGCAACAAACACAGTTTTGTGGCAAAAACTTTTTGTTATAATTATTTAGTTCAACACAATTTGAAATGATTTAAAAACATACTGCTGTCTGCCAATTGCAATTAAGCCAAATTTGGTTTTATATAAATGAAATATATATTTTGCAAGGTTTACTTGTTATTGTTTTTTTTTTTCCCCCATAATATTTCCTAAATGTATTTTATTTTCTTTAACTCTTAGCGGCACTGTGGGCCCTTTCAGCCATGCGGGAAGTCAGCTGTTACAAGTTTGTACGCAAAATTTTGTACTGCTTAACAATAAGTTTCGCCCGCCCTTTTTAAAAGTTTTCTAAAATTTTTTTGAAAACCTGGGGGTTTAATATCGTTCAGTTCAATTCATTTACTGTATGCAAATACACACACACTATACATATGTACTTACATATATGTATGTACATATCGCTCCTTTATTGCAACATAGTCATATCTCAAAAAAATTAATTTTTCGAGTTGATAATGCAGAATTATGTAATTCTCATATGATTATTTATGATGTGTAAAAATTTCACACAAATATCTGGTTTAGTCAGCTCTTGAGAGAAAAATAAAATGTTCTTTTTACATTAAGTTTATTTTAAACTTTAAACTCGTTTTCTGGCGAACTAGTTTTTTTGAGTTATGACTATGTTGCAATAAAGAAAGGAGCGATATATTATTATTAGCTTTTTAATACCTCGTTTCAGCCAAAGTGAATGTTGTTAACTAATTTTATTATGTCTTCCTTTTTCAGCTTCTTTTTGTTTTCCTCCCCAAAGAGAAACAGCCTAGAATTCTTAAACAAAAAACCAAAGCACGAGTAGTTCTTCTTTTTTTATTTTAGCAAAAAATTCAGTGAAAGAACGAAACATTTTTCAGAAAAGTCTATAATCTTAAATTCAAAATTATTAATCGTGTTGTGTTGCTTACTTATACTACTTACACAGTGTAGTTCGGTTATAACGAACTTTGAATTATAAAGGCGATATTCGTTCTAAATATTTCCTAAAATTCAAAGAAAGCAACAAAACATAAATAATTATCATTAATTTTTAAATATTGGCAATGTTACCAGATTTCAATAAAAATAATTATCCCTGAAAATTTTTGAAAATCCCAACGAAACCCAATGAAATCAAAAACGTCTTTTATTTACATTTGGAAGAAATTGAATGACCTTGAAAGCCTAAATAGATACAATCGGCCATGTCACAGAGTCCAATTCCGTTCGGAATCGGAATTGAATAAACCTAAAAATGTCAAGCCCTAGCCGGAGCATACCCCAGCATACCACCACCTCCGACAGTCTGGACACACCTGATAAATTTCCGTATTTTAGTTTTCTTTTTTAGACACCATCTCCTACAAAAATGGGGTGGATTGAATTCCGATTCCGAACGGAATTGAACTCTGTGACATGGCCGCATATCTATAAAACCACATTAATTGATATTAAAAATAAGGTCGAAAAATTACTTACAAATATACCAAATAATACATTTCATCTTAAAAAACAATACCATAGTATTTAGAACACATAAAATTTTTGAAGGTAATCATAAATTTACAATCAATTATATATAGTTGAGTTAAGTTAGCAGCTGTTTTAAAAACAGCTGACTATAAGTTTCGGTTTTACTTGTTTTGTTATAAGAGTAAAAATACCCATTAATTTTTGAGGACCTAAAAATAGTTTTCTGTAAGTGGCAATTTCTTATTACCGGTGTTCACTATAAGCGTAAAAGTTTATATGAAATGTTAATGCAAACTGTTTTGGGCCGGAGCAGCTGTTCGTTATAAACGAAGTGTGCTGTACATATTACTATTTCGTTGATAAGTATGTATTTGTATGTATTATTTGAAAGTTTACGCCTTTTTCTTTGTACATTCCCATAGAATGCGTTCTTTTAATTTTTTTTTTAAATATTATACATACATTTAAACCAGAGATGCGCAGCGTTCACACTGCCTGGCATGAATTGCGACAAAAGTGAATTTTATTTCTTCGCTATTGCTTCAGCCGAAGTACAGGTTTATAAAACCTACTACATATTTATGCATAGGCGTAGAAAGGCCATTTCTGGGGTTGGGGGAGGGGTGAATATTCGTCTACGAGAATTTCGTAATAAATTGAAGGAAACATATAGAAGTTTTCTCAAGTCTGGGACAAAATTCTCGTACACGAATATTCTACTCGACATAAAAAACACGGGTGATTGCTTTTATAAGCCAACTTATCCCACTTGAAATTTTTTTTGTAATGTGAAATACGTTTTTATCAAAGTTTTGAATGTACATGAATATTTAATTACAACGAAGTGGATGGAGTTCGTTTTAGCAAGTCATGTGAGCTTGCGTGAAAATATTACACACGCTGTCATCTCTAATTTAAATATTTTTTTTGTCCTCCTCTTGCAACAATAATATTTAGATTATTTTTCACTTGAATTCAAAACACGTTTTTATAATTTACGCTTTTGTGTAGTTTTGGTGTTGCTATGTAGCAAATACATATTTGCAAAACATTTTTGTTGAAATTAAAAAAAAAATAAAAATAAATAAAAAATTATAGAAAATTTGCGATAAATATTCATGTGACTTACATAAACATACATGTAATTTTTTAAATATCTAGAATGGTTATCCAAAGCGCCAAAAATTAAAAAAAAAACGTAAAAAAATAAAAAAGCGCCAAAACTAAAAAAACGCCCATTTAAAAAAAAAGTTTTTTCAACAAAATGTCTACATCAGGTAAAATATTCCATTATATAGGCTAAAGTTCGTATAGTATTAAATATGTAGTGTCCGAACGGATACCCTCGTGTGCGGTTCAAACTTACTGAATCACTGAATTTATTAAATTTTAAGGCAAAGATGCATTAGTTGAAGACAGTTTCCATAGTACTGCTAGTATGTACCAAAATACTAAAACTAATTAATATAAATTTAGTAAAGAGGATACATAAGTTGAACATACCGCTTCTAAGACGTATGTTTATATTCTTGTCTTTACTAGTGGTCCTTCCGACTTCAAGCGATGAATTAATCTTATATAATTACCTGTAAGTAAGGAAAAAATTCAAGTTTTTATTATGTAAATTATAAAATAATTACTTTAAAAAAACTACAGCATAAAATTTTTTATTAAATACCCTGCAAATCTGTTAATTTCTCACATATTAGAATATATTATCCAATAAAATACATCTTTTTGACCGTCTCTTACAGGCAAAAAAAAGTGCGCCGTGCACCAGCGAATATAAAGTATTGTTGCAAGGCAGTTTCGAAAAAAATTATATATATTTATATATTTTTCTTTTGCCGAACGTAGGGATTGCCAAAGTACATTTTTCATTATATCTTCGGCATTTACAGTCGGATCTTAAATTGTGCTATATCCATGATTTTTTTTTTGCTTTTCATGGGCATGGGCCACATTTTTACATAACTCGAGAGTCGCCAAAAATACAGCTAACTTGGATCATACTCGTAGACTTTATTTGATCTTACATACTTTTTTTAATTCTTTTTATGTAAATTGAGATATGACGGGTAAGTACTAGAAGAGGGTGCTTGAGGTCAATGACTATTAAATAAAATAACTTCAGTATAGTGCGACTTTGGCTCGCGCATGCAGGGTTTCGTGCGTTGGGCTTTGAGCATTTTTTTAATACAGCGTTTTTTAAGTTTTTGACATTTTTTCAGCTGAAATAATTTTTTTTTGTTAATTTTTCGCTTTTTTCTCGTTTTAGCGATATTTTTTATTTTGGTGATTTTTTTTCATTTTGGCGATTTTTTTTTGGTTTTGGCGATCTTTTTTTCATTATGGCGATTTTTGTTATTTTGGCAATTTTTTTCATTTTGACGATTTTTTCATTTTGGCGATTTTTTTTTCCTTTTGGCGATTTTTCCGGTTTTTCGCGATTTATTTTCGTTTTAGAAATTTTTTTAATTTGGTGCTTTTTTTCGTTTTGGCGATTTTTTTTTTTGTTTTGGCGATTTTTTTCGGCTTGGCGATTTTATAATTTTGGGATTTTTTTGTTTTACCGTTTTTGAAAATTTCAAGAAGTTTGCTCTTACGGTTTCCAAGATACAGCAAGTTGTCAAAATTACATAGTCAAAATTATATTAACTGATATTACACCCTTTAATTAAAACTTTTTTAAATTTTAGTGTTAATTGTTGTAGTCTGTATAAAAATACACTAACTTTACAAAATACAAGTGTGTATAAATCAGGGATCGCAAATAACGATTATTTTCCAAATTTAAAGTAAAAAAATCACAATAATAGAGAAGTGCTACATGCACAAGGAATATACCAAGATACTCCATGTTACATGGACTACCGATAGATGCAATGATTTTTATTTTTTTGATTTTTATTTATCCCTCACAAAATAACTCTTATTTTGTGACTTTTATTTATTCCTCAGAAAATAACAGTTATTTATTGATTTTTATTTATCCCTCACAAAATAAGAGTTATTTTGTGACTTTTATTTATTCCTCACAAAATAACAGTTAATTTTTGATTTTTATTTTTTTGCTCAAAAAAATTTTAACTTTTAAAATTAATAAATAATAAAAAAGTAAATTTAATTTAACATATAAGAGTTTTTTTTAAAGACTCTGGCGATAAATTCAATTTTAAATCGGTTAATATTCATTTTAACGCAAAAATTACGCTTTCTACATTTTAAAAGTTAAGCAAAAAAATAAAAATCAAACAGTAACTGTTATTTTGTGAGGAATAAATAAAAGTCACAAAATAACTCTTATTTTGTGAGGGATAAATAAAAATCAATAAATAACTGTTATTTTCTGAGGAATAAATAAAAGTCACAAAATAAGAGTTATTTTGTGAGGGATAAATAAAAATCAAGAAATAATGATTAAAAAGTGATTTTTAAAATAAAAATTATAACCGTTACGGTCCCTGGTATAAATACAATTGTATGCATCTACATATATTGCATGGGATTTTAAAATTTTTCGTTGCTCGTTTTGGAACACCCTTTAATTTTCAACTCTCATGTATTTGCTGTTGTAGCGGCCAAAGGTCTACACACTGTGTCCAAATTTCAGGCACGTAGCTATTGCGGTTCTCGAGAAAATACCCTGTGACAGACGGACGGACAGACGGACAGCGTAGCGAAAACAATAGGGTTTCTTTTCACCTTTTGTTTACGAAACCCTAAAAAGGGCTCCTCGAGACAAAAACATCGATATATCATACTTCAAGATCCGACTGTAAATACCGAAGGTATGACAAAAAAAATTAAAAAGCCAACCCCCTACATTCGGCAAAAAAAAAAACATAAAACATCTTTTAAAATAATTCTGCTGGAATTATCGAAATACTTTCTTGGCAAAAGCTTAATGCTTTTTGCGAGCTTTAATATTCTGACATTAGGGTGGAACATAAGGGTTGTAGGAACTGAGATGTGGTGGGTAAATGCTAGAACGCAATATTAGAGGTCAGTTACTATTGAAGCAAAACATTGGTATCCTCGAGACAAAAACATCGATATATCACACTTTAAGATCCGACTGTAAATGCTGGAGATATAATGAAAAATGTTTTTGGCGACCCCTATGTTCGGCAAAAAAATATATACATCAATATGTATCAATATTTTTTTTTTACTTACATTCTGTAGTGCACGCCGAACTTTTTTTTCGATACACTCTAATAATGTATTTAGAGCTTCCATTAAAAAGAAAAAGAATGCAAATAAAACAATAGAATTGTGTATATAAATATATGTATGTATAAGTATTCAAATACATAATAAACAGTTATAAGTGTATTGAACCGCTAGACGTGCTAAGAATTCTTACGAGTATTATTAGACAATCACACAAAAAATTTATTAAAATTGGTTCATTATTAAACAATAAAGAAATAAAGAAAAGATATTAAACTGAAGCACACACACAGCACAGCCTGGCAACCGAAACCTTAACCATTCAAATGGATTGATAGCTGAGCGTGTTTTTTAATTTAACTTAACCTCCATAAAATGCAAATAAATTCAAGTAGAGATACGAGGGCGGTTCGGAAACTTCTTAGCCTAGCACAAAAAGCGCGGTATAAACACAAAAAAGTTAAGTGTTTTGGAAACTTCCATCTCTGCTATGAACACATGTTAAATTTTGTTTCGATCTGGCAACTCCTTCATATAGAAACAGGTGTTCACAAAAGACGCATCCGCGATTTTTTAACAATGAAAAAATTAGAAATGAGTGGTGTCATTAAATATTTACATAAAAAAAGGTTTATCGGGACAAGAAATTCATAATGATATGGTGAATGTGTTAGGTGAAAGTGTTCCTTTATATGCAACAGTAAAAAATTGGGTTGCTGAATTTAAACGTGGTCGTACAAGCATTGAAGATGAACCAGGTAGTGGACGTCCAAAAACAGCAACAACAACAGAAATTGTAGCCAAAGTGCATGATATGGTATTAAATGATCGACGAATAAAATTGCGTGAAATAGCTAATATCATGGGCATCTCAAATGATCGAGTCCATTTAATTTTGCATGAAGAACTACAGATGAAAAAGCTTTCTGCAAGATGGGTGCCGCATTTGTTAACAGTCGACCAAAAACGCATAAGAATGAACATTTGTCAAGCTTGTTTGGATCGTTTTAAGCGAAATAAAATGGAATTTAAGCGTCGTTTCATAACTGTTGATGAGACATGGATCCACCACTATACTCCAGAGACAAAAGAACAATCCAAACAATGGACTGAAGCTGGAGGAAGTGCCCCAAAGAAGGCAAAAACAATTCAATCGGCTGGTAAGGTGATGGCAACGGTTTTTTGGGACTTCAAAGGTATTTTATTGATTGATTATCTGCAAAAGGGTAAAACAATGAATTCAGAGTACTATTGCAACCTTTTGGATCAATTAAATGTACAAATTCGAGAAAAACGTCCTGGCTTACAACACAAAAAAATAATTTTTCATCTAGACAACGCACCAGCGCACAAGAGTGTTTTAACAATGGCTAAAATCAACGAATTAAAGTACGAGTTGCTTGACCACCCACCTTATTCTCCTGATTTGGCTCCCAGTGACTTTTACCTGTTCCCAAATCTAAAAAAATTCCTTGCTGGCAAGCGTTTTACCTTGAGGAAAACTAAGGGATAGAATTGCTAGAAAAGCATTGGACTAAGTGTATTGAAGTTTCAGGAGATTATATTGAAAAATAAAAATATTTTTGAAAAACTAACTATTCTCTTTCATTGATAGGCTAAGAAGTTTCCGAACCGCCCTCGTATCTGTATCTATAAGATACTTAAAATTTCATTAATATGATTTGTCATACTTAAATCAGTAATTTGCATTGATTTCATTTGGTTATTCTACACTTCTCCCAAAAGAAAAGAAAACAAGCAGAAATACAAAAAAAAAAACAAATCAAATTTATTGGTGTGATAATTATTGTTGTTAACAAAATAAACCAAAAACCAGAGCACCACTATCTGTAAAATAAGAAATTTATTGTTTGGCCAAGAAATAAAAAAAAAATTAATAGTGTATAAAATTTCCAGGAAATTCCCATCGTTTGTAATCAAATTCTTCCATGTTCCTGCTTATTTTTGCACACACACATACATACACACGTTCATACCCTGCCGGAGAATGTGTGGGTGACTATAAAAACCCAGTTGGCGACGTCTTTAAGACATCTTTGACGACGGGTACAAGACAATGGTAAGTCGTAGAAGACATATTGAATACAGCCCCATACAAATAGTCGACGAAATTTTCATACAAATGGAGCCGAGGTCACACAAGACGAGATGGGCGACAATGTCGCTCAGATTGTCGTCAACACTGCTTTATTGAAGACAAAACTTATATGACACTGTCGCTCAGATTGTCCTCAACAAAGTGTTATTGAAGACAAAACGATGGATATTGTGTCGCTCAGATAGTCATGAACGATGATTTCCTTTAAATTTTCGATTAGAAAACCTAATGAACAGGCGACATGTCGTACATTAATCGTCGAAGACAATGTCGTCTGTGAGGATTTGGCCAACTGGGAATAGTTAACTTATAGTTAACTTTTCTTAGACTGACTAAAAGCTAACTCCAAAAAAAAATCCACAATTAATTGTTAAGTACTAAATCGAATTTGGTGAGAGCCAAATTCTCAGCTACTTTGAAACTCATTTCAGTTTTATATTAACATTTTGCTGCTATTGTTTTAGATGGTACCTTAGCTGGGTAGTAGCGCGCTGAGTACACAACGTGTATTTGATACATGTTCGAACCCCAGAAAATTTTTTAAAATTTACTGACTCATTTAAAAAAAATCAACTTGAAGTTAGTTAGTTGAAAAGTAATCAGAGTGAGTCAATTGACTACCGCCTAGGACATCACAATGTGAAAATAGTCAGTTCATTAGATTGAAAAGTAATCCAAATGTCAGTCAGTACTAGTTGCGAAATAGTTAGCTTAACGGAATTTCCCACAGGGTATAAACATACATACATGCTTACATATGTATGTACTTAGAAGCAGTGATGCCAATTTAGCGCGTTTCGGGCTAGATTTAGCGCGTTTTAACTACGCCAAACGCGCTTTTTTCGTGTTAGCGCGTTTTGGGCAAAGTCAATAACATCATTTCAGTTAATTTTTTTTTTTCTTTTTTTGTATAAATTTACCAATTTTCTAGTATCCAAAACTCTGATAAAAAAAATTTTAATTTCTTTGGTGATTCAGCTGTTGCAAATTAAATTCCCTTAAAAACGGATTTAAATACTGTAAATGGCAAATATCTTCAAATTTCACAACTTTAAATATGTAGTCGTACTCGTGACCAAAAAAAATGTATATAACTTATTAATCATCTATTATAGCTGAAGTACAAAAATCATTTGAATCGCAAAACTATTCGACATTTTATACGAGTATGTTGGTACTCGTACAAAGTTTGTTAAAGAAAATTAAAATAAAAACTAAGGATTTCGATTATTTGATGATTCTGATTCTGTATTAAATTATTTTAGTTATTTAGGATATAATTTCGAAGAAGCAATATTGCAAAATCGACTTTTATTAAAATTTAATTTAGCGCGCAGAAAAATAGCGCGTTTTGGCTATAAATAGTTGACAATGCTGTAACTCAGCGCGTTCTAGCGCGTTTTGAGAAGGTGAATAGCGCGTTTGGGTTGTAAATAGTTGGCATCACTGCTTAGAAGACCTTCTTTGTGCAGGCCTCATTAAAGGACTCTTTCGCATAAAAGATACGACACAACTTCCACACTATCTTCTATGAGAAGGGAGAAGAAAAGGAGTAACAAGTTTTGTTTTGTTTTTTTTTTTTACCAAAGCAAGAATAAAATCCATTAATTTGAAGGCCTTCCAGAATATCTGGCGAAAGAAGCAAGAACAGGAGGCCTGCTCCGCAATGACAACGCATGTAAAAATTATATAAGTATGGAATGGAGCGAGCAGGTCTTTCTAGTTCCCGCTGGGTCTGTATATGTGACAGCGCATAGACAAAGGGACCTAAGGGTAAAAAAATCAATTTTCACTTAATTTTTTTGATGTGGATAACATTTGAGCATCGAATGAGACCGATTCCATCCCCAAAAGTGTTCCCTCCCAGAGATATGCGCGTTTTATAAAATTGAAGTCGACGATTCTAAGGTTATGTGAATAAATTTTCGTACTAACAGAGTGATATTCACGATTTAAAAGAATTATAAATGAGTATTTATTATAATTCACAATTAATAATTTCAGAAAATAAACCTGGATTCGAAAAAACGCGAGCAAAATTGATATCAAACTCATGGAAACAGCGCGCTAGGTAGAAAACAGTAAAAACCAACTACACAAAACAAGAGGTAGGGACGACCTACGCGCGTTTTCAAGGTTGGCCAACACGTTCCTGACCACATGAGATGTGTCGCTTTCAATTGAGACCAATACCAACACGCTCAGTGATGGTACACCAAAGATACACGTATTTAAATCTTTAAAATGGCTCTCCTGAACACAACCGGTTTTTACCCTTAGGTCCCTTTCTATTTTGCGCGTCACATATATGTATACATATGTATATAAGAAATTCTTTTGTGTAAATTAACATGCATAGCTATGTAGACATACATATATATGTTATAGTTGGTTCTAAATCAAAAAAAAATATATTGCTGGCTACTTTAAACATTGTTTATTAGCTATTTTGAAGGTATTACACGTTTTTAGCACAATCCTTTTACTTTATATACATACATATAGTTACCTTAATATAGAAAGGCCCTAGCTCGTTATATTTCTGAAATCGAGATTTTTGCATTTTTTGGGATATTCCTTTATCGAAATATACAAAAAACTCGATTTGAAAAAAAAAAATTTGTTAGGGCCTTTCTATATCAAGGTAACGATATGTACATCATATACAACTTTTATTAGCTATTAAACAGATTTGTAACTTTTAAAAGAAACTAAAAAAAAGAGAAGTTTTAAACACAACTTCCTGGGCTTGAGGTCTCTAAACGCAGGCACTACATACAGTTGGCTTTCGTTTTCTTTATAAAAAGGCAGCGAGCCAAACAAACCTTCAAAGATCTACACAAATGTGCATTTACACCACAAACGCAGTGGTTGATTATCGACCACATCAAGTGGGTACAATATTTTTTTTCTTTTCACAATGATTTTTCCCCTTCCTGTGCCTTAACAAAGTTTCTATGCGTTCGTTATTGATTGGCATTTCCTGATTTCCAGGCGTAACTATTTTATATTACGTGTATTAGTTTTGCATTTTGCTAAACGTTTTGTTGTCGAATCATCCTAAAAATATTTCTAAACCAATAAAAGAAGACTGAGAGAAAAATATTTTGGCCGCTACAGGCGCAGGAAAAAAGAATGTGTGACAAACTCAAATGGAATTTTAAAAGGATTTGTAAGATAGGAAAACTTCCAATAAAAATTAAAATTTAAAATTGTTTAAAAAGCCTGTCTGTGTCTAGACTTGTATGATGGAAAAATAATGTAGAATTTAAATAAGAAGTTTTCTAATTTATACATTCAGCTTGTAAAGTTATAGCGTTGCAGGCAGATAGATGCAAAAGGCTGCCCAGTAAGGGGCGATTAAGGCAATCTTTTTTATTATTTAGGGACTGTAGTCGAATCGTTACACGAATGAGCAGCACGTCTAAATAAAAGAACACTTTATTAAGATGATGTTTAATCGAGCCTTTCTCGCGCCTCTTCTTTTGCCATACTAGCAAATACATATAAGGTTATCCAGGTAGCAGGTACTTTTATCAAAAAGATACTTTTATTAAAAAGATACTTTTATCAAAAAGATACTTCCATCAAAGAGCTACTTTTAGCAAAAAGATACTTTTGTCAAAAAGGTACTTTTACCAAAAAGGTACTTTTTTCAAAAAGGTTTTTTACTTAAAGCTATTGTTTTACAAATGGTCCTTTTGAACGAAAAGGTACATAAAAAAAGGTATTTTTTAAGAAAAACTACTTTTTAAGAATTAGTATTTTTTAAGAAAAAGTACTTTTTGGGAGAAAGTACTTTAAAAAAAATTTAATTCTCAGAACTTTATTCTACTTCGCAAAAACGTACGTCGTAACAAAGAGGTACTTTAAAAAAAGGAAATTTTCAACAAAAAGGTACTTTTTAACAAATAGTTAATATTTTTTTTAACAAAAAGGTACTCTTTAAATTACCTTGTTAACAAAAAGGTACTTTTTAACCAAAAGGTACTTTTTAACCAAGAGGTACTTTTTAACGAAAAAGGTATTTTTTAACCAAAATGTTCTTTTTAATAAAAAGGTACTTTTTAATCAAAAGGTACTTTTTAATAAAAAGGTACTTTCTAATAAAACGGTACTTTTTAATAAAAATGTACTTTTTAATAAAAAGTTACTTTTTAACAAAAGGTTACTTTTTAAAAAAATGTACTTTTCAACAAAAAATTTACTTTTTAACAAAAAGGTACTTTTTATCTAAAATCTACTTTTGTTCTTTGAAACAAAAATATACTTTTTTTCTAAGAGATACTTTTTAACAAAACGGTATATTTTTCCACGGTACGTTTTTTTTTAGTAAAAACATATTTTTTTAGCAAAGGTTCTTAAAAAACACTTTCAACAAAACGGCACTTTTTGACCAAAAGGTTTTTTTTTAAATTCCCTTTCGAACAAAAATTTCCTTTCAAACAAAAATATAAGTTTTAACAAAAAGGAACTTTAAGAACTTTTTAAGAAAAAGGTTCTTTCTAACAAAAATTTTCGTTTTTAACAAAAAGTTTATTTTTGAAAAAAAAAATTATTTTTTTTTATCAATGAGTACTATTAACGAAAACAAAACTTTTTAACTCAAGTGAACTTTTTAAAAACAATGACGCATAGTCATAGTTAAACAAACAAAGTATACCTTAAAAAATTAAAAAGCAGTAAATGTAATTTTCACAAAAAGCTACTTTTTTTCTTTTCTGTACAGAAAAGTACTTTTCTTTTTTACAAAAAATAACTGTCCTGAAAAAAAATTTCACAAAAACTTCTTACAAGAGGGTAATTTATTGCATCAAAAAGTAACTTTTCGTACAGAAAAGTACTTTTTTTTACAAAAAATTTGCTTTTACGCAAAAGCTACTTTTCTTAAAAAAAAGCTACTTTGCTTTAAAAAGAAGTACTAACAAAAAAGTACCAATTTTCTTCCAAAAAATTTACTTTTTTCCAAAAAAGTAATTTTCTCCCAAAAATATACTTTCTTTCAAAACAAGTTTATTTTCTTCCAAAAAGGTACTTTTCTTCCAAAAAAATGTACTTTTCTTCAAAAAAAAAAGTACTTTTCTTCCAAAAAGACACTTTTCTTACAAAAAAGTACTATTCGTGTAAAAAAGTACATATTTTCTTACCCAAAAGTACTTTTTTTTAAATATAGATTTAAAAAAAGTCACTTTCGCCAAAGGTTAATTTTTTGTGCAAGATGGTACTTTCTTACAAAAAAAAAAACACTTTCTTTCACAAAGGTACTTTCTTACAAAAAATATGTTACTAGGGACCGTAGAAATGAGAGAGAGTATTTTTGCCAACAAACAAAAATTTTGTGGAACGTAGAATTTTATTACTTGATATTCACCCTTATCGGGAATAAGAGACTAACATTTTATTCGCGTGAAATATTTCCCATGAAAAAAAAAAATGATGAGGAAAATTAGACGATAGCACAATGACACAACAAGAACTGAAAAATTGGTGATTACAATTTTAGGTAAGGGAACACATTTCATGTGAACTTTTATTCCCGATAAGGGTGATTGATTATGTGCATTAGATTTTTTAACTCAAGTAGTTCAATTCTGAAAGTTAAAGAAAATCTCTTTTATAGTGATTTGAAATATAGGGCAGGTAATTACTTTTTTTTTATATGCCAAGAATGCAAACTGCTTCTTTTTCGCTTCCCGGGAAGTGGTTTTAAGCAGTTTGTGAGACTTTTTTATTTGATTTCCTAAATTTCAGACATTGTCTACTCGTATCTAGTACTTTTGTTAGTTTTTATTTTATTTTTTATTTTTTTTTCAGCTGTACCACTTTGTAAATTATAAATTTGTCTGTTAAGTTCTGTGTGATTGTCTATTTAGCCTGAATTCGTCTTTACAAAGCCTTTCTGCCTAAATTGCCATCAATATAAAACATTTTTGTTTTTTTTTGGTCTTTAATGTTGTATGTTTCCCTGGTCTTTGTTGTTGTTGTTGTTGTTGTTGCTACCATGAGTGTAAAAAGCACTCGATTTTTTTCTTTCCGTGGTCATGTAAGGTGGCTGTCATTTGAAAATTTGCACGTTTCTCCTATCTGTAGTAGGTATAGCATTTTTTTTTTTTGGTATAACTTCTAGTTTTCTTTTTTATTGTTACAAGAGCCGTTCCGTCCGTACTTGCCAGTTGTTTGTGTGATGTCTTTCACACAGACATAACGTTATGCAAGAATGATTTGAAATGTTGAAGCAGTAGATAGAAGAAGAAGAAAGTTTGAAGTACTTGTTGGCACCTTCAAAAAATATGGTTAGAGGAAGTCGTCGTTGGGCTTTCTGTAACAAAAATAAAAAAATAATGAAATAAAAAATCACACAACATCAAAACTATTTACTCGTACTCGTAGCTACGAGTATAGTGCGAGTATATTGACTATAGTTGCCACAAGATTCATTCAACCGACCGACGACAGACAGACGGACAAAAATATCTACAACAAACAATGACAATAACAAGCAAATACTGAGAATGAAATGAAATGCGCTAAAATATGTGCAAACATTTTGTTACAAAAAAAAAGAACAAAAAAAGAACTTTAAAAGATGTTAAGAATCTTGTAGATTTGTATGCCAGATGATGTAGGAAATAGTGGGTGAAAAAATTTAGGGGACACTAAAGCAAAAAACTAAAGTTAATTAAAAGCTTGTCCCTAAGCTTTTAAATTTTTTGAAACATTTTAAATTTCCTTTTTAGAGTTCCGTACACTAAAGGTGAAAAGGAACCCTATTGTTTTCGCTACGCTGTCCGTCACAGGCCATTTTCTCGAGAACCGTAAGAGCTACGGATCTGAAATTTGGACAGAGTTTGTAGACCTTTGGCCGGTACAACAACAAATACATGAGAGATAAAAATTAAAGGGTGTTCCAAAACGAGCGTATGTATATACACTTGAAATTTGTAAGGTTAGTGTATTTTTATACAGACTACAACAATCAACACTAAAATTTCAAAAAATTTAAATTAAAGGGTGTTGCATCAGTTAATGCAATTTTGACTATGTAATTTTGACAACTTGCTGTATCTTGGAATCCGTAAGAGCTAAACTCCTGAAATTTTCAAAAACGGTAAAACAAAAAAATCGCAAAATTATAAAATCGCCAAATCGAAAAAAATAGCCAACAAAAAAAAATCACCAAAACGAAAAAAAGCACCAAATTAAAAAAAATTTTTAAAACTAAAATAAATCGCGAAAAACCGGAAAATCGCCAAAATTAAAAAAAATTGCCAAAATGAAAAAAATCGCCAAAATTAAAAAAAAAAATCGCCAAAATTAAAAAAAAAAATCCCCAAAATGAAAAAAAATCGCCAAAATTAAAAAAACGCCAAAAACTGCAAAAAATCGCAAAAACGAGAAAAAAGAGAAAATAAACAAAAAAATATTTCAGCGAAAAAAACGCCATATTAAAAAAATGTTCAAAGCCCAACGTACGGAAACCTTCATGCGCGAGTCAAAGTCGCACTTTACTGAATTTATTTACAATTTTCTAACAAAACATGTATGTATGTATGTGTGTGTCCTTGCATGAATGTTTAAAAATACACAGAGAAAATATTGCCTACTAAATATCTCATAAAATAGAACAAAATTAATAAGAAATTTCTATGGTTTTTTTTTTCAATAAGGAAATCTTATTAATTTCATAGAGAAAAAATCAAGAAGAAATCTTGTAATTTTTATGAGGTTGTCTTATTGATTTTTTCAATAAGGTTTTCTTCTTGTTTTTATTAGGCGACCTCATAAAAAATATAAAAAAAATTGCATCTTTATTCTCTGTACTCATGTATTTTTATTTAAATTCTATACCATATATGTACATACATATGTATGTATGTTTGTACTATATTGTAGATGTTATTTATTTATATATACATACATACACATTATGTTATATTCTTAACTAACTCACTCACCAAGTATTGGACCAGCAAACTTCTGACTGATAGACAAGCACTCTGCCCAATAACCACTGAAATTATTGTGCAAACAATCTTATACAAAAACGAAAAATATCATGAAAAAATTTTTCTCTATGTCCATTTATAGATATGAAATAACAAGACACCTCATAAAATCAAGAAGATTTCCTTATTAAAAAAATCAATAAGATGCTTAACACATACTCATATAGGAACCTACTGAAATCAAGAAGAAAACCTTACTGAAAAAATCAATAAGATAGCCTAATAAAATCAAGAAGAAAACCTTTTTAAAAAAATTAATAAGGCAACCTAGTAAAATCAATAAGAAATCCCTATAGTTTACAATTTATAAGAAAACCTAATAGAATCAAGAAGTTTTTCTCTATAGATTGTTTTTCTGGTGCCAAAAATAACGGAAATTGAGTAAAAAAGTTGCGAATAATAAGATTTCTTCTTGATTTTATGTGGTTTTCATCTTGATAAAATTAATAAGATTTACCACATAAAAACAATAAGGAATCTCTATGAAAAAATCTTCGCTTCTTTCTGCTGGGATACCCCTTAGCCTAAAAACGTTTCATAGAGAAAATCTTCTTGATTCTATGAGGCAGTTTTTTCTCTGTGTATACAAGTTAAATATGTATATGGTACGTATAATTCTGCTAGTGACTGTAATTATTTATATGATGTACTACGTGTATAATTTTTGTTACATGTATGCTCATGTCGACAATTTTTTAACGCATTTGGCAAGTGGTTTTAAATCATAATGCCAGCTTGTTATCCAGTTGATGATGCTAAAAGCAAAATATACATACATATATAGATATGCATAAATATGTATGTATATACGAGTGTAGTGGGATATATGGTCGTATAAAGCAAACCATAACCATGGCTTAAATGTCGGTTGCCAAAAAAATAAATAAAAAATTCACACAAAAAAATTTATTACGGTGTGAATATTTCACTAAACATGAGGAGTAGTTTGGTCTTGAACTAAGTACGACGACTATGTACATGGGCTGCGACAGTTGCCGTTGCCGCTGCAAATGAAGTTTGATATTTAGCGATGCCAAAATCATGATTTATATACCGTTAGTTTTTCAGACTTCTTGCTATGAAACAAAACCCTCTCAAAAAGCCGTACCCTCCTCTACACTCGTAAAAAGAAACAAGTAAAATAAAAGCCCCAAAATAAAATCTGCCAATACTCTTCCACACGACTCGAAAAGCGTGATGATGATGGTTTTGCTGATGATGGCCGAACGAACGGAGACGGACGGACGGACGGACGGACGGACGGACGGACGGACGGGCTAGGAACAACGGTCTTGTATTCTAAATAGTTTAGAAAAACTGTATTTTATTTTGCCTTCTACATTTCATTCTTTCTTCTATTTCATGGAACAAATCATTTTTAACACTCGTTTTGTTGTTGTTATTGTTGTTGTTGCTGCTGCTGTTGTTGTTGTTGTTGTTGTTGTTGCACGCAGTAGCCTTTGTAATTTTTTTTTGCCTGGTGTGTGTTGTGATTTAAGAGTTAGTAAAAATTTTTCTTTCCACGTTTAATGGTTTGTATGCAACTTTGTTGCATAATAGTTTTTCTTATTGCTTGTTTCTATTGTTTGTTTCGTTGTTGTGTGTTTATCCTGCGACGAACGTGTTAAACAATTTGTAAATAATGCAGGTGTTTGTCCAAGTAATTAACTAAATCATCAAATATTATTCATCGCTCGTTGTCATCGCCATCAGCAAACCTGATGATGACCTGAGCTACTGTCGCATTCTTGTTGAATTTATGATGGACTATGTGTCGGTCTGGTCTGTTTGTCTTTCTGCCTTTCGTCTTTTGTGTGTAACAAAATGTGCATAGAAGTAATAAAGGGTGTTTTTTTTATAGAGGTATAAAACTTTAACTTGGCAGCACTTTTATTTATTTTTTTATTTTTTATTTAGAAGATAAGTAATACTCAGACAATGAACCCCTATTACTAAGTGTTAACTTCTTTAGGAAAGGGATAGTGATAGAGAAGACTCCATTCTTTTACAGCTCTGCTTTTTGCATGTTTTAAATAATGCATTTTTGCAGCGCCTCTGGTGTCAATGAGGCGTATTAAATTTCTCAAAGCTGTAATTAGTAGCCATTTTATTGACTATTTTACTTCGCCGATGATTCTGCTACACAATACCGACGAAGGAGGAAGCTCTGATGTTACCTTTAGGATTAGTATCCTCTGAAGTAGGAGTAGTTCAGTGACCAGTGTATATGCCTTCAGCACTTGAACTTGCTTACAACAAATGTCGGTCGTTTATGTTTAGTTTGGTTTGGCATTGCGACATGAATAGGCTGACGCCTGATGAATGGTTCCAAATCATGCAAATTTTTTTTTTTTTAAATTATGGTTCCGTTTGAAATACGTATCTAAGCACTACACCCATTTTAAGGTCAACATACAACATAATCGTATATAAGAGCAATTAATTCGATAAACTATGGAAAGTTTTCGGCAACACGTTTCCTCTAAATCATAATAAGCATCCACAAAGGCGTCTTATAGTGCGTGCAGAAGAAGTCATTGCTGCTGTAGGGCGTAGCGTAGAGGAAGACCCGAATCAGTCTATCCGCCGCCATAGAGCCATGATTACTGACTTCTTCGTTCATCAATTGAACAACCACGATTTGCAGGAGCTGTGGTTTCAAGAAGAATGCTCAACATTTCACACAGCTCGTGCCACAATTGATTTATTGAAGGAAACGTTTGCTAATCGCATATTTTCACGCTTCGGACCTGTGAATTTGCTTCCAAGATAGTGCGATTTAACGTCCGAAACGATTGACCACTTGGAGGATAACATTTTTTATTTGTTTTTAAGAGAATTAACAGCGATATAGAAGACAGGAGGTAGAGGAAACCTTCATTCTTTTACAACTCTGCTTTTTTTTTTGCCCATTTCTAATAACGCTGTGTTGCAGCGCCTCTGGTGTCAATGAGGCGTATTAAATTTTTGAAGCTGTGCTTGTTAATCATTTTTATTAATTATTTTACTTCGCTGATGATTCTGCTACACAGTACCGACGTAGGAGGGCGCTCTGATGTTACATTTGGGATAATTTCCAATAGAAAGAATTCTCTGGCAGTGATGCCATTTTCAAATGCCTAAAATTCGCTTATCTGGCAATAATAAGATGTGTGACAAATTTTTGGCAATTAATTACCAGACAAGAAGTACCAGTTCACAGGGTTGGAAGAAATTTTTATATCTCTGAACCTTCTGTAAACACAAATAAGATAATCGTGCCTGTTGTCAAAATCACGCTGATTTAAAATCATGTGATTTCAAAAATAAACTATTAATAGCTGACTTGTTTTTTTTAGTGTATCTTAAGTTTTTATCATTTATTATATATAGAGAAAAAAGAAATATGAAAAATTTTGTATCACCCTTATCATAAATAAAATTCCACATGGAAATTTCCGAATGTGTGAACAGTTGGTTTCAAAAAACAACTTACGATTGCGAAACATTTTGACAATTTATGAAGAAAATTACTTACAAAGATTTGTCTGTCCGAAAAAGTGGAAATATGTAAGTTTGGAATTATGATGGAATTGATGATGACGAAATTAAAATCCGTGTCAACGAGAAATTTTATTCGGAAATTTTCACATGCGGAATTCATGATACCAATTGAAATTAAAAAATTAAATAAATTTTTTAACATTAATAAATTTTTAATAATACTCGTAAGCAATTAAGTTTTTCCCCTCGAATTAATTTAAACAATTAAAACTTTAATTCAATCAATCAAATTCTTGATGAAAAGTATTAATTGTTGAAAAAGTTTTTCTGTGTAATAGAATATTATATTCCAACTTCTAACGCAATAAATCGTGCAATTTACAAAAGCTTTGATTTATCTTTTATAGATTTTTTTTAATCACCGTGATTTGACATGTCGTGATCTGTAGATCACGCTCGCATACTTATAATAACAGCTTAGACATGCAGACGAAAAAACTTTTTTTTAACGTCTTAACGTTTCTAAATGATTTGGGATCACACGTTTCAACTATTGTTGCTAAACTCCTAATTAAGCTGTAAGAAAGACAGAGACGGAAATACAAATATGTCTTTTTTTCTTGCAGCTGAATTACGAGTTGAGCAGCAAAAGTTGAAACGTGTGAACCGGGACTTAAGCTTAAATTATACGTGATATAGCCATAACGCCATAGCCATAACCAAACCAAAATTCAATTGGTTTCTATGGTGAGAGTTATGGCGAGTCTCTCTCACTCTCACCATAGAAATCAATTGAATTTTGGTTTGGTTATGGCTATGGCGTTATGGCTATGTCACGTATAATTTAAGCTTTAGTCTAGTGTTAAGAACAATGAATTTTTATCATGATAGTAAGATCTCAGTAATGCCATAGCCATAAATATATTTGCTTCACCTATTAGTGCTGCCATAACCATAAACAGCTGTTTATGTCTACATTTGTTTATCAATTTCACAAGTGCAACAACAAATTGTATGTCTAACCAGCAAACAGCTGTTTGGGGTTACGGAGAAAAAGCTAAATTAAATTAGTTTCTATGGTCATGGTTATAGCTATGATGGCGTTATACAGTGTTGCCCATGCGTTTTTTTTTATATAAAAAGAGAAGTAACACTCAGGCAATTAATGCGTACTACTATTACTAGGTGTTACCTTCTTTAGGAAAGGGATAGTGATAGAGAAGGCAGGTGGTGAAGGGAGAGATAGAGGAAAGCTTCATTCTTTTACAACTCTGCTTTTTTTTGCACGTTTTTTGATAATGCAGTGTTGCAGCGCCATCTGGTGTCAAATGAGGCGTATTAAATTTTTGAAGCTGTGTTTTGTAGCCATTTTATTGACTATTTTACTTCGCCGATGATTTTGCTACACAACGAAGGAGGGCGCTCCGATGTTACATTAGGACTAGTATCTTCTGAAGTCGGTATAGTTAAGTGACCAGTGACTATGCCTTCATCACTTGAACTTTCCTACAACAACTGATACAAAGGCACACTAATGCACATCAGAAAAATGCGTGGTGTTGTTATTCAATGACTGTTGGATACAGGGATTGAACCCAGGACCTTCGATTTTGTAGTCAACGTGCTAACTACTTCAGCCAACGCCACCCTCAACAGCTGTTTTAAGTGGTTACATTTAATGGAGCTTTTAATGAATAATTTAACATTGTGAATAAGAACAATTGCGGGGTAGAAGATCTTAATAATAATGCTGGGAAATTACAATTCTCATTTTATTCTAATCAGGGTGACCGATGACATTTAAAAAAAAAATGGCACCAAATAGGGGATTTATCACAAAAAAAGGGCCAACATTAAAAAAACGATACAACTACACTAAACTTCTTACTTTTAATGCATTATTATATAATTCACTTCAAAAAAAGGGGGACAAAAAGTGGCAATTTGCCACTTTAGTCGGTCAAACGGTCACGCTGGTTCTAATTTAATTAAAACTGTAAACGTGCGATTTTTATTTTCCTTGCAAATGCGAACTTGAATAATAAATGCCTTTAATAAGAAAATATTTCTAAATATGAGTTTAGCTTTTGAGTTTTTTTTTTAATTTCTGTAATGCCGGCCATACACTACACAAGTTCACTGCACAAACTTGGCACTGTACAGTGCGTTTGTGTAGTATATGGGGGTGATTGTGCTATTTACGCAGTGAACTGAGTAAATATCAAAACGATTTTGATATTTGGTCAAGTTTGAAAACTGTACAGTGAACTGGTGTAGTGTATGTTGCAAACGCTCAGTTGTTTCGTGATTTTTTAAGAGTTCACAACAAGAAATGAGCGCAGAACAAATATTCTGGGCAGAGTTCCTAGAATTATACAAGGATTCACCAGCATTATGGCGAATTAAAATCAAAAATGCACAGTTTACTTGTATAGTGTATGTCACAAGCTTAGTTTACGCAGTGCCAGACTTGAGCACTGAACCTGTGTAGTGTATGGCCGGCATAAGCAATTTTTTTCTTAGTGCAAGCATTTTATGATTCTAGCCATTTGTTTCCTTTTTTGCTTAAACCTTCTTTCAAAACGATTTATTTTCCGTGTTGAGACTGTAAGCCAGACAATTAATTTAATATCAGCATTATTTCCGTTTAATGTTCAATTTAAAAATTTAATTTAAAATTCTATTGCCTTAAGTATTAAATTTTAACGCAACAAAACATGAAATTGAATTTCAAATAAAAGTCAGGGGTTTCCTCTTATTTAGTTTGTCATCTCTAATAGAGAAGAAATGAAACTAATATATGTACACTTGCACATACTCATTTTTATTTATTTTATTTTATTATTATTTTTTTCCAGTTTTTCATTTCAAATTCAAATACTCATATAAATAAGTATGAGCACCAACCACTTGGCACATGTACATACATACATATTTCTTTTGGCCTTTGGGTAAGTTTTTCGTTTAGTTTTTCTATTAAAATAAAAAAAAATTCATACATACTACATACAACAAGACAGCAGCAGGCTCATATATTATAATGCAGTGTGAAGAATTATAAACGTGAAACATGTACGGGCATGCATGGGTCTAATACAATTCAGCAATATTTATTTATTTCCATTAACAATAATAAGAAAATATTCTTGAGCAGTTTTTGTGTATAAAAACAGGAAATAGTTTCACTAATCTTTTATAGCCTTTGCAAAGTCTATGTTTAATTTTAAGAATGCAATGTTTGCTGGGTTTTCTGTGTATACATATACATATACTAACGACATACGTGTGTATGTAAGTATTACATTGCAAAAGAGACACTTTAGCAGTAAACTAACAAGCAATGTAATGCAGTAAATCTTAAATAAAGTATGAAAGAATCTGCCATCACGAAGACCCGAAAGAACTACTCTGGTCTCTGCTGTTTTCATCTCTATGTATGTACAAAAAAGGAATCATACAAACAGTTAGCAAAGAAAAAAAATAGTTATATTTTTTCATGAACATACATTTTTCAAATGCATTTGAAGAAGGGCAGTTGCATGAAAGAGTGAATTCTTTTAAGTGTTTTTAAAAAAAATCTAGATACTTAGAGGGCCAAGCTCAAGTTCTTTATTATAATTTGGCCAAAACTAAGAAAAAACCAACGTTTATCATTGAATAATGAGAGCCCTACACACAGTTGCTAAAACACGATTTAAAAATTTTGCTCGAACATTTTATTAAAAATAATGAAAATGTTATTTTGGCTTGAAATATAAATAAACGAACGAAAAGACTATTTCGTTTTCTGAAAACAGGCCGAATTAAAGCAATGTTCACGTCGAGCCATAACCGCCAAAAAAGCTTAGCCGACACATACTTTGAACCTCGTGTTTTTTTTTACGAAAATCGTTTATTTACGATAGCAAATGATGGATTTTGTTAAAAAAAATTGAGTTCGAAAATTATGTCGCTTAAGCTTTTTTGGCTACTATGGCATGATATGTTATTTTAAGAAAATATTATTTCAAAGTATGCTCTCTGTTAACTAAACAAGCAGTGGCAGTTCAAGTATATAAAAATGCTTCTATGATATGACACAACTTGTAGTTAGAAAATAGTAACTTTCTGTGTGTAACCCAGCAAACGTAACATGTGGCTTTCATTCATCATACTCGTATCATATGATATATAATAATTATTATTATTTTTTGTTTGTTCTTGAAATCTACGGGGTAACGGTAACAGGTCGCTCTTCAAGGATTTCTATGAAAAGCAATTGTTAAAAATTTTCTCAAACGCGTTGCACAGTGGGATGGCTTCATACATTTTTTGTGCAAAAACTAAGAAAAAAAATGGAATTTAGTCAAAATTGGCCACGCCCACTGCCCATACAAACCCATACAATAAAAAGGTGGGCAAATTTGAGTTTAGGAAGTCAATAAGCTGTCAAATGATGACATACCAAGAGTTGAGATGTCATCCTTTGAGATTTACGGGTATGTTCTTTATTCCATGTGAAATTAAAAGGAGTGGATTTGCCATAGAATTGTTGTTCTAAATACATATTTCCAACAACAATTCTATGGCAATTCCCCACCTTTTAATTTCACGTGGTATACAGAACATACCCGTCATTTAGTAGAAAGTTGGGAAATTTTTACCATTGAACCCTACACTCTTCAAAAAACAATTTTAATTGTGATATTTATGAAATGTCAAGAACTTTTTTTATCCATCCATTATTCAACTATTTGATTTTATTGAGAGAATAGCTTGGAAGAAAAATAATTAAAACCAACGAACGACGAAAAATGTCAGTGTTTGTCGTGAATCTACTGCATTTCCGAAAACTATTTTTTTATCTAAAGAAAAAATTTCCACCTTACACTTTATTAAAATAAAAGCTTGAAATAACTGGGTCCTTCATGATTTTTTTCCATTGAATATAAAAAATTAATTAATTTTTGCAGGCTTATTGACTTGGGCATATCTTCTTAAGGGTTTAAGATACTTCCATAATTTTTTTTAGTTATGGAGAAAAGCTATAGTTTTCATACATATAAAAGGCAAATATAATAATATATAAAATAATTTTCTGCAAATATTAGCCATTTCTGACTTAGCTCCCTTGCATGAAATTTACTTCAATTTTTCAAAAATAAAATTTAATTTTTGAATTAAATTAATGCCTATTGCATATTTAAATAAAGTTTATGTATAATAAAGAAACAGGTCGAATAAATTAGTACATTATTTGCCTAAAAAAATTGCATCATCTGATTTTTCAAAATGAGCGGTAAAATATTGGGGTTTTTGACACCAAAATCCCACTGTGCGCATTGTAGAAATCCAAGTGAAAGTTTTAAAATTTAAGTGCAGTCCAGGTTCATTTACACAATGAACTTAAATAGGCTTTATCAGTTTAACATCCAAGCTTGTTCTAAAAATCAAAAACAAACAAAAATTCAAGTTCCGCAACATAAATTTTTTTTTCGAAATTTCTCCAATTTATCGCGAACCAAAAATCAAATTAAAATTCTTCAGTTTTTTAAGCAAATTTCATAAAATCTGTTTTTATAATTAAAATAATAAAAAGACAAAGTGCTATCAAATAAATTAATTCACCTTTGAGAAAACCTTTGATCTCATATATAAGAAGAAAAATATAAATCTCAAAGACAAACAAAATTATAATAAAACAAATTAATTCACATTTTAGCAAACCTTCGAGAAATTATTTTAAGTATAAGGTCTGAGAAAAAATCTAATATATAAAATCTACGAAAAAAAAAATTAAATCTAAAAAAGAAAGAAAAATTTCGAGTTCAGAAGTATTATCAACTAAATTAATTCACATTTGAGAAAACATTCGAGAAATTATTTTAAATATAAGGTCTGAAAAAAATCTAATATCTAAAATTTACGAAAAAAAATTAAATCTAAAAAATTAACAAAAATTTCGAGTTCAGAAATATTATCAAGTAAATTAATTCACCTTTGAGAAAACCTTCGAGAAATTATTATAAGTATAAGGTTTGAGTATAAAAAATTTCTCACATCTAAGAAGAAAATGCCCCTCTACCTTGAGAATATTAATCATATCTATTAAATTACTTTCAAATCATGTTCCATAATTCTCAAGTGAATATCAAACCTGCTGTGTGTTTGCTGGGAAACTGTGTTCCTACAAATACCCACATGTCTATGAAAATGTGCAAAATGTGGTGATCTATAAAAATTTGTTTTGTAAAACAGTAAATCTTGTAATAAAAGTAGAAAAAAGCAAACTTAAAAAAGCCATAAGAGAACTCTAGGGAATAGGCTATATATGTACATATATGGCCTTTAGGGCCATAACTCTAGTTAAATAAACTTGCTACAATAGAAACACAAAAAACAATAACAACTACACAGAAAGATAGAGAGAGAGAGGGACATGCTTAAGCACTATTTTACTATGAAAAGTATAACAACTAAACATAAGATAAAGAATTTCTGGCTGCTAAAAACATTTCCACAGCTTGGTGTACGTTCCCTTAAAAGAAATTTATTTTACCTCGTATAAAAAAAATTATAACAAGAGAATAATAAAAATCATTGAATATTACATGTGAAGATTTATTTCCTTCCATGTTGGTAGTAAAAGTAGTTCCATTTTTCAATTTTCAATAATTTATTTGCATTTTTATTATGGCTAAAGCCTTTGAAGGGGAATGAAATTTTCTTTTCAACACCTTGCATTGCAAATTGTAGTTTAAAGGGAAATTGCTTTAGATTTTGTTACTCTGTATGGACGGACGGACGGACAAGTGAGGAGTAGTTATTATTTTGGCCACATGTTAAACATGATTTAGAAAAAAAAACTCTAGAAAATGCCAAGAACCAAAGAGTAAATACGAGTACATATGTATATGAGAAAGATTTATCTTTATCAATAAAAATATATTAGAAAATATTTGTTATTACTATGCAGGCATACTAAAAGTGTTTTTCTGAAGGATATAAATTTGTTTATATAAATATTTGTTAGACGTAAATATCACAGCAGAAAAAAATATAATAATAATAGAAGTAAATTTTTGGCAAATTACTTGTTCTCTTTGAGGTATAAATTATAATTCTCATTCAGTTGAAATCGAAACTCGTACAAATATTTTAGAGTTGTTTCTTTAAAGTTGCCCTGCTGCCATGAAATCCTTTCACTAATTTTAAGTGAAATTTTAAAATCTTGTGAGGAATATATTAACTCTCAAACTGATTTATGTTCTCTTTGAAATAAATTAAAAATATTAGCCATACAATTCTAGTACAGCTTGGCTGATAAAACGCACTACCAAAAAATTTTTATAAATTTTTTTCTACATCATTATCCTTAGTATAGTAAAAATGCAAAATTGTGATGATGAAAGGCGTACTTGGATTGTGCGCCTCTATCACGCACTTGAGTCAACAATTTCCTTCCAAAGAGAGCTTCGGAGGCATAGAAGATAGACAATAGTGAGGTTGGCAAACTCTTTCGCGGAGCACGTCACAAGAAACAATTCCTGCTGTAGGAGCTGCCATATAGGCCGCCATGCCAAGCGTTTCAAATTTAGAATTGTATCTGCTCAGATGGGTATCAGTCGAGAGTTTTTGCAGCCAAATCAATTCAAAGATTTGAACTTATTTCCCTATAAAGCACAAATCACAAGCAAATTTGACTTCACGGTCTTGTCCATCCGCTTAGAATTTCGCCAGATGAGTCTCCAAATGGTGAAAGGGAAGACTCATTTCGATCTAAACGAAAATATTGATAAGCAAAATTGTCAACTGTAGAGTAACTCTAATCCGAAAACTCTTCAAGAGTGACAGAGACGGAGAGAATTGCAACCAGCAGTGGTCATAGAGCAGTGTCTAGTTTCATCAAACTTTGTTGTCCGGCCATACTTTTTTGAAAAAGACGGTGGCACTGTAAAGGTCACTATAGATCTTTATTTAAAAATGTTACAGGAATTTTTCTTTCCTGAAGCACGCCGAAGAGGGATAGAGAGAGAGATAGAGATAATTATTTTAAGTTATATATGCTTTCAACAAGAGGAGGCATGTTCACAGCAAAGAATGACAAAAAAGTATCATTTAAAATACTCTTGGAGTATTGGCCATCAAACAATTATGAATGTCTACAGTTGCAAATCAAAAGCATACTCTTACTCAGAACATGCTTACCAAGTTTGAGCTGAATACTTACATAAGTTATGACTATAAGTAAAATGTGTAGACTGTACCAGCTACAATCATACGCATAAGTATAAAAATACTCGGGGTATTTATTCGGCTATACGTGAGTATATACAGGAGTATTTCTGTGGTTTTCTTTTGCAAAAATCTAATTTTCTCAGTATACCACTGTCTTCTCGGGAAACTCTTCATATATTGTAAGCATATGCAGGGTGAAGGTTACCTGATAATCCTGTGGTTTTCATGAAAAAAGTTTTTTTGAAGCTTATTGGAAAAAATATTATTATTGTTTATTATTGTTTCAGAAAAAAATGATAAACACACGTCCATATTTTTCAAACATTTCCTAGAACTTGCTAAACCATATTTAAAATTGATATTACACAGAGAAAAAACTGCCTCATAGAATCAAGAAGATTTTCTCTATGAACCGATTTTAGGCTAAAGGGTATCCCAGCAGAAAGAAGTGAAGATTTTTTCATAGAAATTCCGTATTGATTTTTTTAATAAGGAAATCTTCTTGATTTGATGAGGTGTCTTGTTATTTCAGGCTGCTTGTTAGCATATTGGTTAGAGTGCTTGTCTATCAGGTAGAGTTTGCTGGTTCAATACTTGGTGAGTAAGTTAGTTGAGAATATAACCTAGTGTGTATGTATGTATGTATGTATGTATAAATAAATAACATCTACAATATACTACATACACACATACATATGTATATGGTATAGAATTTAAATGAAAATACATAAGTACAGAGAATAAAGACGCAATTTTTTTTTATTGAAAAAATCAATAAGATAACCTCATAAAAACTACAAGATTTCTTCTTGATTTTTTCAAAAAGGTTTTCTCTATGAAATTAATAACATTTCCTTATTGAAAAAAACCAAAGAGATTTCTTATTAATTTTGTTCTATTTTATGAGGTATTTAGTAGGCACTGTTTTCTCTGTATATAAACTCGAAATGACAAATATATAACATAGTTTGTTATTATTGGAAAACCACAGTTTTCCTTCGCACACACTTCAATCATCAGTTCGTGCCAGAAAAGTGAATTTGGTAAAACGATAAAATGACAACGACCTTGAACTGATTGTACCACAGGGATGGAAAGTGCGATGTAATTATGCTGACGTTTGTGCTAAAAACGTTTCTAACTAAAAATTTACTGGAAATAAATTGATCACTTTGCAAATAACCAGATATGAGTTTATTAAAAATTGTTGTTTGCAACTTTTAGGAAAAAAACCTTTTAGAAATAATCAGTTGTTTAAAGGTTATACATATATATGTATATTATAATTTCTAACTTCTAATTATGTGATTAGTGTTTTCCATTCCATGATATACACACAAATGCATAAGAGAGCGTATGATGAATAAATGCACTGAGTATCATACGTTTATTTATTTTATCCGAATAAATATCCATACTCTGACTATAAGAATACTCAGAGTATAATTGTAGAGTATTTTAGTTTCTCGCATACATTAAGTGATGAGATACTCTTTGATGTTAAATGGAACGTCCTACTGGAAAATAATTGGGTATAATTGATTTTATGTAAAGAAATTTTGAACAATATTTTCTTTTGGTGTTTTTAATACATGATATAGTCACAGACTATGCCATTAAGAAAAATGTATGCTTTTATTAATAACATTTAAAATAATAATAAATAAAATATTTTACTATTGAGAATCGCCCACAAAAGTATGCTTCTCTTTTTATCAACACTCAGAGTCTTAGGAAATACATAGAAAACTTACACACACACACACACACAAACTCTCTTATGCATAGAATAGCGACAAAGTTCAAGTTTGTATTTGAGGCACGTTTCAAAAATTAATTACAACTGGCTGAGTGTGCAAAGAAAAAAAAATAATGCCTTAGACAATATTTTACCTTATATAAGAAAATAAAAATTATTCGCTCAACAAAAAAATAAAAACTTATTAAACATAATTTCTTGGAAAAGTCATAACATATAGAAGAGATTGTATGTCAAGCCTGCTAACAAATCTTGTCAATATTACACAGCCATTAAATTAGAATTTTCTACATACGAAAAAAATTTTTATTTTCTTGGCATTAAGTAAACCACCAGGTAACACTTTCAGATAAGATTTCTTTCCAGAGTTTTTATTATTTTATGTGTTTTTATTGAAGTCATGTCAAATATTGTTTCTACATATTTTTAAGCACTTCGAGCTTTTGCAACAAGAACACCATAACTAAAAAGAATGCAATTCTTTATGTTGCGTAAAAATTTCAGGCATAATTTCTTGAGTTGAAAATTATATCAAAACCATAACCGCAAAAAAAAAGCACATCGAGTATCTACGATCATAAATAATTGTGTTTTGTAAAAAAATTTATATCGAAAATTATGTCGCTTAAGCTTTTCTGGCATTTATGGCTCATTTACTTGAACAATGTCATAACTCGAAAAAAAGTTTTACAGAAAACGAGTTTTAAGTTTTTAATTTACAGGAAAATAATATTTTTCTCTCAAAGGGTTGAGTATTCAATATATTTGTATGAAATTCTTACAAGAACATCGAGCCATAACCGCTAAAAAAGCTTAAGCGACACATCCCAGCAAAAAACTTTGCCTACTAGAATGCAAAAAAGTGTATGTACTCCTCAGTCGTAAGTACTTACAATTTGACTGAATAACCCATTATTTTTGTTTGAGAAGTTCAAAAAGTATGCGGTACCCTATACTTTTTGCCTACAAACATACAAAAGTTAATAGATTACTGATTGCCTAAAAGTACTCAAAATTTAATGGGTTATTTTTTGCGTACAAATATGCAAAATAATATAGATTAATTTTTGCTTAAACTTATTCAAAATTAATTTGCTATATTTTCTAATTTTTTTATTTTAAATGAATAAAATTTTGTAACAAATTTCTCTAGATATACATATTTCCTTATTAACTGGAAAGTACTACAATAAGTACTTTCACGTAGTGATATAAATAAGTTCTTATTTTATTAATTACATGACAGTCATTATTATGCAAATAAAATAATTAGATAAATAAGTACCACTCGTTACTTTGTAAGCCATTAAAAGAGTACTACCCATTACAAAATTTCGAAAATTTTTTGCTGGGATATTTTAGACTTTTTTTTAATAAAATTTTTAAATATTTACGAACCCAGATAAAAAAAAATAGGTTAGAAGATTATGTCGCTTAAGGGCCACTCATACTACGTTTATACGTGCCCTATTTGCTAATAAAAATATTTGCAAATAAATTAACTCATTGTTTATACGGCATAGAAAAAGTACAAAAACTTGGTAGCACTTCCGTAGGAAACTTACTTACACCCAGAGAAAAAAAAGCTTAAAATCAATAAAAACCATATTGAATTAATTAGAAATATTAACGAAAGTCTAGTCATGTTGAAATTTTTTATTTCAATATGGAAAAATATTAATTTACAGCATTAATTTATTAATTTTATTTATTTTTGAGTAGCTCAATATACATTTTCTATTTTTAAGTTGCAGCTTTTTCCTGAGTGTATGTTTAAAAAAAAATTGTGTTGTTTTCGTGAATAAAAAATTAATTCGCCGTTTATGCGGCAAAATTGTCTATTTGCAATATTTTTATTTGCGAATAAGTCGCCCGTGTAAACGTAGTAACAGACTATTATAAATGTATAAGGACTGTCGTCACATTTTTTGGGAAATAAATCTAAAGACATTTGTTTCGACTGGCAAAAAATCTAACGCAAAGTGACATTTTGTGTTCACACCATGACACCTCAAATTACACTAAGTAGAAGCAAGTAGAAAGCAAACAGCTGTTGAGGATTAACATGGGAGAGCACTTTTATGCAAGCGTGGTCGTGGCAGTCTTTGAAAATAGACGGCGGTTAAAGTAGTTAATTTAAATAAGATAAAGAAAAGTACGACAATTTCGTCAACTTTCAGGCATGGCTTGCACGAAATATAGTTCAATACGATAAAAAAATATTCAATATTTATAGCCGGCTTAAGACGAAAAAATATACCATAAACCAACCACGATACGGCATCGGCGTGGAAACAGACGACTTGTCAGTTTTTTTATTACTTGATTTTGTAATAATGCAACTGTGATCACATGAAAAGTCTTATCGTTTAAAAAATTTAAAAAAAATGGCCAAGTCTTATGGGATGTTAAACTTTTATCGTATTATTTACCATTCGTCATGATATTTAACATTCAAAATATCGCACTTGCACAAATTATTAAAGTCTGAACAGCCCTATGATTTTTTTGCGGTTACGGCACGACATGAGGATTAATTCTTCATTAACAACTTGAAAATTAAATATTTTGAGTTATGACGTTATTGAACAAAATGAGCATAAATAACGCTATGGTTGCTTTACCAATAAATTGTAAATAAATTGAAAACTTGAAACCGATTTTCTCCAAAAAAAATTTTTTTTTGAGTTAACACGCTTTTGCAGCAAAGGCTCGTTCCTTATACATATGTATATGTATCTATGTATGTATGTATGCTTATCAATTTATCCCAATTATAATAAAGATTTTTTTTTCAAGCATAATCAAATTTGTTGCTTCAGTTATATATTAGAGGATTTTTTTATTAGCTTCTATTTTTTAGGGGAGCGCAAAAGGCAGTTGGTGTTTCAATTTCTTTCGATTTAATGGCAGTTAATAAAGCTTTTAAGCGTGCAATATTTTTTTTTTATTCTGCCCTAAATTAAATTGTGAAAATTTAAACTTAATTGAGTGGAATTGGAAGGATATTAGCAATTAGAAGTCGAAAGAAATTGAACGAAAAAAAAAAATTAAAATTAAAAAGCTTTTTGTGTATGAAAGAAATTTGCAAATTTATTAAGCAATTTTAGTCAAGTATTTTCGATGAAATAATAATTGTTGCATTTTTTTTTTTGGAATTTTTACAATTAACTTTAGTAAAGTATATTTTAATTTTTATTAAAAATAAACTAAATTCTGTATTGTAACAGATAATCACACTTGTCGAGAATAAAAGTTTACGTGAAATATGTATCCGTTCCCTAAAGTTGTGATCGCGAATGTTTGGGTTGTTGTTGTTGTCAGTATACTATTTTCTAATTTTTTTCACGGGAAATATTTCAAGTGAACAAAATGTTCGCCTTTTATTCCCGATAAGGGTGAATATTTTTCATTGTAGCCGTCTAATGGCTTTTCTCGAACATTTTAATATCACATTATAGCGCAGTTCAAGGGCACTTTTTGTGCCCGTTTTTTGCTTAGGAAAGGAGCAGATAAAGTCTTATAATGTTTCACAAATTTTTTTTCTCGTACAATTTTACACAGAACAGAATGCACACTTTCTGTATATCATAAATTTAAGAAGTACAGGATCTTTTGCATTATAGCCAGAGCTGTAACAGATTTAAAACGATTTAAAATGTAATCACATGATTTCTTGGTAATGATTTCTAATTTTTATTGCATTGAAAATCTGAACTGATTTTTTTATTTAAATTTTGAAGCCAAAATAGCTTCTCAGTTTATGTTTTTTTTTTTTTGGAATTACAACTTTAATTTCAAATAAATTTCATGTTAAATGATCAATTAAATAATAATGAATTAAAACTGTTATACATGATGGTATTTCTTTTGTGTATATCTAAATAATATTTAAGGTTGTTGGGGCTGCAGCGGTAAGCGCCAATCTTGGCCGCAGCAGCCAACTACAGTTAGGCCTCGATTATCCGTAATGGCCGGCACTTGGAGAATTCTGATTTGCAGTTGTTATATTTTTTTTTCATATATATTATTCATATTTTTGTATTTACTTACATAGCTTTTTATATACCACATATAATAAAAGAAAAATTCTTGGATTTTATGCTTGTGTCTAATCAAAACATATAAGTAAAATAATATTTTAGCTGAAAACAGTTAAGTGCTTGCAATGTGAGATAATAGAGGTAGTCACGAATGTTTGATGCAAAACATAAATGAAGTCTCTGCCCCAAAAGAAAACAATTAAAATTTTTCTTTCCCGTATAAGCGATGTTGCCTGTTAATCGCATTACGGATAATCGAGGCCTTAGTGTACATGCATACAACACATTCATAGTTTCTGGATGATAGTGCCATTACACACAATATCGTAATTAAATAAATTATAAAATAAAACAACTACATTAAATTAAATTCTTCATGTTTTTTCAACTTGAAATAACTTTGATTTAACACGATTCTTATTACGAGGGCGGTTCGGAAACTTCTTAGCCTATCAATGAAAGAGAATAGTTAGTTTTTCAAAAATATTTTTATTTTTCAATATAATCTCCTGAAACTTCAATACACTTAGTCCAACGCTTTTCTAGCAATGCTATCCCTTGATTAAAATAGTTTTCCTCAAGGTCTTCAAAAAAGTGGTTTACAACTGTAATTGCATCTTCATTTGAGGTAAAACGCTTGCCAACAAGGAATTTTTTTAGATTTGGGAACAGGTAAAAGTCACTGGGAGCCAAATCAGGAGAATAAGGTGGGTGGTCAAGCAACTCGTACTTTAATTCGTTGATTTTAGCCATTGTTAAAACACTCTTGTGCGCTGGTGCGTTGTCTTGATGAAAAATTATTTTTTTGTGTTGTAAGCCAGGACGTTTTTCTCGAATTTGTACATTTAATTGATCCAAAAGGTTGCAATAGTACTCTGAATTCATTGTTTTACCCTTTTGCAGATAGTGAATCAATAAAATACCTTTGAAGTCCCAAAAAAACGTTGCCATCACCTTACCAGCCGATTGAATTGTTTTTGCCTTCTTTGGGGCACTTCCTCCAGCTTCAGTCCATTGTTTGGATTGTTCTTTTGTCTCTGGATTATAGTGGTGGACCCATATCTCATCAACAGTTATGAAACGACGCTTAAAATCCATTTTATTTCGCTTAGAACGATCCAAACAAGCTTGAGAAATGTTCATTCTTATGCGTTTTTGGTCGACTGTTAACAAATGCGGCACCCATCTTGCAGAAAGCATTTTCATCTGTAGTTCTTCATGCAAAATTAAATGGACTCGATCATTTGAGATGCCCATGATATTAGCTATTTCACGCACTTTTATTCGTCGATCATTTAATACCATATCATGCACTTTGGCTACAATTTCTGTTGTTGTTGCTGTCGTATTATGTCAATATCAAATTTACGTTGTTTCAACTTTAAATACATTTGATTCAACATGATATTTCATTTTAATTTAACACTACGGAAATGTTAAATCAACATGAAATAAACTTATTTAAAAAGGCAAATTTATTCTTGGGAGATTACTGTAAATCATGTTAAATTAACATGAAACACATTTAAAGCAAAATCATTGCCAAAAAATATCAAATTAACCTTGTTGTAATAGATTTTAATTTTAATATGAAATGTTTCTGTGTATAGGATCTTACATAGAAATGCTAAGCATAATATGCTTTACCTAAAATGGAAACTGAAAGTTTGGGCGAATGTCAAGTAGCAAAGATTGTGTTGACAACACCCATTTAAAGGTATTTTTTCGTTACCCTTTTTTTTAAGGACAGAGGGAAGGTTAAATGTAGAGGGTTTAAATATTCTACAAAAATATGCCCAGTACTATTTGACATGAAAGCGAGTAGACACCCTGTACCTATAACGATTCACCATAAAAAGGCACACTCTTTTTTTTAATAGGTCCACAGGTAATGACTGAATGAATGAATGAATTAAGTCAAACGGGAAGCACAGGACACTGCGACCAAAGTATATCTATTGTATCCCCTGCGAGGTGCTAGAGCACCTCTTTCCTGTTGAATCTCAGGATTGGGTCTAGAGTTGGCAGTTCTCAATCCTCTAATAGGTGCTTGCCCAATTGACTATATGCTCTGTGGCATAACGCTTCCACGTGTATGTGTTTTTTTTTTTTGTTTCTTCTGCCGCAAATAGCTTGTAATGGCGGCTATTACACGGATTAATTTAAAACAAAAGTTCAATTACCGTGAAAACTGCTGTTGTTCTTGTCATTTTTTTATGTGTTTTTATTAGATATGTTCAAATGCCATGATTTGTAATGCGTGAGTCACGCATTAGTCACGTGTGAGTCACGCATTAGTCACGTGTGAGTCACGCATTAGTCACGTGTGATCATAATAATTGGTTTTAGCTAACCTTCTTAGGCCTGTTGACAAATCTATTTTTGGATAATTCGCATCCCAAGTCATTCAATGGAAAGAAATTCAAAAAGAGCGTGCGTGAATAAAAATCCTGACTTCTTGCTTGTTTTGTTGGTTAAGGACCGTTTTGTGCCTGCTTCGGTATTTCTTAAATGAAAAATCATGTTTATTAATTAGTTAATACCAACAAGATTCTGTTGAAACATACAGTTTATTCTAAGAGCCACCCACATAAAATTTAGTAACCCCCGCTATCGTAGTTGTGGTGATATGAATTGATCGGCGAAAAAAGAGCCTTTGGCCCCACTGTGCGGCGTAATCAGTTGTCAGGGAATTGTTGGCGTGAGGAAAGCACTTGGTTTCTACGTTCATAACCATCGATAGGTGTGAAACAACAGTTACTGTACGTTATCGGTTCCCCAGAGATCCCCTTGCAAGGTGAAGGTGTCACCACAGTCTTTTGTGCCGATTTTTCGCATCAAACAGTACACAGAGAGAAAGTAATATAAAAAATTGTGTAATATTAACTAAATATTAACCAGTAAAAAAATTGCTAATATCAATTAAGTTTTTCCTTTTTAATTAATTCAACCAATTAAACATTTATTAACTAGTGAATAATTTTTCCAGTGTAGGTTTTTTTTTTAAATGTAGTCACTCATTTAAGCCTGTTTACCCTAACAATCGTTAATTTTTACAATAAAGTTTTATGATTTAAAAATACTGCTTTATTGACCATTTAAAATAAAACATTTGTCCATAATAATATAATTTTTTCAACACGCAGCAACTGTCTACTTGAATTTTCAAAACTTTCCTTTTCATTTCAAACAACTGAAAAGCGACAAAAAAAATAAAAAAAGTGAAACCCAAAAGATAAGAAATAATAATTTTAACACTTTCAATTTTATACGAAAGTTTATTTTTATTATTATTATTATTATTATTATTATTATTATATGTTTTTTTTTTCTTCGTGACTCTAGAACACTTTCATTTAACATCACTTTCAACACACCACGCTTCATTGCCTTTGAAGAAAAAAAAAAACAAAAACAAAAGTTTAATTGTCTAACTAAACCCCATATATTATATTTTTAATGTTTTCTTTTTATTTTTGTGTAAATTTCTTTTTACCTTAAATGTAACTCAAACTAATTAAAATCAATTTTTTGGTAATAACAAGTTTTCGTCGAATTTTTTTTTGTTAAACTCGTTTTTAAGTTTGTTCTGGAACAAGATTTTTTTATATTTTATTTTATTTTAAACAGTTTATATGCGTTTATGGTCTTACACGAGCGAGTGCCGTTTTGTATTCTCTTATTTGCTCATCATTAACCTTGATTAGTAGAAATTTAAATAAGAAGCAAACTTTTAAAGAAATTATGAAACCAGATTTCTAAAAGAAGATAAATGCTGAGAGATCATTTGTACATGGATGTATTTCTTATAAAGAAACTTTAAGGAATTAATAATTATTGATTATTATTATTATTATTAATTTGTGGGATATTGTTATGGTCTTGCCCTATCTAACGAATTGTAGCAAGCTTATGGTCCTTCGAATCGCATTATGAAAGTGTGGCCACACCTTTACAAAGTTTGGCAGTTTTTACGTTTCGGATACCACAACTATAACAGGCGCCTTCGCTTCGTGTTTAAGTATGAGTCAAAGCTGAGTAGAAGAACAGTTAGATTGCTCCTGAATCGGTGTAGGCAAAAAGTATGAGTGAATGAACAAAGAAAAAAAAAACCTCTTTCAAGTCCTTTCCTGCCAGAGTCAGCCGTTATATTTTAGTTATTTTTTTTTTTTTTTGTTGTTGTACCGTGTAATCAACATAAATAATTTATGCAATTCGCCACAGGCCAGCAGCCAACGTTCAACTAACAGACTGCTATTCATAAAATTTTGGTCAAATATTACAGAAAAATAAAATTAATATATTTGTGTATGTGTTTAAGTACTCTGGCTTTCTGCTGGATTTTTTGCAACAGCAGTCACAACATAAAATTAATACTAATTGACATTTGAAAGGACATGAAACGTTTAAAAACACTTTGCGGCATTCAACTTACAATGCGGCATAAACAACAAATTAAGGAAATAGCCAATTTCCAAAAAAAAAAAAAAAAAAATTATTTAACTGTTGTATTTAATTATTTAAAATTGTATTAAATTTTCCAATTGACACAAAAAAAAATTTATAACTTTTTTTGCTTTACCGTAGACAGTTGGCAGAAAAGCAAAAAATTGCAAATATAAAATAAAATAAATACAGCAAAAAAAAAAAAACCAACACAAGCATGATAGAGTTCTTTTTGACATTTAAAAAATTCCATTTGTTGAAAATTCTTAAAAACTCATTCATTTCTCTGCATCTGTGTGTGTGTGTGTGCGACAGTCCTCAAAATAGTTATGAAAAACCTTGCTTAAAAGCGGAAAAGGATATACTGTTGGAAACGAACCAACAACAACAAAAAAAAAAGAGGCAAAACTTAATGCGGCAGATCTAAATAATGAAAAAACCAGCAACAAATATTAACATTGAATAAAGTTCATGGTCTCCTGCCACTGATGCTGCTCGTGTTGCTTGCTAGTGATTTTCAATTCTTTTGTGTTCTTAATTTCTTTCTACATACGTATTTGTTAATTTTGTCCATTTTTAATGAAAATGTATAATTTAATATATTCTTAATTTGCAAATTACTATTTTTGTTAGTTTTTATTGTAAAATTTTAATTAGAAAAGCTTTTTGTTACAGAACACCAAATATTTAAAATTATAAATTTCAGGAAAAAATTATTCGAAAATTACATCAACAAATTTTTTGTTAAAGAGAAATTAATTAAAGCAGAATTTTAAATTAATATTTAAAAAGAGAATTTTTGCATAAAGATGTTGATTTCCAGCAGGTTTTTAAGGTACTTTCCCAAAAGATATTTTAATAAAAGCTACTACGAGTAGTAAAAGGTACGTTTTTTTAAAGCTAATTTTGTACTAAATGTACTTTTGTACAACAGGTACTTTTTTCATAAAAGGTACTTTTTATAAAGGGAACTTTTTATAAAAGAAACTTTTTATAAAAAGTATTTTATAAAAGGTACTTTTTTATAAAAGGTACTTTTCATAAAAGAACTTTTTATTAAAGGTACTTTTTATAAAAGGTATTTTTTATAAAAGGTACTTTTTATAAAAGCTACTTTTTATAAAAGGTAATTTTTATTACTTTTTTTAAAAAAGGTACATTTAAAAAATGGTACTTTTTATAAAAGGTACTTTTTAGAAAAGGTACATTTTAAAAAAGGTACATTTGAAAAAATGTACTTCTTATAAAAGGTGCTTTTTAAAGAAGGTACATGTTAAAAAAGGAACTTTTTAAAAAAGGTACATTTTAAAAAGGGTACTTTTTAAAAAAGAAACATTTTAAAAAAGGTACTTTTTATAATATTTTTAATAAAATGAACTTTTAATAAAATGAACTTTTTATAAAGGGTTCTTTTTATAAAAGATATTTTTATATAAAAGATGTTTTTTAAAAAAGGTACTTTTTTGTAAAAGGTACTTTTTAGAAATTGTACTTTTTTATAAAATGTTACTTTCTTTCAAAGTTTCTTTTTTTATAAAAGGTACTCTTATTATAAAATGTACTTTTTATAAATGGTAGTTTTTTATAAAAGGGGCTTTTTAAAAAACGTACTTTTACTAAAAGGTGCTTTTAACAAAAGGTACTTTTTGCAAAAAAAAAATTTACTTGTTTATAAAATGGTAGTTTTTTCACTTTACTTTTTTATAAAAAATACAGGCTCTTTATAAAAGGTACTTTTTATAGAGGGTACTTTTATGCTCTTTTTATAAAAGTACTTTTTATAAAGGGTACTTTTTTATAAGAGATACTTTTTATAAAAGGTGCTTTTTTTAAAAGGTACTATTTTATAAAATATACTTTTTCGTAAAATGTACTTTTTTATAAAAGGTACTTTTTTATAAAATGTACGTTTTCATAAAAGATACTTTTTAATAAAAGAACGCTTTTATAAAAGGTACTTTCTCATAATATGTACTTTTTTATAAGACGTACTTCTTGATAAAAGTACGCTTTCATAAAAGGTACTTTTTTATACTTTTTTTACAAAAGTTTTTTTTTATAAAATAAAAGGTACTTTTCTATAAGAGGTACTTTTCATAATAGGTACTTTTTTATAAAAAGGTACTTTTCATTAAAGGTACCCTTTCATAAAATGTTCATTTTCATTAAAAGTACTTTTTGATAAAAAAAACTTTTTATAAAAGGTGGTTTTAATTAAAAGTACTTTTTTATAAAAGGTATTTTTATAAAAAGTATTGTTCTTCAATAGGTACTTTTTTATAAAAGGTACTTTTTATAAAAGGTACTTTTTTATAAAAGAAATTTTTTTATAAAAGATACTTTTTTATAAAAGGTACTTTTTATAAAAGGTGCTTTTCTATAAAAGGTACTTTTTATAAAAGGCGCTTTGGTATAAAAGATACATTTTATATAAAATGTACTTCTTACATAAAATATAATTTTTATAGAAGGTACTTTTTCATAAAAGGTATTTTTTTATGAAAGGTACTTTTTTCATAATAGATACTTTTTCATAAAAGGTAGTTTTCCATAAAAGGTCTTTTTCATAGCAGATACTTTTTTGTAAAGGGTACTTTTTCATAATAGGTACTTTTTCATAGAAGCTACTTTTTCATAAAAGGTACTTTTTCATGAAAGGTACTTTTTCATAGCAGATACTTTTTTGTAAAAGGTACTTTTTCATAATAGGCACTTTTTCATAAAAGGTGCTTTTCCATAAAAGGTACGTTTTCAAAATAGATACTTTTTCATAATAGGTACTTTTTCATAAAAGGTACTTTTCTATAAAAGGTATTTTTTTATAAAAGGCATGTTTTGTAAAAAGTGGTTATTTTGATGAAAGGTACTTTTTTTATAAAATGTACTTTTTAAAGAGAATATACTTTTTATATAAAAGATACTTTTTATAAAAAATACTTTTTATAAATGGTACTTTCTTATAAAAGTTGCTTTTTTTAAATGGTACTTTCTGATCAAAGGTATGTACTTTCTTATAAAAGGTGCTTTTTTTATAAATGATACTTTCTTAGCAAAGGTGATTTTCTGTAAAACGTACATTTTTAAAGTACTTAGTTATAAAAAGTATATTTTATTAAAGACACATTTTATAAAAGCCAGTGTTGATGAAAAGTAGTTTTTATAAAGAACTTTCTACAAAAGTACTTTTTATGAAAGTTACTGTTAATCAAAACAGGTTTTAATAAAAGGTACCTATCTGTAATAAAATGAACTTTATTCAGAGATGCTTTACACAAAATGTACTTTTTATAGATGGTTATTTATTTAATTTGTACTTTTTATGCAAGGTAATTTTTACTAAATGTACTTTTACAATATTTTTAAGAAAGTACTTTTCGCAAAAGGTACTTTTTTAAAAGTTACTTTTTATAAAATAAAATTGTGAGTGAAGGTACGCACGCGTGATAAAAGATACTTTTTGTAAAACGTACTTTTGATAAAAGGTACTCGTACTTTTTATCTTCTCCCTTACAAAGACTTTTGATTTCAGGCCTAACAAAAATATTTAGTTCTATTGTTTTTTCCTTGAACTAATTAATTTGCTAAGCTAAAGCTTTCGTCCTGTATGAATACCCTTAATATAAGAAAAATTTTATTTGAGGCGCGCAACCGCATAATTTCTTTATTTAAAAATTAAACATTCTTCAACCATTTGAAATAATTTTTAATGGTGTGGCATAAATCCTGTTTGTTATTAGCAAAAGCATTTGCGAAGCTAAAGTCAAATCTTCCGCATGTCTGTCCCTAAGATGGGAGTATGTATGTATGTGTGTATTGCTTTTGTAAGTTTTCTTTATACTTTATAAATTGTAGGATGCGAAAAAGGATCCTTTCTGCTTTTGTAGAATTATGGTTTGTTATTGTTATAAATTCTGCTGTTGTTGTGGTTTTCATTGTTGTTATTTTTCTCTAAAGAATAAAAAAGGACTTGGAAATTTTCTTTATTTGCCAACCACAAAAATGTTGTTGACTTCACTTAAGTGTTTATGTTGTTATTTCTTGTTCCTCTTGGCTTTCGTTCTTCTTTCCTTCTCTTTTTTAATGTGGATAAAATTGCAAAGTATGTTGGTGGCTGCTGGAAAAATGAACTTGGTGTTGTTGGTGGGCTGTCATTATTTGCTGCACTTGCTGCGGTTTATGCAGCCGTTGTTATTTTTTGTTGAGACAAGTGCCTTGTTAAGTGACTTGACTTTACCCCTGAGGCTTATGATACCCTTTTGGTATGTGATGCCAAACACACACACCCACACACACACACACACATTAATACATTTTTCACATGCCAGTTGTGACGGCAAATCGTTATGATTTTCTGGTTTCAATAATAAGGAATTTAATGACAATAAAAAATACGAAATGAAAGGAATTTATATAATGCAATCTTGTTGTATATAAAATATTACAGTTCAATGCCAATACATGTTACGTTTGTTAAGGCAATCAAATTAAAGTATGAAACAGTTAATAAACAATTTATCTACGCTTCACCAATGGGTGGGTGCTTATTAACTTGAGATTATTTTGTTTATCTGTCTCATAAGCAACGTAATTTTTTTTATGGGAAAAGAAAACATTTGAAATAATACTGATACTCCTATACGAATATACATACATACATACATACATATCAAGTATCTTATATCAATTTACTATGATTAGATTATAGATATAAGAAATCAAGCGCTTCGATGCTAAACGTACTCGTAGGATTAGACGTGTCAAAAATCATATAGCGGTTACGTTTGTCCATCAAAGTGTTATTTTACTTCTACGACAAATAATTGTTTGCTACAAAGATCGACAAAGGAGGGAGCTGCGATATGGGTTAGTATAAGGCATACCAGAAAAATCTATAATTTTGATATGACTGGTCTAGGTATGACCAGGATTTGAACTCGTGCTGACGAACACCCCCATTTGCGTTACAGTTGACTCACTAATTAGTTCAGCCAAGAGCACTGTGGCATAAAAATATTCTTCACATAACGTACTTGAAAAAAAGGTGCTTTTTGCAAAAAATCACTTTTAAAAAGAGTGCTTTTTACAAAAACGTACTTTAAAAAAAAGGTGCTTTTAACAAAAAAATTCTTTTTACAAAAAGGGAACTTTTTACAAAAAAGTACTTTTTTATAAAAAGTACTTTTTTCAAAAAGTACTTCTGTTTCAGCATAAGCGTATAATGTATTTGTTATCAGAAGAGAGTTATTTCAAAAAGTACTTTCCAAAAAAGGTAATTTTTAAACAGGCTACTCTTAGCATAATTATAAGGTACTTTTTTGATCAAAATGTACTTTTCAAAATCTAACTTTTTCAAAAAGTACTTTTCATAAAAGGTGCATTATACCAAAAGGTAATTAAAAAAGGACTGTTCTTTTACACCGGCTACTCTTTGCATAACGATAAAGATAAAGTAATTTTTATCAAAAGGTACTTTTTAAAACGTAATTTCTTTAAAAAGTACTTTTCATAAAAGTTGCTTTATACCAAAAGGTATAAAATAGGCCCTTTTCGTTTTACACAGGAACTTTTTATCAATAGGTACTATTTAAAATTAAAAAAAAAAATACTTATCACAAACGATACTTTATGCCAAAAGGTAGGTTTTCAAAAAGTACTTTCAACTAAGGTACTTTTTCGAAAAGGTACTTTTGTTTTTACACAGACTACTCTTTGCATGAGTATAATGTACTTTTTAGTAAAAGATAATTTTTTCAAAAAATACTTTTCACAAAAAGTAATTTACACAGGGTATTAAAAGGTACTTTATACCAAAAATAATTTTTTTAAAAGTACTTTTTCACAGTACTTTATACCAAAAAGTAAGTTTTTTGAAAAAGTACTTTTTTACTACTACTTTTTTACACAGTCTACTCTTGGCATAAGTATAATATACTTTTTTTATTAAAAGGTATTATTTTCAATATTTCAAAAAGTACCTTTCACAGAAGGTACTTTATGTTAAAATATAGTTTTCTCAAAAAATACTTTTCATCAAATACTTTATATCAAAACTACTTCTTATCAAAAGGTACTTTTTCTTAAAAGTACTTTTCTCTTTTACATTATCAAAAGGTACTTTTTTGTAAAAACACTTTTTGAAACAGGTACTTTATACTAAAATTTATTTTTTTCAAAAAGTGCTTTTTACTAAAGGTACTTTTTTACCAAAAGGTTGTCCTTATTGTTGTTGTTTTTTTACACAGGCTACTCTTTGCATAATTACAAAGTGCTTTTTATCAAAAGGTATCTTTCTCAAAAACAGCTTATCTCAAAAATGGTACTTTTTACACAGAATACTTTTTCGTCAGATGCTTTTTATAAAGGGTGCTTTTTAAAACGTACTAGAAGTACTTTTTATGAAGGGTTAAACAAATTTCAAAAAAAAATTTGCTTTTTCCAAAAGGTACTCTCATTCAAAGGTAATTTTTACAAAACGCACTTTTTATAAAGTACACTTTTTTATTTTTAATCGCCTTAAAAAAAGAGGAATTGCAATAGCATTATTTTGTTTCACTGTATGTAAATTATTTTAAAATTTTTAGCGTTTTTCTTTGAAGTTTGTTAAATTTATATTTTAAGTTTTATTTAAGTATTTAAGCCAACATTTTTGTGAAAAAATGTCATTAAAAAAATTTTTCTTTTCACACAAAATTAAAAAAAAGTTGCTGGCAAATACTATTTCAGGTAAAAAAGGGTTTTCAAGGGCGTGAGGTTGACTAAAGGCTCAGTTACCAGACTGTAATGTAAATTAACTGCAACAGTAGGAAACAGGTAATCGATATTGTTATGTGAAAAGTAATGCAAATGGTTATAGAGATGTAATGTAATGTAACCTACTTTTCATATAAAAGTATCGATCAGCTGTTGCCTATGTTGCAGTTACTTTACATTACAGTCGGCTAACTGAGCCTTTAGTCGGTAAAGCAACCATAATAGTAACGCTATAATTTGTTTATGCTTGAACTTTGGTTAAAAAAAGAAAGCACTGTTAACTTGGAGCTGCCCATTTCCATTTACCGAGCATCTTCGTTTACAAAACGTGGGAGAAATTTCAATAATGAACATTAGGCTCTTTCCCCGTCTAAGAAAACTTTTAGCATTCAAATTAAATTAAAACTCCTTTTGTATTACAAAAACTTCTTAGATTGTTATCATTTGTAGAATACTCGCATGTTTACCTGAAAATACACAAAAGAAAAAATAAAAGAATTAATTAAATTTACTTGTTTATATATTTTTTAAACAATAAATAACAGTAAACATTAATCAGCTGATTAAATTATTGAAACAAAGTGTCATTTAAAGGTAAAATTTGTAAATAAATTATAGCAAAACAAAACAGCTAAATTAAATGTATAAATAATTGTATTTCAAAATGAAAAATAAACTCAACTGCATAAAGTGGGTTATATTTAAATATATATATATATATTTTTTGCAAAAAAACAGACACTTAAAAAATATATATAATTTCTATAGGTAATGTGACACACTCACGAAATTTGTACAGAATTTGAAATTAACAAAACCAAAGAAAGAAGTCTACATTAACCTAAATTTGTTTTTTTTAAACTTGAGAGGAAAAAATAACGCCTCCTCCAAACGAACGTTTCACGTTCAAAAGTTAATTGAACTGATTTCAGTTTTAGTTCGGTTCAGTTTATTTAATTTATTTTATTTTTATTTTTATATTTTGTGTATGACTCTTGTCATAAACTGTATGGACTTTTGGGGTTGTGAAGTGTTTACGGTCATTTAAATAGTTTTTGTGCCTTTATTTTTTTTATTTTTTATATATTTTTGTGTCACCGAAGAAGGCGTTTTCATTATTTTTTATTTTTGCAATAACATCAACGCAACATGAGGAGAGTGCAAATTATTATTCATAATAAAAATTTAAATTAAATTGTAACAAAAATAAAATCAGACATTAAGGAATTATATATATACGCAAATATACTCGTGTGTATAAGTGAGTCATTATGCAGAAAGAAAATTTTAGGTTTGCTATTGTTTGCTTTGCATTAAAATTAACCAAATGCAATGCAAAGTAAGCTGAACTATTTACTTTTGTAATGCATTGAGTTGAGTTATTTGAATCATTATTTTATTATTTTTGCTAAAATTTCAAATGGGATTTCCCATCATATATAATATACTTATTTCTAACTTCAATTTGTAAAGCATTAATTAATTATCTATTTAAGTTTCATATCTTTTATAATGCAAATCTTTATTTTACGCCGTTTTGCCAATAAATAAATGTAAATTTTTTTCTCAAAAATTTTTCAAACAAAAAAATACTTATAAAACTTGAAGACATCGCTATTTATATTTAACATGATTTCGAGTATGAGATGAATCATGAGAAATTTTTTGGAGTATGATACAATCAAAATTTGTACATCTTTAATAATGACTTGGCTAAATTGCTTGTCGATATTAACAATTTTAACTTCTTTATAGACAAAAACAAAAACAAACAAAAAACACTTCTTACTTTAATAACTTTTTAATTTTTTAATCATTAAAAAAATTAAAAAAAAAATTATTATCTCAATAGGAATAGAACTCTTAATCTAAGTTTGAAGAAACAGCATTTTACTCCGCAAGACTTTTGAGAATATTTATTTATTTTTTGGTCAGAATTAATTTCTTAAACGAGCTTAAGTTCAGGGCTCTAATCGTCGTTTTCGATAACGTGCTGATTCGATCACGTTTTTTCAAATTGAAATTATGGTATTCGATATCGCACCATATAATTACAGTATTCATTAGTGAAAGCCCTAATGTCAAATGGAAATATGTGATCGCATCAGCTCGTTATCGAAAGCGATGATTAGACCCCAGTATTTTTAAATTTTTATAGAATGAAATATTTTTATTAATTAATGTGATTTTCTATAGAAGAGAAGAAAAATTAAATCAGCGGTTTAATCGATCACGTTTTTTCAATTTAAGATTATGGTGATCGAATCAGCTCGTTATCGAAAGCGACGCTTAGACCCCAGACTTTTAGCTGGGGGAAATATTTATTCGATATAAGGCGGATTCATAAGTCCGTGACTTTTTTTTTTTTTTTTAATGAAACCCAGGAGTCTAATCGACCCTTTCGATAGCTGAACTGATTCCATCATTTTTTTCAGTTTGAGAGTAGGACATTCGCTAACGAACAATGTAATAATATGGTTCGATATCGAATGCCGAAATTTAAAACTGAAATAACCTGATAGAATCAGCTGTGTTATCGAAAGCGACGATTAGAGCCCAGTATTTTTAAATTTTTATAGAATAAAGTCATTTTATTAACGAGCTGATACGATCACGATTTTTCAAATTGAGATTATGGCATTCGCTATCGAACAATGTAATAATATGGTTCGATATCAAGTGTCATAATCTCAAACGGAAAAAACGTGAACGAATCAGCTCGTTATCGAAAGCCATGATTCATAGTCATATCGTCATTGTGACAAACTTTCTTCACGACGACAAAGAAATTATGATTTATGATAATAATAAAAAAAAAACAACAGCCCAATTCACAATCTTGTGCAAATGTTCTTGCATTGTAGCATGTGCAAAATGCTATAGTATATTGATACTCACCACTAAGAATTGTTAAGTGGTGAATATCAATATACTATACAATTTTGCACATGCCACGATGCAAGATCATTTGCACAACATTGTGAATAGGACTAACGTCTTCACATGTATGCTTGCATTAACAAAAATTTTACCACGGCTCTGCCGACGTTTTCTTAGTTGTTACAATCAGGGCTGTCAGATGTGGCGATTTCTCGCCAAACGTGGCGATTTTTCAAATTGTTTGGCGTCTAAATTTTTGGTTTGGCGACATGGCGATTTTTCTGGCGGTAAATAAATTTGTTGGCGATTTTTGTGGCTATTTTCAACAAAATTGAAATTCAACATTTTTGTAATTCAGCAAAATTAGTTTGCGGAAGGATTAGTTTAAAAAAAATAAATCCTTCCAAAAGTTGTCTGCAAAATTTTAAATCAACTTGATTTTGATGATTTTTCATATATTATTTATTTTAATTAACACATTTTGAATTTGGATGAGAAAAATTTAAAAAAAACTATTTTTGGCGACTTTAATTCTACTTTTGGCGATTTTCTGTTAAATTTCTGTACGACTTTATAAAAATATATTTAAAAAAATTGTATATAAAATCAAATTTCTTATCAAATATTTATTAAGAAAAACTACATAAAATTGATTTTGGCGACTTTTGGCGATTTTTAAAATCAATTTGGCGAAATAGGTCAGAAAAAATCTGACAACCCTGGTTACAATGGCTCAATTCACAATCTTGTGCCACAGGTCTTTCATCGTTGCATGTGCAAAATGGTATTGCATACTGATACTCACCACTTAACAATTCTTAGTGGTGAGTATCAATATACTATACCATTTTGCACATGCTACGATGCAAGACCATTTGCACAAGATTGTGAATTGGGCAAATATATTTTTTTTTATCAAGTATATCAAGATATGTTATAAGGCCTTAATAATTTTTATAAATAATGCAAACAAAATTTTTGTTTATTAAAATACATTTTAAGTCTTCATGTACTTTCTCACACTCTTACTTTTCAAATTCAATAACTAAATTACGTTTATAAAAAAAATTACACTTTCTCATGCCAACAGTATTAGAAAGAACATTAATTTTATCACCTTGACCTGGTCAAAACATTAGTCATCAATGAAAGTCAATACAAGTCTTTAAAGAAATTTATATTTTAAATGTAGCCATCAATTGCTCGAGGTTATTTTGGAAACTTTTATTATTCAGCAAAAACAAAACATTAATTAACAAGAAATAAAACAAATATATAATATAAATTATTTTTTAAAGGTCAACAATTACAAATTAGCAAATATAAATCAATAACTGTAAGCCTGACAATGAAATTAAATTAAAAACAAATGTCATTTCTTGTTCAGACAAAAACAAAAATAAAGAGCAATCAAAGCAGTCAAGAAGATCCATATTTTGTAACTTCGCAGTCAAGGCCAATTCATAGCAGGTGATCCTCATGATCAGCTGCTGGTTTTTCTGTTTGACAACACAGAAGAAGAAGAAGTAATACAATTTATAATTTTATATATTTTTCAATTTGCAAGAGATGAGATGAGCATTTACTCTACTTGCTTCAATTCAAACTTTTTATAGCACAACCTTGTACTGAACTCATTATTTATAGCAACAGCTGATTAAAATAACAGTAGAGTTCGGAATTTAGTGCAACATAAAAAAAAAAAAATTTTAAACAACTAATTTTTAGTTTCGGATGCTTGCTTAAGATTTTCTTTTAAATTTGCTTTCTACAACAACTCACTTGCAACAAACGCTGAACTCCTCTAATAAGAAAAATAAAGAAGAACTAATAAAATAAAATCAATTTTTTTCCTTGTCTCCATTTAAAAGCAATTTGTGACAGAACTTTTTCAATGCTACACATATTTTTTTTTTGCTCGTAATGTTAAGCTGCATTTTAAATCACAGGTAAATAACGAGTTAAAAACTAAATACAACCATCGGTGATAAAAAAGTTTAAATTAAATGACATGTGGAATAAAAGTTTTTCGGTTATTGCCAACTCACAGCAACGCTGGAGTGGGAAGAGTCAAGACTTATAAATCTGCCAATAAAAGTGCAATTGACAATTAAAGTTTATCTAATTTAAATATTTTATGAATTTCAGTAGACACAAAGTTTTTTTAAAATCAAATTGTTTGTCTTTGAGATGTTGTGGAGTTAAATTGAAAAGCACTGAGCTTTTTATATGTATGTTGACAGTTCTGCTAAAGATTTTGTGCTATTTTATATGGAGTTTGACACATGGGGTGAATGAAGCCAGCTGACGATCAGCTGTGCTGCTAAGGCCACTTGGTATTAATAAACTTTTAATATGATAATATGGTTATATTATATTTACTGTTAGCCCTTTTTAATAGACTTGGGTCGAACTCGATCACTAGTTCGACCCAAGTCTACTGTTTAAGCGGTTGAGTTATTTCAAAAGCCATACAACTTCATCTATTTCTTAGAAAAATTATTAAAATGGCGTAAAACTATACGATTAATATCTCCTAAAATATCTCTCAGCGTTACAAATTATAACTGCTTGAGCAGGAAATGCTTCTTCAAACAATCGGCCATGCTCTGCAAACCGAATCCGTGTAAATTTCCCGTTTTTCAAAAATAAATAATGGACCCATTGATGTGTTTTAAATCATACACACTAAATTAATTTTAGATATGATATTTAAAGCTCTAAAAAATAGTAAACTACAAGGGAGTCTGGAAAAAAATCGCTATTGCTGGACCTAATTTTTCTAAATCGAGCGTTTTCAAATTGACTTGATTTACAAAACAGGCAGGAATATTTTTTCTAAAAGTTTTTTTTTTCAATTCAAACAGACTCACACATCAAAGAACGAAAACTGCAGTTGTTTTTCAACTGCTGAACTATGACTTTTGTTTCACAGCAATAGCTATACTTCAGCCACACAAATCCCGAAAAATAATATTAAAAATTTTTCTAATATGTGAAAAAACTTTTTTTTTAACTTTGTTAAAAAAACAAATAAAAAAAGTCAAATATATTTATATATTTTTTTTTCCACATAAAACGTACATTGCCAAGCTTAATTTATGCAAAAAAGTTTTTAAATTATATGCAGGCACAAAAAAATTGCAAACCCAGCAAAACATGAAACGCTGTCGAAAATTTAAAATATAATTTTCTTTAGATATTTGACAGTTTTACGTTAATGAAAGCGTAAACTGTGACGCAAAATGCATGCTCTGCTATTAACATATATGTACGAGAGCGGATCAATAAGTCCATGAATTTTCGAACTTCCCTCGTGGTTATATGAAATGCAACACTGTTACCATCATGTACCACCTGTTAATAGACTACTGTCAAATTTTGAGCAAGTGTCGTCGCTGTTTAAAACATACAACCTCGTGTATTTTTCTAAAAATGGAAAAAAGTGAATTTCGACTGCTCATTAAACATTATTTTTTGCGAAAAAAAACCGTCAATCAAACCAAGGAAAAGCTCGATAAATACTATGGGGACTCTGTGCCATCGATTTCAAGTAAAAAAGTAGTTTACTGACTTTCGTTGTAGCCGCTCAAGTACAAATGATGCTGAAGGCTCTGGACGACCAATTGAGGTCAGTACAGCCGAAAATGTCGAAAAAATCCACGATCTGGTGTTGGCCGTTCGAAGAGTAAAAGTGCGTGAGATTGTTGATGCCATAGGCATTTCATATGGCAGTGTGGTTTCGATTTTAAATGATCAGCTGGGTTTAAGAAAGTTGTCTGCAAGATGGGTGCCGCGTTGGCTCTCAATTGACCATAATGCACGAGTGCACATGTGTGCAGTCTCAATGGCAAAACTCTATGAATTGGGATACGAATTGGTACCCCATCCGCCATATTGACTACTTCCTATTCCTATTTCCAAACCTAAAGAAAGATATTTAGCTCCTACGATGAAATTATTGAACAAACAAATGCCTATTTTAAAGACCTCGAAAACCCCAATTTTTTGGAAGGGATACAAAAACTAGAGAAACGTTGGACTAAGTGTATTAAGTTAAAAGGAGATTATGTTGAAAAATAAATTTTTGTTTTGCAAAAAAAAAAACTGTGTTTCTTTAAAACAAGTCACGGAATTGTTGATCCGCCCTCGTATATCATGTTGACTGCACCAAATCCAACTCAAAATTAATGTTTGACGGTTCATCCAGCATGTGTAAATCAAAATATTCAGCACACCTACATGAATTTGATATCAAGCATTTTAATCGTGTCTAGGCCGCTTTAAACAAGAATTTCTTGTGACATATTCTGCGATGATTGTTCGCCTATTTGTTGTTTTTTTCTTTGCTGTTTGCACCTCAAAACTCATTTGCAACAGCAGTGACAAGAAATAATAATTTTATAATTTGCCAGCCCATACATATTTCCTAAATACAATGAAATATTTCAATTGACTGAATTAAAATTTTAATCTAAAAACTCTTGACAATTGTGTGCTGGGCACCATATAATAAAAAAAAATCTCCTTCCTAACACTCGAGCTTGTGTTTGTTGGGCAAATAACCGACATAATAAAGACACACTCACCCATGCACAAATAATAAAAATAATAATAAAAACATATGCACACACACATACACACACACACACACGCTCCCACACAATCATTACATCAAAGAAAGATACAGCAGGTGCATGTTATACTTCGGATAAACAAGAAACAAAACGAAACACAAACTTTTAATACTCGTACATACATTTATTTGTATGTATAAACAATCCACAGAGGAGATTACAAACAACAGCAGCAACAACACCCCCAAACGTGTTGTTCTTGTTGTTGGCGATGATAAAAAAAAATCCTTCTCCAAACTGTTATTTATACTGCATTTGTAAGAGATCCACCTCATCTCTTATATTTATATTTATTTAAATGCCCCTGCAGTTTTGGCAAATGGCCATGAACTTGCAAGTCTCATTAAATACACTTAAAAAAACAATAGCTCAATTCACAATCTTGTGCAAATGGTCTTGTATCGTAGCATGGGCAAAATGGTATAGCATATTTATACTCACCACTAAGAATAGTTAAGTGGTGAGTATCAATATACTTTAGCATTTAGCATATGCTACGATGCAAGACCATTTGCACAAGATTGTGAATTGGGCAAAGTGAAATTTCATAATATCGGTGATTAATTCGCATTATGTATGTCAGCTATGAACCAGGAGTATGATCATGTCAATTCTAAATGCAACTCATGACGAACTCCCTTCCTCTCCTTATTTTGATTTTCAACAGAACTACTTGTCATATAATGACTTACTTTTCTGATTACCAAATTTCATTACTCGCTTACAAATCACATTACCTAAAATTTAAAGAAATTATGTACAAGTTGCTAAATGAGGAGAATAATTTTTTTTCATCAAATAGATTACGTGAACAAGTTGCCAAATAAAAAAAGTAAGTACTTCTCAAGAATCGATTATTTTAGTCTCACGCCTTGTTAAAATCATTAAGTTGGTAATCCAGTAAGGAACAGCTTCCACCAAAAATGCTTAATTCCAAACCCGATTACCTTTTTTGAAATTTTCTGATGGGTGGTTATCACTCTTGTTTTGCAAAGCAACAAGAACAAATTTAAAAGCTTTTAAGCGGCCCCTACACGTTGCGACTTGTTGTACAATTTAATTAAGTTGTACAACCAAATGTTACGTTAGAGGTCTGATTGGCCAAAAAAAATTTTGATTTTCATTCAGCTTTCAAATTGATGGGTGTGATGGTGATTTCTTTTTTGCTTTTACATTTTCATTCCGACGCTTTGCAAGCAACATCGGGCGAAGTAAACAATGCATGTGAAAAAGGTGGAAAAAATGCTAATGCGCAATTTTCTTGAAGAATATAATAAAATATTTTATTTTTTTTCTTGATCTTCTTCCACCATCAAAATTTTATTTTTATTAATGGAAAGTAGAGTTAAAAAAATAATTTCGTAATGAAGTTTGATAAAAAAATTGCAGCCAATGCACTGAACGATTAAGTGGTATATGCAACTCAATTGTACGACCAGTTGCAAAGTGTAGTAAAGCTGTTTACATCAACTGCAAACATCACAATAGTTATGCGTGTTTGGACGTAGCTGCTCTAGGTTGATTGCTTATATTTTTGGCCGCTCGTTACATTGTGGGCTGAAATGTACAACCACGTAACTAATAAAAAAATTAAAAATATCATTTTTAATTAATTTTATTGCGTATTATATCGAAATACATGTCCCTACAAATTTGCGAATCTTTTATCATAACAATCAGCCAAATTGAAAATTAATATAAAGAAACTTTACTTCAGTCATTGGAATAATTTTGTTTAGTATTTTCTCTCTCTCTCTCTTAAAATTAAAAAAAAAAATTACAAAAAATGTGTTGTGACGTGATTTTGCATTTCAGCTAACGATATGAAAATGCTACTCGCACACTGTGCTCCGTGTATATCATGTAAATTGTACACAGTGTTACCATATGTGAAGATTTATCTTATTTTTGAAGGTTTTTGACATGAAAAAACGACCTAAAAGATTTCTTAGATAAAAATAAGATTTTGAAAAATGTGACATTTGGGACTTTTAATATATTATTGACTAAACTACTGATTTGCTTCATAATAATCTTACACATATTCTATATGTACAGTAAATGTTTTGTGTTATTTAGCCTTACGTTTAATAGTTCCCTGGAAACAAAATAAATTTAAACTTAATCTTGTTCAATAAAATAACAAAGAAAGATTTTTAATTAAAAAAAAAAGATTTTTTTTGCTCGACTTGAAGATTTTTGAAAAATAAATATGGCAACACTGATTGTACATTCATACATACATATGTATGTATGTGTAAGTGTATAGGTAAAGTCACAGTTATATTTTGAATTTTATATCTCTCTGTGGTCATTTTACTATTATCTTTATCTTCTCTTACATTGAGTTCTTTACTTATGCAACTTGCCAACAAAAAAAAAAAAAAAAAGAAATTGACCACTATTGCATTTTGTGTATGTGTGTGTGTATTGTTGTTGTGTCAGCTAAGAGTTTGTGTGTGGTCAAGTGTGCAAAAATTTTTTGATATCTAACTTTTTCCACATTTTTTTTTTGTTGATTTAACAGTTGTGATTTATATGCAAATAACTAAAAAAATATATAAAAAAGGTGAATTCCAACATACACTCTCATTCCAGCAACATACACGTGTATGTATATAAACATTTGAACTCTGGCATTGTTGCTAAGCATGTGTGTATGTGTGGGTGTGTGAGTGTGTAACATAAATTTGGTGTGTGTGTGTGTGTGTTTATTTAGTTTATTATAGCATACTTTTTGGCGTTTTGTCATAATATTGACTTTAATGCTTATGACAAATCGAGATTTATTGATTGCAAAACCAAAAAATAAAAACAGTTTTTAAACTGTTACAGCTAAAAATAGTTTGTATGCAGAAAAAGTTTCAGAACACTCTGCAGTAGTATTTAAGGTTTTTATTAATGGTTTTCTACTAAATATATAAAAGTTATAATTTATTAAAAGCTTTTAAGTTTTTGTAATACAAATTTAGTTTTGTTTGTTTTTTAAAACCGAAAAAAATGCATTTATAAAAAAATATATGTACTTCTACCTTGAGAAAATTATGTATACATGAACATATCGTTAGTTAAAAAGGAAAAACGTCTTAACTAAAAAGATTTTAATCAAAGTTTTTATTAATACCATTAGCATTAGCAACACAGAAAAAGTAACATGAAATAATTTATAATATCAATTAAAATTTTGTAATATCAATTAATTTTTTTTCTAGAACACAATGAATTTAATAACATCAACTAAGTTGTTCCACTCGAAATAGTTGCAGAAAAATTCAATTTAAATTAAGAATATTAATTCTGTGGCCATAAGGAAAAAGTGCTTAAGTCATATTTGACTGTTTTGCAGGAGAGCACTTTTAAGCGTTCAAGTCGATTTTCAGAAATTTATTTCTTTCACAGTTAAATTAGAAAATTATTTGTTAACTTTTATTTTTTTTTAAACAAACATCATTCTACACACTGTAAGTAATACATTCAAGTTGAAATTTACCAAAGTATGACCTAAATTAAGCTACACAGGGAAAACAGTGCCTACTAAATACCTCATAAAATAGAATAAAATTAATAAGAAATCTCTATGGTTTTTTTTCAATAAGGAAATCTTATTAATTTCATAGGGAAAACGTTTTTGAAAAAATCAAGAAGAAATCTTCCAGTTTTTATTAGCTTATCTTATTGATTTTTTTTAATAAGTTTTTCTTCTTGTCTTTATTAGGCGACCTCATAAAAAATAAAAAATAAATTGCGCCTTTATTCTCTGTACTTATGTATTTTCATTCATTTCTATACCATATACATATGTGGTGTATATTGTAGATGTTATTTATTTATACATACATACATACACATTATATTATATTCTTAACTAACTTACTCACCAAGTATTGAACCAGCAAACTTCTACCTGATAGACAAGCACTCTAACCAATATGCTAACAAGCAGCCTGAATAACCATTGACATTATTGTGCAAACATTCTTATACAAAAATGAAAAAGATCATAAAAAAATTGTCTCTATGTCTATTTATAGATATGAAATAACAAGACACCTCATAAAATCAAGATGATTTCCTTATTACAAATATCAATAAGATGCTTTACACATAATTATATAGGAACCTAATAAAATCAAGAAGAAAACCTTTTTAAAAAAAATAATAAGGCAACCTAATAAAATCAATAAGAAATCCCCATAGTTTACAATTTATAAGAAAACCTAATAGAATCAAGAAGTTTTTCTCTATGGATTGTTTTTTGGTGCCAAAAATAACGGAAATTGAGTAGAAAAGTTGTGAATAATAAGATTTCTTCTTGATTTTATGTGTTTTTCTTCTTGATAAAATTAATAAGATTTACCACATAAAAACAATAAGGAATCTCTATGAAAAAATCTTCGCTTCTTTCTGCTTGGATACCCCTTAGCCTAAAAACGTTTCATAGAGAAAATTTTCTTAATTCTATGAGGCAGTTTTTTCTCTGTGTATTATTCCACATTAGAGATTAGAAGTCCAAAAATGATAACACGCAAGTGATTGTGCTATAACTTCTTGAAAAATCGAACAAATTAATTGAGTTTTTTGCCAGATTACGGTGATACAATTAACTCCAAATCAGCTTATCTCGACTTAAGCACTTTTTAATTTTTGCCACAGAATTGGTGAAAATTAGTTGAAGCAAAATGTAATTGAACCAATTAAATTTTTAATTGAAAATATTAATGGGTAAACATCTTTTTTGAAGATGCTGAATTTTAGCAACTTTCTTAGCTTTTACTGTAAAATTTTTGAAGTGCTCTTTAAGCCGTTTGGCGTTTTAGGTAACCATATGTAAGTATGTGTACCATATAACTATTTTCTGTGTTACAGCTACAGATACTAATGCTGGTCTGTACACTTTTTTGTTAACATTACAAAACTATTTGTAACTGCCACATATTTGCTGTGGAGCTTCACAAAATATTTTGTATATGACTTAATAATCCTTTTGTGGTCGGTCACTTTTTTTCATAATAATAAAATATGTATATATTATGTGCTTCCAGAATGTTATTTTATTTTTCTGCCAGTAACACATGCAAAATTATTTATTCTTACCCAAAAACACATGCTGCATAGTTTGTGAAAAAAAGTTAAAGAATTAAAAAAGAGGAACTAAAGGCAATTGAGCAAAATTTGATTATTATTCTTATTTTTTTTTTTAATTTACAAATGAAAAATTTATGTAAAAATATTTTAACTTATGTTAAAGCTTTTTTACAAAAATATTCTTTTGTGTTTAATAGAGAGTTCATTCAACTAATAGAAAAACAGAACATGAAAACATGAAATTAAATAAAAAATTTTTAAGCCCGCAGCGTTTCAACATGTTATAATCTCCCAAAAAAAAATTTTAACTTTAACAAAACATTTTTTTTACCTTCATTTGTAGTAGAAAACATAAAAAACAAATAAATTTTTATTAAAAAGTATCTTAATCAGCGAAACATACAAAAGCAAATAGAAAGCATAATAAATAGTCTATGCTCTCATATATCAAGACAAACTTTATAAATATTTTTTCTTTTGCCCCCAAAAATATTACGCATTGTAGACAAAAAAGGAAAAATTTTAAGAAAATAAATAAACTTTTACCCTCCAAAAACAATCTTATAATATAAAGCAAAAATAAGTAAGCAAACTTTACTCCTGGCTGGCTGGAACACTGACTACGAGCCTAGACATTGACTAGACATTTATAAAATATACATACAACAACACATACAAAAAAAAAACAAAACAAACACAACAACAATATGTAATTGCAGCAGCATCAACAGCAGACTAAGGATACACCCATTAATAATGAATGCCCCTTTTTTTATAAAAAAAATCATTCATAAGCCGTGTAAACTTTCTCTCACACTTCTGTAACATGATACAACAACAACAATAGCAACAACAATAATAATAATAATGGCAATAATAACAACAACGATATCCTTTAACTACTGTCTGACCTTCTATACTTTCATTTGGTGCGTGCGTATGTGTATATGTGTGTGTGTGTGTGTGTGTGTGTGTCTGCATGAGCGTTTGAGTGGCTTGTCTGGATGCACAAACCCACTTTTTAACAGCCATTTTTTGGTTTGTACTTTTTAGTAGAATTCATTTCTATTATTTTATACGCATTTTATTTTTATTAAATTTGTTATTTTTATTCCTGTCTGAGTGTCTTTTAAGTTTCCTTTCTTTTTTTTTTGTACTTGAAAATCAGCGAAAGTAATTTTTTGAACATTTGCCAAAAAACGGGAGACTTAAATTTTTTTATATAGCTATAAAGAAAATGTTAATATTTAATTTAAAGAGTTCAACAATGAAACTAAAAAAAATATTTTAAAGGGAAAAGTTTAAATGGAAAGACGTAAGAAAAATTTACCAAAAAATCACCTTGAAGGTACTTTATAGCGGTCCTTTGATCCACCTAGGGGCCATAGGAATCAATATATGTACATCTATAAAAAATTACCACACAGAGTAGAGTTGTAAAAAAGGTACCTTGTAAACAGGCATTTTTTAAAAAGTACCTTCGTAAAAATATCTTAAAAAAGTACCTTTTAAGAAATGTACCTTTTGCATTAAGTAGCCTTCTTTAAAATGTATATTTTGTTGAAAGTTCTTTATACGTATTAATAGTTATTTTTATAAAAGTCCTTTTGGTAAAGAGTAGCTTTTATATAACAAGAATTTTGCATAAAAAGTACCTTTTATAAAAAAAGTACGTTTAAATAAGTACGGTTTATAAAAAGTACCTGTGATAAAAAGTATCTTTTATAGAAAGTATTTTTTATTAGAAGTTATTTTTATAAAAAGTACCTTTTATAAAAAGTACATTTTATAAAAAGTACATTTTGTAAAAAGTAGCTTTTATTAATATATATTTTATAAAAAGTATCTTTCATAAAAAGTACCTCTTATAAAGAACTTTAATAAAAAGTAACTTTGATAAAAAGTACCTTTTAAAAATAGTACTTTTGATAAAAAGTATCTTTGATAAAAAGGACCTTTGATAAAAAGTACCTTTTATAAAAAGTACCTTCTGAAAAAGTACTTTTATAAAAAGTACCTTTTATAACAAAAGTAACTTTTCCAAAAAAAAAAAATTTTATAAAAGTAACTTAAAAAAAGTTCCTTATAAAAAGTACTTTTAGAAACCACGATATGAAAAGTAGCTAGCAAAACAAATACCTTTCATTAAACTACCTAAGAAGAAAATGCCTTATGCAAAAAGTACTTTTAATGAAGAGTACATTTTGTTAAAATCTTCGCATAAAAAGTACTTTTGTAAAAAGTGCATTTCATAAAAACTATTTTTGCAAAATTTACATTTAATAAAAAAAAATTTATAAAAAGTACCTTTTTATACTTTATAAAAAGTTTCTTTCGAAAAAGTTTCTGATTTGAAAAACTATTTTTATAAAACACATTCTCATAAAAAGTAGTTTTTATAACAAGTACATTTTTTAAAAGAAAAATACTGTAATAGTTGCTTTTTTATAAAAAGTACCTTTTGTAAAAAGTGATTACTAAAAAAGTACCATGTGCAAATAGTACTTTAAATAAGAAATACCTTTAACAAAGAGTACATGTTGCAAAAAGTACTTTATATAAAAAATACGTTTCATAAAAAATTTCTTTAATTAAAAGTACTTTTTATAAAATGTTTCTTTTGTAAAGAATAGATTTTAGAGTTCTTTTTATAAAATGTACTTTTAATGAAAAGCATCTTTTGTAAAAGGTACATTTTATAAAAACTACCTTTTATAAAAAATACCTTTTATAAAAAGTACCTTTTTTTTATTAAAAGTACATTTTATAAAAAGTACATTTTATAAAAAGTTCCTTTCATAAAAAGTACCTTTTATAAAAAATACCTTTGATAACAAGTACCTTTTATTAAAAGTACCTTTTTTTATAAAAAAGTTGCCTTAATAAAAAGCATATTTTATAAAAAGTACCTTTTACAAAAGGTGACTTTTATAAAAAGTTCCTTTTATAAGAAGTACCTTTTATAAAAAGTACATTTTATAAAAGTACGTTTTATAAAAGTACGTTTTATAAAAAGTACTTTTTATAACAAGTACCTTTTATAACAAGTACCTTTTTTTATAAAAAGTAGCTTTAATAAAAAACATATTTTATAAAAAGTACCTTTTACAAAAGGTATCTTATAAAAAGTACCTTTTACAAAAGGTATCTTATAAAAAGTACCTTTTATAAAAAGTACCTTTTATAAAAAGTACCTTCTATAAAAATACCTTTCATAAAAAGTGCCTTTTATAAAAAGTACCTTCTATAAAAAGTACCTTTTATAAAAAGCTTTTACAAGCTTTTTTCTGGAAATGTACGTTTTCAAAAAGTACCTTCTATGGGAAGTATCTCTTAAAACTGCACCTTTTTTTAGAAAAATACATTTTAAGAAAAGTATATTTGAGGGGCTTTTTCAAAAGCTGGTTTTGAAAAAATTTTGCGGTAAAAACCTATATTTTAAAAAGTAGCTTTTAAGAATTAGATAGTTTTTTTTGGCAAGTACATTCAAGAAATAGTACCTGCTAAAAGAGTACTTTTTGAAAAAAACTACTTTTCCGACCAGAGCACCTTGAAAAAATCCTGTTTTGAATTAAGTAAATTTTTCTAAAATTAACTTCAAATAATTTTAAACTTTAAAAATTACTCGTACGCTTGAATTAGAGATAAAAAAATATATTTCGTCAGACATTTAACACTGGCAAATTTATTGATAGTGTATGGGTCTCTTAAGCTTGAAGTTCTGAAATTAAACAAAAATATGTATTTATTTGAATATAAGAAATTATTATTTTTAGGGTTCCGTACACCAAAGGTGAAAAAGGAACCCTATTGTTTTCGCTACGCTGTCCGTCTGTCCGTCTGGCCGTCTGTCCGTCTGTCCGTCTGTCCGTCTGTCCGTCTGGCCGTCTGTCCGTCTGTCCGTCACAGGGTATTTTCTCGGGAACCGTAAGAGCTACGGACCTGAAATTTGGACACAGTGTGTAGACCCTTGGCCGCTACAACAACAAATACATGAGAATTGGAAATTAAAGGGTGTGCCAAAACGAGCAACGAAAAATGTTAAAATCCCATGTAATATACATACAATTTGTATGTATATACACTTGAAATTTGTAAAGTTAGTGTATTTTTATACAGACTGCAACAATTAACACTAAAATTTAACAAATTTTAATTAAAGGGTGTACCATCAGTTAATGTAATTTCGACTATGTAATTTTGATAACTTGCTGTATCTTGGAAACCGTAAGAGCAAACTTCATGAAATTTTCAAAAACGGTAAAACAAAAAAATCTCAAAATTATAAAATCGCCAAACCGAAAAAAAAATCGCCAAAATGAAAAAATCGCCAAAATAAAAAAATCGCCTAAATGAAAAAATCGCCAAAATGAAAAAAATCGCCAAAATGAAAAAATCGCCAAAATGAAAAAATCGCCAAAATAAAAAAAATCGCAAAAATTAAAAAACATCGCCAAAATTAAAAAAAAATCGCCAAAACGAGAAAAAAAGCGAAAAATAACCAAAAAAAATTATTTTAGCTGAAAAAACGGAAAAAACACTGTATTAAAAAAAATGCTCAGAGCCCAACGTACGGAACCCTTCGTGCGCAAGTCAAACTCGCACTTTACTGAATTTATTTCTATTCCTTTCGTACGTGTCGGACATCATTGTATTTGTGTTCGGGTCGTGTTGTGTTGGAAAAATTCTACACGAGCCCATCTCTAGTTTTAATAAACAATTTTTAATTGAGGAATAACTTCTTAAATGGGCTGAAGTTCAGTATTTTGCATTTGTTATTCTAGTCTTAGCTGGGTGAAATGCCGCATTTTTCTGTGCCAGCACACACGTCTACACGGGCAGAGAGTGATTAAATAACATGAATTTTTAATGAAATGGAATATGAGAAATGGTTTTATTGTTATTGATAAAAGTATTTGTAAGTATAAATATTCATTTCTGTTTTTCTCATTTTTTTTTATTGTTATGTTCAGCTTAGCATAAAGTGATATCACTCTTAAATCAGAACTTTTTCAACAAGAACAGGTTTTTAAATTTTATTGAACTTAAGCGGTTTTATTTAATTTCAAATATTTCACCATATCAAAAAGCGGGTTTTAGAAAGTGTTTGGTAAGGGATACATGTTTTATTTAAAACTAGAACACTTTGAGAGGTATTTTTAAATTTGTTCTACTTATTGTTTGTTATCGGAGAGACAAAAAGATTTTGTAAATTGATAAAAGTTTCTAAGAAAAATCATAAAAAACTAAAAACTTTTAATTGGTTGTTAAATATGCAAATGAACTGAAATGTGTAACAACTCGTGTTATTGGCTTAAATGAGTCGTCATTTGTATTATTGTGAAATGGTATTTTAATTACGAGTATACCTATTATTTAATTTATATGTATACTTTGCTACTGAGTAATAAGTTTACTTTGAAAGTAGAATTCTGTAAACAGTGCCTCGAAAAAATTGATTTAGGGTGATTTAGAGAAATTGTAATAATTTCTTACATATTTAATTTTGATTAATTATAATTATTATTTCATTGTAATTTTAATCTCTCAGGCGATAATTGTTGAATAATTAGTTAATTTATTTAACAAAGAACATGATGTTGAAGCGAACGTTGTAAACAAACATAGTGTTAGAGCAAAACTTACACTATTTTTTTATAAGTGACTGGTTTTGGTGTGGGGTGTTGTAAAGGGCCTGAAGGCCCATACTAGAACCAGGCTATTGAGTGTATGACAAAACGCTTGAAGTATATGTATTGATGTGGTACCGCTTGCACAACTTTCTCTATAATACTAATATAATAATCTGAATTGATGAATTAAAAAAAAAAACATTGAGAATCGTTTGCTGCTGCCTTGAGATAATATCAAATTACAAGTCTTTGGTCAAACAATATATGACACAAATATTTGCTATACATTTTTTTTTTTTATAATATTATTAAAGTGAAATGCGAACGTTATTTCATAACCAAGTTCTCATTTAAAAAAATCAAATTATTAAAATTAAAAAACCGGCAAAAATTTTTATTTCTGTAACAGCCACATCCTGCCGACAATTGTCGATCATAAATTATAATCAGCACTTATAGATAATACTGCAAAAAGAAACTGAACAAGTGAAAAATAAAATTCTTTCAAACAAGATTTTTCCATCTTGTGATTTCATAAATTTATCTTTTTCAACCTCAACATTTTATTGGAAAAAAATTTCTTTTTTTTTCTCTAATTTATTTGAGAAATGTAAATCATCTTTTTTAAGATGCAAATAGAAATAGACACAAGATAAATGGAAAACCAAGATGAAAAATCAATTTCAATGCAAATTGAATGAAGAGAAATTCCAAACATTTTATGAATGTCCACTTCAGTTTGTAAATGGAAGAAAATGTTTAGCAAATTTTCTATATATTTTTTTTTTTTTTTGGTTTTAAGTCAGTAGCAAGAAAAGGTGGAAATAGGTGGTGGAAATAAAATATTTTTTATACATTAAAAACTAAAAATAAACACTGGTTTCTATTTTCAATGCAATCACACCATTAAACTTCTTATCTAATTTTAAACAAAAATATTTAAAAAATATTCTCTGTACAATTTTTAGAGCATGGTTAAGTCATGAAATGTATTAACTTGCCTAAATTATATTCTTGCAAAATAATATTTGCAAATTTTTTAAACTTGCAGGAAAACGGTACTAAATTCAGCTCAGCTGAATTTATTACTCATGGAAACATATCTAAGTCCCGATTCACACACATTTCAACTTTTGTTGATAAACTCGTAATTCAGCTGTTAGAAAAAAAAGAGATATTTGTATTTCCTTCTCCGTCTTTCTTACAGCTGAATTACGAGTTGATCCAACCAAAGTTGAAGTGTGTGAACCGAGACTTATAAAACGAATGCGCAAAATAAATTGTTTGGCAATTGAGACTTTCAAAACTTGACAGCAGCTGAATTTAGTTTACAATAAGATAATGTAGCTTGCTAAAAAAATTATGAGAAATAATTGATAAATTCATTTAAGTGATTTAAAAAGAAATTATGACAAAATACTAAAAAATGTATTTAATAACAAATTCAGCTAAGCTGAATAAAAATGAAACATAAAACAAATAAATTTGAAGCAATAATAAAACAGTCTTAAACTGACTATTTATAAAAATTATTACCGCTGAATTGAGCCTTTTATATTAGTTTTTTAAAACTTAAATAATAAGCGAGCTCAAAAACGATATTCAGCTTAGCTGAATTACTTTTTAGAAAATTATTCAAAATTAAAAAAAATAATAACGAAACTTTTTTATAGATTCAGCTAATACAAAAATCTATAAAACTCTTAGAACGATTTTTTTTTATAAAACAACAAATAAATCACTAAAACCTAATAAAAATGTTGTAAAAAAGTTAAATTAATTATTTTTGTAAAAAATTTGAAAAAATTTTCAAACATTTTAAGCAACAAATGGAAAATTTTAATTTTTTTGCAAATTGTTCAGCTGAATTTGGCAAATATTACTTAAAATTCTATAACAATATATAAATACTTAAAAAAATGTCTAGCTTATAAATATAACACAAATTCAGCTTAGCTGAATTGATTTATTAAAAGAAAATATAGAAAATATTATATAATATTTTATTAATATTATTATTATAGAAAATATATGATGTCAAAACTGTCTTAAAAAGTGTTTAATAATTTCATTTGATATAAATGATGCTGCAAGAATCCTAATGTTTAAAGAAGTTTATAAATTGAAAATAATTAAAAAATTCAGCCCAGCTGAATTGATTTTTTAAACGAAAATATAGTAAATGGAAATTCAAAATGTATTTGATAAACAACAAATTTACAAAAAATTGTCTAAATTATAATATATTATAAATTCCGCAGAGCTGAATTGGTAGAAAATTTAAAAACCTGACTTTGCTAAATTATAAATATATTGCCTATTCAGTTCAGCTGAATTCGTTCGTTAACATATACCCCTTTTAGACACGGAAAGTTTACTTTGCAAAGTCTTAATTCAGCTGGGAGACAGACAGAAAGAGATAGTGTTTCTTAATTCTTTCACACAGCTGAATTAAGACTTTGCAAAGTAAACTTTCCGTGTCTAAACGGGGTAATTATATATAGTGAGTGGTACTGAAAAAATTATATTCAAAAGATTGTAAATATATCACAAATTGACCTCAACTGAATTGGTAGAACATTTTTTTAAAAGTCTATTATAATTGGATTTAAAAAAAATCGACAAGGAAATTTCAAAATTATAAATTTTTGTACAAAAACAGCTTAGCTGAATTAATTTGTTAATCTAAAATATAGTGAGTGGTAATGAAGAATTTTTTGGATAAAGCGTATCAGAACTGCAGTTGAAAATTTCGTCAATGAAATTTCTTAATTATAAATATATCACAAATTCAGCTCAGCTTAATTGGTTTTTTTATATAAAAAATTTTTTGAAAAAATATGTAAGAATGTATTTAATGAATGAGGTTGCTGAATTGGGTATTGGGTTTGCATATGTAGCTATATAGTAGAAAAGTTTATCAATTCTAAAAACAACTCTATGCACATACATATGTATGTACATATCGTTAGCTAAAATGCAAAAAGGCGTAACTAACAAAAATATAATTTTACAGGAGAAACAAAAAACTAAACAAAAAACTGAACAAACGTGTAGTTAAGTCCCCTTGTTGTTTGTTAATAAAAGCGTAATTTTTGATCGCAGAATTGTAATATATTGTCAAGACATGTAGTTTAATGGCATTCATAATAATCAATAATAAACTCGATTTTGAATTTTTTGTTAGTTACGCCCTTTAGCTGACGATATGAATATTCATATAATTATTTGTTTCCGGAAGCTGAATTAGAAAATAGAGGAAATTCCTTAAGAGCTTGCAAAAAAAACTTATATATAATGAACTCTGCTGGGCTGAATTTGGTTAATTTTATGTAAATAATATGTTGGTGATTATTCAGCTAAGCTGAATTGCACTCTTATAATAAAAACTGCATTTCACTTATGGAATACGATATAAAAATATATATCCATATCCGAAACCAGTCTGATTATCAACCAAATTTGACGTGACATGGCGAAAAATCTTAAAAAAAATAAATATATAAAAGATTGATTTTATGTACCCGCTGAATAGCTTAATTTTGCCACAAAGAAAGGGGATTAATAGTACCTGTCAGTACTAGGCGGTTTTGGTGTAATTCAGCTAGCTGAATTTAATTAACAATGATGAAAATTAAATAAATTATGAAATTTATTTAGCTTCAGTAGTACATATTTAATTTAAAATGTGTGCTTTTTCTTTCATTAACGTTTTGTTGGCTAAGCTTTGGGGTTTGAAGGCTGGTGGGGGGGGGGAACCCTTGAAAAAAATTCATTTTAACTTGATGAATCAAATATCTGAGGTCTCTGTTTTCTGTATATGAAATTCTTGCCCGACTACTGCACCTGCCATTTTCTTTGAAACTCTGTTTGCTTCCTCGTATTGTGTACATTTCTGCGAAAAAAAAACCTCAAAGTTAATTTTTTTTTTCATTTTTATTGACTTTTTCATGAATGAATATTTTATTAATCAGTCGTCGTCACCGTCGTTTTAAACTTTTTTGCTAGACATTTTTTTTTTCATAGTAATTTGTAGACTTTATAACTTGAGGCAGATTGCAGTTGATTGTTGATATGACGTAGTGTCTAGTTGACCGTGTGACGTTGCGGCATTTGAATTTGCCTATTTCATATTTTTTTATTTTATTTTTTTCATTAGATACTGCAGCGCTGGTAGAGAGATGTTGGTTAGGGCTTATTTGCTTGATTTGACTACAATCATATTTTATTACTTTGCAATTTAATGAAAAAAAAAAAATTGGAAAGCAGAAACTTTAGCGGTGTGCCTAAAACACTATATTAAATGATATATTATTTAATTCAAATTCGCAATATGGATATTTTAATATTTGAAGCAGAGAAGGGCATATGGAAGAAAATAGCAGGTTATTTTATTTGTAATGAAAATTTTTTACAAAAATTTATGAGTTTGGTATGTATTAATAAAAAAAATATATGTGACCCGGTCTATGAAAAGGTGGCTTATGACTCAAAAAACAACAACTACCGAGAAACTGACGAAATGCATTGTTTATCTTTAACAGCTGATTTTGAGTCATAAGCCACCTTTTCATAGACTGGGTCACATATACTTAATCCCCCTTATTGCGAATGGCGTCGTCGACGTCACATCAAGACGACAGTAAAAACTGTCACTTGTCTACTCTTTGTCAACAACAATTGACTACTATTAACATGCTCCATTAATTTACAAAGCCTTAGAGATTCGTAAGAGATTGTCAATAATAGCCAATTGTTGCAGATAAAGAGTAGATAAGTGACAATATTTACTGTTGCCTTGATGTGACGTTGACGACGCCATTCACAATAAGGGGGAATATTATTTGAATTGTTATTATTAGTTTGAATTGTTTTTGTAGCCAAGTTCTCTTTTAAAATGTTATAACTAATTTTTAATTATAAAAATCTAAACGTGCTAATTTTTAAATAAAAGAAATTTGCATATAAACAGAAAAAAGTATTTCTACAAATCAACATAATTTATTAAAAAAAACCAATAATTTAAAAAAAATTTATTGTGGCAATTAAACTTTTAAATGAATTACTTTTTAGCATAAAAGTTAAATTGATACAATTAAATTTTTAATTGAACCTTAAAATAAAAATTTAATTGTCTTAATAAAATTTTTAATTGTTTTTTTGTACTTTTTTCTTGAAACTTTTGTATTGAACTTTTAAAAATTTTTTAGCCGTTTTTTTAAAGGATGCAACAGAAATTTTTTTCAAGGATATGGAAAGATATTTTTTAAAAGGACATTTTTTTAATATTTTTGTTTAAGGGAAATTAAGTAAATATTATTATAAAATTACATAGAGCTTTCCCTGTTCTTTCATACCAATATTGCTTAAAAAATATTATATCGTAATGTGAAAAAAATGTTAAAAAAAACCATCATTAAGAAATGTAAAGTCCTTTAAAAGGCCAAAAGCTGAAAAAATATTATACATATTTGTATATTTTGTTCGCAAAATTTATATAAATTACACTGTGCAACAATAAAAAAAGAATTAACTTTGAAAGGACCTATCATGAGTTGCAGGTCTCCTTGAGTAGGTCTCATTTCTTTTCCCTTTCAAAATTCAATTACTCTCTCGAAGTAAATATGACGGTGAGCAAACAAACCCTTAACTAGGAAATTTGAGCTAACTTTGACATTTTCGACAATGATAAATGGAAAAGTGAATTTCAATCATTTTAAATTGATGCAAATTTCAAAAGGATATGATCGAAAAAAAATTGTTTTTATAATTTTTTGTTCCAAATTCTCATTTTTTTTGATGTTTTATATTATTGCAATTGAAAGAAACTTCAAATCATTTAAATTTGGTTGCGAATTTATAAAGTTATAATATTTTTTACTTTATATTTAAAAAAAAACTATTTCATATAATTTTTTTTATATACACCAAGAAAAAATAGTATTAAAAATTGTGTAATATCAATTAAAAAGTTAATTAAATTGTCACCATTTATTAATTAAATAATATCAATTAAGTTTTTCCACTTGAATTAATTGAAGGTGTTTCAAATTGAATTGAATCAACTAAATTCTTTAAAATAAGCTTTTATTTTATAAGAGATTTTAAGTCGAAAAAATATACATTGTATGTAGGTAGCAAGTCATGGCGCTATAATTTCCTGAAAAATCGCAAAAAAAAATTTTATATTTTGTCCAGGGTGCCACCAACTCAAAATTATACTATGTATCTCGACTTAAGCACTTTTTCCTTTTTGCCACTGGTGTACGTATGTATACAAATATGTAGCTGGGTTTTTCACAATTATTCTTGCAAAGCTTTTCTTTGCTATAAAAAAATAATTAAAAAATATGTCCTTTTTAATATTTTCACATATCGGGCCATAACCTCTTACATGACATAATTTTGACAAAATTTACGATAATTTACGATCGTAGATTTCAGATTTCCGTTAAAAAAAACTGAGTTCAAAAAATTTGTCGCTTAAGCTTTTTTGGCGGTTATGGCTCGATATATTTAAACACATATCACATATGCAGCTTTTTTCAATATTGAAAATATTTAATTTAATATTAATTTATGTATGTAGGTACATATTTAATTTATGAAAAAATATTCCAAAATTTCGCTTTTCAAAACTTTTTTCTTTTCTGAAGTTTTTAAAAAAGTGGGAATAAATACCTATTTGATGCCCTAATTTTTTCTTATTTAGAAATCCTTATTAGGGATCTGTAGTTTCATATTTTAGAAATATAGGATAAAATAAATAAATAAATAAAAAATCCCTTTAAATGATTTAAAAACGTTTGGAAAAGAAAATTTTATTTTTCTTTGCATAGGTAGGTATTTTAATTTTTATTTTCAAATGACACTTTGCAGTCTTTGGGTTAATTAAATTCTGTATGAAAACACTCCTTTAAACACTCACCTTTTACACTCGATAAATGTTTTAAAAATCCAATTATGTCTCCTTTTGCACGAGCAATATTGTTCCCAAAATTAAATAATTCACACAATTTTTGTTATATAATTCGTAACGCGGTGTAATTTATTTTTTTTTAGCACTAGAGTATTCGTTTTGGTTTTGGAACTTTAGAATTATAAATTTTCGTTATTCTTTTTTTCTAGCTAAATAGGTATTTGTTGTTTATTTAATCCTTGCGGGGGGCTCAAGACCGGTTGTTTCAAAAGTTTAGTATCTTGTTTTTTTTTTGGAATGGGCTTTAACACATTATTCCTTGAATTTATTTAATTTTATTTAAACATTTATTTTTTTGTAATATTAATTGGTTGGTTCTATTCGTTTTAGTTTGTGTTTATAAAAAACTTTAATTGATTATTTATTTATTAAATTCTTTAATTAAATTAATATGTTTGCAAATTTTTCTTGTTTAAAATTCATAAAAACTCCAACGTTATTTTTTTTTAATAATTGTGTGGGAATGTAAGTAAAACCATTTGAGTTTCAGTTAAAAAAATTCTTTTGTTTTTTTTTTTAACCGTTAAAATATCTTGTAAAATAAGTTTAAATAGAAGAGGGCTCAAAAAATATCTGTGTAGAATAGATTTTGGCACCAAGATACAACCGCTTCATTTAATTCAAAGAGACTCGGAGTCATAACTTCTCTACGCTTATTTATATAGCCTCCGTTAAGCGGCGAATTTTTTTATATTATTTTTACATAGAGAAAAGCTTCAGTCAGCGATGTATACGACAGCGCTTAATACAGCAACAACAACAACACACCACAGGCAGCAGCCGCCAAATAATGAAAGCAACTAAAAAAAATACATAACATCCAAATGTTACCAGCAACACAACACAAACACAAAAACACAAACATGCACACGCACAGCCAGCTACAGAGCGACAGACAACAAAGTTAAAATAACAGAAAACCAACCGACCAACAACAGACAGATACATCAATGGATGGCTGGCTGGAGGAACACACATGCATGCATACACACATTTGTTGGTCTGGCCAAAGAAAGAAGAAATTCTCGAACAACTCTGCTACCGGCAAAACGTCTTCCTTGTACTAACGCCGCAGTATGCACAGCAGAGCCATAAAAGAACATCATCAAACAATTTCAAACTTGCATCATACACCGCATCACATCATCATTATTATTATTATTAACATCATCATTATGAAACTCTTCTTTCATCAACACAAAAACCTTTTTGTACAAAAAAAACACAAAATTAAATAAAAAGTGGTTGAATTGCTTGTCCGCTGTCCACACTCAAACCTTATGTTCATACAAAATCAGAATCAGCCAACAAGTTGCGTGTGCCAAACTTATTTCAAACATTTTCTCTCTGTTGAATTTAAAAAAAAGAAACTACAAGTTTAACTAAAAATCATTTGCTAAAAACAAAATACTGCCAGCATTATTGCTGCTGCTGCGCTGATGTCGCCAGAGCAGCGCTGTAGACGGTTAAGCAAGTGGACGACGACGATGTATGCGAATCGTGGAGACAACAAAAACAAACGCATATTTGCAAATTAAATGACTTTGAGAATTGGTTTTGTTTTTGTTGCTGTTGTAATGGGTTTTCTGATCGTTTGCAAACGCACGATTTTGAAAGGGTTGTGTATTAAATTGAATGTGCCGGAGTGGAGTGTCAAATGATATTGCTTTTGCTGTCAGATAGATACCTATCTACTGTAAAAATAAATTTCTTTGAAATTTTTATATTTTCAAAGGGTTTAGTGCAGGTATAACTATACTCAAAGATTGCAACCTATGTGTTCTTGGTAAGTCACAGGGCGCTTTCTAAGGGTGCATGGGGGCGATGGTTAGCGTCTTACCTACAGCCGGTGCTTAGACCACCGTGAGATTAGGCCGTAATGGCAGATGCTCACGTAAATCTGAAACACATCTGTCATACATATATTTGACAAAGGTTTATATAGTCTGTGAAAATTTCAGGTCAGTAGCTCTTAAGGTTCTCGAGAAAACAGCCTGTGGCAGAAGTACGGACGCACATCGTAGTGAAAACATTAGGATTTTTTTTTCGCCTTTGGTGTGTGGAACCCTAAAAAGTGGTTTCTTGAATTTCGTTGTGACCAAGCTCGCATAGGACGCTGAAGGATAATCTGCCAAGGTGATACTACAAAGCAGGCCTGAGGCAGGTATCTCCTCTGCTTTCCTCTCCCTTTTCATCATTACAGCTAAAGCAGTATTTATTGTACGGGGGAACCAAACATTTAGCATGGGTTGCGTAAACGCAGTGGCCGGTCAGTGTGGCCAAGAGATTCCTTGTAAAGTCCTTGAGGTTCTTAGTTATGTTAGGGCTTATGGTGCGTATAGAGTAGCCGCTTGTTGCCGAGCCGAGCTGGTTGACGCTTATTGCGAGAACCAATGCGAGAAAAATGGTACTATACAAATTAGTACAAATAAGCGCGAACCGGTCATAGTAACCGCCGAGCTGGTCAGAGCGCAAAGCTGATTAAATGTGATAAAAGAGTTCCAAACCGTTTTTCAGCGCCGAAAACATTGTTTATGTTATGTTGTTATGATTTCAACTTGTTTGGAAAACATAAAAAAAATTTTAAAACAAACATTTAAGAAAAAGTAACTAAAACATGCAATCAAAAAATTTAAAATATAATAAAAATTTTAGTTTTTTTTTCTCAACAAAAAAAAAAACTCAAATCATAATTTCTATTTCAACCCAGCAAAAAAGTTTGCTTACTAGAATGCAAAAAAGTGTATGTACTCTTCAGTCGTAAGTACTTACAATTTGACTGAATAACCCATTAGTTTTGTTTGAGAAGTTCAAAAAGTATGCGGTACCCTATACTTTTTGCCTACAAATATCCAAAAGTTGCCAAAAGTATTCAAAGTTTAATGGCTTATTTTGTGGATTACTTTTTGCCTAAAACTGTTCAAAAATAATTTTGTGCTAATAAAAATAAATAGAATTTTATAAAAATCATAATTTTGCAAAGAAAATGTATGAAGATGTATATTGAATAATATGCAAAAATACTTGAATTTTGTAATAAATTTTTCTCTATATATACTTCATTATTAACTGGAAAGTACTACAATAAGTACTTGCACGTAATGATATAAATAAGTACCACTCATTACTTTGTAAGCCATTAAAAGAGCACTACACATTACAAAATCTTGAAAAATGTTTGCTGGGAATTTTCACAATTTTCAATTTCACAAACACGAATGAACAACAAACCCAAATGCATACAAACATACATAAAACACAAATAATTGATAAAATATCAGCGCTGATTCTCGCATCCGCTATGCACACTCAAACATGTTTCTCGCATGAACAAATTCTCACAATAAGCGTCAACCAGCTCGGCTCGGCAACAAGCGGCTACTCTGTACGCACCCTTAGTTGAGGTCAAAAGCTTCTCGCTATATCGCAGGTGGGCTCATCTGTTCTGAGCTAATTGGTGAAATGCAATGTCGAAGCTTCTCCAGCAGGATTCGAGTGGGAGCACACAGATGTTCTCGATAGCGAAATCCCTAAATAGCGTGTTAGAAAATCATACGTTGCCTTAAATGGTCCCATGTCCACTCATCCAATTTAATGTGATACGTGAATGTCGCGCAAACTTATTAAGGGCTTTGTGATATTCCTGGACAAGAGAAGATGTGGTGTACACATATGCATGTAAAGAGACGTGATTGCAGACTGACTGTCAATTATGAAATGGGTAACTATTTGATATCCGATAAAACCTTAGCCAGTGTGTTGCTCTTTTGATGGCTTGCAATATGATACATACGTCCGCGAGTCTGAAGGACATTTAAATTTTTAAATCTGGAATGCAAACGACCCCAAAAACTGCCCATCTTGAGCTGCCGCTGAACACCTGTACGTCTCCATGCTGTGGGAAAAACCATTCGGTCAATGAAAATTCCTACTGAAGTAGGGTTTAGTAGTGCAGTAGTATATGATACCAAGTCTGTTCTTTACTTTACCCAAAAATGCCAGCATATCCCATGTTGAGCCTGGTACTCTGTTCACAATTTCGTGCGAAATGCTGTCAAACCACATTTAGTATGAAATATTTACGAAATAAATTCGCAAAAGTAGTACTCTGTTCTTGTTGCGAAAAACACGTAAAACCTATCTGGCAGCGTGTTTTCCATGAAAAATTAATCTGGCATCATTTAAGTTTCAGCTGCGAAACAACACGAGCAATACTTTTTTCGCATGGAATTTTAACAATGTTGCATAATTTCAAGCAATAAAAGCGAGTAATTTATAAAAAAAGGCGCGAGTTGGGCTACATTTAGTACAGGTCAAATTTTTCACGCGAAATAATCAATGGTACAGAACAAGAACCCCTGTCGGGCATACTACATACATACATTATATTCCTCTGAAGAACTTGCTTACTATTCTTGCACTAACGAATTTTTTTTTAAGCTTCTTTGATGTCGTACTGTGCTCTAAGAATATAGAAACTAGCTACAGTTTGCAGATTTGCTAAAATGATTTAAAAATAAAGGCCAAGGGGTAAATTGCAACATTTCATATCAATTGAAATATTAAAATATTTCCAAAGAATGAACTCCATTGAAATATGTATACCTATAATTTAAAATTTCGTTTGTTATCAAAGCCTCAGTCCCATATGGACATATGAGAAAATTTCACTCTGATCTAATAAGTTGTTTTTTATCAGGGTTGCATTTGCTAAAAAGTCGTACGCTTCTGTAGGAAAGTGGGTACCAGCCTCTTCTACTAGTTTGTGATCGTAGGCACCGTTTTAAGATCCAAGACTAAGTCAAAGATTTGTCAGACTTGAAAAATAAATTAAACCGATTTTTTATATATAAAATTATTAAATTTTTAAATGTCTTAAAATAATTGTCACATACATACATATATCTATACACGCACCAATTTTGTAATTTATTTTTCAATCAATTCCCAGCTCTGCTTTTTAAGTACATATTACTAAAAAAAATTATGTACTAAATATTATTGCAATTCTCCAGAATGTATCATCTGATGCAACAAACAACATTATAATGTTCATATTGTAAATTCTATTACGATGTAAATGAGCTAAACAAGTTTGTTTCAAACTATTTTGCTTGTGGTTAACCATGCAACATGAATGCAACAAATGATATTGCTGCAATATTATTGCATTTAGCCAAATACATGCATGCAGTCATGCTGGATACAAGTTGCATGGTCAAATGTTGTTGCTGGTTAATTGATGATGGTCAAGTTGAAGATCAAAGTCTAAGCAAGCAGCGTACGCCAAATGCTGCCTGCTACACAACGAAACCTAGAAAATGGGTGGTTGTAAAAAATAAGTGTGTTGTGCAAAAACAGAACAGAACAGCAAACAAAACAACAAAACATTGATGCCCCACAGTGTGTGTTATTACACCTTGTTGCAAAATTGAGAGACTGAGCAGTTGTGTTTACAGACCGAGCATAGAGACGACCGTAGGAAAACCGAGTAAATTTCTGTTGCAACCGGCATTTTTATGTTTGGTTTGAAGGCAGCTTGAGTTTCGCATTTATTGCTCTGCTGCTCTTTGGTTTGTTTATAAAATTTGCAAGCAAAAAAAGACTTAATTAAATTTTATTATATATTTCTTTTAATTTTCTGTACGTATGCATTTTGCTGTATTTATTTTGCAAGTTGGCCAGGTTGTAAAGGCTTCAACCATAACCAGAGTTTGAAGCTTCAAAAATCTCACATTTAATTAGTGTTGAGTTGGTGTTGCTCACAGTGTTACCAGAAAAACTTTGCCTCATGTCCCCAGAAATTTCCATCTCAAAGGGAATTCTTTAATTTTGCACCCAAAATATTTTTATTTAAACTAAAATCTGTGTGTTTTATTATTATTGTTCGAACTTCATTTGTTTCTATATTTATGATTCGATTAGGCTAAAGTTGGTATCGCTTTGTAAGCCAAATTTCATGTGATAATTACACTGTACAACAAAATAACATTTTTTGGCTGTCCTTTAGATAAAATTACGCGGACTATATGGATTTCGATGCTTTAAATTCAAATCTGTTGTCAGTTTTTTTTTCCATTTTTAGGTACCTGCTTTAAATTGTGAATAAAATAAAGATTTATTGCTGGATTTTCACGTTTTATAGCTTGTTTTATTCCCCGGATATGTGGTTTTAAGAAAAATGTAAAAAATATGAAAATTTTGAGTTTCTAATTTTTTTTATTGCAATTTTCATGTAAAAAAATTACGCGATTTTTGCATAAAAAAAACTTTTTTCTCTTTTAAATTCTGAATAACTCCGAAACCATAAAAGATAGGTAAAATATGATTATAAATTTTTTTTAACAAAATTTTGTGGCGCGTCTTTTGGTTTATTATTTATTAAAATCGAAATACCGGTTTTCGAGTTATAGTAAAATATATTAGTATGGCCGACTAATTTAGGGGCCAAAATTAGCCACGCCCATAAAAAAAAATCTCTACGTGATAGAGAAAAACTGACAGCAAATTTGAATTTAACGCATCGAAATCCATATAGTCCGCATAATTTTATCTAAATGCTATTTTGGCTGTTGTACAGTGTTATTAATGAACAAATAACACCCAAAGTTAATTGTAAGTATTGTGATAAACACTAGCAGAACGGAACAACTAAGGTTCGAAGGTTGCTACACCTTCAATATCAGCGTTCTTTAGTGTTTTGTTCACTGTGTGTGGTGTCCAGCGTGACCATATTAGCTTCTTTTGAGCTAAATTTTGCTTATTTATTTCAGATTTAGCTTTAAAATTTTCATTTAGCTCTTAGCTTATTTTTTAGCTTTTTTTAAAAACTCATTTAGCTTTTTTAGCATTTTTTTTTGTCTAAATTGCGTGTTCTCTAAAAATATATTAAAAACATAAACAACTTATAAAAATTATAATTTTATAACATTGTAAAATAGTTTACAAAAAATACAAAATGTAAATTATACGACAATTTTATAACAGAAATGGAAAGTTGAAAAATAGTAGATAATGGCAGAATGGTTAGAATTCCAATGGAAAAAGTTAAATTCATATTAGTGGCCAAAACACTTGTTAAGTTTTTTGGGTATAAAATTATTTGACTTATGTTGAACGTTCATTCAGCGGAATCAATTAACTTAAAACAAAACCCTGAAATATCCTTAAGCCTGGATAACACTATGTACCGATTTTCGTCGGTATACCTCAATAAAGTCATAAGTAATAAGCCAAAATGGCATTATTACTCAATTAATTGTGGAATAAGTCTATATGGGCTTATTACCAATGCAGTGTGGCGCAATTATGTCCTTGTATTTCAATTAGTCGATAAATTAGAGCAAAATCTTTACTTATGACTTTATTTCACTGATCTGACGAAACTCGGTACATTGTGCAGATAGTGTGATCCATGCTTTAATTTAAATAGCATTGATTCACTTAAAAAGCTTTCGTATTTTAGTATAAATGTTTTTACATTTTTAAAAACTTTTTAAAAATTATTTTGGGGAAGTTTTTGTTTTGTTCTTCATTAAATCTAAAATATAATAATTAATAAATAATTTCATTAAACAAATATTCTATATGTATAATAAAAAAATATGTTTGTGTAATATTTAACGTTAGTTTAGCAATAAGAAACTATTGAAAAGTGATCAAAGAAGTGGAAAAAAGTTTAGCTTTATTTTCTAGCCTAAAATGTAACTTTTAGCTTATTTTAGCTTTTTTTCAAAAGTGATTTAGCTTAATATTATTTTGAAATCTGGTCACACTGGTGGTGTCAATTGATGTAGAATTCTGCTTTATATACTCAGCCTTTATTGCAAATGGAATATGTGAATTGTTTTTCATTCATCGAATTACACTTTGCTAAAAGCTTTTTTTTTGTAATGAAAGCTCAATTTTACCATCTCTAAATTTGAAAAAGTCTCTGTGTTTCTTGAAAATATGAACGAGATTTATGCAATGAATTTTTTCAAAAAATTTGTTACATTGACCGGCAGAAAGTTTGAAGAAAATCATTTTAAAACTCGACTCCCGAAAACAAAAAGCTGAAATTGCTGAAAGTGTGATTAAATTCATTATGACAAATCATATGAAAGTTATATATATAGTTATAGCAGATATAGCTCATTAACTTTTGTAAATTATGGTAAAATTAAAAAAAATTTTATAATAAAAATAATTTTGCTTTCGTCAGCTCAGAATGTAAACCTGATAAGTGCACTGAAAGAGAAAGAGGCTGCGCATCGACGATAAAATATTTAATAATTTCTTAAGCTTTGTATAGAAAATTTCAACACTAAAACTTGGTTGAAATTAGTTAGCAGGTTTACCCTCTAAGCCGACGATATGTACTTAGTTTCTCCTTCTTATGAAGGGGGTCGTCGTTAATGCCACACAGTGAAGAAAAAATTTTCTTAAGTAAAAAATTTTTTCCGAAAAGTGATTTCAGCTTTTGAGCAGTTGGCAGCACTGCTCGTATTTTTCTATTGCATTTACATTGCTCATCAGAGATGGGAAAATACATATTTCTGTTTGGGCTTAATATAACTAAATATTAGTTTAGATATGAGTTTGGTTTGGATAATGCACGAAAATTTGGTGCCCAGTAAAAGAAAGAAGACAAAGACACGTTCGAGATAATGTTGCCGGCTGAAATTGCAAAGTTGAAAATTTGATATAGGGCCTTATTACGAGTGCCGTATTTTGACTACGACTACTACCATTTTGTACTAGATTAAACAAAAAATGCTGCAATGTTCTTTAGGCTATTACAAAATCGTCGTAGTCGAAGTCGTAATACGACACTCGTAATAAGGCCCATAGTTAAAGTTGATAGTCTGCTAATGTGTTGCTTGAGCAGCAACGAAATGCATCCAGGCGTGCTAAACCGATACGGGAATTACCTGCGACGAATTGACTTTTTACCCGACTGCTCAACGCAAAGACGGGTGTTGTGTTTATCAGCCTATGTACATCTGTACGTATGTATAGATGTATGTGTGTTCCTTTGCGACACTATATCAACAGAACGCGTGGACCGATTTTGATGATTCTTACATCAATCGATTTGTCTTAAGCCTGATATGACAGTAGTACGAATTCAATATGGCGGTCAACAGATGCCATTTTGTAAATACGAGAGAAAAAAAATCATTGGGCAGGTATTTTCAAATCATCTTTAGGTTTCTCTTCGAATTTTTCATTTCGAATGACCATTTAGGTTATTTAACGGTTCAAAGTTTTTCGTCGTCTGGTTTTTCTGATTTTTTTAATTGACTAACTAAATATAAAAGTTAAAGTAAAAATGGAAACTAAATTAGTTAACGTGCGGGTCGTATTCGTGCATATAAGGCATACTATTGTACAATTTTTCAAAGTTCACTCGTTCTTCCACATCACTGCAAAGACGCATTAAGACACTAATGATTGCCAAATTGAAAAATCCTCAAAAGAGCAAAAAATCAATAAAACTGGGAAATCATGATCCTGGGAGCATAAGATAAAAGGTTTGTGACTACTCATAACGTTGGGTTAAAGTCTGCTGATGATTTGTCAAAGCACCAATGAAATGCATATCGCCATGCTTAATCACCAGCAAATGAATTTAAATTTTAATTCTCATTGTAGATTGCAATAGTTTATTATGTAATGTAATTTTCACAAGAAGTCAAGAAAAGTTAAACCAAAAGTTAACAAACTGATTCGATTACTTTTTTTCAGTTTGAGATAATGGCATTCCATATATAAAAATGTAATAATATGGTTCGATATCGAATTCCACAATCTCAAACTGAAAAAACGTGATCGAAGCAGCTCGTTATCTAAAGCAACTTTTAGACCTCAGACTTAGATCGGGAAATGAGTCATTTTTCTATGTCACCGCGTACTTCATCAGCATCCATGCCTATCTGCTTGGGCAGATAGTGGTTGCTAACATCGGCTTTGAATATGAATTTTACTAGAAATGGAATATGAAAATTATTGATTTACCGTGGGTAAATGCATTCGTAAAATATACCGTACTTTAGGGTTCTGTACACAAAAAGTGAAAATTAGCCCAACTATTGTTTTCGCTACGATGTCCGTCTGTCTGTGTGTCGGTCACGTAGTATTTTCTCAAGGACCTTAAGAGCTACGGACCTGAAATGTGCACAGAATATGTAAAACTTTGTCCACTACAACAACAAATATATGACAGTTAAAAATTAAAGGGTGCTCACTCCAAAAAAAAAACCAAAGAATTGCTAAAATCTAAAAAAACACCAAAAATAAAAAACGCCAAAAACCGAAAAAAACAATTCGAAAACGAAAAAAGCGCGGAAACTAATAATAATCAAGCTATAACTAAAAAAATTACCAAAACTAAACAGGTGTTGGCAAAAAACAAAAAAAAAAAAATTCGCCAAGAACCAAAAAATATCGCCAAAACTAGAAAAAGCATGAATATAAAAAATTGCCAAAAACCGTAAGAAACTCTTGAAATTATCAAGAAATAAAAAAAAATTAATATATCCAAAAATTAAAAAAAAAATGTGTAAACGAAAAGCCGCCAAAATGAAAAAAGCAATAAACTGAACAGTATCTTCAAAATTAAAATAGATCCCTAAAATGGCAAAAAAAATTACCAAAAGTAAAAAGGTCACCAAAAGAACAAAAAAAAAAAACTAAAAAATCGCCTAAACGAAATAAAACGGCAGAACTAAAAATTCGCCGAAACGAAATAAAACGGCAGAACTAAAAATATATCGTGGGTTGGTTATTGGTTTGCTGCAGACATAATGTATTTTGAATATAATGTGCCGCAATCCAATAACCAACCGATGATATGTATGTTGTTAAAAAATAAAAAAAATTGCCAGGAACCGAAGAAAATCGTCAAACACTGAAAAAATCGCCAAAACGGAAAAGCAACGCCAAAATTAGAAAAGGTGTCAGTACTAAAAAAAAAGCAAAAACCGAAAAAATCGCAAATAAGAAACCAGCGCCATTCGGAACTCTTCGCTTCAAAGTTGCACTTTACTGAATTTATTAATTTTTTTGTTCAGCTTAGCATGAAGTTATATGATATACTAGCTGACCCCGGTCCGCGTTGCTGGCCCTAAGCAAACATTAGTGTTGTATATGGCATTGGTGGTACAATATGAAAATTGGATTTTGCCCACAAATAAACTAAATATTGCGCCATCTGCCGGACGAACTTCAAACTACACAGAAACGCTCCTCACGCCCCATAGAGCAGGTATATAAAGTTTGGTCTAAATCGGTGCAGTAGTTCTGGAGTTACGGTGCAAAATCACAAAAAAAAACAAAATATGGCGCCATCTGTCGGACGAACTTCAAACTACACAGAAACACTACTCACGCCCTATAGAGCATGTATATAAAGTTTGGTCGAAATCGGTGCAGTAGTTCTTGAGTTACGGTGCAAAAACACAAAACAAAAACTAAATATGGCGACATCTGTCGGACGAACTTCAAACTACACAGAAACACTACTCACGCCCTATAGAGCATGTATATGAAGTTTGGTCAAAAGCAGTTCAGTAGTGTTACGGTGCAAAAACACAAAAAAACTAAAAATTGCGCCATCTGTCGGACGAATCACTATTTCTGAAAGGGGCGTAGCATTTACCGGGGTAGAATGTATATAAAAACACGCGCTGGTCGTTTACAATTATTTTGTGGGGTGGAAGGCGAAAATCTGTTGGGGCATTGAAGAGTTCACCCCTAACAAATAAACGTGTTTTTGATTTTTATATATATTAAGATAATTTGAAATTTATTTGCTGGTGGTTCAGCGATGTCTATATGCATTTCATTGTTGCTGTAACAAATCGTCAGTAGACTTCAACCACATATTTTGAACAGTCACAAACCTCTTATCTTATGTACAGACTTTCAAAAACTATTTGAGAATTCACAAATAATAATATTTTTGAAAATCACAAAAGAAAAATAAGCATAGTAGGCTTAGAAACTTATACAAAACCCAGCAAATAATTTATATTCGGTGTAGAAAAATAGAATAGATTCATATCGAATATAAATTATTTGCTGGGTTTTGTATAAGTTTCTAAGCCTACTATGCTTATTTTTCTTTTGTGATTTTCAAAAATATTATTATTTGTGAATTCTCAAATAGTTTTTGAAAGTCTATACATAAGATAAGAGGTTTGTGACTGTTCAAAATATGTGGTTGAAGTCTACTGACGATTTGTTACAGCAACAATGAAATGCATATAGACATCGCTGAACCACCAGCAAATAAATTTCAAATTAAAATAAACTTGACAATATGTCGAATAATAAATTTCTTATATATTAAGATAAGATTATGTATGTATATAATATATTATGTATGTATATATAATATATTATGTATGTATATATGTAAATTTATAGAAAAGGTGACTTTCGTTCAGGCGCTACTAAACATGATAGGTACAACATATTTTTATGTTGTATAAGTAATCTAAGAAAAATTTGATTTGTATTAACTTTTCCAACTCTGTTGTAAATATTAGCCGGGTGATTCTTTTTTGTTGTTATTGTTTTTGTTGTTGCCGTCGTTTAAAGTTACTCGTTATTTTTTTCAAAGTCGTCGTAAACGTCTTTGCTGTTTATTTGTTGTTATTCGTGTTTGTCGTGAGAAGTTTGGTCATGTTCAAGTTCTTGGCCATACTCAATTTAATGCTGTAAAATTGTTGTTGGTGTTGTTGTTGCTGTTGCTGTTGGCTGGTTTCGCACTGTGCCGTGGTGTTGTTGGTACTTGCTGCTGCTAGTACAAAAATTAATGATCTTGATCGTCATCATTATAATGATCATACCTCTGATTGTCTTCATTACTAATACCATCATAATGATGTTTATCGTATGTTGTTGTTGTCGTTGTTGCTGGTGTTGGTGGCGGTGGTAATATCGGTTGGTATGGTTTGTTTTTGTAACTTTAATTTTTGTTTGCTTTTTGATATATTTTTTTTGCAATTTAGTTTGTGCTTCTTTTTGTTTTCAGTGCATTTATGTTGTTGCATGATATAAATATAGAAGGTACTTCCATTCTCTCTTTGTTTTTAAAAAATAAGTATTTTTGAAGTTTGTTTTTTGAGAGAAATAAAAAAAATGTTCCCATATCGTAAAAAATTTAAGTCTTCCCCCATAAAATTTTTACAGAAATGTGTAATTATCTTAACAAAAACTGCGAATAAATAAAGTGATATACATGACTATACATTTGTGATGTTTAAAAAGTGGTTATGTAATAACTTGACGCATCTTTTTAAATTTTCTGCCTAAAATAAATATTTTAACTATATTTTCATCCAAATTGACTGATGATTTTGATTAGTTGACAATGAATTTTCATTAAGTTTAACAAATATTGATTGATATTACATCTTTTTTTAATCTATATAATTCGCTTCTTGTTGATTGTAACATGTTTTTCTAAAAAATCACTTAAATACCCGATCAGATAATTTTGGCAAGTCTATTTCACAGATTTTGCAGGCTCTTAGACACTGTTGATAATGTAGGGAACTCAAAGAATGCTACATTCATATTTTTACAATGATATTTTGTACATCCACAGTTTGTAATATGTAGCTCATTTTCGCTTTTTTTAACACCACAATACATTTACAATGCATTTCATTGCTTTTCAAGGTAATAAAACATTTATCATCACAATTTTTTTTAAATTGTTTGAATTTATAAAAAAAACTTCCGAAATAATTTTTCAATAAAATTTTCAAACAAACAGGAAACAGAGGGGAAATATTAAATTAATACGGTAGCACGATTTTACTTGAAACTTCAAAATACCTATCCTTGTCAGAAGGTGAATGTCAAGAAAAAATGAGAGAATGGAAGTACCTTCTATATTTATATCATGTGTTGTTGTACGTAACTTACAAACTTAAATAAATAAACATCAGAGCAATGAAGGAAGGTATTTTGGATTAATTAAACGATTTGTAACACAAATATTTGTAATATATGTGACGCGCAAAATAGAAAGGGACCTAAGGGTAAAAACCGGTTTTGTTCAGGAGAGCCATTTTAAAGATTTAAATACGTGTATCTTTGGTGTACCATCACTGAGCGTGTTGGTATTGGTCTCATTTGAAAGCGACACATCTCATGACGTCAGGAACGTGTTGGTCAACCTTGAAAACGCGCGTAGGTCGTGCCTACCTCTTGTTTTGTGTAGTTGGTTTTTACTGTTTTCTACCCAGCGCGCTGTTTCCATGAGTTTTATATCAATTTTGCTCGCGTTTTTTCGAATCCAGGTTAATTTTCTGAAATTATTAATTGTGAATTATAATAAATACTCATTTATAATTCTTTTAAATCGTGAATATCACTCTGTTAGTACGAAAATTTGTTCACATAATCTTAGAATTGTCGACTACAATTTCATAAAACGCGCATATCTCTGGGAGGGAACACTTTTGGGGCGTGGGATCTAGACTTGAATCGAACTCATTCATTCGGTCGTTTTTGACATAAACCAATGGTCAAACCCATTTAATTTACATGGGTTTTATCATAGGTTTGTGTCAAAAACGACCGACTGAATGAGTTTGACCCAAGTCTAATGGGATCAGTCTAATTCGATGCTCAGATGTTGTCCACATAAAAAAAAAGTGAAAATTTATATTTTTTTACCCTTAGGTCCCTTTCTCTATGCGCTTTCACATATGTATGTTGAAAGGAAATAATTATACTTATGATGGTTTTTGGTTTAACTTGTTTTCTTAGCTGATAAAAAGTGCGAATATGAAGACAAATTACGGCATGGGATATGGATTGATATATTAAAATATTTAGTATGTATTTTGGTCGGAGTCTACTGAGGAGATCCATAAGCAGGAACGAAATGTCTTCGATACTTTTTATTTGCCATAAAATAATAAATATAATGGCCTATTTCCCAACTGCGAAAGAAAACTTTCGACTTACAATTTATATTGAAAACAACAATAAAATATGAAAATTTGTTTTTGTTTTCAATATAAACTGTAAGTCGAAAGTTTTCTTTCGCAGTTGGGAAATAGGCCATAAGTCTCTGAATACAGCGAAGCTCAGGAATAAGTCAAAACCTAAATTAACCTTAAAGTTGAAAATAATTTTTTTTAACATCCAATCGAAACATAGCCTGTTTATGCTTCGACCTGGCTGAATGTTCGCATTTGTTTATTCCTAAGTTGGTTGCTGCCTGCTTCTCTGTTCCTGCTGTATGTTTCTGTTCCTGGGCATTTATTACTTTTGGTTTGTTGTTCTTCGTGTGATTTGTTTGTTGTGTGTGTAGACAACATACTAAATGGTCTTTTAGTAGAAGTTTAAGACAAAGAACTTCTTCTTTGCTACTCGTAACAGCAGCCAGCAACAACAGCAACTCTTTGGCCGTATGTATGTAGTTTATTTTTGCAGAAATGTAAGAAGAAATATGTATAAAAAAATAGAAATAGGTATAAATGAATAAAATAAAACACTAAGAATGGTAATGGAAACTAAAAATATTCATTGAATTTGTAATTTAAGACACATGTGCTTTAAATGAAGATGATCGATATTTTTAAACAAAGTGTTGAAGGTAAAGTTTACTTTTACAAATATGTAATAACAAACTCTGTGTAATGGAAGGAGCTAAATTGCACTTTTAAGATGATTAATAAAGATTTTAGGTACCTATAGAATTTTTCATCTTGTTTGACAAATGACTAACTAGCAAATGATGAAATTTGTAATGGGGATCTTAAAGATGTAATCGCTGTAGATCTTGTTTGCTATGGCAAAAGAATGTGCATAGTGGGGTCAGTCGCAAAATAAAAAGTGATTAGAAAAAATTACATGAAACTACAAGTAGGTATATACCTATACCTACAAATGTATAAAATTTATAAATTAAGGTTCTTAGCGGCTCGTCAAAAAGTGACATTTTTAAATTATTACTTTTTTAAATAGGTACATAAAGTATTTCACAAAAAATTGCATTAAAAAATTTTAAGTCGCAAATTAAATTTTGCTTAAAATATGATTTTTTTGCAATTAATTTTACAAAAGTCCCAAAATGACTTCATATACCTATGCCACTTAATTTTCTATTTAACGAGCCATCAGAAGAAGCACAATTTTTATATGTATATTCTAAGGATTACTTTTGATTCTTTTTGATTATTTATTAAGAATCAAAAGTAATCTTTAAAAGTAGTCGGATTACTTTTTCATTACTTTTGATTCTTTTTGATTGCTTTAAGTAATTTTAAGTAATTCAGATTACTTTTTGATTATTAGTAAATTATAAGCAATTCTTTTGAAAGCAATTATATAATCATTACAATTCTTTTTTAAAATGTAATCTAATTGATTACTAATCATAATCGAAATTTAACAGCTCTGCTTTGAACTCATTTTATGTAAAAGTAGATCTTTTAGGTTATAACTCTTATGCAATACGTATAAAATTTTTTATTCTATTATATTCTATTTTTATTCATCACCTCCAACAATACATTCCCTTATTTCACATACTTGGCGATTGTTTAATGTTGTGGCGCTTTTTTTGACTTTAGCTTTTTTATAATCCTTTTTCAAAATTCTGTTTTCCGTTACAAATTTTTTCGTTTCAGCGATTTCGTTTGGCAATTTTCTTTTGTTTAGGCCTTTTTATCTTCTGCTCTAGCGATTTTTTTCCTACGTTAATTTTCATATGGTAATTTTGTTTTTGGCGATATTTTCCACTTAGTCGATTCTTTCTGTTTTATCGTTTATTTTCGCTCTGGACATTTTTTTGTTGAGATTTATTTCTTTTTGCTAGTTATTTTTTTTTTGATTGAGTAATTATTTTTCGTTTAAGTGATTTTTATCTCTATTGCCATTTAAAAGGTGCTATTTTAGAGCGTCACAACTTTGGAGTTGGCATCACTGCTTTATTTGAGCAACCATTTAACAGCTGATAGTTGCTTTTTTTCCTTTAGTTTGCTTTGAAATTTCATTATGAATCGACTTTTACACCAGAGCAACGCGTGTAAATTTTTTAAATTTTTAATCAAAATAATTGTTCTATTCGTCAAACTCATCGTGCACTTTTTCCATTTTCCGATGAAGCCCATTTCTGGTTGAATGGGAATTGTCGCATTTGGAGTGAGGAAAATCCAAATATCATTACATTGACAGAAAATTACTATTTGGTGCGCTTTATGTGCTGGCGGAGTTATTGGCCCATATGTCTTCAAAAACGATCATGGTCAGAATGTTACTGTCAATGGTGAACGGTATAGGAACATGATTCGAAAGTTTTTCCAACAGGACGGAGCCGCATGCCACACAGCGGGCGCTACAATTGATTTACTCAAATAAACTTTTGATGAAAAAATAATTTCATGTAATGGCCCAATTAATTGGCCACCAAGATCGTGTAATTTAACCCTATTGGATTATTTTCTTTGGGGTTATGTTAAGTTACTTGTCCACGTCGATAAACCATAAACAATTGAAATCAACATTCGAAGAGTTATCGGCAAAATATAGCCGCAAATGCTGCGAAAAGTTGTTGAAAATTGGTGTTCCAGATTGCGCCTTCTACGCGCCAGCCGTGGCGGCCACATCACAAAAATCATATTTAAACATCAATTATATAAGATTTTTTTTCCCAATAAAGCCCGTTTCATTATTATTAAAAATATACTTCCTTGTTTTATTATAATTTAAACTTGTGTCATTCTATAAAAAACACCCTTTACAAAATTAAAAATTTTCGGTACTAAATTTTTTCGTTTATTAAATGTATAAGCCATTGCTTTATTTGGTAAGTGAAAAATGTTGAAATTTTTATTTAATCAAAAAGGTATATTTGGTTAACACAATGATTTTACGAGTATAATGAATACATAACCACAGAATTACTTATTCGACAATATATATGTACATAGTTCTCTAAAATATGCCGAAATTTATTCTGTAATTGTCAAAACTGAAATATTTCTCGCCATAAAAAAACTTTACTTAGTTTAATAATTTTTTTTGTCGTTCTGCTAGTGTTTTTCATAACAACCTACAACAGTGTAATTTGATCCTTCAGTGTAATTTGATCCTTAAAAATTATCACATGTAATTTGGCAATACGAACTTTAGCCTAATCGAGTTATAAACAGAGAAAAGAATTGCCAACATGGAAAGATTATGAATACCAAAAAAATCTGCAAAACGAAAAAAAACATCAAAACTGAAAGTATTTCTTTTATTAAAACTAAAGACTACCAGACAGTAAAAGCCGCGAAGTAAAAGAAATTACGAACACTGGAAAGTCTCTAGCATGCAAAACTTGCCAAAATCTCTAACGAAAAAAATATGCAAAATACAACTCTGATTCTATGATAAATATTTCGGCCTGGCCCACGATGTCACGAGAGTTCGTTCGATCGACAACTTGTATTGCAAACAACAATAACATTAGAAAATTTGTTATTGTTTGCAATACAAGTTGTCGATCGAACGATTTCTGGTGACATCGTGGGACAGGCCGTTAATCTATTCTTTTGCTCTTCTTCTTCTTCTTCTTCTTCACATAAAAATATTGTTCTTATTGGTTCATATCGGAAATAAAGTGTGAACATTTTCACATGAACAAACTGTTCGTTTTTTTTTTTCGAAAAGAGGGGGAATGTATCATTGTGTGTTAAACACTTGCCAAAGTCTTATTCATTTCTTTATTAATTTTTTTTAAATTTATTTTTGTAAAAATTTGATTTATACGTGTATGTATTTATATTTATTATGGCTAATTTTATAAAAAATATTTTTTCTAATCTGTAATTTATAAAAATAAACTCTTAATAATTTTTAACCTTTATTTTTTTGCAGCTCTCGCTATGGATAATTTTTTGGTGAGTCAACTTAATTAATTATTTCAACAAATTATTTTTGGTATCTATGACGGATTAACAGTAGTAAACACTTTATTTGAAGTAAAACAAAAAAACAGAAGTAATTTAGATCTCATAATGAAAAGTTAATAATATCTCGCCTAATCTTTCAATTGACCCTGAAGGTAATAATTATTCATTATAAATTTTAAAAACGAGTTCAGTTTGGGGCTTTGGAGGAGAGGGTTAATTTTACAAAGCAGCAAAGTTTAAATATTTAGAAAAGTATACATTGGCTATCAAAAACAGCTGACCTTTTTCATGATGCATGCGACGGATACAAAAGTAGAAAGTAAACCTACTTTATCCGTTCTTTGCGTTCTTGCCTCATACAATTACCCGGATTCTACTTTTTTGACACATGCACAAAACGCAACCAGGCATTGAACGGATGGTATGGACGTTCAGCTTTAGAAGCGACATATCGTCCCTACTACGTCAAACTATCCAATGTGCAAATTTTTAATTTTCAGAAGAGCGGGAATACCTGTCAACTGTGAATTTAAATACAGCGTATTCCTAAAAGTGCCAGGCTTAAAATACTTCTTACTGAGTTATCTATTGTCCATGAGAATTTCAGCATTTTGGAACGAGACATATCGTGTAAATTAGGATACCAAGATAACGAATCTAAAAAACAAATTTTGCATATTGCATAGTTTGACGTGGTAGGGACGATATTGCATTATTACAGTGGTGGGCACCAACCGTTCGAAATATGATAGATAAAACCTGTGATCAAACCCATTTAAAATACATATGTAGGTTTGATCACAGGTTTGTGTCTAAAAACCTATGATCAAACTAGACTTGGGTCGAACTCGTTCACTAGTTCATTTTTGCCACAAACCAATGATCAAACCCATTTCTAGTCGAACTCGTTCAGTCATACACAAACTTATTATCAAACCTATGTAATAGACTTGTATCAAACTAATTCAGTAGCTCAATTTTGAGACACAGACCTATGTTGAAATTAGACTTAGGTCGAACTCGTTCACTAGTTCATTTTTGCCACAAACCAATGATCAAACTCATTTAAATTACATAGGTTTAGGCTTGGTTCGAACTCGTTCACTAGTTAATTTTTGCCACAAACCCATGATCAAACCCATTTAGACTTGCATCGAACTCTTTCAGTAGCTCGTTTTTTACTAGACTTGGGTCGAACTCGTTCACTAGTTCATTTTTGCCACAAACCAATGATTAAACCCATTTAAATTACATGGGTTTGATCATTGGTTTGTGGCAAAAATGAACTAGTGAACGAGTTCGACCCAAGTCTATTTTTGACAAAACCAATGATCAAACCCATGTAATTTAAATGGGTTTGATCATTGGTTTGTGTCAAAAACGAGCTACTGAAAGAGTTCGATACAAGTCTAAACCCATTAGACTTGGGTCGAACTCGTTCACTAGTTCATTTTTGCCACACACCAATGATCAAACCCATTTAAATTACATAGGTTTGATCATTGGTTTGTGGTGTGAACGATTTCGACCCAAGTCTAGATACAATTCTAATCGGTTTGTGGCAAAAATTAACTAGTGAACGAGTTCGACCCAAGTCCACACAAGACATAATATCTGTGGCAATAAAGAAAAAGTGCTTAAGTCACATTTTACTGTTTTGCACATATAAACTATCAAGCCGATTTTCAGAAATTTATTATTCTTACAATTAAATTGGGAAATTCGGTATTCGCTTAAATTTTTTTAAAACATCGCTCTACACACTACATAAATAATACGTATAAGTTTGAAATGTAGCAAGGTGTAAACTGAATTAAGCTATTATTCCATATGAGATTATGAGTAAAAAACTTGCTGAAAACTCGCACGAAATAATTGACATTTTGCCCATAAAGTACTTTTGAATATAAAGATTAGAAGGGTGCCATTGACTTAAAATCAGTTTAACTCTGCTTAAGCATTTTTTCCTTTTTGCAAAAGCTGTTGTCTCGTAATGATAACAAATGAACTTCTTTCTCAGCGCTAAGCATGATGATGAATTTTCAGTTTTGTTTTCAGCAAACAATTTAAATGAATTTTTCCTAAATGTAACCAACCGGTTTTTTGTGTTTGTCTTCTTTTTTTTAAGTTCAACGTTGTGTTCTGACCTCTAACATGCAATTAAATTTTGTTTTGTGTTAAAGTTTTGTTAACAAGAAAGAAAAAATTAACAAGAATCTACTTAAGCCTCGCAAAAGCGGAGACTATTCACACTTCTTTTTTTTTCTTTTTTAATAAACGAGTAACAAAATTTTATGGTAATTTCATGTTTAGCCTCTTTTAAATGTTTCATTTACTAGAATTGTTTAAGTGAAGCACAAAAAGCTTACACGCGTTTCGTTTCATTGAAATTAATTAATTATTTAATTGCGTCTGTCATCAAAACTTCCTTGTTTTTAGCTGCATGTTTTCTAGAAAAAAAAAACAGTTCTTTTTTTTTTAATTTTTGCCCTAAGTTCACTTTTTGTTCTTTTACCATGACTTTGGCATGACTTAAGCAAACACTTAACACCACATTGTTGTTGTTGCTGTCTTGGGCCAATTTGAAGAAATGAAAACCTCCCCACCACCATTTGCAGTGCAGTCAGGGTCGGTCGGGTGTTTGGTATTTGCTGGTGGTTATGTGGAGGTGAAAGAACATAGACTGCAAACATGAACCATTTAAAATTGAAATACACACACACGTACACACACACACACTTACATGCACTAAAAAAATTGCAAAAAATAATCCTAGAAGCGAATTTTTTATTTTTCAATTCCACGTTGTTGATTTTTTGATTTGTTCATTTGCTAAATACCACACGTCCGTAACTTAAGGCCTACGTTTGCCTAATGAGCGCTACAACAGCCGGCATCCTTTTTTCCCCGAATGTTTGTTGAATGCCAGCGCTGTAGAACGAGCAGCAATGCCGCAAATCGAACTGCATCGTTTAACAATATACTATTCACATGTTTTTCAAATCCTTATAGAGCTTTTTATGTACTACGTGCAGCAGTAAACTAAAGGAATTAATTCTATAAGCTAAAAGATATCTATTTTATTTCCAAATCAAATGATTTGCAAATTACATTCCTTTAGAATCATTTTATTTGTACGAGTATTTTGCAGCCATAGTATTTGTCTGCTTACGCTCTTGTGGTGGCTCCTGTTCATCGTTGTTGTCATTGATGACGATGATGCTGTTGATGCTGATGCTGTGATGCTGTAGCCTCGTTGTGTTTTTCATTGCAACAATTTTTAGCTGTTTAGCTTCCGCTTATTCCGCATGCGCCAATCAAACATTTTTCTGCAACGTTCCGTTTGTCTGTCCGTCTATCTGTGCGTCTTTTCTACTCTCTAAACTCTTGGACGACATTTTTGTTGCTCCTTGTTGTTGACTTTTTGGTTAGGGAAATGTGTGTTTGGCTGCATGGTTGTATGTTATTGAATTTACCGCATCTGACATTTTATAATGTCAGACATGAATGTGTCTCAGCTGTTCTTGTCAATTTACTTAACTTTTCTCTTTTGCCATGAATTGCGTTTGATAGAAAAAAAAAGTAGTAAAAATTAAAAACAAAAAGAACCAACGTGTTGCCGGTATTCATAGACAATTTATTGTATTACTACAAGTTTAAAGTTGTTGGTTTTGTTGCAGCAATAATACAAATTAGTAATGCGGAATAAATTAATAAAAATAAATATAAACCAAGAAATGTAAAAGGTTTTATGGTAACAACCAGTGTTACCAGAAAAGGGAAGATATAGATGTATAGTTACTTGAGAAGAAAAGAGAAGTTGTTCAGGAAGGGTCGTATAGTGTACACATGCCATAGAAGGGGGTTAACGGCCATAATGGCCGCTGCTCCTAGTATATAGACTCAGATTTTTTAGTCCTATTTCCAATAACTCCAAAACGGGACAGAATCAGAGGAGATGCGAAATGCTTTCCTCCTCTTCATCATTACGACCGGAGCAGTAATCATGTATACGTTTTGCGTGGATTCCGAAAGTACAGTGCCCGGTTAGTGTGGCTAAGAGATTGCTCAAGTGCTTCCTGTTGGAAATCATGAGGTTTTAAGTTCTGTGAAGGCTTAGGCGAGACCAAGGGGATCTCGCTATAACGCTGGTTGGCTTATTGTGACATATGTCTTGACCTGCATCGAAGCGTCTCCAGCAGGATGAGAGTGGGAGCCAACAGATATTGTCAATATTGTTTTCTGAGTAGAGTTCCCCTCTTTGCCAGGTCATCGGCCTATGTTGCCTTAATTAGTCCCGTGTTAACGCACTTAATACAGTGTGAGTGTTGCCAAAGAGAAGAAGGAATATATTTTTCCTATTTTATGATTATTTTTACTGCTGGTGTGTGATTATTTTATATATATTATTTGGGAATTTTTGGGGATTTAAATTTTTTTTTGGGAATTTCTATTTAGAAAAAATATTAATATGATTTTTATTATTTATAGACTGCATTCAAAGTTATATAACCCAAATAGATTATTTTCCAACTTAAGCACAGTGGGACGAATCAACAAAATATATATAATTTAGGTTAGGTTAGGTTAGGTTAACGAGAGGAGCCATTACACTCATGTCAAGAACATACTCCTAAGCCAGTTAAGGCCTGTTGTGTGATCCCAAGTTAATTAAACGAGCCCCCAGCTTTATAGACACTCAGTATTACTGATTTATTCCCTCAATCTTTTCCCATCGATACCTCCAAGGTTGGTAAGCAATTATCCTAAAAAACCGCGATATCGGCTGCGTGAAACCTACACAATGACAAAACAAAGTACTCCATTGTCTCAATGTCCTCCCTGCATGACCTGCATGCATTGTCATTTGTGGCTTCAATTCAGTTCAATTGCCCTCGTAAGTTAGAGTGCCTCCTTGAGACGTCGATCAACTTTCCTAGTTCGTGCTTGTTTAGTTTCAACAGTGTCCTTGTTTAATATTCTTCAGGGTGGCCCCTTAGATCCTTACGCCGTGCTGAGCCAGCACCCGTTCTAGAAGAATTTTGCCTTGTAATGCGCAATTGTTAATCATATACTTGCAATCGAAAATGGTGCTAGAGCTTACTTCCTCCTAGTCCTAATATTTACACTGATCTATGTTAAGATCTCCGATATCGCACGCGTAATCTTTATTCATATTCTTGCAATCCAAAGCGGTCCTAGAGTTAACTCTTTCATAGTCCTAATATTCACACTGATCCATGTTTAGATCTCGTAGATCGCACTCGTACTCGTTAATAATATTCTTGCATTTCCAAATGGTCCTAGATTCACACTGATCCATTGTAAGACCTCTGTGATAACACAAACTGCCGCCTGAAAGACTGTATTATGGTCAGGCAAGCGGAAACAAATTTCGCTCTCCTGTTCTATAAAGAAACCTAATAACCATTCTTCCTACCAGCTTCGATCCATCCGTATGGCAGCAAACTCCCACGGATGTTTGTTCTAGGGTCCGACTGACCTAGGAGTATCTTTCGGTATCAATATCTCACATTCAGTAATAACCCTAGTATGACGTACCCGGTCGGACACATCCAATGTGTGGTCATATACGTCCAATGACGTCCGTATGTTCTAATGGTGTGGTATGTTGTCTTGACGGATCCATTCATTCACCACTTGTTGAGGTTTTTGCAGTTTTGCTAAGTTTGGAAGCAACCGGAGCAAATTCAAACAAGAAAAAATTTCCACTGGCTGTTGCAGTGAAGCTTTGGCTGACTGTTTTGTCACAACGATTTCGATTGAGTGTGTCGCCACAGCGGTTTCGGTTGACTGTTTCCTTAGTATAAGATTGTATAGATTTAATTAGCTTATACTATGTAATATTGTGCTTATTTTAGCAAAGAGTTAGTAAAGGCTGAACAACGCCAAACGTGCGAACGCTAGTAACTCCGAAGGCTGCCGACCGATTCCATAATCATCATAGGTGATTTCCAGCCCTCCTACGTCTGAATTGTGTAGCAGCATCATCGGCGAAGTACAATAACCTATAAAATAGCTACTACAAACAGCTTCAAAAATTTAATACGCCTCATTGACACCAGAGGCGCTGCAACACTGCATTATTGAAAACGTGCAAAAGAGCAGAATTGTAAAAGACTGAAGCTTTCCTCTATCTCTTTCTTCACCTACTGTCTTCTCTTTCCTAAAGAAGATAACACCTAGTAATAGTAGTAGATAGGCATTCATTGCCTGATTGTTACTTCTCTTCTGTAAAAAAATGCCACTGCTCTGGCGAGGATAACTATAACGAAAGTATGAGGCTAGTTGAAAGGGCCAGCAATCGGTTTTCAACATCATCGTATGCACCTGCAATATCCCGAAATACTGTAACCGTAACCCTAACCGGTTGAAGCGACTACCCTGAGGATTATAAATGTAGCGAAAGGCTAGAGTTCATTGCGAGTGTCGTCTTCGTTGTAAGCTTGCACATTGTTGTGGTGGAACGGCATAGAAAATCTTTTAACCTTCTTACATTTTTCCATAAGGGTATTTTTTTGGCTCTCTTGGTAAAGGATATGTCTCTTTTTCGGTCTCCTCTTCTCAGTCACTGGAACCTTGATATAATTATTCAAATTTGATATAGGGTTTAATCGGAAAAAAGTTTTGGATTGCCAAGATCGAATCGAAGTGTCACTAAAGATATGACGGAAGTCAAAATTCAATATGGCGGCCAATATAATACAAAAAAATAAAAAGTCGGGAAGCTATATCAAAATGCATATCATTCGACTGGTATTTGGAAATCAACTTAAGGTTTTTTCTTAAGATTTTTCATTTCGAATGACCATTTAGGAGCTTTAACGGTTTAAAGTTGATCGCAGTCGGGTTTTTTAAATTTTTAAATTTCTACTTGTTCAATTTATCTAAAACTAATTGTTGGAACAATAACTTTTTGCTGATTTCATTCAACTGGTCTCTCCTTTTAGTACTTGCAGGACTATCGAAGAAGTAAAAAGAAGTATTATGGAATAGTAAAAAATTTTATTATGTGATGGCCAGTGTGCATATGAAAGAGTTTATTTTATTGTCTGTCAATGGCTACAAGAATTCTGGACAATATTTGCCTGTATGTGTGTTTTATGTAGTCAGTGTCTGTCCTTTTCTGCTGCCAACTCTTTAAAATTGTCCCAATTGTCCAACTTTACTTCAAGTACTAACGTTTTGCTTGTGTTTTTTGTTGTTGTTGTTGTCTTATTGTTTTGCTTGGGAGCGGTAGCAGGAGTAGAGGATTTCCATTGCAGACGATTTTAAATGTTTTGTGTGTGAACTTAAGCCAGTGGGTGGTCACTGGTTGTCTAACGGTGGTGGAAGAGCCGTTCATTCTATCGTTTGGGCAATTGTTGTTGTGCGTCGTCGTTAGTTGTGAGTTTTTGTACTCTTATTGTTTCTATTTTATTGTGCGGTATTTGTGGATGCATGAATAATTTGTTAATATGTGTATATAACAGACTTTGCTGCTGCGTTCCCTTACCACCCCCACCTTCTTCAAAGGTTTTATTGTAAATATTCGTTTGCCACATGATTTTCAGCTTTTTTTTTTGGTAAAATTTAAAAATTCAATGTGTAAATGGTTGCATATTGTGTTCACTTTTATTGAACAATTTGTGTAAAGTATTTGTTTCAACAGCCGTAGTAAATACAAATCTGTGTGATTTAAATGACAGGAAATCTTATGTAATTTTGGTTCACAATTATTTTGAAATTGAAAGTGAAATATATACTGAGTGCTTTAAAGTTGAGTTTATGTTTAGTAAGCTAAGTACCTAAAAGATTCTGTATTTTTTTTAAGAAGTCGCACTCTGGCAATAAATGTCTACTACTATTACTAGGTGTTACCTTCTTTAAGAAAGGAGTAGTGATAGAGAAAACAGGTGATGAAGGAAGAGATAGGTAAAAGCTTCATTCTTTTTATAGCTCTGCAGTGCCTCTGGTGTCAATGAAGCGTATTAAAATTTCAAAGCTGTTTTTAGTATCCATTTTATTTGTTATTTTATTTCGCCGATGATTCTGCCACACAATACCGACGAAGAAATAACATAAGCATTAGTATCCCCTGTAGCCGGCGGTACACAATACCGACGAAGAAGGCCTCTCAGATGTAGTAACATAAGGATTAGTATCCCCGTAGTTTAGTATCTTCATCAATTGAGCTTTCCTACAACAACTGATACAAATGGACTCTACTTCACATCAGAAAAATGCCTGATGTTGTTATTTAATGACTGTAGGAGACCTGCCTCGAATTCAAGACCTTCGGTTTTGCTCTAAAACAATTTTAAAGTATCCAAATACTAAAAATTTTATCAAAACAAACTTTTCCAAATATCGGCTGAATTTGATGGCTGAAGTTTTTCATGAAATTCTTTATATGATAGTTTTTATAATTTGTCAATAAAAGGTCTGTAAAAGATCTATGCTGCGCCATATTTTTAAAGTTATTTACTCACTTTTCTAGATATTTGAATATTCATTTTGGGTTAAAGAGAAAGATGGTAAGAAAATCTGAAAGAGAGTCGTAGGGCGGTAAACCTCCCATTACCCATTAAATATTTATTATCGCTTTAACAGAGGTCAGTTAAAGCAAGTTACTTAGTTAGTTAGTCAGTTAGTGGGTTACTAAAAAAATGTAACTATATTAATGTGAGTACGCTGTTCGCCCTCCAGTCCGTCTTTCTTTTCTCCAGTCCGTCTGTCTGCCCTTCAGTCCTTCTATCCGCTCGTCCATCAGCTGTCCAAATGTAAAAGCAACTTTGTTTATTGGTTACGCCTTATTGGTTAATCGCTGGAACCGATTTTGATGAAATTTAAAAAGATAGATCTGCGCCTAAAGAACTCATAGGCCATATATATTTTTTTTTTTAAAAGCAAGTCTAAGTAACCCTAGAAGAGTAAGACAAAACTTATTTAATTAATGGGTGAGTAAGTTGAACAAAAGAATATAACACATGGTTAAGGCTACATCTTATAGAGTGGAAATCGATTGGGGTTCCCAGGGCAGACTGGAGGACATTGACTACGCTGATGGCATTTGTATACCTACCCACACCTTTTCAGATTCAGCAATCGAAGTTATCACCAGTCCAGGAAACCGCATCACACGGTGGCATGAGAATAAATATCAGCAAAACAAAAATAATGCAAATAAATGTAACATTAACCGTTGAGAAGCCAGCACTCGAGGAAGTAGAATCAGAATCTATTACCTGGTAAGCGTATTGGATAAAACTGGAGGTTCCGAGGCTGACATCTTCAGTCGCTTGAACAAAGCCCTGCCAGCATTCGGACAACTCAAATTAGTGTATTTATCAAAAAGGTCGAAGCTAATGATATTTATTTGTATGGATGCGAGATGTGGAATGCAGCATCACGTGGTGATAAGCATTCCATACCAATTTTTGCAAATAAATGCCTGAGAAAGATTCTATATTTATTCTGGCCTAGAACGATCTAAAATTATTGTATCTAGTGAGAAACCGGTCAACAACTTGTCCAAGTAGAAATAAATAAACGTAAATGGAATTGGAATGGACATACCTTGTGGAAACAGCCCAACGATATTGCGAAAGAAGCCATAGACTGCAACCCGCAGTCCGGTCCATGTATTGAAAGACCATCACACACCTGTAGACGGCAAATTTAAACTGAAATATCCCATTTACAGCTGCGTTGGAATTAAGTTAAACATCGTGCATCAGATCGAACTTATTGGAATAAATGTTGTGGCGGCCCTATGCTTCTTGCGGGAGTAAAAGGACGTCATTGGATGTCATGCGACCAGACATTGGACATGTCTGTCCTGATACGTGAGCCTAGGGTTATAACTGAGTGCGTCACATTGATGCCGGAAAGACAGTCTTGGATCAACCAAACCCTAAAACAAACACACGTAGGAGTTCGCTGCTACAAAAATGGATCAAATCTAGGAGGAAGAACGGGCCTATGATTCTTTATGGAAAGACCAGAGACCACGGAGGGTCAGTGTGATTATTATGGCTACATATGTCAACATCTTTACCGACAGCAAATCGGCAATCAAGGCAATCACGAAAAAGAGAGTAAATTGTAGGACCGTTTTGTATTAAAAGATTGTGATCAATGATGACGAAGTATACGGCGAAATCCATTTGGTATACGTTCCGGCCCACCACCACGTAATCGGAAATGAGCGTGCAAAAAAGGCCAGAACGTTACAGACAATAACCTCTATTAACTCAAAGCCATTCAAGGCAGTGTAGATTGAGTTACTAAATTTGGTGAAGATGGCCCATAGGACACGATGGGAGAGTTATACTGTGGTTAATATACCTAAAGTTTCAAAGGGCTGCTGAAGCTGAACAAGCCCGATCTAGGAAAGTTTATCGACGTCTTAACGGGGCATCACATTGGAGCCGCAGTTATGAAATCAATAAAATTAACTTTTAAATTTAACATTTATTGTCAGCCATCATTTACGACGACAAAATGGCGGCAAATTCTAAAATTCTTTGTAGAACAGGGTCCACTTGGCACACTTTATTAGATATTATAGTCATCGGCATAAGAACATCAAGATAGCATAAAAATTAAACAATTTTACAACTTAGATATCAATTCCATTTTTTTTGAGAATAATTTTAAATGCTCTCAAACCAATTTAATGGAATTTCCAACTCAATAAATCAATTGCTCAAGTGCTTTTGTAGGCTTACTTACTTACACACTTGCAAATGTAGGAAAATAAAAAATACGGGATGCAGGACATGATTTCTCACATTTGCTTGGATGAAAAATCCATTATATGAGCACAAAAACACACTTTATCCAGAAAAGAATACAAAATGTAATAAAAATACGGTTGCACACACACACACACACACACACACACACGCACTTGAAAATATAAACTACACTACACTGGGCTACAAATGGCATTAATAATAGACTTGTATCGAAATGCAAAAACAAAAAAACAAAAAAAAAACGAAAAACTTTAACAACTTTTTGATTTACATGCAACAGAACAGGCAAAAGCAATAAAAAAGGGTAAAAGCGAAACTGGCATACAATTACTCAGTGGCATACAATTACACATCTGCATCCCACAAATACAAAATGCAAATTCTTACATACATTAATAAACCCAGTGAACAATTCTATTGTCGACAGAATAAGCACATACCAGTATAAGGGGTCTTGCAATAAGACATTATAAAAAAAGAATATTTTTAGGCGAAATCGTCGCATGTTTATTAAAGTGTAAAGAGGAGGTTATTTATACCTTTAATATTGGATAAAATATCAGCCAAATGGCTACCACGGCTACGCTTGCTGGACATTATTTTTTCATGAAATTTTCCATCTTCAATTCGCATATTTGAGGCTGTTTGTCCTCAATAATTTCACGAATTGCATCTTTGAGCTCTTAAACTACAATAGTGAGGGTCACTAAATCTTACATGGATAGCTCTTAGAACAAACTGCATGTTCCATGAAAATATTGGAGGTACAAGAGGGAAGAGATGGGTACCTACCCCCAAACAAGGTAATTGTTAGTGTTCCTATATATTCTGAAATACAACAGTGAGACACTCTAAATTTTATGTAACTAAATAACTCTTAGAACAAACTGTACGTTTCCTCAAAGTCTTAGTGGTACCGGAGGGGGAGACGGGTTCCCCCTATACAAAGTAATTATTAATTAGTTAATAAACATGATATTTTTTTGTAAGAAATACCGAAGCAGGAACAAAATGCATATAGATAGTGCTTAACCAACTAAACAAGCAAAAACGAATGATTTTTTTTTATTCACATACGCTCTTGCCATTGAAGAATGACGTTGGATACGAATTACCCAAAAATAGATTTTCAGCAGGCCTAAGAAAGTTAGCTCGTAGTTTGTAACCGACTTGAAAAAAAAGGGAATGGGGTTTCAATTCGTCTGTATTTTTTTGGCACTGTTACTTCATAAATTTTTATATTTTGGACCTTTTGTAAAATTTTATATGTCTGAGAGGGTAAAGCTTCCATTTGGTCCTATTGTTAAAAAAATGCGCAGCGATCCGCCCACTATTTTTTATTTCATTAAATATATTATACTTATTCAACAAACTTACCCAACACATCGGGCTCTCGCAATGCCACATTCACTAATTCGAAAAAATGGGCAGAGCCATGCCCTATAAAACTTAATATCATATTTCACATGCTTCTATTTGACCAACTTTTACGAAACTGAACACATAACTTGAGCTGAAAACCACACAATATTTCATTACAAAAATTGGGCTGGGCCACGCCTATTTAATTTGGATATTATATTTCACGTGCTTTTACTGAAGCAATTTTTAAGAAACTTGGTGCACACCTTGATCTCTTAAAAACTCAAAGTCTGGCTTTAAAAAAGTGGGCGGGGCTACACCCATTAAAATTTTATGTTATATTTTACGTGCTTTTACTTTTTAGGTTTTTATGAAACTTGGCACACACCTTGAGCTCTAAAAAAGACTTAATCTTACGTTAAAAGAAGTGGGCCCATTAAACTTTGATTTTAAATTATGTACTTCTACTTATACGATTCCCACGAAACTTGGCAAAGAGTTTCATCTCTTAGAATAAAATAATTTTAAGCTTAAAAAAGTGGGCGGGGCCGCGCGCATTCAAGATTAATCTTACATTTCACGTGCTTCTACCTGCCTGATTTTTACGATAATAATTGGCACACACCTTGAGCTCTGAAAGTGACCCGACTCCAAAATTGGAAAAGTCTCAAATTGGAAGCACCGTTACCTAATTGATATTTCTTCTTTGCTTAGTGATGTAGAATTTTATGCACTTTAAGCGATTAGTTTCAGTTTTCACGGTACTTGAACTTTTTATTTAATTAATGCGTGAAATGAACGCCTTTGGCCCCTCTGTGAGACGTTTCTGCTTATTTTCTTAAAAATGCAAGACTTAGATGCTACTTGCGTGTTCGCTGGTGTCAATAGAAGCTTTTTAAAGTTGTTTTCTGAAGACATTTTGTGAATTTAATTCAGTACACTTTTTTGAATTCCCCCAAAGTGGACCGCTTTCATGTCAACCACTCATACAATTTTCAGAAATTTTTTTTTACTGATTTCGCAATTTTCAGCAGAGTTTCTGCTGGAATTCTAATCGAATTCGATTTCGAAAAAAAACTGTTTGCTGGGATGCTGCTTGTTACATCGAAGAAATCAAACTAATTTTTTTTTTAATTTCGAAAGGAATTTCCTACAATAAATAAACCATCCATCCCAACAAATAAGCCAGTGAACGACGGACGACGAACCAAAACATCGAAAGGAACAGAAATCAACAAAACATGCACACGCAACACAAACACTCAGTCAGCACAACAACAGCAACAATACATCAGCAGCATGAACAACAACAGCAGCAGCAACAATATCGGCCGAAAGAGATATTCAGTTGAAAGAACAAATAAAATCATTGTGTATATTTTTTTTATTAACTGACAGGTGTCACAGTCTAGTAAATGAGAGTGTGCATGAGAAGGAGTATATACTTGTGTATGTGCATATATGTATGTATATGTAAAATATTTGAGTTGGCACTAGGACAAAGAGGACGAAGCTTCTTTAGCAGGCAGGAATGACAGCAATAGCGTTGGCGGCAGACGCACTGAAAGATAGAAAGAAGATAGGAAAAAGGTGATAAAAATAAACGAAATTTTTGCTGGGAATGCTACTGCTAATATTGTTGTTATTCCTACAGAGATTATGTCAAGGCACAGTGGTCCTATTTTGGCCAACAAGCTGAAATAAATAAGGAAATTTATTTTTTAGGAGAACCAATACCTGAGGTTTGGACCGAAGAGAGAGAGAGAGTCCACGCGATATCCACGAAATACAATTGCATGACCGACTATCTTGAGGCAATTTTGCATCAGAGAAGGCTAAACTATTCATGTGAAACGATATCGGTAAATGTTATGTGGGCTCAACTTGTAATCAATCTCATTTTGTAGTTCAAGCGCCGGAGTATAAATATATTTTTGTGGATTGAATTCCAGGGCCTAATAGCTACTAGAGTGTCTACAAAAATATCGATAAGATTGATATCTAAAACCAGTACTTAAACTTTTTTCTGGTAGCTCCAACTATATCGTTAGATGTTGCAAGATCCGATACACCTAGCTACGATCAAAGGGTTCAAGTTCTCCATGCAATCCAGTACCAGCAGCCATTTTGTAACCATCCATAAAAAGAGAGCTGAGAGGAGCTGGTATAAATTCCTGAGGATTTTGGGTTCCAACTGCAAACGTTTGGAATAGACTGGATGACATGGCTTCGTTTACGATAAGCTTGAGTGGTGGCTGCATTATTGTCAGTGGTCCGGAAATCAGATTATTTTAAAAGATCAAAAGAATGCACAAAAAATTTTTTGGTTTTAATTTAAAAAATTTTTTTAAATGAAATTGACAAGGCAAAACTTTTTGTGTTTGACCCTAAATATGTTTTGTTTATTGCGGTGTAATTTTTCTATTTTATAATTTTGTTTTTCGTTTTATGGATTTTTTGGTTGGTGGGCCAATGTGGCTGCTCGCTCCACACAGGCATTCAAGTATAATCTAGATGATTCCCTTTTGAGCAGCGTTGGTCACCAAGAAAAATGTATTAGTGTATGTGTATTAATTTGTATAAGAAGCTGACTGAATTTCGGCACTCTGGTGTCACTTTGAGCGAATATGCTCAGACCACTCCAATCTTCGGTATCAAACTATACAGGACCGTTGCCACGAACTCTGGTACGGTGATTGGCACTAGATCCAACCCGCCGCATTGATACATCTAATCAGTTCACTTAAAGCGATCTGTGACAATTCTGAAAGGTTGTCTAGCATATGGCTGCCCAAGAAATTGTGTCACTCAAAGATTAAAAGCTGGACATTCACAAGTAAAGTTTAAAACTGCCACTCCCTTACATTTTTCACGACAACTATGGCTGAACTCATTGTAGAGCAGACCTATCCTACTGTTTTGTCTATCGAACGTCCAGTGCTCCGTTAGGACAATCGATAAGCCCTAAGATTTCCCTACAGTTTCTACTCGTTAGTTGTGTTGAGCGCCTATCATTGTAGCAAGGTCATATTTTCCTAGCAACCTTAGATGTGTCTATATTGCGTCGTCTGTATCAGTCTTATGGAGACTGAAGACTGAAAATGCGTTTCCTAATAGTGTCAAATGGGAAGGCTACCGGTTCGGCATTGGAAGTGTTCATAGCCGACCCAGCCAGCTCATCTGCTGAAAAGCTGCTGTATGCTGGAACCCAGATAAGGGTAAGGTCACCCTCATCTGCTTGACTAGTATAGAGGCAGCTGTATGTGATCCTAAGGACAGAAGTGCTACCTAGCTGTCGACAAAGATACTGACTTTGTCCTGTACCTCTATGTCGATACAGCATACTGCCTGCTTCCCTTACCGCCAAAATATCAGCCTGAAATACATTGGCTACGTTAGGAAGACACAAGGAGCATTCTATTCCAAGATCGTCTGATGAGACTCCAGAGCCGACGCCGCAGACCATTCTTGATCCTTCAGTGTATAATCTAAAGTCGTATACTCTTACTATTTTGCCTCCGGAGAATATAATTCCTATAATATTTTATTACCAAAAATGGCCCATTGTGCGCTCCATCGTAGACTAGAATTATTGCCAGTGACGTTTGTCCCTCAACTGATGTTGTTGTTTGTGTATGTTACCGGCCGTGTATCAAACCTACAAAAAAAAAAAAAAAGCTAGAGACATCGTCTGCGTTGTTGTAGTAGTACTCACATTTTGTATTGAAGTTTTACCGCATAAAAGTTTAAAATATTTTATGTGTGTATGTGTGTGTGTGAATTTGTAAATACATAGATAGATTCGTAAGCGTATGTGAATGGGGGAACGAGTTGGCGCCATTGGACGTGTGGCATTTTCAATTTATATCAAAATTCTCTATTGACGAGCAGTTATAAACGAAAATAATAACGATGATGAAAATGACAATAATCACTTACGAAAATGACGATGACGATGCCGATGATGATAATGATAAGGACAAACCATTAACATAATGATTATCTTAATTAACGCAATGAAGAGTTAAATGTGGCAGGTGATATTTAACCCATTACAAAAGAGGGGGCAATTTAAAAACGAAATTTATACAATATATTGCCATAACAGCCAAAAAAAACCTTAAGTGACTTAATTTTCGAACTTAATTTTTTGACCAAAAACGATTATAAGCGATTGTAAATAGTCGATTTTCGTAAAAAAAACGTGGTCTAAAAAATGTGTCGGTTAGGTTTTTTTTTTGGTGGTTATGGCTCGATATTATAAATTTGTAAGGTGACCGCTTTGTGTGCATATTGGGGATGCTAATAGCGGGCGGCGATTCTAGAAATATCGGAGTCTTCGGCGTAGATATTTTCTGGTATTCAGCTCCAGCTTTTCAGGAATTAAATAAATCCCACATTGTGAAATAGTTTCATAATTTTTAATTTCACAAATTTTTAATGTGTTTATCTTTCTTTAAACTGATTATCCTCTTTTCAAACTCTTTAAAAAAAATTCTATGGTAGATGAGAAAAAAATGCTTAGTAGAGAATAAACCCAAATTTGTGGAACGATTGGCTTTCAAAGCGAAAACTTCAGACAATGCACAAAGCCCAGACCTCACTGCAGCACTGAAAATTTATGGGCTTTGTTAAAAAAAACGTCCTGCGCGGCACGACATTGAAACCCCAAATTTAAATGGACTTCGTTCCCGTGCCCAAACGGAATGGGCAAATGCAAATAGACATTTCCACAATGTTGAACGTGACTGTCGTAAATATTTAAGGTGAAAAAACAGACGTAAGTTAAACGGATTTTTATTTTGACAATAAGCATAACTTATAGCTCTAAATTAGCTCTATAATTGGTGCTATAATTGATATTGAGCAAAAGCTTGGACCAGCAATTTAAATGTGGTTAATTTTAAAATGTTTTGGACTGGTGTTTCTTTGAAATGGTTGGGATTTGGCCTAAAAATGTTTTAGATATTTCTTAAATTAAAATTTAATGACAGTCGCACGTGACATTTTTATCAACATGATATTTAGATTGCTTTTGTTGGTCTTTCCACCAAATTAGTATTTATATATATATTTTTTAAATTAATTTTTAATTACATACATGTCGCATGTGACATTTCTTTTCATCACGATATTTATATTGTTTCTGTTGCTCTTTGCACAAAATAATTAAAATTAATTTTTAATGACAGTCTATCATTTCTCCTGTTGATCAGCGCAGCAAAATAAGTGCAATTCTGCTATACCTGGAATGGTTTTTACATTTTTACATATGTGACGCGCAAAATAGAAAGGGACCTAAGGGTAAAAACCGGTTTTGTTCAGGAGAGCCATTTTTAAGATTTAAATACGTGTATCTTTGGTGTACCATCACTGAGCGTGTTGGTATTGGTCTCATTTGAAAGCGACACATCTCATGACGTCAGGAACGTGTTGGTCAACCTTGAAAACGCGCGTAGGTCGTCCCTAACTCTTGTTTTGTGTAGTTGGTTTTTACTATTTTCTACATAGCGCGCTGTTTGCATGACTTTGATATCAATTTTGCTCGCGTTTTTTTTAATCCAGGTGTATTTTCTGAAATTATTAATTGTGAATTATAATAAATACTCATTTATAATTCTTTTAAATCGTGAATATCACTCTGTTAGTACGAAAATTTGTTCACATAACCTTAGAATCGTCGACTTCAATTTTATAAAACGCGCATATCTGTGGGAGGGAACACTTTTGGCGATGGAATCGGTCTCATTCGATGCTCAAATGTTATCCACATCAAAAAAAAAAGTGAAAATTGATTTTTTTACCCTTAGGTCCCTTTTCTATGCGCTGTCACATATATCGTCTAAATTACACAATCTATTTTTACAGCTTGTATAGACGTTTGCTTATTTTGTGTTACGGATTTGAAATTTTCACAGAATAAGAACAAATATATGACAGTTAAAAATTAAAGGGTGTTCTAAAGCGAGCAACGAAACTTCTTGAAATTCTAATGTTATCGCCAAAATGAAAAAAAAAAACTAAAAAAAGTCACTAAGAACCGAAAAAATCGACTAAACGATAAAAAAAGCTTCAGAACTAAAAAAAATCGCTAAAGCTAAAAACCAACCGAAAGAAATCGCCAAAAACCGAAAAATCGCATAAACGATAAAAAGCGCTAAAATTAAAAAAATGCCAAAGCAAAAATTAAAAAAAAAAATTATACAACAGGTAAGATATTCGATTATATAGGTTAAAGTTCATATATTATTACATATATAGTGTGCATACGGAACCCTGGTTTTGTAATAATATTTCGTCTTCCTTTAGTTTTTTTTTCTACACGTTTTGCAGCTCTCTTTATTTTTATCGCGATTTTTGTTAGTTGAAATTTAAATAATTAAAATATTTATAAAAAAAATTTTTGTAAATTTTTTTGAATTGTACACCTATGATGTTGCACGTGACCAAATTTATTATTTTATTTGTATTAAACATCTACAACTGTACTGCATATTTGATGAGTTTCCTCTATGCATTTTCGATGCACTGACAACAAAAATGTTTTTTCAATGTTGCACGTGACATTGAAATATGTGATTTCGCAATCGCATAGTTTATGCTTATGCTTTCTTTCTTTTTTTTTTTTTGCAATTTTATACCCTCAGAACAATTTTAAAGAGCAAAGTCAATGGATAATGCCTTTCCTCAAGAATGTTTATTAAAAAAAAAAACTTTCAAAGTGAAGTGAAAACAAATTTCGTGAAACTAATTTCAGTTCAAAATAGAAATTGAGTATTTGTTGTGCTCAAAACATTTAAATGATTCTATTTTATTTATTAACTTTATAAGTTTCATATTTCATTACAAATTACTCGGACATGATTTATTTATTTTTTATTTTTCCAACAAAATTTACAAGTTTTCTTTTGCTGGAGTCTGAACGGTCAAGTTTTATCAATGAATTGAAGCCGTACGTAACAAATTGTATTTATTACTTCAACTTGTTTGCAATAAAACAACATGTTTTCTCTTCATAAATTATTACATGCAATTTAAGTAGTTTTAGTTTATATTCTATTTTTATTTTATTTTTTCTTTTCATAATTTGTTACATTTTATCGCATTAAATAATGAATGAGTGAGTGATTCTATTTCATGTATAAATTCACCCTTAAAGTCAAGTAGTTTGTTTAACTTTTACTTTTTGTTTACAATATTTTATTTATTTTTGCCAAATTTACTGACAAAATCTTGTTGATGTTTTTATTTTTGTAATGCCGCCTGAGTTTAGGTGTCTATTTTATTTTTATTCCAGACAATTGAGAATGATGACTGATTATGTTGCTGTCTCCTTGTTATTACTTGTTTCTTGTCCTTCCTTTCCTGTGATGAATAAAAATTTCGCGTATTTTTTATTTTTTTTTGGTAGATTTTTTGTCTACAATTTGTCTGGCATTTAAGCTTTTGAGTTTATCGCTTCAAAATAAAAAAAAAACTTCCTAATTTTACAGTTACTTAAAGTTTACTGAAGCACAATGGGCTGAAAGTGTCTTTGCGTGTTGTGTTTTTTAATCTTACGAAGCCTTATGAATGAATAATTTTTCGAATTAAAAATTGTTGTTGTTGTTGTTATTAATGGCTTGCTGAGATGGACGTTTATGTAAGCCATAAAAGTCTCAAAGTCGTCTATAAGCTGCGCGAATCGATGACTGACTTTGAAAGTAAATTTGGGATAATTTGACAACGTTTGCCAAGCGTCAATCTATTCATGATATTTTGCCAGAGTATACTGATCATAAAAAAAAAACAAAAAGTGAGCGCAGTATGACAGCTCGTTTGACAGTTAAGCCTTTCGTAAGTTCTAACAGGCTTAAGAAAACCCTATTCTTCAACTCTTTAACTTTTACTGGTAACAAACTCCCCTCTTTGACACAACCACTTAATTTTTTCTGCATTTCCCTCTTTAATGCGATTGTAAATATTTTCCACTAACAAAGTCTTGCTTGCATTTGATCATAAATTAATGTAATTTCTTTATAATTTTTCCCTCATTATCGCTTCAGAATATTTAATGAAAATAAACTTTTGTTTTATTATTGTATTATTTCACTTTTGCGTAATTCATTTAAAAACTGCACTTTAAAGAGAAAAAATAGTACAAAATGGGAAAAAAATTCTTTGCGTTCTGTGACTTTTGATGCATAATTTATGCGTCTTTTTCTGCACCACCTTTTTTAATTGAAGCGAATTGTTAAGCAGCACCTAAAAATATATTTGTATGTTTGTATGTATGATGTGTGAATATATAAGACGATTGCCTGTGAAATTGTGCGAGTGGAGTGTAGTTAGTGCATTTGCCAAAGCCTTGGTAACAATGTCGGCATTTATTATTAGTTCGAAAGGTTTTGTTTTCATTGTGACTTGTTATTAGTTTTAATTTCTGTTAGAGTTCTTGTTTTTTTTCTACAAATCATTATTAAGTAAACTAAAATTGGCATTTAGCCAATAATTTCTGTTGCTGTGTTATTAATGCTCCGAATTATAAGAATTAACAATTATTGACAATTTTATTAAGCGCAGTACTGTAATTGATTCGCAAGGAATGTTTTTCTTTCAATGAATTTTTTTTTGTAAGAAATTGAAAAAGGTAACTTTTTTCTTCAAAGTTTAGGTTAACAATTCTTAAAAAAGTGACAAAAAGCTTTAAAAAATTTTATTAAGAAATTGTCTTTCATTGGTATCGCTGGACGTAAAGAAAACAAAATTTGATGATTGTGATCTGAAGGTGCATATATAGAGTCACACTTGTCAAACACTCACCCAAATATATGTAATCACTAAATACTAATGGAAAATCTTTTGATTCAATTATTTCATTCATAATTAATAGACAATGTCAGTGTCAATATCAGTGTCAATGTCAGTGTCAATGTCAACGTCAATATCAATGTCAATGTCAATGCCAATGTCTATCCATGTCTATGTGTATGGCTATGTCTATGTCTAGGTCAATGTCATTGTCAATATCAATGTCTATCCAAGTCTATGTGTATGCGTACGGCTATGTCTATGTCTGTGTCTGTGCCTATATCCATGTCAATGTCAATGTCAATGTGAATACCAATGTCAATGTCAATACCAATGTCAATGTCTATCCATGTCTATGTGTATGTGTATGGCTATGTCTATGTCTAGGTCAATGTCTTTGTCAATTTCTATCCATGTCTATGTGTATGGCTATGTCTAGGTCAATGTCATTGTCAATGTTAATGTGTACGTATATGCCTATATCTATGTCTATGTCTTTTTCTATATCCATGTCAATGTCAGTCCCAATCCCAATGTCAATATATACGTCTATGTCTATATCTATATGTATGTCTATGTTTATGTCTATGTCTAGTGATATATCTATGTTTATAGCTATCTCTAGGTCAATGTCAATCTCAATGTTAATGTCTACGTTTATGCCGATGTCTATGTCTGTGTCTTTGTCTATATATATGTAAATCGCAATCCCAATGTAAAAATCTATGTCTATATCTATGTCTATGTATGTCTATGTCTATGTCCATGTCTATGTCTTTGTATATGTCTAGTCTATTTTTAGTCGTATGTCTCTGTCTATGTCTATATCTATATCTATGCCCTTAATTATGAAAGTGGTCTAAGTCATATGAATTTTTGCTCCGAAATAATTCTTGAATAAACTATAATAAATTTTTAATAAATATTAAATAAATTTATATTAATGGAGACTAGAAACACTCAAAATTAAAATGTTGCATAATATAAAAATATTATTTGATTCGTTTAAGCGTAATCCACTAAATATCGCGACCAAAGCAATATATGACTTAGACCACTTTCATAATTAAGGGCACATATGTCTCTGTCAATATCAATGTTAATGTCAATGTCAATCTCAATGTGTTAATAAAACACGTGTCTGTATCAAAAGGTTTTTCATTAATATTTAGGGGTTACGCTTATTTGGGCAAATCTTTGCTCAAGTGTATCCTAAGAATGTCAATTTAGATCTTTAGCGTACTTAGAGAAAACGATGTTTAACTTGCTCGAAGGACTATAAGGCCGCAAGTGGTATTGCTCCTGTTGCTTGGCGTCACCAAATCAAAACTTGAGAGCTGAAAGCAAATAATTAGCTGATTGCTGTAAATTTTCCTTGGAAACTGCTAAGACATTTTATTTTAAAATTGTTAAAATATTGAAAAAAATTTCAAACAGTTCATGTTATTACATGAGAATCAGTCAAACTTGCTACGGATTGTTGTAAGGTCGCTTACAGGAACCGTTTATTCAACGCGACAGAAGCAATATTTAAATATTTTGTTGTTTGTTGATTAGTTTAAAAAATAAATTGATTCAACTAAACTCTTGTTTAAAAATTTAATTGTTTAAAGTTGAATTCAAAATTTATATGAATTGATTAAATAAAGTTTACCAAAAAGTTTTTTTTTTAATATAACTTTTTAGTTTTAATATTTTATTTGCATTTTTTTGTTTAATTAAGGGTGTTAAAGGGAGAACACATTTTCCTGTGCAAAATTTTCAGTGCTCATATATCAGTGATCGGCAATGAATCGTTTTTTCGCTATTCATACTGACTCATGAAATTTTAAATATAAGTGAGTAGACATCATTTAAACTCAAGTACTCTGATTTACGTATACTCACGGTGATATTTTTTTTATAAGTATAGGTTGAAATAAATAGGAATGCGATGTCGACATCATATTCATACCACACTCACATTCATAAATCACCTCAGTTTGATTTCTAATTTCAGGAAAGTACTTATAGTACTCACATTGATTCAGCTCTTTCAACTCATGCATGTACATATGTTTATTTAAAAATTTAAATTAAATAGGTTGCAAGTAGTATACAATGGTAGTAAATAAAATAGTTTTTCAATTCCTGCAAAAAAAAAACAAAACAAAAAAGCAACAGAGAAACACATAACCTCATAATGAGAACTTTAATGTTCGTATGCGAAGTTCGCATTGTGAATCATACTTATTTTGCATTAGACTTTGCCACAAACCACTGATCAAACCCATGTAATTTAAATGGGTTTGATCATTGGTTTGCGGCAAAAATGAACTAGTGAACGAGTTCGACCCAAGTCTAGTTTGCATCGTCCATAGTAGACTTGTGCCGAAGTAGACTTGGGTCGAACTCGTTCACTAGTTCATTTTTGCCACAAACCAATGATCAAACCCATTTAAATTACATGGGTTTGATCATTGGTTTGTGGCAAAAATTAACTAGAAAACGAGTTCGACCCAAGTCTAGTCCATATGTAGAGTTGTGTCCAACAGTTCTTTTTGAACTAGTTCGTTCAGTTGGACACAAGTTCGGTCAAAAACATCAATGTAAATTAAATGGGTTTGAAACAACTTGGGATTCAAATGCTCTCAAACTAGTTCAAAAAGAACTGTTGGACACAAGTCTAGCCACAAGTCCAATCAAAAGCGTCAATGTAAATTAAATGGGTTTGAAACAACTTTTGATTCGAACGCTCTCAAACTAGTTCAAAAAGAGCTGTTGGACCCAACATTGAGTTAAGGATAGTCGAAATCAACAACGTCATAAATGTTGCTAAGTATGAGTTCGATGCGCACTTCAAACATTCGAGTGAATATGATTCATAGACAACAACAACAACAACAATAGCAAGAAGTATGAGTGGGCACAAGTACAAGAAATTATAAGTCATGATTCAACTTTACGCACTACTCATTGCTGTTCTCTGCACTACATGCACTCAATCAACTTAGCAACTCACACGCAAACACTTTCAGCTACTCTTGTAATTTATAATTAAATTAACTAAAGCACTTACTACGAGTACTCCTTCTGGCTTCAGCCTTTAATTCAGCCCTGCTGTCTTCATAAATCTATAAATTTATGTTGAATAGATTTGCTAAACCATTCAGTCCTTCAATTTAAATTCCCATCAATTGCATTTATTACGAGGTCTAAATTGAATTTTTATGTTATAACTTAACACCTTCCAATCTTTTAAATGAAGCACCATAAAGCCAGCAGCGCTGTCAGTCACATTCTCTTTGCAATAATATTTCAACAAATTTTATGGCACAATTCAAAATCAGTGAATAGATATTTTCCCAGTTTCTGTTTGGGCTGCATTGAATGAAGAAGGAATTCAATTCATTTTGCATTTTTGGCGCCTTGAACGAATTAAGCGTGTGATCGATAAGCAAATTGTGCGTGCAACAAATGTTTCTTTCTGGTGCAAGTAAACATTGAGGTATAGTTATTGTTGTTATTACAACTATTTTTTCTATCTCTCCAATTGGTTTTTGGCCATATCCAGCTCCATCTGTAGCTGTAGGTTCTCTGCTTTATTTAAATCAAACTCATAAACAAATAAAATAAATTATACACCAAAGTGTCAGTCAGTCAGAGAACAATAAGAATTGTTTTTAAAACATTTACTAGGAGGCCATAAAGTAGCAAGGAGGTAAGGGAAATAAAAAAATGGAACCAATGTGACGACAAATTGCTTTTGTTTGTTCGAACTCGATGTCTAATTATTTTACAAAAATATCAAAGAATAAATAAAATGAAAATAGCAAAACAGACTTCGATTTAAGCGACACGGTATGCATGCAAAATGAAGCAAAGTTTTTTAATAAATTTAAGGCCCAGTAGGAAATCAAGTAATTGAGCAAAACTCAAAGAGAAAAAATAATGACAATAAATTATTCTATAGTATCAGAAATGGAATTAAACAGTACAAAAGAAGAAATAAATAAAGGTGTTAGAGTTCATTGAATCCTTATATCACATCAAATAATAGAAGGATTTAAAAATTGATTGCAAACTGAAATACAAATGTCGGATCTGCAGCTCTCATCATTCAAGCCTACAAAACAATTTAAGAAACTCATGAATACAAACATACCGAAAGATACATTTTGAAAGAAAACATCATAAATTACAATTAAAATAAATTATCTTTTTTGAAAAAATTTTAGAAAAAAAATATATTTTTGAACCTTTTTAAGTAAAGTATAAAATTATACAGTTTTTATAAAATATCAAAAATTCATTAGAGAGCTAGACGTGTCCTTTTACAAATGAAACAAAATTTGCCAAAGTATAGCTTTATAATTTATTATTAGTTATTAGTTTATGCTGATTATAAATACTTTAAGAAAAAGGATATATGGGAGATAGTCATGTCCTTGCATCGAATAGAACAAAATTTACAATAGAGCTTAGACGAATAATTCTTCAAATATATATAAATTTTCAGTACGTTATAATCATAAATAAAGCTAAAATTTATATTTTAAGAAAAAATATATATAGGAGATAGTTATATCCTTGTACCGCATGGAATAAAATTTTAAAAAAATTTGCATGTTAATTTTCAGTGCGTTCTTTAATCATAAATGCACTTAAAGTTTATAGATTAAGAAAAAGGATATATGAGAGATAGTCATGTCCTTGCACCGAAAAAAATTAGAACAAACATCACACGCATAGTTCTAGAAATAGTATATATCAATTCAGCTAAAATTTATATATTAGGAAAAAGGATATATGGGAGGTAGTCACGTCCTTGTACGGAATGGAATAAAATCTACATCAGGGCTTCGACTCATAATTCTACAAAATATATGTATATTAATTATTATTGCGTGATAATTATACATGCAGTTAAAATTTGGTTTTTAAGAAAAAGGATATATGGGAGGTAGTCATGCAATTGCACCAAAAAAAATATATATAAATTTTTAATGCGTTATAATCATAAATACAACTAAAATTTATTTATTAAGAAAAAGGATAAAATGGAGGTAGTCATGTCCTTGTGCCGAATAGAAAAAATTTTACAAGAGACCTTACACGCATTGTCTTAAAAATATATACATATGTATAATCATAAATGCAATTAAAACTTTGTTCTTAAAAAAAGGATATATGGGAGGTAGTCATATCCTTGCACCAAATATAATCAAATCTACAACAAACGTTACACTCATAGTTTAAAAAATATACATATATAAATTTTCAGTACATTATAATCGCAAATTCAGCTAAAATTTATATATATATGTATATATTAAGAAAAAGGATATATATATGTATGTAGGAGGTAGTCATGTCCTTGCACCGAATGGAATAAAATTGACAACAGATACATACATTTTCAGTGCGTTCTAATCATAAATTTAGTTTTTAAGAAAAAGGATATATGGGAGATAGTCATGTCCTTGCACCGAATAGAACAAAATTTACAAGAGACCTTACACGCATTGTTTTAAAAATATATACATGTGTATAATCATAAATGCAATTAAAACTTTGTTCTTAAGAAAAAGGATATATGGGAGGTAGTCATATCCTTGCACCAAATATAATCAAATCTACAACAGACGTTACACTCATAGTTTAAAAAATATACATATAAAAACTTTCAGTGCATTATAATCGAAAAGTCAGCTAAAATTTATATATATTAAGAAAAAGGATATATATGTATGTAGGAGGTAGTCATGTCCTTGCACCGAATGGAATAAAATTGACAACAGATAAATACATTTTCAGTGCGTTCTAATCATAAATTTAGCTCAAATTTAGTTTTTAAGAAAAAGGATATATGGGAGATAGTCATGTCCTTGCACCAAATAAAATAAAATTAGCAATATCATGTTAAATTTCAGAGCTAGAAACCAATTTTTGTTTCATTTTGATAATAACTGTAGATAAGATTGGGATTTTAAAATTCGACATGTATGAAAAGAAGGCGTGTCCTTTTACCGATTTTTCTCAAATTTTAAAATTTTCTTAGATTAGGTATTAAGTACAATTATACGAAATATTATCTTTCTACAATATCAACTCTAGTTCTGCTGATTCATAACTAGTTTTCTTATTTAATATATGAGGAAAGAGCACTGTGCGCCCCAACGAAAACTGCCTCTGGATGCTACAAATTAATTGCATCTGAGAATTTCCAATAAAAATGCTAAAATTTATAATAGTTTAAGACTGAAATTGTAATTGTATTAGTTTACCTGAACTTTAATGAAATGAGTAAAAATTTGAATGCTTTCATCACGTAGAAACAATTTTTTTTTTGTTTTTTTACAATATTAACAAATATTAATTTAAGCGATTTTTTGGCGCGTTTTTCGTTTCGGTGATTTTTTAGATTTTTAGGATTCCTTTAATCTTTTTAGCGATCTTTTTATTGCTTTTTTCATTTCAGCGATTTATTTTAATTTTCATTTAAGTGCTTTTTTCACTTTGGCGTTTTTTTAAGTTTTTGCGATTTTTTAAGTTTTGACTATTTGTTGTGCTGATATTTTCCATTTCAGAGATTTATTTTATTTTTAGTGATTTCTTTCATTTTAGCGCTTTTCTTCATTTTGGCGCTTTTATTCGTTTAAGCGATTTTTTTTTGTTTTTGTAGATTTTTTTTAGTTTTTTTGCGATCTTTTTACTTGTGATGACTTATTGCATTTTAGCGATTTACATATTTAATTTTTTGTTTTATATATCACGTAAACGCTCTTTTCCTTTTGGCAATTTTTCGTTTCGGAATTTATTTAATTTTGGGATTTTTCGTTTTTGGTGTTTTTTTCAGTTTTTTTTACATTAGTACATAATTTTATTTTTAGCATTTTTTTTTAGTTTTGGCGTTTTTTAGTGTTTCGGCGACCTTTCTACTTATGGTGTTTTTTTTGCATTTTAGCGATTTATTTTATTTTTGGTGAAATTTTTCATTTAAGCGCTTTTTTTCATTTTGTTGATTTTTCATTTCGGCATTTTTTTAATATTGGCATTTTTCAGGGTTGTGTACTGGGCATTGTGGTAGTTTTGTTTTTGCATTCAAGCGATTTATTTTATTTTTAATGATATTTTTCTTTTAAGGGCTTTTTTCATTGTGTCGATTTTTCGTTTCGGAATTTATTTGAGTTTGAGCGATTTTTTCTGTTTTTGGCGATTTTTTTTTTGTTTTACCGATATTTTAGATTTTTGGCGGTTTATTTTAGATTTTTTGCAACATTTTAACTTATGATGTTTTTTTTTGTTGCATTTTAGCAATTTATTTTAGTTTTGGTGAAATTTTCCGTTTAAGCGCTTTTTTATTTTGGCGATTTTTCGTATCGGCAGTTTTGTAATTAATTTAATTCTGGTGTACGGAACCCTAAAAAGTTAGTATGGGCAACACATGCTCAAAGGTAATATTTTGTTGCTGAATAATATTATTTGTTGACTTTTTAAGTTTCTTAGGCCCACTGTGATTGTAGTTTTGTAATTATAAATAATTTTTTTAGAGTTTTTCTATAAAGATTAGGGCGTTAAGCACAACAAATAACATTTTTAAATTCGTATTTTCTTCGACACACGTTAAATAAAATGAAATATATAATAGAAATTTTTCAGGAAAAAAAATGTAAGAGTAGAAAAATTCATTCCAAAAATTAAAATTTTCATTGTATCAACGTAAAGGTGCCCATACACTACAACAGCATGCATGCGCAATCAAGTGTTTGTGCTAGCGGTTGAGTCGTGTATGGGCATTTTGTGTGATTGTACGTTTTGCTGTAGTGATGTCAAATAGAGTTTGATATTTTGCTGATGGTACCAGCTTGCTTGTATTGTGTATGGTGAAATTAGCTCAGTTGGGTAAAGTTATCAGAAGTAAATATGCATTTAAAAATCGTAATTTGTTGCAATAGAAAATGGAATTTGAGCACTTTAGTTATGCATAGCTGCTAATATTAACAAAATATCAATAAAAATTGCAGCAAAAACTGTGTCACTATTTATAACCTCCCTTCTTGAATTTTTTTAAAAAGTGAATATTGTACCAGCTTGCGGGTATGTTATGTGGTTCGAACATGATTGCTCAATAGCTTGATTGCGCGTGCATGCTGTTGTAGTGTATGGGCCGCTTAACAGTTCATCAATCGGTCTTAATTCATGAACTGAATTAATTGTTTTTCTCTTAGTGTACACACGCATTTGTTCATGTATGTGTGTAAGTATGTACTTTCAAACGCAACGATTTTGTTGCACAATTGTGCAGTCAGTGTCATTCCCTTACACCGATGAAGACAACAACAACAACAACAACAACAACAATATTAATGTTGGTGACAATGACGATGTTGTGTATGAAGTAAGTTAGATAAATGCGCTATTGATGGCTGGAACTTGGCAAAGTCAATGTTTTTGAATGAACCACAGCAACAGCAACAACAACAACAAAAACCTTTGAAGGAAAAAAATAACAATACTCACACATTAAACTTGCAACTGCACAAATTTAATGAATGACTTTAAATCAACCAGCGAGCACAAACGTAAAAATAGAAAATAAAAAAATTGCACAAAAAAAACTAAGAAAATTTTTTAGAAAAAAAGAAAAGAAAAGTAGATAGAATAGAAAAGAAAAACGTATCGCAATGTTGTTGTACTCGTACCTCTTGGGCACAGTAACAAGGTGTTTTCACATGTAATTCGTAATTTATATTCGTGATTTGGTATGAATTTTGAATTATTCTGACGTTGCGTGCTCAAGTACTTTGCAAAAGAAAGCAACAACATTTTGTTTTTGTTGCTATTTGTAGGGACTGCTGAAGTATAAATATAAATATACATATATCTATATATAGAGCCATAACCGCCAAAAAACTTAAACGACATATTTTTTGGACCTTGTTTTTTTTTTGACAAAAATCGATTATTAACAATAGCAAATAATCGATTTTGTTCAAAACATCAAGTTCGAAAATTAGGTCGCTTAAGCTGGTTTGGCAGTTATGGCACGATATGTATGGAATTTTTTTGTTTGTTTAATTTCTCCAACAAAAGTCACCACGTATGGCAGAATTCTTCCGAAAAGTTAATGGTCTGTAATACAAACTCCCAAAGACAAATACATAGTTTAAGTTGGGGTAAAATATTTCTCACCAAGCATTTTATTAATAAATTTTTTACACACACTGTTTTTAGCAAATGCTTTTGCATCCCAACGCTCGCGAGTATGGAATCCAAACTTTGGTTAGAAAAGTGTAGAGCTTGACTTTTTCCCTATAAATTGAAGACAAAAAATAAAACACTTTGTGCTTTTTTTTATTTTAATTTTTTTTTGTGCTGTTAATAAAGTCCATAATTAGAAATGTTAAGATCTGCTTGTAGTTTAGATTTTATTTGATAATCAGTGAAGTTTTTTTTGTTCATTTCTTTTGTATGAGACTAATTAAAAATTGCAAAATAATTGCAAGTTTCTGTTTTTTTTATCTTTCTTTGGAGCATGTAATCTCTATGTGAAAGTAAGTTTTAGCAAAAAAAAAAAAAGTAAATTCTAAAAGTTAATGACATTTTCAAAGAACAATCGCTTTTACGCTAAGGAATTATTTTCTTTAAAGCGACACTGTTTTGAACATTAATAATATGATTGTTTATTCTTTGTATTTAGATCAAACCATAAGATAAATATTAACAGAAAAAAATTATAATTATTTAAGTTACACAATGAGTGGATCTTAATTTGCCTCCTTCAACAGTTTTGCTGCACATGTTGTGCAGTGGGACAGCGGAAAATAGAATTATGCAATTGCACATACATACACTCAGAGATTTACATATTTTTCTTTGTGATGTATGGAGATACAGAGTACATACATACATACATACATACATACAGCTCCTTTATGCAACATAGACATATCTCAAAAAATTAGTGTTTGGAGTTCATAAGAAGAGCTAGATCAAACACGTTCAGTCGTTCATTCTAGACACAAACCTATAATCTAAATGGCTTTGATCATAGTTGCGTGTCTAAAATGGACGACTGAACGATAGAGCTGGGTCCAACTCCTATGGGCCACAAATAGACTTGTGTCCAGCAGTTCTTTTTGAACTAGTTTGAGAGCGTTTGAATCAAAAGTTATTTCAGACCCATTTAATTTACATTGATGTTTTTGACCGGACTTGTGTCCAACTGAACGAACTAGTTCAAAAAGAACTGTTGGACACAAGTCTAGCCACAAACCTATGATCAAACCCATTTAATTTACATGGGTTTGATCATAGGTTTGTGGCATAAATGAACGAATGAACGAATTCGAGCCAGCTCTACTGAAGGAGTTGGACCCAGCTCCAGTTCGTAAACAGAAAAAAATCGTGATATCATATTTAATCTCTTGAGAGAAGAAATATTTTTATATCTTCATTAAGAGGTGTGAGATTTCAGTAGCAGAGACAAAAACCAAAATTTTTAGCTGAGCGAATTTTGCACTGTTGACTTGTAAGATTAATGGGTATTATTTTAAAGGCAAATATATATAAATCGTCACCAATAAATGGCAAATATGGTCCAATATATGACTAATGAAATTACCACTTGGATATATAAATAATATCGGTACAATATTTTTAATAAATGCAGTACAGTGGGACTTTGACTCGCACACGAAGGTTTCCCAACGAACACTGCATATGTGCCCTTGATTGTGAAAGTGGTCTAAGTCATATACTTCTTTGATCGTTATATTTAGTAGATTACATATGAACAAATCAAAAAATATTTTTATATTATGCAAACATTTTAATTTGTACTTGTTGTAGTCTCGATTAATATAAATTTATTTCATACTTATTTACCTTCCATATTCATAAAAATAAAAATAAAATGAATTTGAAATTCAGTTTAAGAAAATTTTGTATGAAAAATGTTAAATAAAATACATTTCAAACCCATTTTATATTTTATGAATATGGGGGTAAATATTTATTGAAGTTTTTTTTAATATGTGTTTAAAATATCAAAGCAAAAATGCATAGATATGTAACATTTCTACATCTGGGTATCATAAAAGGGCACAAAAGACATAAATTCCAAAAAAAAATTTAGCGGCCCAGGTATGGTCGTTCTCCTCAAATTCGTGCTTTAGTGAAAATCAAAATTTTAAAATTTAGAAAAAATCAAAAAATTTTTATGAAAAACGCAAATGTTAAGGGTTTTGACATCTGGGTATCATAAAAGGGCACAAAAGACATAAATTCCAAAAAAAATTCTGCGGCCCACATATGTTTGTTCTCCTGAAATTCGTCCTTTAGTGAAAATCGAAATTTGATAATTTAGAAAAAAATCAAAAAATTTTTTATGAAAAACGCAAATGTTAAGGGTTTTGACATCTGGTTATCACAAAAGGGCACAAAAAACATAAATTCCAAAAAAAATTTTAGCAGCCCAGGTATGGTTGTTCTCCAGGAATTCAAAAATTTCCATAAAAAAATTAAATTTGCTTGATAATTAAAAAACTATAGTTTCTTTAAATTTTTTATGACTAACTATTTTTGGTTTTATAAAGAAAAATACAATAGTCTGCATGTTTAATTTTTTTTAGCTCATTTTGTTGAAAAATATGGCCGGAATTCCATTTGGAGTATATACTTCTAGGATTTTCATGTCTAACAGTGCTCTGTTGTCAGGTTAACATAGCTCTGTTAATGCAATTGGTTTGTGTCTTGGGTTTTAAATTTCGCAATTTATCTTCACACGCGTTTTGTAACACCTCCTCTGGAGAGCAATTTTACTAACAAAATTCTACGAACTCGCAGCAAAGATTTGTTGGACGCATGTGATGTTGCACTGTCTGTCTGGCTGGAACCTGGTTCCTTAGTTGCAGCTACAAAACTTAAGCAGTTCAAGCACAAAAAAGTCATTTAATTTAATTATTATTCTTTGAACTTTATTTGTTGGTATATTTATGATTTTTTGATTAGGCTAAAGTACGTATCGCTCTGTAAGCCAAATTACATGTGATAATTATTAATGAACAAATAACACCAAATTTAATTGTAAAGTTCGTAACGTAATGAGCAAAAAACACCAAATTTAATTGTAAACATTCTGACAAACATTAGCTGAACGGAACAACTAGCTGTTTTCGAAAGTCGCAACACCTTCATCATCCGTGTTCTTTGTGTGTAGCATTTGCACTGAAAAGTTAAGTATATAAAGCAGAAATCTATATTAATGTGTAAGTGGACCAAATACAAAAAAAAAAAAATTATGAAGGTGTTGCGACCCTCAAAAACAGCTAGTTGTTCCGTTCTGCTAGTGTTTGTCAGAATATTTACAATTAAATTTGGTGTTTTTTGCTCATTACGTTACGAACTTTAGCCTAATCAAATATAGAAGTCATCTAACATTTCCGCATAAAGCACTAAATTCATTTTAACTGCGCGCCCCCTTTCACCTTACACAAAATAATAAGGTGCGATAATTCCTTGCACCGTCATCGCAGTCCATGTGGTAATTTTAAGCTAATGAAGAAGGCTTTGATGCTTTGGTTTTGGACTCATTCACTACGCTGCAATAGCCAAAGTTCTGCTTCCTTGCCTCAGACTCGTAGCGTTCGCTCAAAAAACGAATTAAATATAAACTTTCCTTTGAGGCACCCTATAATTATACGCTTCGAAGCTTTTAAAGAACTTTAATTTTTGGCAGGCACTCTTTCACAAAAAAGGAAACAACTTTCATTTTCATTAAAAAGAGAAAAATTCTTACACAGAAAAAAATTAATATGAACATTTTTTATAATATCAATTAAAAAATTAATTAAATTTTCACTTATAAACAATTTAATAATAATTATGTTTTTCCAGTTGCACTAATTATAGCAATATAAGGATTAATGGATACAATTAATTTTTTAATTGAAAATATTAATTGGTGAATACTTTTTTCGGTGTAGGAGGTTATACCTACTTAATTTATACCGGGTAGTAGTTTCTTTAATTCAAAAAAAGAACTAAATATTTTCGTTTTTTTAATCAGCTTCTAAAAAGTTAAAGGGTCGGTTGAAATCATTGTGTTACACATTATTTATTTTTTCAAGCCTCTAACAGTAATTTAACATTTTTAGACGAGCGAGCTTTGACCTTGTCTTACTTTATCAAATTATTGAAAGTAACTTGATAATTGTAAACACAGAAGTCATTTCAAACATATTAAGCAATTTTCATATTGAACTATTTTTACAAACAATTGATAATTATAATTAAATCTTTTATTATTTCAAATAACATACAAATATTTGTATATTATTTTTTTTATCTAAAATTACAAAAATTACTTTAAATGCAACATTTCTTTTCAAATTCATCTACAACAATCAATTTCAAACAGCAAACTGTTGATTGTTCGACACATTTTCAAGGTTAAAGTTTTTTTCATTAAAAAAATAAATAAACCAAAAATAACAAAACATAAATTTTTATTTAATTTTGGGACAATTTCTAGCCAACAATCCCAACATTCTCAAATATGTGCGATTAAGTATTTTTACATCCAGTTGTAGCTGCACTAGAGATGGACTCGTGACCACTTCTTTTTACTCATGATTATGAACACTCAGTTGTAAATGGAAGTTTCTTCTTCATAAGATTAGAGATTTATGTTTGTTTATCTTTTAATTACGAAAACTCATTCACGCTTTATGACTTTTACATATCGCCACCTTAATATAGAAAGGCCCTAACACATTATTTTTTTGAAATCGAGATTTTTGTGTATTTCTCTAGAAAAACATCTAATGCATCGAAAAATGCAAAAATCTCGATTTAAAAAAAATAACAAGTTGGGGCCTTTCTATATTAATGGTAACGATATGTAAGTAATGCTAGCGCATACCAAAGGTGTGCTACTGCGCTAAAAAATAAACACATTTTCTTTGCTTAGAATTCGATTAGGCTAAGGTTCGTATCTCTCTGTAAAAGCCATAGTAAGAAAACTGCTAGCCGAACGGAACAACATGCTGTTTTCGCAGGCCGCCACACCTTTATCATCAGCTTTCTTGAGTTTGATCCACTGTGTGTTGTGTCAATTAGAGTAAACTTCAGTCCTATACATAGTTTTCAATGTAAATAGAATACGTGAAATATACTGAAATTTATTGTAATCTTTTTTATGCAATGATAACTCAAATTTCCCATCCCTGGCTTACAACAGTCTTGCCGTTTGTGTTGCTTGTAATTGACTAAACATGTGCATTTAATTTGTTGAAAAAAAAACGGAAAGCTCAGGAACAATTATGTTTTAAAAAGTACTTAATCCGGTTTGGTACATTTTTATCCCTCTATAGAAAAAAGCATATATGACAGCGCATAGAGAAAGGGTCCTAAGGGTAAAAAAATCAATTTTCACTTTTTTTTTTTTTTGATGTGGACAACATCTGAGCATCGAATGAGACCGATCCCATGCCCCAAAAGTGTTCCCTCCCAGAGATATGCGCGTTTTATGAAATTGAAGTCGACGATTCTAAGGTTATGTGAAAAAATGTTCGTACTAACAGAGTGATATTCACGATTTAAAAGAATTATAAATGAGTATTTATTATAATTCACAATTAATAATTTCAGAAAATATACCTGGATTAAAAAAAACGCGAGCAAAATTGATATCAAGCTCATGGAAACACTAAAAACCAAGTACGCAAAACAAGAGGTAGGGACGACCTACGCGCGTTTTCAAGGTTGACCAACACGTTCCTGATGTCATGAGATGTGTCGCTTTCAAATGAGACCAATACCAACACGCTCAGTGATGGTACACTAAAGATACACGTATTTAAATCTTTAAAATGGCTCTCCTGAACAAAACCGGTTTTTACCCTTAGGTCCCTTTCTATTTTGCGCGTCACATATATGTATCTCTTTTAATATTTAATTAATGCGGACTTATATAATGAATTTTTTTATCGTATTAATGTACCTAAAAAATATTTTTGTAAAAAAGTACCATTTGTTGGGATGAATTTAACCCCCTTATACGTTCAAATTTAAAAAAAAAAATAGTTTAAATTCTTTTGAATTTTCCTTAGAAGGACTTCTATTCCATTTAATGTTTCTGCTAATAGCTTTCGAGGAAAAAGGAGATACAAAAAAGTACAAAAACTAGGGTTACGTCTGTTTTTCCCCCTTAAAACGACAAAAATCAAAAAGTACCTCGCGCCTATTCACTTGTTTTTTGCATAGCTTCAAATAAAGCTGGATTTTAGGTCCAAGCATTATTAAATCCAGAAATGTAGATATACTGGTTTTACCCGTTTTCACGAACTTCTATTGCCTTAAATTTCGAATTTCCAAAAGTCCCTGTTTAGTGGATCTATAAACCGGAAGAGTTGCCTACTAGCCCAATTTCAAGACATAAAAATTTTCAAATGTAAAAAATCGGGAAAAAAAATTTTGTATTGGAAAATTTTCAAATCGGCTTCACGAATAGACCTAAAGAAGAGTTTGAGGTGTTTAAAACCATCTTCACAAAATTGCGCTTCTAACGAAACTGGTTTAAGCACATCTGTTGGATGGTTTCAGTGTTATAATCGACTCAGGTAGAAAAATTTTTTGTGTTATATGTATATTTAATTATCTTTAATATTTTGAATTATATATAATATATTGAAATTTTTTAACGATATCGAGCCAATAGTGCGTAACTTCTGATATTAATTCCTATTTTTTAAAAAAGTATTTTTAAATTTAATATCAAGCTTAAAAAGTTTCTTCACTCGAAGTAACCAGAGAAAACCTGTCCTATTTACCTCTTCTTGCTGTAAAATTTTTTGTACTCACGTTCACTTACGTGACAATTTTTTATACTCGCGCTTTTAAGCAAGATATTTTCTTATATATTCATGACCATGTTTGCTCCCTTAATCCAAACTCTTTTGACTTTGCGCTCATGCAATTGAAGTAACTAACTTAGTCACGCGTGACCACTGCCCATCTCTGATCTACACAAATGAAATTATGTTGTAGTGGGTATGGCCAAGACATTTGCCAGCTTGTTGACATGGCTTTTGGCATGGCAATCAGCCAGGTATGTAAAGTATAAATATCCAACAATTTAAAGCGAATTATTGTACATGTACCGACAACTGCAACAACTAAAATATGTACAACAACAACAATTGACAAACGGTACATAATTTGATAGAAGCAACAAAATAGCAAAAAAAAATAACCAAATCATGTAAAAGTTAAGTACATACAATAAGCAATATCGAGTTAGCGAACGTATTACGGTGACAAATTCAAACCTGTCACCTGATCGAATTGACTGATACGATAGAAGTAACAATCTAAACGGTTTTTGGTTGTTTAGAGTAAAGAAAGACAACAACAAAAAAAAAAAAAGATTGATGATATTTAATTTCGTTTCTTTTTTCTTATTCATTATTTTCTAATTTTAGCCGATAATTTTGCGCAATGTGAACATATTGGCATGCAGATGAAAAAGTAACTAATGCGAGTATTGATTAGATCATACACTCGATTAACTGATCGTTGTTCGATTTATCAAGGAATGATCGAATAATGAAAATAGCCCATTTAGCAGTGCTTCTTTGACAATTACATCAACTAATCGATTAAACTAGGCTTCATTAAACTATCCACTTGATTAATTATTCTTTGTTTTATTAATGGATTAGTTTGTTCATTTTTTTTATCGAATAACGAAAAATCCCATTTCGATCAGCGAATAGCTCCAAAAATGTATATCAATTAATCGATTAATCGAGAAGTAAGGAAGTTTTGTTTATTATTTGATCGAATTACAAGTACTTTGTTGACAATAAAGCCAATTAAACGATTAATCGAGGGTTCATTAAACTTTCCACTGGATTAATTATTTGTTGTTCGATTAATCGTAAAATTTGTGTATTATTTGATCGAATAATGCAAAAAGCCAATTTCGATTAGCGAATAATCGAGTGTTTCTTAGAATATTCACGCGATTAATTAATCGTAGATCGATGGGTGTTATAAGTTCGTAGTGTGTGTCTGTGTATCTGTGTGTCTGTCCGTGTCAACGTACAGCCCAAACGGCTGGACCGATTTCGGTTTAGATTTCTCTGTTTAAAAGGTGACTTGATCGAGATGGTTCTTAACCATGTTTGAAGAAAATCGGTCCAGCCGTTTAGAAAATGTCATATCTTTTCTAGATATATCGAGAGTTTTTAAAATTTTAAATTTTTTCTATTGATCGAATAATGAAAAAAGCCTTTTTCGATAGCTTCATTGGCAATTATGTCAATTAATCGAATATTCGTTAAAGTATCCACTCGATTAATATATGGTTATTCAATCAATTGAGGAATTTTTCTATTATTTGATTGAAAAATTAAAATAGCCAAAATCGATTAACTCAAAAAATGTATGTCAACTAATCGACTAATCGAATATTTATTAAATTATCCACTCGATTAATATAAATAGTTCTTGGATTAATTGCGGAATTTTTTTATTACTTTAACGAATAATGAAAATGGCCAATTTCGATTAGCGAATAACTCGAACAATTCATGTCAATTAATCGTATGTTCCTTTAGCTATCCACTCGATTAATTTATAGTTCTCAATTAATCGAGTATGCATTAAACCATTTACTGGATTAATTAATCGTTGTTCGAAATTAATCGAGGAATTTGTCTATTCGTTCATCGAAGAAGGAAAATAGACAAATAAAAATTAAGTAACTTGAATAATTATGTTAATTAATCGATTAATCTAGTGTTCTTAGAATTTTTCACACTCGAATAATTAATCGTTGTTCGATTTACCGTGGAGGTTTTTTCTATTATTTAATCGAGTAATAAAAATTTCGATTAATCGATTAAATAATTTTTGTTCGATTAATTGCAGATTTTTTCTATAACTTTAGCGAGTATAAAAACAACCAATTTCGTTTAGCGAGTCACTCGAATAATTGATGTCAATTAATCGGGTGTTCCTCGAATAATGGAAGTAACCAATTTCGATTATCGAATAAGTTGAAATTTTTTTTTGTCAATTAACCAATTAATTGAGTTAGTGTACACTCGATTAATAAAAAAAATAAAAATAAAAAGATTAATTAAAAAAAAAGTTAACCGATTAATTGAGGTAATGTACACTCGATTAATCGGTTAACCATTTACTGGATTAATTTATCGAACAACAATAATTAATAAAAAAATTAACCGATTAATTGAGTTAATGTACACTTGACTAATCGGTTAACCATTTACTGGATTAATTCATTGTTGTTTAATTCAATGAAGAATATGTCTATTCTTTCATCGAATAAAAAAATAGCCAAATAAAAATTAAAGCACTCGAACAATTATGGTAATTAATCGATTAATCTAGTGTTCTTTTGAACTTCCCACCCGACTAATGGATCGTTGTTAGATTAACCGTGGAAGTTTTTTCTATAATCTGATCGTGTAATGAAAATATCCCATTTCGATTAATAGTGCTGTGTTGAAAATTATGTCAATTTATAGATTAATTACTCGTTGTTCGATTAATTGCAGATTTTTTCTATTACCTTCAGGAATAATCAAAATGTTCAATTTCGGTGAACGAATAACTAGAAAAATTTATATATTGATTAATCGCTTGCTTCTTGAACTATCAACTCGATTAATTTATAGTTGTCTGATTAATCGGGGAATTTGTCTATTATTTGATCGAATAACGAAAATAGCCAATTCCGATTGGCGAATAACTAAAACAATTTATGTCAATTAATCGATCGATCTATTCGATTAATTTATAGTTGTTCGATTAATCGAGGAATTTTTCTTTTAGTTTATTGAGTGTACATTAAACTATTGACTCGATTAATTTGTAGTTGTTCGATTAATCGAGGATTTTCTTATGATTTTTATCGAATAATGCAAATACATAATTTCGATTAGCGTATAACTCGAAAAACTTTTGACAATTAATCGAGTGTTAATTAAAATGTCTATTCGATTAATTTATTTTTATTCGATTAATTGAATGTATTAAAAAAAAATTGTATCGAGCAATGAAAATAGCCAATGTAGAATGATGAATAACTCGAACAATTGCGTCAATTAATCGATTAACCGAAGACTTATTAAACAGTTTGTTAAATTTTGTAAGAGTCGTTAGAATTTTGTAAATTTTGTCCGGCTTGTACGGCTTTTTATATAGACTAGAGATTAATCCTGTGATCGTAAAATTACGGAATCTTGCAAGATTTCCTTATTGCAAACACACATGATTAAAAATATTTTATCCTCAGCATGAATAATCGTTAATGGAAAGTAGATCATGATGGCATCTCTAGTTTAAAACAAAATTCACCTATAAGTTTAAAATTTAAATTTAATTGCAGAAAGCGCCAGCGTGCACAGGCGCAACGAAAACATTTATTGTCTGCACTAGCACAATGGGTAAGAAAATACAATATCATATGCAAAACGAAAAGTAAAATAAAACAGAAGACTGACCTTGAAAACAATGCTCTACTTAATTATTTTCTAAGGTAATTGTTGGATTTTTTCAATACATTTTTTTATTTATAGCTTGCAAATATTTAATTACTTTTCTTTTCTTTTATTTTTGTTGTCAGTGAATAAAATAACAAATAAATCGTTTGCATTAACGAATTATTTGTTTATGTTTGTGCATACGACTCTTAAATCGATATCATTACTTTTGGCTTGTTTTTTTTATTTATTATTAATATTATTTTGTTTTCAATTTAGATTAACAAATATTGCAAAAGATTTAAGTAAATTTATAAAAGCATGAAGTTTCGTTCTTGTGCAGGTGACCTTCAAGATTTGTTAATGTATTTCTCTAGTAGCGCAAATATTATTATTTGATTGATTTGCATTTTTTTTAATGCACAAAATTTATTTTTATTTTATCTGAGCCTCTGAGTATTTAGTAATAAAATAATAATAATGTCAATAATAATAAATTTTGTGATATTCTACTTAGTCGATTTCTGAGAAACCTAGCAAACATCTTTCGTCCTTGTAATTACAAAACTTTAAAGTTTAAAAAATAGGAGGGGCTACGCCCATTAAAATTTATTATTATATTTCGCGTGGTTCTAATTAACCGATTTTTATAAAACTTACCACACACCTTGAGCTCTAACATAGACACAAGCTTCCATTTAAAAAAATTGGCGGAGTCACGCCCATTAAAATTAAATATTTTATTGTAAGTGGTTTAACTTTACCGATTTTTACGAAACTTAACACACACCATGAGCTCTGAGAAACACACAATCCTACGTTTAAAAAATAAGAGGAGGCACCCCCATTAAAATTTATTTATTTTTTGTATGAAAGAGTTTGCTTTCAGTTAATAAGAAATCTCTATGGTTTTTTTCAATAAGGAAACCTTATTAATTTCATAGAGAAACCCTTTTGATCAAATCAAGAAGAAATCTTGTAGTTTTTATGGGGTTATCTTATTGATTTTTTCAATAAAAAGTAAAAAACAATTGCGTCTTTATTCTCTGTACTTATGTATTTTCATTTAAATTCTATACCATATATATATATGTATGTATGTATGTAGTATATTGTAGATGTTATTTATTTATTTATACATACATACACACTAGGTTATATTCTCAACTAACTTACTCACCAAGTATTGAACCAGCAAACTTCTACCTGATAGACAAACATTCTAACCAATATGCTAACAAGCAGCCTGAATAACCGTTGAAATTATTGTGCAAACATTCTTATACAAAAATGAAAAATATCATGAAAAAATTGTCTCTATGTCTATTTATAGATATAAAATAACAAGACACCTCAAAAAATCAAGACAATTTCCTTATTAAAAAAATTAATAAGATGCCTTACACATACTCATATAGCAACCTACTAAAATCAAGAAGAAAACCTTATTGAAAAAATCAATACGATAGCCTAATAAAATCGAGAAGAAAACCTTTTTAAAAAAATTAATAAGGCAACCTAATAAAATCAATAAGAAATCCCTATAGTTTACAATTTTTAAGAAAACCTAATATAATAATAACATTTCTTCTTGATTTTATGTGGTTTTCTTCTTGATAAAATGAATAAGATTTACCACATAAAAACAATACAGAATCTCTATGAAAAAAATCTTCGCTTCGTTCTGCTGGGATATCCCTTAGCCTAAAAACGTTTCATAGAGAAAATCTTATTGATTCTATGAGGCAGTTTTTTCTCTGTGTATAAGCATTCCCAAGTTAAATAGAATTTGAATAAAGAAAACTATAGTTATAACGAATTTTTTGCGTATTTCTTCAAATTTCGTTGTACCAAGACTTTGCTGATTATATTTATAGCGAATCAATAACTATAACGAAGTATTATGGACAACAACCTTCCGTAGTTTGGCCTTGCTGTCGTATTCTCTAATTGACATTTTGAAGTCGGTAGCTTGCAGTGGTGAATGTATTTAGGCTTAAACGAAACGATGTGCGGCAAATATCAGACACTTGAAATTTGGCAGCTGTGTACCAAGTAATGCTAGGACGTCGTTCGTTCCAGTTGTGTTCGTTCGGTGCGAACTTTAGTCATAAAAATTAAAACATAGTTGTGCATATGAAAAATTAACATAATACCGCCGTAGCACGAAATTAGTCTATTATTTCTATTTTGTACGCCGACGAACGACGAAAAAACAATTTTCTCTCTTTCTCTCTCTCTGTCTTTGTACACACAACAACTAAGTTTATCAAATGTAGGAGAGGAGTAAATTCGTCGTTGTTGTGCTTCACACGAATCGACGAATTCGTCCACGTGGACGAAATTCGTCGTTCGTCCCAGTTGTGTTCCTGGCATAAGTTGTAAAGAATTAAAATATTCTTATAAAATTGTTGTAAGGCATCCTTAAAAATCGATCAATTGTTTTAAAGGCAAATATATCGAGTCACTAGTCGTAACGTTACACTTCTTCTCTCTCTCCCCTTTCCCCTTCCCCTTCCCATTTTCACTATAGTGTGTAGTCACTCTCTTTATGTGGCCTGTCGGCAGCAGTACCAATTGTGCATAAGCTGAGTAATTCACATCTGGAACCTAGAAATACTTTCTAGAAGAAATAACAGCTTAAACAATATAAATCATAACCCAACAAATGACTTTGGAAAGCGACAGCAGCAGGCGAAAAACAAACACCAGCATGAGAATTCGTAACAAATTTTCATTCAAATTTTTTTTTCTAATAATTCATTTGCTTCACTCACACGTTCGCGCCTTTTAAAAACGATTTTCAATGAGAGCAATAAGAGCAGCAACGGCAGCAGCAACAGCAACAGCAGTAGCAACAACAATTGCAACAATAATAAAAATGCTGCCTGCACCACATCACGTATTGAATGAATACAACACTAAACGGAAGCTAGCCAATGTTCGAAGCACGTTTGGGTTATTAGTGCAACAGCAACAACAACAATAACAACAACAACAACAACAGCAATGATGGGAGTACGAGTTGCTGAGATGAATGAAAAATATGTAGTTGAAAGAATTGAAAAACTGTTGTTTTTTATTTATACATATTGTTTTTGGAATGATTTGATAAAATTGCTGCTGTTGCTGCTGAATTTAACATGTTTAATGTTTTTTTATATCTATCATTATATTGTATAAATATGTTGTTGCTGTTGTGAAAAGTAGCGATATGCATGCAAACATATGTACGTACATACATAACATATTTTTTTATAATGATTAACGTTCCAAAGATTTTATTATAATTTTTTGCTTTTTCAGACCTTTTCATGAGATTTATGCGCCTCAAGATTAAATGGTGCACAATTTTAATGTAGATATTTAGCGTATGGGAAAATGACCAGCTGATAGCTGGCAACGTTCGCTTCTTAATAAATGTTTATTAGAGTTAAAAATATTTTAAAATTTTCATGGGCAGGGTTAACTTTAATTTAATATTATTAAAGTTAAATTTGTATTTGAAAAATTCCGAAGTACATATCTAACACGGGCAAGTTCCGGGCTAAATCGTAGCGATGCTAGCCTCTCAGTCCAGAGGGCATGGGTTCCATTCCCACCATAGACCCTGGGTATTTTCGGCAGACAATCGAATCGCTGCGCGGGTTGTGTTTGTCCTTAAAAAACCATGATTAGAATTAATTCATATATTATTCATATATGAAGTTTGAAAGCTTCCTGAGCTATGGAGGTGCAAAGAGTGCCCTCACTGAGTGAAAGACTGCCACTTTCAAATAAGGTCTTCTTAGCGCGTGTTCACTGTATTTTCTAACACTGAAATTCTAAGTCATAGTAATTATTTTTCTGTTACAAATTATAATTTTCTTAGACTTTCAAGACACTATAAATCTTGTTGGTCTTTAACTAATTTAACAATTGTCATAAAGTTGTTGTATATTTTAGGGTTGATATTGTTCAAACATTTCCCCCACCCCAAAAAAAACCAGACAATATTAAGTAATTGCTCCACCATTTAAGGCAAATGCTTGCGCTATCATTTCCTTTTTTCTATAATTTAGTTAGACAAAAAAAAACTACAAAACTTTTAATCTCTTAAACAAACAAAAGCCCCATAACAAAAATCGCCAAACAGTAAAACAAAACTTTTATAGAAGAGACTACAAACTTGTAACAACAATTTGCAAATAAAGTTCAATTTACAAATCTGTCAAAGTGTGTGACAGTCCGAATTTAGTTGGTCTGGCTGGGACAGTTGAGACAAATTTCATCAGGGGAAAATATAATTTTTAAGCAAAGAACACACAATTACGAAAACAAAATATTGACTATGTGCAAATAAATATTGAAGCAGGGAAATGAATTCTGCAGCTCACTCACTCCCAAAGATCAAAAAATAAATAAAACTCTTTGTCAAACTCCAAAAAGGCATAAGTTGAGAAAAGAATGTGCAGTGTAGTTTGTATTAATTTCATTCAATTGATTTTCTTTAGACCAAAAACCATCATTGACTTGCAAATAATTTGTACAATTGATAAATATTTTTAAATAAGGAAAATCTGATGTCAATTACTTTTCTATCGAAATTTTTACGATATTTATATCGTAATTATATAGAAAGACCTTAACTCATTATTATTTTTAGACCGAAATTTTTGCATTTTTTGATACATGAGATGTTCTTCCAACGAAATATACAAAAAACTCGTTAAATAAAACTTAAAAAAAAAATTAAACCGACTTCAAAAATAAGCACTAAAAATCTACAAATAATATAGATCTAGTTAAATAAAAGATTTTTATATATGTTACCTACAGTGCCGTTTGAAGTTGGTGCAGTTTTTTTACCGGGCATGTTCTTATGTGTTTAGTACCAGTATTACTGGCACCAACTTCAAGCGGCACTGTAGGTAACATATATAAAAATCTTTTATTTAACTAGATCTATATTATTTGTAGATTTTTAGTGCTTATTTTTGAAGTCGGTTTAATTTTTTTTTTAAGTTTTATTTTTACCTTTTTAGTGCATACTTTTGAGCTCTGGTGAATTCAAAAAAGTTTTATTTGTAAGTATCTTTTTTTATTTAGAAATATGGTCCAGTTTCGTAAAAATCGATTGAGTAAAAACACGTGAAATATAGTATTAAATTTTATGGGGCGTGGCTACGCCTACTTTTTTAAAACAAGATTGTGTATTTTTAAGAGTTCAAGGTGTGTGGCAAGTTTCGTACAGATCCATAAAGTAAAAGCACGTGAAATTAAGTAATAAATTTTTGGGGCGTGGCTACGCCCCTTTTTTAAAACAAGAGTGTGTTTTTTTAAGAGTTCAAGGTGTGTGTCAAGTTTCGTAAATATTGGTTAAGTACAAGCACATGAAATATTATATTAAATTTTAGTAGGCGTGCCCCGCCCACTTTTTTAACGCAATTTTGTGCCTTTATTAAAGCTTAGTGTGTGTGCTAAGTTTCGTAAAAATCGGTGAAATAGAACCCTGTGAAATATAGTATAAAATTTAAATGGGCGTGAACCCGCCCATTTTTTGAAAATAAGATTGTGTCTATTTTAGAGCTCAAGGAGTGTGCTAAGTTTCATAAAAATCGGTTAAGTAAAACCACGTCTAATGTTATAATACATTTTAATGAGCGTAGCCCCGCCCATTTTTTCAACTTAAAAATTTTGTAATTACAAGAACCAAAGATGTTTGCTAGGTTTGGCAGCAATCAAATGAGTAAATCACAAAATCAAATTTAAAAAATTGTGGGTGTGAGCCCGCCCACTTTTTCAAATGGGACCAATGGGAAGCTATATCCTCTCAGACAACAAAAAATTTTTACAATCGGTCGAAAATGCACCGAGTTATGAACCTACACACCTTAAAAAAAAAAAAAAAATAGAGATGAATTGTTGACCTCCTTCTTTTTTTGAAGTCGGTAAAAAAAAATAATGAGTTGGGACCTTTCTACATTAAGGTAACAATAATCACAAGCATAATCTGACTGATTTATAAAAAATAATTTTTGTTTTACCAAACGAATTTTGTATGGAGTTTTTTTTTTTTTTTAATTTTTATGAATGCAGCAGAATATCTTCAAAAATATTTTTAGTAAACTTTTTGTCATCCTTGATAAATTTTTATGTATGTAAAGAAATTTAGCCTATATAATCGAATATTTTACCTAATGTAGAATCTTTTTTAAATTATATTTTGTTTAAGCGTTTTTCTCTATTTGAGCGTTTTTTCATTTTGCCTTTTTTTCGGTTTTTGGCGGTTTTTTTAGTTCTCGTTATTCCTTTTAGTTTTGGTGATTTTTTTTTAGATTTTTGGCTATTGTTTTTTGTTTTAGAGATTTTTTTTAGTTTTGGCGCTTTTTTCGATTTAAAACTATTTTTGTTTTAACGATTTTTTTTAGTTTTTTTGCAATCTTTTTACTTTTTGAGACTTTTTTTCGTTTTGGTGAGTTTTTTAGTTTGGCGATTTCTTTGACTTCGCAATTTTTTTCGGGTTTTGAAAATTTTTTTTCGGTTTTGTTTTAGTTCCAGCAATTTTTTTTTAATTTGGTGCTTTTTTCGTTTTGGCGTTTTTTTATTTTTGGCGATTTTTTCGGTTTTTCTATTTTTTTTAAATTTTTTTGTGGATTTTTTTAATTTTGGTGATATCTTTCCATTTAAGCGATTTTTTCTGATTTTTTTTAATTTATGTCGTTTTTTTAGTATTACCGTTTTTTTGGCGATTTTTTAGTTTTGGCGATCTTTTTTCGGAGTTCGACAATTTTTTTCAGTTGTGTTTTGGTTCCAGCAATTTTATTTTTAAATTTGGTGCTGGTGGTTTTTGTCAGTTTTTTGCGCCCTTTTTGCTTTTGGTGAAGTCTTTCCATTTAAGCGATTTTTTCTAATATTTTCTATATATTTTGTTGTTTTTTTAGTATTATAGTTTTTTTATTTGAAAATTTTTTTCGGCTGCGTTTAGTTCTAGCGATTTTTTTTTTTAAATTTGGTGCTTTTTTTGTTTTGGCGTTTTTTTAGTTTTAGCGATTTTTTGTGGTTTTTGCCAGTTTTGTTTTAGTTTTTTTTTGCCTTTTTACTTTTGGTGATTTTTTAGCAATTTTTTTTCGATTTTTTGCAATTTTGGTTATGTATTTCTTTTAAGCGCTTTTTTCATTTCGGTGATTCTTCGTTTCCGCATTATTTTAATTTTAGGATTTTTTAGCCTTAGCGTTTTTGAAAATTTGAAGAAATTTGACAACCAATTTGCTTCCTAACCTCAAATTTGCCCACCCTTTATAAGTAGTAAAATATTTTAATAAAGAAAAAATTAGTTTTTCATTCTATAATTTTTTTTTTTTTGGTATTTGGTTTAATTAATAACTATGTAGTAAGTCCTGTTTCAGTAAAAATATTTGGGGTATTAACACCAGTGTCTTAATGTCTTAACATTTTAACATGGTTTAATAAAATTGTTGTTGTTGCTCAAACAAAAACGTCATAAAGTAATAAGACTTGTTCAGCTATATTTATTTTTTGTTATAACTACATGTAGAAATGCGTGAGAGTTTACCAAAGAAATTTAGAGAGAGAGAGAGAGTCTGAGAGAGAGAGAGAGAGAGTAAGCAATGTGCTAAAACCAAAATAAAAATAAGTAAAATATTTGTAATTGTAAATTATGTTGCTTACAGCAGTCATACTTTTTCCTGTTATTACTTTAAAACGTGTTAATTTATGAGTACCATTTGAATACCCCAATTATTTGATTTTTTGAATTCAGTAATTTACTGCAAAATGGCTAATTTTTTTCCTTTTTGCACACATGGAAACTAAACAAGTGGAACAACTCAGAAATTATTCATTATAATCAAGCATATAATTATTTTAAATTGATGTGTTTTTAAATTTTGTGATACAAAAAGGTGTAAATATTCTTAAATTAATTTGTCATAAAATTAATTAGGCATTCAAAAGTTTATTTAAAACACCATATTTTTTTTAAATTCTATCTATCATTCAATTGTTTGTTGTTTACAGGCAGGCAGGCACAGGTGTTGCAAATAAAAGAAATAATGAAAAAGAAAACAACGATAGAAATCATTCAGTCTGGTTCACGCTTCTTCTCCATTTAAATGAAAATACAAATTCCCACGCTATTTACACGCTTCGCTGGTTATTCACAAACGCATGTTGTTGGTCTGTCTGTCTGTCTGTTTGTCTGACTCGTTGATGATGAGCACCCAACAACCATCAACCATCATTCATCGTCATTTGCGAGTATCAAAGGCATTTTAAAATTTAAATACTCATTGTTGCTGCTAACAACAATTGTTAACAATAAAACAGCAGTGATACAACACTTGCAACAATAACTTTGCAGCCGCATTAATTGTATTTTTTTTATTTAATAAAACTTAAAATCAAATTTAAACGACTTTAAAAATAAGCACGGAAATGTTAAATATAATCAAACCTATTAAAATGTTTTATTGAACTGAATCTAAAGTATTTTAAACTTGTTATCCCCTTATGGGAAAAAGTTAATTTAGTCCAAATTTGTATGGAAATTTTGATTTAACATACACTTCAATATCAAATTATTATTATTATTTTTTTTTTGTTTATTTTTGAAGTTTTTCTTCATTTATTTTAAACTTCTTAGTGCCAATTTTCAACTCTTAGGGGCGTGGTCACTCCCAATTTTGAAAACATTAGTGTCCGTCCACGTTTCTAAATTCAGCATCACGTCGCTTTCAGAGCTCCAGGTGTGTGCCAAGTTTTGTAAAAATCAGTCTGTTAGAAGCACGTGAAATGTAAGATTAATATTTAATGGGCGTGGCAACGCACACTTCTTTAAGCAAAAAATGACGTCAGTCTAAGGGCCGGAACTATTTTTTAAGTTATCTGGCAATCGGATTGATAGAAGTACATATAATTTGATATTAAGATTTAGTGGGTGTGGCCCCGCCCACTTTTTTAAAAACAAGATCAAGTATTTCTTAGAACTCCAACTGTATGCCAAGTTTCGTAAAAATTAGTTAAGTGCAAGCAAGTGAAATTAAATATTAAATTTTAAAGGGTGCTGCCCCGCCCACTTTTTTTGAAAGCCAAATTGTGTCCTTTTAAGAGCTCAAATCGTGTACCAAGTTTTGTAAAAATCCGTTAAGTATAAGCACGTGAAATATAATATTAAAATTTAATAGGCGTGTCCCCGCCCACTTTTTTGAATGCAAGATTGTGTATTTCTCAGAGCTCAGGGTGTGTGCAAAATTTCGTAAAAATTGGTCAATTAAAAGCATGTGAAATATAATTATAAAATGTTAATGGGTGTGGCCCCGCCCACTGTTTTGAATGCGAGACTATGTCCTTCTTAGAGCTAAAAGTGTTTGCCCAGTTTGGTAAAAATCGCAAAATTAGAAGCACGTAAAATATAAAATTACGTTTTAATGGGTGTGGCTTCGCCCTTTTTATTGAATGCAGGATGGTGTCTCTTTAAGACTTCAAAATGTGTGCTAAGTTTCGTAAAAATTCGTTAAGTAGAAGCATGTGAAATATAATGAAACATTTTAGTGGGCGTGGCTCGGCCAACTTTTTTAATGCTAGACTGTGTTTTATTTTCAGTGTTTAGGGTATGTGCCAGGATTCTTAAAAATCGGTAAAATAGAAGCACGTCAGGTATTTTATAAAGTTTTAATGGGCGTGACCCCGCCCATTTTTTGAACTTCGAGATTATGTCTTTACTAAAGCACAATGTGTTCGCTAAGTTTAGTAGCAATCGAATACGTTTACTATCATAAAATTAAAGAAAAAAATATTAATGGGTGTGTTCCCGCCTAATGTTTTTTACAATGGAACCAAAAAAGAATTTTCAAAATCTTTTTAAGTAAGTAACAAACTTAAAAAAATACAGACGAATTGTTAACTTCCTCATTTTTTAAAGTCGTTTAAAAAGCGACTGAAAACTCAATGAAGCGGAATATCGATATCGAACGAAATTTTGCAATTTAAAACTTTCTAAACTTAAGGCCTGTTTCACGATAGCGAAAGAAAACTTTCGACTGAAATTTTTTAGTGAAAACAACAATAACAAGAAGACTTGCTTTTGTTTTCAATATAAATTGTAAGATGAAATATTGTTCTCGATATCGTGAAGCAGGCAGTTATTTTCGATATCGAATGATGTTATTTGTTTGGCCTCTGTACATCTTTTAAGAAATAACTAAAACGATTCAGTTAAATTATTTTACTGTAATAAGAGGCTATAAAACAACCCTCGTATAAAACAAATTCACTCACTGTTAAAGTTAAAATTAACTTTAAAGAAATTTATTATTTGACATATTGTCAGAAGTGTACATACTTTTAAGAGTTTCTCTTAGGTCCAAACTCATAGTCTATAGTTAACTAACGCCCGTGGTTTAAATAACGATTTTTCTTATCAATTTTATTGGTTCTGTGAATTTGAGCCTTAGTAGTTAAAAAAAGAATATTTAATTAATTATATCATGAAATTTCACATTAAATGCTCAACAGAGTTCTTAACGAACTAAAACAGGACGAGGCAGTCATAAGCAGTTGCAACACACATCAGTTGAATGCCTTTAGCGTGTCAAAAGCCTGCAGCAAGTCGCATTGAATTGTAAATAAAATAATAAAATACTTTCTTTACTTAGCAAACTCTGTAAGCAAAATAAATATGAGTGTAATTTTTTATATTTTTTTAAATATTTGTGCTATTTTTGGCAGTCAATTTAGTTACTTCCTGCTAGAAAAAAAACAAATGCAAAGAAAACTTAACTGAGTAAATATCACATTTCTATTTTGTACACCCTTCACTTGAGGTGAAAAAATGGGTGCAAATAAATTTATTACTTCATAAAGCTTCAATGGGAACTAGTGCAATAATGCTTTATTAAAAAGAGATGGATGCTTGTGGCAAGGGAAATTTATGATTATCTTGGTACAGGAGACAAAAATAATTATGTATATCGCTGTTTAGAAACTTTACATCTGATTTAATTATTTCAGCCCTATTCCAGTTGTCGACATCGACGTCGCCTCAATTGTTTAAAGTGCAAGGTCGCCAAAACCTAAAAAATCGTCAAAAACCGAAAAAAAAGCGCTAACACTAAAAAATTTCTCAAACGAAAAAAGCGCCAAAACTAAAAAATTTCCGAAATCAAAAACGCTCCAAAACTAAAAAAATCGCTAAAACTAAAAAATCGCCAAAACAACAAAAAATTTCTATATCTGTTAAGATCTTTGCTTATGTAGACTAAAATTCGTATAGTATTACGTATCAGAGATCTGCATGATTACAAATCAAAACACATAATTTTGCATTTTCTAAAATGTGTATTGAGCTAACTAGCACTTAACATTAATTGCATGATTCATGTCAATGAGACTGTTGTTAATAAATACATGCCACTGCTTGCAATTTCTATTCATTCGTATGAATCACTAAAGCAATGAATCAGTATGATTGTTTTGAAAACTTCTTAAAACCCCTTCTGACAACAAATATACGAGTAGTTTTATGGAATATTATAAAATAAAATAGCTAGGCTAATTTTATTTTATAAATTATTTATTTTAATACGAGAAAAAATATTAATTAATACGCAATGTTTTATTAACTTAAGACTTCATCTAGTCAACGTGCTTTTGTGAGTTAATTGATAACTATACAAAACAATCAAATAGTAAGAATTTTTATGAGACATATTTAGATTTAATTGAACTGTAGTGAATTTTAATTAGAAATAATTTTTAATCAGGCTTAAGTTCAGTAATTTCAATTCTTATTGAATGAAATATTTTTATTAATTAATGTGAGTTTCTAAAGAAGAGAAGAAAAATTTAACTATACTTTGTTAGCTGGTGGAAATACCGATATTTTTCTGTGCAGCCACGCACTTCACCAGCGCCCATTTCATGCAATAAGAATTGAAATTACTGAACTTAAGCCTGATTAAAAATGATTTCTGTGTAAGAATTTTTATTCATTGTTAGAGAGTTAACACTGCAAGCAATATCATTAGTAGTATATAATGATTTTAAAAAACAAAACAAAGCATTGTAAAAGTGAGTAGAGAGCGAAAGTGAATCAACTCATACAGTTCTCTGCTACGTATGTATGGAGTGTCCGTTTGGAACCATTTGTCTGGGAGTCAAAGTTGCACTTTACTGACTTTATTTTAATTTGTAAAAGTCATATTACGAAAACCGAATTTATGTCTGATATATTTTATATATGTATATAAGAAAGAGAAAGAAATATATTTCATGTTTATCACACTAGGAGAGAGTTAGGGTGACGTTGGCTGAAGTAGTTAGCATGTTGACTACAAAACCGAAGGTCATGGGTACGGAGCCCAGTCTTCGACAGTCATTAAACACTATGCATTTTTCTGATGTGCATTAGTGTCCCTTTGAATCAGTTGCTATAGGAAAATTTAAGTGATGAAGGTAGCATCAGGGTATTGTTTAGCAGCATCATCGGCGAAGTAAAATAACGAATAAAATTGTTACTAAATAGTACTTCAAAATTTAGTACGCCTTATTTGACACCAGAGGCGCAACAGTGCATTATTTAAAAACGTGCAAAGAAAAGCAGAGTTGTTTAAGAATGAAGCTTTCCTTTATATCTTCCTTTACCAGCTGTCTTCTCTATCACTATCCCTACCCATACATGTTAAATAATGATTAGATAATGCTAATGATTGATAATCTTTTGTGAAATTTTCTAGTTCATTAAACAATTAGAATTAGTTCAACTAATTCCCATTTAACTAATTGAAATTTTTATTCCAATGGTAAAACTAATTGCAATTAGGTGCCATTAGCAAAAAAAATTGGTTTACCTTTACAATTAGAAATCTAATTGAATTCTGCTAATGCAATTAGATATTCAATTGAATTCAAATAGTTGATTCTAATTCGAGCTAATTGAATATCTAATTGCATTAGCAGAATTCAATTAGATTTCTAATTGTAAAGGTAAACCAATTTTTTTTGCTAATGGCAACTAATTGCAATTAGTTTTACCATTGGAATAAAAATTTCAATTAGCTAATGGGAATTAGTTGAACTAATTCTAATTGTTTAATGAATTAGAGAATATAGACCAATTGCATCAATTGCTAATTCTAATTGGAATTTAACATGTATGTCCCTACCCTATCACCCGTTAATTTTTTTCTTTTCTAAAAATATGTGTCACGGATTTTAAAAAAAGAGAAGGGTCCTAAGTTCAAAGTTTTTCACGAATTTCAGTTCCATTGCTGAAAATCTTTATGACTGAATGTAGCGCTCTTATGCTCTTTTTTTACGGCAGACTAAAGTTCATCGAATTGTAGTTTTGCAAAAAATATTATAGTAAAATTATGTAAACAGTTTATTTTTCATCAATTGCTCTAACAAAGATAAATAAGTCTTAACGTTTGCTGTCTCTGTAAACGCCATCTTCTTGTTGTCACTCAAAATGCGTACTTTTAGCCGTAAAAGTGTTAAATTGAAAAAAAATATAGTATAAAAATAAATATTTTACTGTCAAAAATATTTATGTATATTCTTGCAAACTTGGAATGGGGATAAACGTTTTAGAGAGTTTAACTCTTCAATGTTGGCAGAACTGAATAACAGGAAACAGATTTGCATGAAAGAGTCGTGTGTGCGCACGTGTGTGTACGTGAGTGTGTGAGTGTGAACATTTCATTGTAATTTCTTTTGTTTGAGGGGTTGGCAATTCGCTGCTGCAAATAGTTTTAAATGGCACCAGCTGATTTTGAATATTTCCACTAGACAATGTTTGTCTATCACTCAGACGTATGAACGAATATCACATAGATACAACTGGTACGTGACACATACGTTATTTGTTATTGCTAAGATTAAATTTTAAAGAGATTTTTTTTAAATATATTCTACTTTGTATAAATGCATTAATGCTAATACGAAACCCTTGTAACCTCAGACTTGCCAAGGGAACTACAATATTAAGGCTGGTACTCGCGATTTTGGAGAAAATTCAACTTTGATCTAATGAGTTGTTAGTGTCTTTTGGAAACTTTCATAAGCTCCCTTATATGAAGCTCCTCTATGTGGGATAGTTAGTACTAGTCTTTCTACAGTAGTTGCTACTTAACTGATTCAAATAATTAATAAATTCAAATAGCATGCAGTTGCCTCAATTAATGAATTAACGAAGGCATCGCATGAAAGACTTAGCACCGATTAATTGCAATAAAAACCAATCTAGAACCAAAAAATAAAGAAGAGCGAAACACTCTGATCCTTATCATATGCAAAGTTTTTTTTAAACATTATTTTGTGCGGATATAAAATAAAAATTTTAAAATGCCACATACGCCCCATACGTGTATTTTTTTCATCTCCTGACATACACTAACCACGCACAGTGGGATGACTTCGTACATTTTTGTGCAATAACTACTCGTAAAAGAAGTTATCTTAAATCAATGAAAGTCGGCATTGAATAAATTAACAGGTATGTTCTGACACTCGCATCGTCTTCAAATCGCATGCGACTTGCAAATCGTCAAACTCGTTTCCACATTTTCTGTAACTCACTCGTTTTGCTTGCGACTTACCATATTGATTTAGGTCAGCTGTTTGTTAAAGTCGTCAGTGTATAAGTAAACAATGCAAAGACAAAATTAATAAAACAAAAGAACATTTTATAAATTTAAATTTTATAATAAAAAATTTGCAAAACTATGATTATTTCTGATTAAAATCAAAAGAAAACATATTGAATTTCATTTCTTAACCATTTTATTGTTTCTTTAAAGTTTTGTTTTTGGGCTAAATTCATCAGTTCACTTCAGTATACTCTTGCAATTTGAACTCGCCAAGAGTCTTGCGTTTGAGATTTGCAGGACACCTCTCTTGCGAGTTCAAATCATAATCGAAAATATTATGCGATTTGCGAGTGTCATAACATGCACGCAAGAAAAAAAAATAAATTTCCTCAAAATCGGCACCTCTGGCCGTCTACCGACCGTGCAATCCAAATGCATTTTTTTCGCATAAAATTTTTACCATCCCAGCAGAAATCTTCAAATTTTGTAGTTAGACTTTCTATAATAAAAACACACACATACGAGTTTCATGAAAATCGGCTACGCCCACCGCCCTTGAAACTTGTATAATTAATAAGTAAAATTTTTTTTTAATATTTGAGTTTTTCGTTCCACAAAAAAAAAACTTATTTATTATTCATATATCATTTCTGTGAATATATCGTTACATTCCAAATCCAGTTTGAAGAGCTCATGGCTTAAGCTGGTTATAAAAAGCTGAGCTGAAAACAAGTAAAGCTGAAGAAGGTCCATACCATCCGTTCAATGCGAGTTGCGTTTTATGCATGTGTCAAAAAGTAGAATCAAGGTAATTGTATGTGGCAAGTTACAGAACAAAACGCAAAGAAAGTATAGACGTATAGGACGGATAAAGTAGGTTTACTTTCTACTTTTGCATCCGTCGCATGCATCATGCTCTCTCTTATAGCCAAATGTTCTCTCTTTTTGCATTAAAACAACAAATACATATACATACTTGCGCATAAGACGTATTGAATGTAACTTGAATTTGGGAGCGGAGAGAACGTACAGAAACGCATACAACGCATATGCAAAAAACGGATGGTATGGACCTTCAGCTTAAGCGCTGAAAATGTCAGTGTGCGTAGAAACTTTTTCGTATTTCTCAGAAAACATTAACCTATACTTTCAGAAACTTCCGAGAATAGTTTTTGTATTCAAAAGAAAACATGTGTACCTTTTATTTAAAAAAAAAAGAACAGCTTTTGGGGGCAAAGTGGGTCTATATAATTTATTTTTCATTGAATACCTAAAATAACTTAATTTTGAGGCTTATACATACATATATATCTATAGATTTAGGCCAACTACGTCCAAACACACATACACTGATATTTGCCATTTGAGGTAAAGAGCTTTGAAAGCTCTTAAATTTGTTCCTGTTGCTTTGCAAAGTAAGAGCAAGCGTTGCTGTCTGTTGTATTGTTGTTTGGGATTTTGTACTCTCGTCGGTGTGAAAGCACAAAAAGCTCTTTATAAAAGTTTGCACATTGTGAATATGGCTTGGACGTAGCTGATTTAGGCATATCTTTTTAATGGCTTATGAAATCGCCATAAATTTTTTATTTATGGAGAAATACTATATTTTGCAAATATATGCAGTTGAATTGTATTATCAACAAAATTATATGTATGGACCAGTGTAATGCAGGAAAATTTAATAAGCAGGGACAAGGACTTCATGCATTTAAAAAACGTATTTTAGGAGCCTAAAATATGGCATTAAAAATGCAAAATATGCACTAAAAACAATAAAATATGCACATATTTTAATAGTTTAAAAAATTTTTTTTTAATTTACAACTAATAACCTGTTTCACAATAACGACACGAAACTTTCGACTGAAAATTTATATTGAAAACAACAATAAAATATGAAAATTTCTTTTTGTTTTCAATATAAATTTTCAGTCGAAAGTTTCGTTTCGTTATTGTGAAACAGGCCATACGAGTAAATAAAATTATAAAAATATTTTCTTTTTTCCAGAGGTGAGTGTACAAGCCTTTTTTACATTAAATTTTTACACAAGATTAAATATGATATAAAGATTTTTTCTGCATTATTAACTCTTCTTATTTATTTATTTTCATTTAAAATTTTTATTATATATTATATTTTCGAATGTGAAGTTTTATCAATTTATTCTTAGAAAGCTTTAGTGAATTGAAAAAGGCCTGTGGATGTAATCGGCTCAAGTTTGAATAATTATTTTTATATGATGCTGTATATTTAGTTAAATCAACCATTACAATGAATTGAATACTAGCTTTTAGATTTGTTTTTTAAATCTGTTCTCATTTTAAAAACAATATCAAGTCTATTTTCGGCTTTAAAGCAGACAATTTCCTTTCGAAATCATAAAAATTACGATTTTCATCAAATGTGGTAGATGTGTGTGCTTGTACAATTCTACAATCCAATGCAAGCGAATAAATTTGCCAAAAAAATTGTCTTGCATTAATTATTTGTCAACAATAATATTTTATGAAATTTAAATTTTTGACAAAATATGATACAAAGCCATGTAATTATACCAAAATATGAGACAAAAATATGCATTTATGACCAAATTATGCAAAAATATGCATTTTCAGCAAAATCTGCAGAAATATGCAGTAACAAATCGATGCCATTTTTACGCAAATTCATTGTTTCGTAAAGATATTTCGTTCTTGCTATTATCAGGGGTAAGGGAAAAAACATGCATTTACATGAAACCCCTGTCCCTGGTAATAAGTTTCAGGCTCAGCTTAGCTCATAAACTTCTATTTTTCCAAAATAAAATTAATTTTTTTTTAAACAACCCTAAATGCACATATCATAAATATTTCTGTTCATAACTTCATCTTTCGATTTTTGATGTTGAGTGGTAAAAAAGTAACGGTTCTGGCACAAAAATTCCACTGTACTAAATATTAAGGGCCTTATGTATAATCAAAAACTGCCATGAAGTTAGCATAAGTGGCAAAATTGAACATGGTCTTAACGTGTTTTGCAATACAATCTTACACTAAAAATCATTCTAGGATGTAATCGTGTGTTAAAACTACATTATGCGCCAATTTTTAATGTCAAATTGTATATAGGAACTCCTCAACACGAAGTTCAATTTTGTCACTTATGCTAACTTCCTGCCAGTTTTTGATTATACATAAGGCCGTAAGTATTAGAGACTCCTTAGAGGTTTGCTTCATTAAAACTCTTTAGAGCAATCCTTAATATTACAATACATACATTCCAATAAGTGGACTTGCAACAAGCCTAGGCTTAGCTTGCTTTATAAGTACAGACCTTGGCTCATATGTTGCCCGACGAGGCATTGTACAGCTTTAATAAAATAGATTTTATGCCATAATACGGGATTATTATTTTTAAATAAAATTAAAAAAAATGTTTTAATAAATTTAAGAATTTTCATGTCATTAAATTGTAAACATTTTCCACCAATTATTAACTTGATCGCAACCACAACGAAATTCCACTGTGCAACGTTGCACTATTAACAAGTCATAGACACACACATACACACAGGCATAGTCGTGCTCATTCCCAGCGGTAAAACTCAGAAGACCTTCTTGGTGCAGGCCTTATTAAAGGACTCTTTCGCATAAAATATACGATACACATTTCACACTCCCTTCTATGAGTAGAGAGAAGAGAAGGAGTAACAAGTTTTGTTTTGTTTTTCTACCAAAGCAAGAGCAAAATCCATTAATTTGAAGGCCTTCCAGAATCTCTGGCGAAAGAAACAACAACAGAAGGCCTGCTCCGCAATGACAACGCATGTAAAAAATATATGAGTATGGAATGGAGCGAGCAGGCCTTCTACATCTAAAAGAAGGCGTACAGAGGCCTTCTGGAAGGCATCCTTACTCCTTCTAGTTCTCGCTGGGTTTTCATGCACACATTAACATTCAATGTTCACTTTTGCCTTGCATGACATTCTTTTATTTTTTCGTTCATTCATTCATCGTTTTGGAAATGGAAATGTCTATATTACAACGAACTACAATATTTTTTGACAGCGTTGTTCATGTCACACACACATACACCCACACACACACACTCATGGACACATACCCTGCAGAAAATGCGAATAGTGAAATTGTAGTGATTTACTGGTGACATTGTCAGTAGTACTACTGACCAGGTGTATCCCAGCCAATGTAATTATCTATTGACATTTAACATTAGCTTGTCATTGAAAATCCACCACTAGACTGTAGCAATACTGACTAAGTAGTTCTTTTGGGACCACATGGAGACATTGGAACCAAAGATTCACTAGTAAGTTTTAGGGGCTCCAGTCTACAATATCGATATTTCCTCGCTCCATATCAATAGTAAAATTGTAGTGATTTACTAGTGACATTGTCAATAGTACAACTGAATAGTTGTACCGCAGCCAATGTAATTGCCTATTGACATATAACATAGGGTTGTCATTGAAAATCTACCAGTAGACTTTAGCACTATTCATTTACGACCATATGGAGACATTTGAACTAAAGAATCACTAGTACATTTTAGTGACCTTCGTTTACAATTTAATAAGGGTTGAGCCAACAAACTTAAATACATAAATACCTACATACATATGTACGTAAGTTTTTAACATTATTGCATAGCATAATAAAAAAGAAAAACAAACTATTGGCAATATCAACAGAAATACATTAGAACTGTTGTCTCTAACGTATCTCTACTCGCGCATAAAAGGAAAATTTTCGACATTTCAACTAGTGCAATTGTCGCTAGAGAAAAGAGTGTTGACATAGAGACATATGGCACTAGGCTGGCTGGAGGGTATCCACTCAAACACACACATTCACGTCCACACACACTCCTCACTCACATTTACTCAAATAAAATTAGCGAACGAAATAGTTGGCCCAACAAAATTTTAAATCTGGAAATTGTGTATTTTCCTTCCATTTAATGCTCAAAGCAAAAACAAACTTTTATTCGTATTTTGTGTATTTTCGTATTATATTTACAGCCATACTTTTATAGGTTTTATTTGATTTTGCTCGTTGTAAGTAAGCCTCTCTAAATGCAACGAAATGTTGCAAAATTTTTATTTGCTCGTTGTCGAGAAAGAAAAACGACATTGAAATTCGCGCCAAATGTGCCTGTTGGCTGTGTTGAATTTTTTTTGACGGCAGCTAACGCCATAAAACAAAAGCAGTTTTATTTAACCCCTTCAAACCTGAAAAATTTTCAGAAATATTTTTTATATATAAATATCTGGTCCCTTCTGTGGGTTTTGAGCCTTCATAGCTGAGAAGAGCTGCCATATTTGCGTGAGTGTAATATATCGGCTTTCAAAGGAAATCATATAGAAGATAAATTTGAATTTAACTAGCAGAGACAGCAACCAAACATTCTAACATAGCATTTTAAGCACATAACAGAGAACTGTTAGCTATTTCACAGCAGTCGCATTGAGATAATTAGTTACACTTAACTAAAGTTTAATTGTTTTTAGTATTATTTCTATTAGCAGAACCAGTCAGTCATGGGTTAAAGATGTATGAATAGTGCAAAAAAAAAAGAAACAAAAATATTATCCTTTTTTCGAGTCTACAAAGGATGTCATACTCCATAAATATGTTTGAAGTTTAATGTTTAAATTTAAAATTTATTGTTGTGTTTACCTAGACTGACACACCGGGCTAAAGTTTAGTTCATTCGCTTCTATGCGCTTCACCAAAGAAAATTTAGACAAATTAAAAAGTTTGGTATGCCGCAGCAAAATGTTGAATTTAAAAAGTAGGCGTGCTTACGCCCCTAGAAATTTTAAATTATATTTTGCGCTAGATAGCTGAAATCGGCTACACAAGTAGCTCTATGTTAGTAAGAAACTGCACAAATCTGAAATCCCTCATTATATACCAGGGAGGCCGGAACACGCCCCCAAAAATGTAATGTTATATTTTACTATAGAGATCTGAAATTTTGTAGGCAAGTAGACCTAGGTGGGCTACCATTTATTAAAATGTGATTACTGAAAACGTTTAATAAGGAGGCGTGGCCATTACCTGTAGGCTCACAATTATAAATTAAAACTAACCGATTTTAGCATAATCGATTCTATTCTTGGCTGCACATTGCATATATGCAAGGCTATGATTAGGCTTTTTTTAAGTGGGCGTGGCCACCCTTTTATGTACTTCAGTTTGATAGAATTGAATATATTAGTATATTTAAGAAAGTAGGTGGGGTCGCACTCGCTAAAATTTTTCTTAATACTTAAACTTCATACATACCTGGCGGGCTCCTGTAATAACATAATAGTGCACTTTTTAAGATGGATGAGGCAAGCAAGCTTTAAACTGTATATAGAAACAAGAATTCGATGAAAAACGTGGCATGCATCCATACCTACAATAACAACTATCACTGAAAATTAAGTTTTACTCAACAATTTTTTTCTTCGATTCATTAAATTTCTTTATTGACTGGAAAAAAAAAATATTTTCAATGGACGTGCTGCAATTTTGTTCATCAAATATGTCCTAATGTAGACACTTATGCAATTTCAAAGCAGAATTTTAAAAAAATTGCAGTAACAAAAATTGCAAGTCTGGACGAGGACTTATTTTCAATATTGCGTTAGAAATTTTGTATGTAACTATGGTTGGTTGGTTGGTTTACGTGGCTGCCTACTACACGCAGGCATTCAAATAGAATCTAAATGATTCCTTTTTGAAAGGACCACTACAGTCATCGGTGTCAACCTATGTAGAACCGTATTTAAGTATACTGATACGGTGATAGTTACTAGATCCAACCTGTCGCATTTAGATATCTGATAAGGTCATTCAACGCAATCTCAGATAAATCTGAAATATCGTCTAATACATGACTTCCTAAGAATTTGTGTCTCGAGAGATGCAAAGCTAGACACTCGCAAAGAAAGTGGAATATTGTCTCTTCTTTGCTTTCTTCACGACAACTCCGGCAGAACTCATTATAGGATAGGCCTATCCTGCTAGTATGTCTGCCGACCGTCCAGTGCCCCGTCATGACTGCAACGAGCCTCGAAATGTCCCTACGGTTTGTATTTGTTAGTTGTATTGAGCGGCTATCATTATAGCGAGGTCACATTTCTTAGCAACCTTACACGTGGCTATGTTGCGTCATCTGCATTCAGCCTTATAAATATAGTGCTTGAATATACCGCTTCTAATAGCACCAAACAGCATGGCTACCGATTCAGCATTGGAGGCATTCATAGCAGAGCCAGCTCCAGCAAGCTCGTCTGCCCGTTCATTACCTAAAAAATTGCTATGTGCTGGAACCCAGATGAGGCTGAGGTCAGCCTGACCACCCAGTCACTCTTGCACTGCCCGACTAGAATGGACGAAGTGATAAATGATCTTAGGGATAAAAGCGCCGCCTGGCTGTCGATAAAGATACCATACTATACTCAGAACATATTTTCTTTAACTCTAATTTTATTTCGAAGTATAGGGTGTTTAAGATTCGTTGCAAAACTCTATTTTTAATTTATTTTATGTTTGCACAGGATTGTACCATGTTTGCATTTTATTTGCCTTGCAACATTTTTCTATTAGCGAATATTTGACAAGTAAATTTAGAAAACTGTTAAAAAGAAAAGCTTCCCTTTCTATCACCATAAATATTCGTTAGCATCAATATACATAGGTATGTGTAGCGTGTTACACACACACACACACACACACACACACACACACACATGCACACTGAATATATTGTTGATAAATGTAAGGGCAAAAAAAAAATCTATAAAAATTGTTTAACTATTTTATTAAATAATAATAATAGGTTGAACAAAAATGTGCAAAAATCACTAATAAAAATTCTTTAAAAATTAAACATGAAGAAAATTATATTTCTATTAAATTTTATTTGGCTTCAAAGTTGCAGCATATTTTAATTAAAAAAATTTAGCACCATATTTATAAAAAAACCATAAAATGTATTTAAAATCCATTTTAAGAAAATTTTGATTGAAAAATTTTAAATAAAATCCATATCAAACTCATTTTAAAATTTATGAATATGGGGATTAGAATTTAAATACTTAAGAATTTTTGAAATAGTTATATTAAAAAAGTGTAAATCTTGTTTACTTAAATGGGACTTATCTTAGATATTCGATGTCATTACATTTCTAGGCAAATTATCCAAAAAAAAATAATTTTTTTTGTTTGCTACTTCAATGTTTTTTAATAAAACATTCATTTATTTATTTCATTGATCAATTCAGAAATAATAAAGCCAATAAGGCCGAGAAATTTATTACATAAGAGTTATAATAATAAACTGCAAGCTATAGTATAAGAACAATTACTGTGTTATATCTTCTGCTTAATAAGAAATATGCAACCACACAAACATATAATCCAATGCGGATGCCAGGCACAAACAACAATAACCTATAATGCTGCTTCACTGATGCTCTTTTCTCAACATACATATACACAAAGCAACAGAATGAATTGTAACATGAATTAGTGATCAATTGATTGAGTGACTGTTGAGTGTGCTGTAACTTTCTGGATGTAACAGTGTGTATTCGGCATAATATTCCTCTGGAAACTTAATGTTAAGTAAAAAAAAACGATTGTTGTTGTGTAAACAGTCACTTAAGTGTAAGTCAGTCTAGTCAAACAGACAGTGTTGTGTAAGGCAAAGCGAAATTAACATCGTGGTATTCTACTAGTAAATTAATTTAACAATGTGTGTCTAAAGGCTCTTAATATCGTGTTGAGTAATAAAGTGTTCTGATTTGATTAAAAAAAATTACAATTTGCAAATATTTGCGCTACAAAAATAATGTTTTTAAAAGGTAAAAAAGTTACAGTATGTTAAAAAAAAACTTCCATTAAGATTCCATATTTAGTGAGCTTTTTTTTCAGAGGAGCTTAAGTTTTTTTTATTTTGTTTTTTACCAATACAAAGAAAAATTAGTTTATTACACTTTTAATCTGTGTTTTATCTATTGTTGTAGATAAAAAAAACTTTAACTTTTAAACTTTTATAACTTCATGTTAAAAGTGATTTTGAACAAAAGCTTTAAATTAATCTATTTTGACCTGTTAGCACGGTACTATTTACCCAGAACAATGTGGTTTTAGACCGGTCACCGACAGTCATTAAATAGCAATACCACGCATTTTTCTGATGTGCATTAGTATCCAATTTGTATCAGTTGTTAAAGGAAGGTTCAAGTGATGAAGGCATAGACACTGGTCACAAAACTATGCCGGCATCAGTGGATACTAATGCTAATGTAACATGAGAGCGCCCTCCTCCATCGGTATTATGTAGCAGAATTATTGGCGAAGTAAAATAACCAATAAAATGGCTTCAGAAAAATTTAATACGCCTCATTGACACCAGAGGCGCTGCAACACTGCATTATTAAAAACGTGCAAAAAAGCAGAGTTGTAAAAAAATGAAGCTTTCCTCTGTCTCTTCTTTCACCATCCCTTTCCTAAAAAAGTTAACAGCTACTAATAGTAGTAGGCATTAACTGCCTGAGTATTACTTCTCTTAAAAAAATAAAAAATTTAATTATTCTAAAATATTTCGAACAAATCTCAAAAATCTACAAATGCTAATTAGATTCCATTTGGATTAAAAGTTTTTACGGCGCTCTTATATATGTTAAGTTAGTTTAGATAAGGGTGGCAGTGAGCATGTCGGACTCAGTTAGACCGTTTCGATCCACTGTGATAGCACGGAGACTCTACTTACACCGTCGAACCAACCAGAGCTCAATATAAAGCTAATAATACGTTAAATTTCAAGACTAGCCACATCAGAAAGTTCCCTGAACTCAAGAGCGCCCAATGTGGCAAATCTCTTTCCTGCAAGTCCAGCACAGTGACACCTTTCCTCTTCATCGATATCTTGGCAGCTGCGGCAAAAACCATTGTGTTACACCTTTAGCCTTTGTGCATGCCTACCTTTGACACAGTGTCCGGTTGTCACGGACACTAGAATCAAGATTTGTTTCCTATTTTTTAAAATCAAAGAAGCTGTATTTTTCCTATTTATAGTAGTCCATTACTGCCTTGCGATAGCGCAATCATTTTTGTTGTGACCCACCTTCTATTTGTTTCATATTCTCTCTTAAATCTGACTTTGCAAGAGAGCAGGGGTAAGCCCAAAAATTCCAATTCCGGTAGAACCTGTAAGGTTGTCCCAGTTCTAGCAAGCTCATCAGCCCTACAGTTTCCCTGAAAGCCTAATATCAAACTACTCTGCCATCTCGTTTAGAGATGAACGGCAGTCGAGGTTTGTTGTTTTTCTTAGAGGAAGATATTCAAGGGCCATAATAGCTGCTTGACTATCAGCGTAAATGTTAATTAAAGTCGTAGAAGTGACATTCACTTTCAACCAATCAGTAACTACTTTTATAGCAAGAATATCTGCTTTGGAAGACACTACAGTGAGCCGGAGGTCGCTTGGCAATACGAAGACCTAAAGTCCCTGAAAAGACTCCATAACCCACACCTTCTGGTGCTTTGGAGCCATCCGTATAAAAATCAGATACATACATATATCCCACTGTAAATTTATAAGATGACAACACTAGAAAAACAAAGTCCACAATACAACAAAAAACAGGCAATATTATTTTTGCAACATCGTTTATGTTCAAAAACCTGTGATACAAATAAATAAAAATAATTTTTAATATAAAAAACAAATAAGAAAAACTCGTATATTTCTTTAAAAATCACATAATTTACAATTATGTCAAAATCAGCTGTCTTGGCGATGCCACCTTGCTAATACACGTTGCCCACTACAGTGAAGTCAATGGTAGTATATTAAGTAGTTCAAATTACCAGGTTTTCTTAAGCATTTCGGCAATTTGATTAGAAATTATTGTGTGAAAGAAAAACTTTCAGCTTACCACTAGACCCCAATTTGGTCAGAGAGTTTCCATGTTTCTAGAGTCCGAACTTGGGCAATAGAAGAGAATCACAATGGACCCAATTGGGTCTCCCGAGTGGAAGTGCGGTGAAGCACCACCCTTGCTAACCTATTCTAACCTAACCTAGAGTCTGAACTCTGTCTTCTTTGTTGCTAAATTCTTTAACAGTTTCTCCAATAGAAATTCCTCCTGGTTCATTAACTGCCTGTGAGTAAGAGTATTATTTAGTTTCATATCTGTTTGCGTGTCCTATTTTAAATATATTTTAAAGACAACAACAAAATCTCAATCGCATTACATTTTGTGGTCTCATTGACCAGCCAAAAATAAAAAACAATTTCACATTATGCAAATATTGAAACTGAAATTTCATGTGATGGTGATCTAAAAACATAAAAACTAAATTGAATAAGAAATTTATCGGTGATTAAATTTGAATTTAAGTGCCCTAGTTTTCGCATTAGGGAATACAACTATTTAAATCAATGGAATACATATGAAAACTCCAACAAAAACGCGCATTCATGGCAAACAAAATGGAAAAGCAAAAGGTGGGGCGAGAAGGAAAGGAAGTCAAATAGATGAAAACTAAATAAAGCACAAATCTGGTATCTGGTTACAATTTAACAGGAAACGATATAAAGAAAACGAAGAAAATGCTGCAAAGAGCACAAACAGTAGGAGAAGGAAAAACAAACAATAAGAATTGTTTTATATTGAAAAAGAAATAAAACAAGAGATGTTATGGCGCTGTGAGTTTGATAATGATGTAGCGCAGCAAGAGAAGATAATGGAGTTTTCATGCCAACAAAAATAATGATAATGATGATGCTGACTGATGTCGATGAAGAGTAGCATTTTTCAATTTAAAGCTTAGCATTACAGCACTGCGCCTATTAACTTGTGTTGACTGGGCCGGGCCGGGCCGCACATTGCGTGCTACAGCGTACAACATTTAGCCATAAAAATGTTTAAAGCAGCAACTAAAGCAGAAACTGAATCAGATTGTATTACATAAGAAAATTATTTTAGAAAATGCGTTCTGATGTATGCTGATGGTTACAGTGGGCCAAAATTGTTGGTATCACTTGAGCAGAAAAAAACTAGTTTTATATAGTTACTTATATACATATACCAAAAAAAAAAACGTTAACAATTTCCAGCTCTGGAGCTGTTTTATATATTAGAAATTTTGTATACTAATTTTCATTCTAAGAGATGAAATACATATATTTAATTTACAAAAAAAAAGAAACACATTTATTTGACCTGCTTACTTTTATATAAAAAAAAGCTTAAATTTTCCAACCCTGGAAGCATCTACATATTTATTTTAAAATTATAAAATATGTTCAATTTATAGAGAATATGAAAAAAAAATATTTTAGCAAGTTGCTTTTATATATCAAAAATTAAATTAAATCTCCCAGCCCTGGAATATTTTATTTTTATTTTTTATACTTTTTAATGCCAATTTAGTTCTTACTAAAATATAAAATGTGTATTTATTTAACAAAAAAAAAAACAAAAATAAGTTTTAACTAAGTTTAAGTTTTCCAGCTCTGAAACCGTTTAGATTTTTGTATTTTGTTATACCAATCTATTTATATAAAATATATAAAATATGTTTAATTTATAGAGAAAATGAAAAAAATCTTATAGCAAGTTACTTTTATATATCAAAAATTACGTTAAATTTTCCAACCCTGGAATCGTTTTTTTTTTTTATATACTTTTTAATGGCAATTTAATTTTTACTTAAATATAAAATATGTTTATTTAACAAGAAGAAGAAAACAAAAATTAGTTTTATCTAGTTACTTGTATATACAAAAAATAAGTTAAGTTTTCCAGCTCTGAAACCATATTTCCGATTTTGCTGATTTTCCTCACCAATCGTCTGACAATTTCTGATACCCCAGATCAAGACTTAAGTCTCTAACTTTTCTGGGAGGTGCGGAAAACTGATTTCACTTACATCAGACGGGCAGGCGGAGGGACTTCGCTTATTCGTCTTACCTATTTATAAGGACCCAGAATATATGACGCTGTCGGCGCAGAAGTGGTGTAACCCACATCTAGTTATTGCTCTTTTTAATTATTTAATTGCTTTATTACTTAGCAATATTATACTCGGTGCAAAAACGATTTTTCACATATTCATATTGTTACGTTTTAACCCTTTAAAAAAGCTTTTCTGTGGAATCGAAGATTTGGAAATTAATAAAAGACCCCAGTGTACTAATTAGGGTTAAGAATGACACTTTATTTACTAATAACACTTATACTAATCCAATTCAAGATATTAAATATACACATATAGATTACTTAAATATACCACAACTGGCTACCACTACATCTTCTCCGGTATTCTATGCACTGACTACACTGGTCTTGTAGCAAAGCTCACACTAGGCTGTTTGTCACACAAGATGTATTCTGTTGTTGCTCACTGTTTATATGTACAACACTACAGTCTCACTGCCTTTACTTAATTACTTCCGCAAGTTGTATTCACTTTCAACGATGTTGACTCTACTGTTATCTGATTTACACTGACTGACTCTCACACAGGGTGCCACTTTTTTATACTACAATGAGTGATTCTAGAATGTTCGCTATGTGATTATAGATGGCTTAATGAAATGTGTGCACTTAGTAAATCCAAATGGAAGAAACTGTATTACTACATAACGATGTTGCCGTTATGCGCACGTTACCATCTGTGTTGCCGTTTACTATTGGTAGCCAAGTGATCAAAAAAACTCTTCTAACACAATCTTGAAAATTCTTGTTACTGTTTCTAGGTGTTTGTAGATAATTCGACTGGCCGTTATCTTGCGTTTCAGAGTTACTGTGTACCGACTTTTATGTTGCTAATACCGTGTGTCGTTGCTACTACAGAGTTATTCCTACCATGTGTTTGCACTTTTATAAATACTTCTAGATATTTCTTTTTATTTACCAAAAACATTTACATTAGCCCTGTTCGAATATTTTTGCGTAACAATATTGTGGAAATTGTACACGGAATGACAAACCGATATATGCCCTTTACCATTTTTGGTGTAGGGTATAAAAAGATCCGCCATATGGGACATTGCCAACAAAAGTCGGTGTCTTATAGAAGCTCGTTTCAAAATAGAATACCTTTCAACTCTAGTTTGCAGACCTGCTTTTTGGCGAAGAAGTAAATTTTGTTAGTTAATTAATATGTTGCATTCGAATTTTTTTCCCACTACTTTCCTATTGTATTTTGTCACTCATTTGCTGTCAATTTTATACTCAGTTAGCCCACTGTTGAAATGACTGAAAGGAATGAAGAAAAATATTAAAAATGTGAATTAGAATTCAACAAATGATGGTTCGTGCTATTGTACTGGTTCTTTGTTGTTGTTGGCTGTTTTGATATTCTTTTCTAAAAAATTGCAATACATCTTGCTTGTTGCAGTTGTTGCAGTTAGATATGTATGTGTGTGTCTTGTGTGCACTTTGTTATAAATCTCATTGGCATTGAATTAACAAAGACGATTACGACTACGATGCAACTGCGGCTATGGTGAATAGACAGACGGACAGCTCGATAGAAGGTGAGCGGAGTGGAGTGTACGTTTGTACTTGTTTTTGGGGGAAACGCATTTCCTGCTGCATTGCAAGTAAAATAGAGAAAAATATGAAAACTCTTTAATGTTTGTAACATTTGCAAAACTGCTACAATAGTGGGCCCCCCAATTGCCGACGCTGCAAGAAGTTGTGGCTGGCATTCAACAACGTTCGCACTCACACAGAAACGCTTTGCGAAATTTCTTGCAGCACATGTACAAGCGTGGAAAAAGTACACGCACTTACACTCGCTGTGTGTGTTGTTGTTTTTGTAGTAAAAATATGGAAAGAAAAAAAATTTAAAAACTTGTTGGCCACTTATACTTGTTTCCCTGATGTTGCCTTCAATAAGTGCTTACGCGTGCATATTCAGTCATTTATAATCCCAAACATCATCCTCAGCCTCAGCCTCATCAGCAGCGTCTTCATTTACGTGCGTAGTGAAAATTTCTTTGCTTTTGGTTTCGTATCTTTGGCACAAGTTTATTAGAAACACGGCTGCTCAGGCAACATCTGATCCAAGAATACCTGTGGTTACAAACATTTCACCACCACTCACGCACTCACTCCCTCCCTTACTAGCTCACACGCTGGTTGCTGAACCGGCTGGTTGGTAGGTTGGCGAGTTGGTTGACTTGTTTACTCGCTCTCCTACTTACGGGCTTCAATCAGTTTCCAACAACTGAAGTTTTGAAATAAACGTTTCTACTGCTGTTCATATTCTCGGGTAGATCTTTCTTCTTTTCTTTTGCAAATTTCTAGCTGTTGCAGAGTTTGTTGCTTTTGTGGCATCATCGTTATCAACAAATATTTTCATAACCTTTGGCTAAAAAGGAGATAAAACAGCAACAGCAACAAAAACAGCAATACAAATCATATCTATACGCCATCATCGTTACTGCAACAACACAACGCACGGGAGGAGCAGATGAAAGCTTAGCTTCTCTAACTATTAAACAGTTGCAAGTAAAATAATTAAATGAAATATAAAAAAAAAATATAAACAATAAAATCTTTTGTAGATTTTGTTTTATCTTTTCAAATGGCAGGTTAGTTAAGGAGGAATTACTTGCATATGAAGGAGGGTGGCATGCTACCGGTTGGGGAGCTTGGCAGTTTTGCCTTTTGCAACTAATATTCGGAAGTAAAGAAATCATTAAGACAGAGGCAATGAACTTATGACTTATTACTTTCTTAAATAATTTAAACTAATAATTTTGTAATTCATAAAATTTCAAATTTATAAAACAAAATATTTTTTGCTGTAGTGCCCGACAACTTGAGTAATAAATATTTAATAATATATTTATATTAAAATATAATAACAGTTTAGAATATAATTTACAATCAGTTTATAATCCAGTTCATACAACAAACACTCCCAAACGTGGGATAATAACAAAGTGGCCGCAATATTTTACGTGAATGTCCAGTCCAGCAGGCTGTGGAAACACATTTTGAACAGGTTTTATTGTTTTAAGACTACACGGCTATTTAACATTAAAGCTTTATATAAATATAATAAATACTTGCATGCAAGTGCTTTTTAAAAAAAAGACATAAAAGTGCTTTAATTTCTTCTGAAAAGAAAATTTCAGTCTCAAGCAATAACAGCCACCCATTAAGGGACAATTAATGCAAAAGAATTTCTTGGATTTACAAATCTCATACACATACTTACGTAAAAGGCTGCAGATATATATGGGTATTTCCATGATGTCGAACGTGACCGTCGTACACACTTTTACTGAAAAAAAGTAAAAATGAAAGGGATTTTTATTTCGCTAATAGGCGTAAATTACAGCACTAAATTAGCTTTATAATTGGTGCTAAAATTGATCTTGAGCAATGTCGGAGTCTCTGGGCTTTCCTAAAGTACTTCTTAGAAAGAAAAGCCCACTACAATTTCAAATTTAAATTAAGGTTTTATTTAGGCTTCTTGCCTTTTCAAAAACTACAATGGTAGAAGTATTAAGAATGTTCTGATTGTATGTCTATATGAAGTTCAGTTTGATTATTTTACAAAAATAAAAAGAAACTTAAACAAGTGTTACCAAAGGAGTAAAAAAAATTAAGAAAAAGGAATAAATATTAATACTGGTTTTTCGTCTTTCCCTTACACTGAAAAAATACGGTTGAACGCGTTTCAACATACTCCTGGCCGCGCTTAGGAGACCGAATCTATTTTGGTCGTTTACCAGCCATGATTGGGTAGAAAGAAACGATTACTGTTTCATGTTCTTCCTCAGAAGGGAGAAGTCGCTGGTTCTGCTCTCGTCATCAGTCTAATCGGGGGTGGCTCTGCTGTGGTTGAGGCTCAGGAGGCTAGTTTCACCCAACTCGTCACCGCTATGGTCAAATGGGTCAGGCAGTACTTCCCACTCATCTTCGAAGCTAGAGGAGACTGTATCTCGGTGTATCTTCGATGAAGGATGGTGTGGCGCTTGGCGTTGCACACTCTTCCTTGACCACACTCATACTGGCATCGTTAGCGGGAAGGGCTCCAATGGCGAATGTCCTCGAATGTCAGATAATTTATGCAGTACCCCTTGTTGACGATGGCCAATAATTTTAGTGGGAGGCTCCAATTTTTTAACCGTTGAAAATAATTCAGTGGGTGGTTGCTACCGCAAAAATGGCATTTGGGTTTTTAAGTTTTTTATATGAGGCAAAAATAAAGGAAAAGGGAAAGAAATACATATGTACATTAAAGAACACATTCTGTGCAATCGCAATTCAAAGTGTGTGCCAGTGTAGGGAAATTTGATAGTTTAGTTTCAGTTGTTTCCTCTTAATTGATTTGAATGGGCTAGGAGTGCGTTTAAGTTTTTTTTTCGTTTTGAAGATAATTGCTAAAAAAAACCAAGGCATTCGCTTGTGACCCTCACTCATTTCAGCAAAAACTGAGGCAATATTTTACTGTGACTAATTTTAGAATATTGTGCACTGATGTGTCTTTAAAATGATTTTGATTTTACTCATAAATTATTATTTTTTAATTCACAGTCGCACGTGACATTTTTTTCCATCACACTATTTATATTGTTTCTATTCTATGAATGAAAATTAATTCGTACGAGTATTTATTTTTCTTTTAGTTGTTTAACTGATTTTTTTGGCAATAAAAAGTAATTTTAACTGTGTATTTTGTTTTTTAACTGTAGTCCGGACATTTCAATAATCCGGACAAAAGCTGAAACTATATCTGTGCGGATTAACGAGGTTCTACTGTTTATTAATCGATGTGTACTTAAAATCAGGGGTGCCCAAAAGTTCCTTATGGAAGAGCAAACACCAATATATTTAAAAAAACCTAATTTTTATTTAATACTTCTTGTTGTTAAAAGCATTACATACAAAGAAAAAAGAAAAATTGTTGTTGCCTTGCACTTACGTGTATACAGTGAAGAACGACAGATAAAAACTAATAAGACAAAGTTGTTTTTGTATTTCGTATTGCCACCCAGCAGAAAATGCGAATAGTGAAATTGTAGTGATTTACTAGTGACATTATCAGTAGTACTACTGACCAGGTGTACCCCAGCCAATGTAATTATCTATTGACATTTAACATTAGCTTGTCATTGAAAATCCACCACTAGACTGTAACAATACTGACTAAGTAGTTTTTGGAGCACATGGAGACATTGTTACCAAAGATTCACTAGTAAATTTTAGGGGCTCTAGTCTGCAATATCGATATTTCCTCGCTCGATATCAATAGTAAAATTGTAGTGATTTACTAGTGACATTGTCAATAGTACAACTGAATATATGTACCGCAGCCAATCTAATCGACCATATAAAGACATTTGATTTAAGGATTCACACATTTTAGTGACCCTCGTCTACAATTTTATAAGGGTTGGGCAACAAACTTAAATGCATACATACATACATATGTACGTAAGTTTTTAACATTATTCAATAGCATAATAAAAAAGAAAAACAAACTATTGACGCGTTCATTGACAATGTCACCAGAAATACACTAGATCTGCTGTCTCTAACGTATCTCTACTCGCGGATAGAAGGAAAGTTGTTGACATTTCAACTAGTGCAATTGTCGCAAGAGAAAAGAGTGTTGACATAGAGACATATGGTTCTAGGCTGACTAGAGGGCATTTACAAAAACAAATGAGCACCAAGAGCATAGGGATGGGGCACCCTTTTTTTAAATTCATTTGTAAGACAAGGTTTTACAATTTTTATACGGTAATCCGGATAATTTGATAAGCCGCATTAGGGGCTGCAATCAATTATCCGGACTATAAATTTTTTATTGTTATACATTTTTTGTATGAAACTTTTTTTAATTTTACACTTGCGCTGTCTCACGTGACACTTTTATATAGATACCAGTATTACAAATCTTTATATTTGTAAAGTTTCTTTTATTTCAATTTCGTCACACTGATAACACATGTTGTTTTTCAATGTCGCACGTGACAGAGAAATATGAAATTTCGCAAAGAAAAAATGTACAGTTATTTGCAATCGTATAATTTTTTCTTATGCATTTGGTTTGCCTTTTTGTAACCTCAGAAAAGTTAAAAAAAACCTTTATAAATCCTTAATAATTGTTTATAAATAAGGGCTTTAATATGCAATCCAAATTAAATAATCAAATGAGAGCATATTATATCAATTAGATTATATCAATTAATTTGTTATGACTCCACACAAAAAATTTGATAATTTGCATAATTTTTAAAAACTTTGACGAGTATCTTTGTACATTTAAAATCTCTAGATGATTTCTCAATTGAGCGTAAAATGATTATTGACCCAAATACGAGTATTTAAGGCTGTTGCATCCTAAACGCCTACCAAAAATCTAAACCAAAGATAAAACTAATTTTGCAACCATTTTGATTTGAGCAAAAAAAAAAAGAAAAGTTAAAAAAAGTTGAAAAAACGAATTAATTCTATAGAAATTCTTTACAAAAGTGTAACAACTATTTACGTACACGTACTCGTAGTTCAATCGTACAAGAAAACAATAATGATTGAAATCTTTCATCCAACACCAGCAAAGAAATAAAAATTGTTTTAAACACGATAGAGCGGAAAACAAAACAGAACAGCAACAAATTTCTTAAATTTCATTGTAAGCAAATAAAAGTTCATCAGATAGTGGTCACCTCAGTAACACCCAATTTCGGTAGGCAATCGCTTCGAAAACCAAACAAACTCCCTGGACACTGAAGTAAAAGAACTATAGAGAACAGATTGAAGAACAAAAACACTGTTTGTTTTTGTTTTATTTTATTTTTCTGCAGCAGCAAATGTTCTGTTTTGTCACTTTAGATACTTTGCAGTCTTTCTTTTTGGTGCATTTTCGGTGTTTTTCTTTTATTTCATTTTCTGTTTTGTTTTGCTTTTTTTTTTGTGTGTATTCATTCTACCAAGTGTAAACAGAAGTCAAATCGAATCAGTCAAATGTCCCCTTGGGGCTCGTATGTTACACCAGTTTTGTCTGAAATCTAATTGTTTGAACAAAAACAATAAGTTGTTGCTGTTGCGTTAAGAGACAGTGGGTAAGGAATGCAAAAAAAAAGTTGCAAAAAAAATTTAACTGACTTCAAAAATTATAAACAATTTAGATACATAATAATAATAATAATATATAAATTATAATATTTTTATTACAATATTTGAATACAATAGTATTTATATTATAAATAAAACATTTTTACATGCGTTACCCATAGTGCTATTCAAAGTCTGTAATAATCAGACTTTAACAAATTTACATTTAAATACTAATGAGTTTAGGTTAGGTTAGGTTAGGTTAGGTTAGGAAGGCTGGTGCTACACCGCACCTCCACTCGGAGACCCAATTGGGTCCAGTGTGATTCCCTTCTGTTGACCAAGTAATGTTAACCCCCCCCCTTTTGTTGCCAGAATTGACCCTATTACCCCTCACTCAGCCACCGAATTCCCATGATGAAGCCCCTGATGTCCACTAGTTTACACTTCCCGATATCAGTAATGCTTTCATTTCAGTGACAGATAATATGTTCAATGGTTTCTGGTTCCTCTTCATCCCCGCACATCCTACAAAAATCTGGAGTGCCAGTTTCCCAAATCCTGGTTCTTGCTCTGACCAAGCAGTGACCTCCTGTCAACGTGCCTATCAAGATTCGCATCGTCTTCCTATTCATGTTCCGTAGCAGTTTGGATCTTCCTGAGGCAAGTTTTGGCCACATACCCCTCGAGACTCTACAATCCCCCTACTCCATCATGAACTGTTGGTCCAGCTTTTTACCCAATTTCTGAGTTCCCTATAGTAATGACCTATCGTTAATTTCACCTATCTGTCTGTCATTCCCTCATGTAATGCCGACCCTATTTTCGCCAGCTCATCGGCAATTTCATTTCGCTTAACACTGCTGTGGCCAGGAACCCAACACCGTCTGACACTATATTTATCCATAAGCAAGTTGAGGGCTTTCCTACAGTAACTAACAAGTTTCGATTTGACATTGTGTCCCTTCAAAGCTTTTAGCGCTGCCTGGCTGTCGACGTATAAGGTTACATTTTCACCTTCAGCTACATTCCTGGCTACCAGTTTCGTGGCCCTGAGGATCGCCAAGATTTCAGCCTGGAAAACAATTTAGATAATTTAATTGAAATTTTAATGTTTTGGGTCACACCCGTCACATTAAAAATTTAATAAAATGCTTGGTTTTCACTTTCTTACGATTTTTTTTCTCTGCATATATCCCTAATTATAATATCTAGATTTAAGATTTGAATACTGATTGTTAGTTAATTTTTGAAGATACAATAAATAAATATACGCCTGTAAACAAAGTGGGCAATTCCGCGCAAGACGACCCCACGCATTTTGGTAAAAAATAAATTATATGTTTTTAACAAAAATCGTTTAACTCATATCCACAAGAGAATGGCAATCATGGAAAAATTCAAAATAAAAAAAAGCAAAAGAGGCGTCTTAGAACACCCGGTTATAGCTATGCTGCTTAGCTTAAAAAAAAACTTAATGTGTTAATAACAAAGCAACAAAATTATATTTTATGATGATGTCAAATTCTCTGCAAATATTTCAAAATGTTTCCATTTATTTCCCATTATTTTCTTTTCTAGCGGCGTACGATTAAATTAATGTATTGTTTGCAGCTGGCGGCGGTTATTAGCCGGCTTACAGCCCATCGGCTGTGTTCTCTGGTTTGTGATCGTGTGCAAAAACAATACAAAAGCAAATTGAACAATAATTTCCACTCTTTTTTTTTGTTTTTGTTTCACTCACTTTAAAGAACGAAACATATAATAAAATCAAACAATTTATTTTGTTTATTTTCGTAATCTGGTTTTAAGTACAAAGAAATCCAAACAAAAATTAATTTATAATTGTAATAATGTCGATTATTTTTGTGACGAAAATCACGTCCTAACTCCTGTATCGCACAATAAATAGCATAGCTATACAAATATATAAAATCGTTGTTGTGTTTGTTGTTAACGCATGATTTGTGGAACTATAAGAGAAGTGGAGCTTTAATTTTCAGCACATGATCGGGTATGTAACCGGTAGCATTTTGTTTTATATTTGACCCAATAACTGAATACTGAACACTGAAAAATTAAAAAAATATTATTTTTAATTAAATTGTAAATGATTTGAAATAAGCATAAATAGAACATTTTGCTATCTCTCTTTGTCTATTTCGTCCTTATTTAACTTTTTCTTTAATTCCCTTTTTAGTTCTTAATAAAAGCTTGTATGCTTTTTGCTGAAGTTTCGACTTTGTACGTCTTAGAATAAGAGTTTTGTTAGTTAATTGAAACTTATATTATTATTTTCGGTCACACCCGTCACAGTAAAAATTTAAAAGGTTTAATAAAATTGTGATTGTATACAATAAATACTTGATACTTCTCAGTAATGTAACCGCAAATTAATAATATAATAAAATTTTGAGGACATATATTTTAATATTCGAGTAACTAGTTATAGGAAATATTTGGTCACACCCGTCACATTAACGCTGAAGTGCTGTTTTTTTCAAAAGCTGTCAAAAATTTAGAAAACGGGAACAAAGGAAGAAACTTAAGGAAAATAAAGAAATATATGAACTGCATTTAGCTTTGGAGCAATTACGTCCAAGCCATCTGGACAATGTGCGATCTTTCACAGAAGAGCTTTATGCTTTCACACCGGCGAGAGCACAACAGCCAATCATATGTTGGCGACAACAGTACTTATTGATTACTTTGCAAAAAAAAAAACAAGAATAAATTATAAGAGCTTTCAAAATAAGCTGTTTGCACAGCTGCAATTTATGTAGGTCACACCCGTCACAGCCTTCTAATGGCCATTATGAGCAGAAATCATGTTTTTTTCAGTATTTACCTATTATTAAATGTTTTCCAGATTAACATACTTGTAAGCCAAATCCTGTATTTAAATTATAAATTTTATATTTTTGAATTTTACTAAAAATTAATTGGTCCTACTTACGTGTGCCATAATTAAAAGAAAAATGTTATTTAGTCTGGAACAAAATCGTCGTAGTACAACACTCGTAATAAGGCCCAATGTGAGTATCATGGTCACAAACGTAACAATGGAATTACCCATATGTGACCTTCTCCGAGAAAAGGGACCTAGTGTGTCAAAAACGGGTGTGTGTCAAAATCGCTAAAAATGAGAAAAACATTAAAATTTTATTTTTTAAATGCGTTTTTCTCAAAACTTCATCTTCACACACTAGTTCCCTTTTCTCGGAGAAGGTCACATATATGATATTTATTAGATTTACTTAAAAAGTGTAATCCGCAATCTATAATTTTATGAAGCGTATATGGGACCCGGTGTATGAAAAGTTGGCTTATGACTCAAAAAACAACAACTATCGAGAAACTGACGAAATGCATTGTTTATCTTTAACAGCTGATTTTGAGTCATAAGCCACATTTTCATAGACCGGGTCTCATATAGTTAATTTCAATTTAGTAATTATCAGCATTCTCATGCTGAATTATTTCTTTTTAGAAATTGTTTGACTTTTATTAATTTTTATTTAACTTCTTTCCCACTGTAAATAAGCAACAACTTGACCAGAATACGAGTTTATATAAAGATTAGAACAATCAGTTTAATATTGAATTATTTTGTTTGGCTTCTTGGTTAAAAATAAAAATGAATTTGAAATCACTAGATACGAGTAGCAGAAAATAAAATTCATTTAAGAAGAGCTTTTGAATTTGTAAAGAATGCAAAAAATAAAAACAAAACAAAAAAAAAACACAAACTCTGGTTTTCATTTATTAAGTGAATTTGCCACAATACCCCACAGTTTCACTTTAAACTGGCCAAATGGACTCATCTTGATATCTGCTGGTGATTGTGGCCACTTCTATAGATTTGGTTTTTGTAAATCAACTTTAAATGGTGTGTTTTTGGCCATTGTTTGCTGTGGCTGCAGAAAACACAAGAAAAAAAAACAGGAAGAGATACAGTGGAAAAAAATTTTATTTAAAGAAAATTCTTAAGTTTTCTTGAGGCTGTGATGCGTAAGAAATCTTTAGCTTAAGCAAGTCGCTGTAGTGCGGCCTCTAATTCCATTCCCCCTTCCCCTCTTGTTTATATCTTAAACACTTGCGTTATTGAAGCCGTTTTGACTAAATTTGGCCAACGGTAGCAGTTAATGTTCAATTCATTTAATCAACGTCTTGCCAAAACACCACAACGACTATTAAATATTCGCTGTTCCCAAAAACTACTCAAGAGAGTGGCTGCAATTAATAGAAACCAGTAGGAAGGAGATGTAAGAAATACAAAACTGAATACATATAGATAGATGGACAAATGATGAATGGTTAAATTGATGAAGTAGAATTGGCTGCATGGTTCTCAGCCAGAGGTACCCAAACTTTTTTTTCGTGTTACTTTATGAATTGCCATTTCTTTTGCGAGCAATTGAACCAAGAAAACAGGACAAAGCAAACCTTAACATGGCACCAAGCCAAGCTTCAAAGCACAGTAACACCAACTGGATAAATCGTTGAAACGCAGCACGTGCGACGTGGCAAACGCAAGTGGCTTCTCGTCCTCCTTGCACGACATAGGCCAAGTCATGCTAAAGTTCACCGCACCAGTGATATTCCCAGTCTCTAGGGGAAACATGTTAATAACTATACGACGGCACAAAAGCCATTTGAAGAGCTGATGTTTGCTTGGCAATCAGCTTAGCAATAAAACTTGCTGAGTGTAAATTAGGACTTTCAAAGAGATTTCAAGGCTTTGTACTTAAAACCAGTGTACGAAAATAAACAAAACAAATTGTTTGATTTTGTTTTGTTTCGTTTTTTGAAGTGAGTGAAACAAAAAGAAAACAAAAACAATGAGAACGATTGCTAAATTTGTTTTTGTTATGTTTTTGCACGTGAGCACAAAATAGCAAACACAGCCAATAGGCTGTAAGCCTGCTAACAGACGCCGCCGGTCACAAACAATACATTAATTTAATTGTACGCCGCTAAAAAAGAAAATAATGGGAAATAAATAGAAACGTTTTGAAATATTTGCGGCGATTTTGACATCATCATATAAAATAATTTTATTGCATTGTTATTTAACACATTAATTTTGTTTGATATAGCTAAGCAGCATAGCTATAACCGGCTGTACTAAGACACCTCTCTTCTTTTTTAGTTTATCGATTTGTTTTATTTCGGCGATTTTTTCGTTTGTTTTTTAGTTTAAGCAATTTTTTTTATTTTAAGCGTTTTTTTCGTTTTTGGTGATTTTTTCTGGCTTTGGCGATTTTTAAACATGTTTGCTTGCTCTCTATAGAAGACACTTTAATTTTTAAGTCTCATATATTTGTTTGTTGTCGCGACCAAAGTTTTACATATGCCGGCCATACACTACACAAGCTCAGTGCTCAAGTCTGTTGATTTTTTGTATAATTCTAGGAACTCTGTCCAGAATATTTGTTCTGCGCTCATTTCTTATTGCGAACTCTTAAAAAAAGACTACACAACTGAGCGTTTGCAACATACATTACACAAGTTCACTGTACAGTTTTCAAACTTGAGCAAATATCAAAATTATTTTGATATTTACTCAGTTCACTGCGCAAATAGCACAAACACCCCCATACACTAGACAAACGCACCGGACAGTGCCAGACTTGTGCAGTGAACTTGTGTAGTGTATGGCCGGCATTAGTCTGTGAAAATTTAAGGTCCGTAGCTCTTACGATACACGAGAAAAAAAGCCTGTGACAGAGAGACAGGCAGACAGTCGAACATCGTAGCGATAACAATAGGGTTCCTTTTCACCTTTGGTGAACGGAAAATAAATTTTAGCGTGAGACTTAAGTTTGTTTTCTTTAACCCATAGCGAATATCGTTAAAATATGTTACTGGCTAGCAAAATCGATACATTTTTGTTGTATTTATTATAGCAATGTGGTTGTGGTAATAAGAGTAACTAAATCATATAACCTGATGTCCTTCAAATCGAACACAGATTTTTGGATATTTAAAATGCAGGATATTCTTAGATCATCTTATCTCTGGAGTCGCAAACCAGATGACAAACAAACTCATCTTCAGTATCAGCTTGTGCTGAGAGCCATCAACATTTTCTTTAAAAAAATATTTTAAGAAGAAAAACCAAAATGGAAATATCTTGCTAACAAAGTTAAAGGTGGAATTCCGCGGATTTCTGTTGCCTTAGTTGGGTTTTCTTTTATTTTCAATTCCTTGACTTCCATTATATCGGGATTTGTTTTTAGTCAGTATTTGCGTGCCTTTCTGCAGTTTATTTTTATTTTATTTTATTTTTTCATCTTATATTTTTTGTTGTTTCTTTAAGCTTTGGTAACATCATGTATGAAATTCAATTAAAGCTGGTAATAGATACTGACGGATTTGTTGAAGCCACCACCAACCCAACCAACAACCACCACCATAAAAGAAACGACATGCGACGTCTTTGTAATGAAAAAGAGTTTTTGCTGTTGCTGTTGCTGATGCTGTTGCTGATGCTGTTTTGTTGGCAACGTCTCTAAAGAACAGCACAAGCGGTGAAAAAAAGTCTACTCGTCGTTGTCGTCATCGTTATGGCCGGCCAACAAGTTTCCTTACGCGGTGCGGTCATTGTGCGTTTTGAAATTTCGTTTGATTCTTTTTGGTAGTTATAGTTGAAGTTGTCTTTTGCTGTTTTGCGGGTTTTTTCTTCCTTTTTTTTGTGAAGGATGTTTGCGAGTGAGTGAACACACGCTACTCATGTGTGGAATTTGTTTGTTGTGTTTACTTTTGTTTGTTTGCTTGTTTGTTTGTTTGTTTGTTGCAAGTTTATTTAATTCTACATCATTGCAAATACAGGTTAAGGATGTTTATTTGTAAATTGTTGTATCTATTATTATTATTACCCATACCACTCGCTCGCTGACTAAACTATTGCCACACCACACCAAACCACCGCCAGCTAACAGCCAACATCAGGGTATTTACTTGTAAGCCCCTTGGCCTAGCCTGGCCATGGTCAAACTATGCTTTGCCTCTATCTCGTGTCCACAGCCATCGCCATCATCAAGTTGAATTTCTTTGATTTTTTTTTTTCTTTTGTTTGCTGCTGATGTCTTTCAATGATGAATTTCATTTGAACTTTTAATGCGCATTTGCTGTTTTGGGCTTTTTCGTTTTTTTTCCTTCTTTACTTTTAGTTTATTTTATTTATTTTTTGCTCTTCCAACATTTTCTAAACGTTTTTAACAAGTTTAGTTTTATAAATTTTCTATGCGGAATTTCAAAAATGTTTCCTTAGCTTTTGTTTGCTTAATACATGTTTAACAATCGGATAATCTTCTAAGATTTTTTTATTTTTGCTTCCATGTCGTTTGTAGTTTTTAATTGTTGAGATAAATTATGGTTTTCGACAGGCAACAATTTACAATCTGGCCAACATATAATCACAACTGTTCTTAAAAAGCTGAGGTGATGTGAGGTTTAAAATATGTCCATGGACAAACAATGATAAATGAATAATAATAATAATAATAATAATATTAAGCAATTTTTAAAGTTTTTTTTTTAATATAAATACCTATTTCGAGAAGGAAGTGAACAGATTTGCCCAGCAAAATGTAATTTTTGAATGATAAATAACTTTAAGCCAAAGCTTTTCAATGCAAAAATTACTACTTAATCTTGTTTCAACTTTGAGATATTATTTCAACTTCTAATTTGTTTAAATGAAAGTTTAACGTAAAGGAGGGGTGCCCCTGTGGCTGAGTGCTAGCGATGCTAGCCTCTTAGTCCAGAGGTCGTGCACAGAGAAAACAGTGCCTACTAAATACCTCATAAAATAGAACAAAATTAATAAGAAATCTCTATGTTTTTTTTTTCAATAAGGAAATCTTATTAATTTCATAGAGAAATCTTTTTGAAAAAATCAAGAAGAAATCTTGTAGTTTTTATGAGGTTATCTTATTGATTTTTTCAACAAAAAAAAAAAAAAAAATTGCGTCTTTATTATCTGTACTTATGTATTTTCATTTAAATGCCATACCATATACATATGTATGTATGTATGTAGTATATTGTAAATGTTATTTATTTATACATACATACACATTATGTTATATTCTTAACTAACTTATTCACCAAGTATTGAACCAGCAAACTTCTACCTGATAGACAAACACTCTAACCAATATGCTAACAACCAGCCTAAATAACAATTGAAATTATTGTGCAAATATTCTTATACAAAAATGAAAAAGATCATGAAAAAATTGTATCTATGTCTATTTATAGATATGAAATAACAAGACACCTCATAAAAAAATCAATAAGATGCTTTACACATACTCATATAGGAACCTACTAAAATCAAGAAGAAACCCTTATTGAAAAAATCAATAAGGTAACCTAATAAAATCAAGAAAAAAACCTTTTTAAAAAAATAATAAGGCAACCTAATAAAATCAATAAGAAACCCCTATGTTTACAATTTATAAGAAAATCTAATAGAATCAAGAAGTTGTGAATAATAAGATTTCTTCTTGATTTTATGTGTTTTTCTTCTTGATAAAATTAATAAGATTTACCACATAAAAACAATAAGGAATCTCTATGAAAAAATATAAATCTAAGCTGAGAACCCAATTTGCTACACGAGATGAAATTAGCACGTTGACTACAAAACCGAAGGTTCTTGGTTCGAGCCCGGTCTCCTATTGTTATTAAATAACAACAGCATTCGTTTTTCTGTTCTCGTTAGGGTCCCTTTGTATCAGTTATTGCAGGAAAATTTTAAATGATGAAGGCATAATAACTTCTCACAGAACTACACCGGTTTCAGCGCATACTAATCCTAATGTAACATCAGAGCGCTCTCCTTCGTCTGTAGTGTGTAGCAGAATCATCGGCGAAGTAAAATAACTATTAAAATGTCTACTAAACACAGCTTCAAAAACTTAATACGCCTCAGTGACACCAGAGGCGCTGCAACACTGCTTTATTTAAAAAAAAAACGTGCAAAACCAGAGTTGTATAAGAATGAAGCTTTCCTCTCTCTCTTCCTTCACCAACTGTCTTCTCTATCACTATCCCTTCCCTATCACCATCTCTCTCTCCTAATCACAGGTAGCACAGCGGGATCATTGTATTGGACCCAAGTGAGCTGGATTCTAAATTTCACCCTTCAGCAGCAGCTTGCTAAACCCACCTAATTTTAAGTTTAGCATATTATCTCTAGTTGTTCTAAGACATTTTTGGGTAAAGGTCCCCTGATAATCTGCATTAGCAACAGTGAAATGCGCATAGGATCCATCTAAGCACCTCAATAATCAATTTCCATGTATTTTTAGGGCCTGTCGCACGATGTCGACAATGTTCGACTTGTCGCACAGTTACATTGGAACCAACACCAAAATCTTAAAATTTGTTTTTGTTTTGAATGTAAGTGTGTGACAAGTCGAACACTGTCGGCATCGTGGGACAGGCCCTGGATAAGAACTAAATAGTTTTCTGAATAAGTAAATTAATAATTTGTTATAAATAGGGCGATAACAAATGTTAAACCTAATACTAAACCATTTTAAACAAGGAATTTAATTTAAGTTTGGTCTAGGTTACCCTTAAAAGAGTAGAGGCATTTTCATTTCAAGGAAAAAATGATGCATTTATTGCCCTTTTTAATGAAAATTCGCAATAAAATGGTTTTTTTAAATAACTATTTTATTCAAAATTATTGTACCATTCTTTACGATCGTAAATTTTTACTTTAAGCGAATGCTAGATTTCCTTTTTTTAACAAAAAAAAATTTTGCACCGGTTCTAAAAATTAAAATGGACATAGGTTGGCCTATGTTCGCCATCTCTTCTTAACACTATATTGTGTCATTGCACAATCCCAATATTAATACAACGTTTTGAGGAATAGGTTGGGTGCAAGTTCATAGCATATAATACACATAGAAAAATTTCACATTAAAATCTACTTAAACAAGTTAACATTTTTCATATGCGTTTCATATTAATTCAACATGATTTACAAAAGTCTTGAAAGACATTTTTTCCTTTTGAAATAACATTATTTCATGTCGATTTAACATTCCAGTATTGTTAAATCAAAGTGAAGAATCATATTGAATCAAAGTTATTTCAAGTTAAAACAACTTGAATTTTATATTGAAATAATAGATGAACCATATTGAATCAAAGTTATTTAATAGTTAATACACGAAATAATGACGCGATCGAAAGCAAGTACTGAAGATGCTGCTAAGATTATCGAATGCTGTCACATTCTGGAAGCCTTGTATGAAGTATAAAGAGACCCACGCAACTGCTGGAAGTTCATAGTAATACTTTTTGCACAAAAAAAGTATAGCCTAGTAAAAAACAAAAATTTCACATATGAATTTATTTAAAGGAGTAGTCAGTCAAACCGACAACTCTTCGAACATGTCGGCTGCTGAAATCTCTCCGTTGTGTATAACTTTTCATTTCCTCCGTTCGCTTTGACTGCGACTGCTTACATTTTCAGAAACAGAAGCAAAAGCAGTTGCACAAATCAGAAGTTTTTAAATGCTGCTCCTAACTAGAGTGCGGTCTGGCTTCGTAAATAAACCTGTCAAATATACTTACCCGAACTGTCGTTAAAGTTCAACAATGCACAATGGTCTACTCAATGTAAAAAGTTTACATTTCACCAATAAATTAACGGGTAAGGTCAAAATTGTATTTTAAATTTTTCATTGAGATAAGGCAAAAATATAAATTTTAAATTATTTTAAATGTTAATTCTTAGAGTTCTTAAAACCATGTCGCCCTGGGCCCAAGCATGAAAAAATGATGGTGGCACACACAAAAAAAATACCAATTTAAAATCACCATACATCAATCTCAATATTATTAAATTTGATTATAAATTATATTTAATAGTAAATCAGATTATTTTGTTATTGTTAAGTGTGTTACCTACAACGCACTGTTGCACACCACAGTAGTGTTACTTGTTCTTATTTGGTTGTAGTTTGTTTTGATGATCAATGAAATCAAGTTGAATTAAAATTTTATTCATGTTGGTATTCATTTAGGGTGTGTGTAAAGAATATTTAAGGTTTTGGTAGCTGCAGCGGTAAGCGTATTCATCAAAATGCGATGAGTTTGAGTGAAAATGTCGGCTGGGAAAGCCAACTATACATACAACAACAACACTTAAACTACCATATAAACAACCACATTAGTTACATAATTAATAATGTAAAATGACTCTACATTAGATTGAAACAACTTTAATTCAACATAGTTTGCCATAGTTTTAGTATCAAATTCATGTTGATTCAACATGCTTCTTCATTTTGATTTAACAGTACTGGAATATTAAATTAACACGAAATAAAGTTATTTTAAAAGGAAAGAGTTTCCTTGAACATTTCTGTAAATCATGTTAATTCAACATGAAATACATATGAAACAAAATCATGGCCGAAAAATGTTTAATTAAACTTGTTTTCGTTAATTTTGATATAAAATTTTTCTGTGTGTATGAAGTAACAAATATAAAACAAAAGAGCAAAAAATACAACTAAATCAAAAATCTGCTCGTTATTTAAAGTTGTTTAAAAGGAGTTTGAGGTTGCGAGAGCAACATTTAAGTTTACTAAACTGAATATTACTACATATGTATTTCAAATATTATCACAAGTTCAAGACCAAAAATTTTCTTACTAACACTTATTAAATATACAAATCAAAATTATAAAAAAAAAAAATTTCAACCACTTACACCATGAACGTGCATAAATTTCAATTAAAATAAAATTGTCTAGAATAATTTTCACTTGTGCATGTGGAAAACACTGCAACAAAGCAAACAGCAAGACAATTACTCAGCCGCAGACCCAGAACACACAGAAACTTTCGAAAGAAACCCAAAACTAAATCCCATTTTAATAAAATCCCTTTACAGACACATTATTCACATTGTTCGGCGGTAATGAGATGTGTGAACTTTATCAAATACTAAAGCACACAAATAGAGAGAACAACAGCAAAAATATGGAAAATATAACAAAATAACACTTGCATACAAAGACTGCACACAAATTTAGATAAGAATTGAAATTAAAATTAAATAAAGATACTCTGGGTGAGTAATTTGAATGTATGTATGAGTGCGAAAGCTCTTGTAAGCAATACGATAAAAACTAATAAACCTTTTCATTGGGCTTGAACTTTTAACAACCCTCCCCCCCCACCCCACCCCTAACCCTTTCACAACAAATACTGCTTCATTTCCACAAAAAAAAAAACGAACGACAAACTTATGGGAGCAGCAAAGAAAGAAGATAACCAAATGTTGAAAATGAAAAGTAAATAAATGGAAAATTTTCCCAGAAGAAAAAAGAAAAATTTTTTTAATGAAATTGAAAAGAAGTGTAAAAACAACAGCTTTAAGTGCATTCAAAGGATGCGCTTGAAAAACGTGCCGGCAAATGATTTAGTTTTCATTTAAAGATTATTTTATTATTTAAATTTTTTGTTCTTTTTCTTTCTTCTTTTTAAAATTTTTGGGGGAATTTTATAAAACTTTCAATCTTAGCCTGAATTTAGAAAGCTCATACTCACTGCCCTTATGTCCAACCCTCGTACCCACTTAAACTTAATGCATTTAAATGCTTTTACGAAAGATTTTATTCTTATTTGAATTATTGCTTCAGTTTTCCTTTCCTTTCTCCTTTACATATTTATTTTATTTGCTTGTGATATTTAATTTATCGTTACAAAAATAATAAAATAAAATAAAATAAAATAAAATAAAATATGCTAAAGTTTTCAATGAAACTTTAAGTAGATATAATGAATACTTCATAAAAAGAATTGTTTTTGTAAAAGTTTTCAATTCATATTCAATGGAATGAAAATTAAGTGTAAATTCAATTTATCTCGCACAGTGGAACGGAGTACATATAAATTGTATTAGTGATTTATTATTTAATTCAAATAGAATGAATTTTAATCCGCAAAAATTTCTTAATCGAACATTATTTCGTGTTGATTTAACATTCCAGTACTGTTAAATCAAAATTAAGAATCATATTGAATCGAAGTTATTTCAAGTTGAAACAATGTAAATTTTATATTGCAATAACACAATGAACCATATTGAATCAAAGATAATTCATGAACTAATGACGCGCTCGAAAGAAAGTAGCGAAGACACTGCTAAGATTGTATAGATGTTGCTGTCATGTTCTGGAAGCATTGTGTGAAGTATAAAGAGAGAGACGCATCTGCTGGCAGTTCATTCTATCATAAAGTCACTTTGAAATTTCAGTTGTTTATTGTAAAGAGTTGTCTATTAAGAGTTCAGTTCATTATTGTGAAGAAAGAGTAAATCGCAGTTGAAAGCAGGCGATAGTCTTACATAAGTGTGTAAAAGTAAAGGCAGTGAGTCATTATTGTTGTACACAAAGTGAGCATGGACAGAGTGAGTCTTGCGTGAACAGCTTAGAGGGGGTTTTAAAAGACATATACATATATGCTTTTGTAGAGTAGATGTGGATTTCGTGGCAACCAGTCATTTAAGTAATTTAAGTTATATGTGTGTATTTAAGCTCTTGATTTAGTGTAATTAGTAAATAAAGTGGCATTCTTAGCCCTAATTAGTACAGTGTGGTTTTTTATTCGTTTGCAAATCTTTGAGGCCACAGAATAATCGTTTTTAAAGGATAAAAATGTAACAATGTGATTGCAATAAAAATTTTTCGCATGATGACTTTACATAAGTATATTATTCTATGTGTATTGTAAGGCAAATATATCGAGAATTGATTTAAATGTTTGCCACAAAAAACATATATCAACAATAAGAATGAACTAGATTTTATTACCTAAAGAACATAATGTACAAGCACATAAACATACAAGACGATGTTGAAGTAAAAATTCAAGGCACAACAACAAAACTTATTTTATCATGTAAACCTCTTGCTTATTAAGAATTGTACAGCCACACAAACCCATAATCCAATGAAAATGCCAGGCATAAACCACATTAACTATAATACTCTATTGTCAACGTACATACTAGGGATGTCAATCGGGATCGATTGGGAAATCCCAAATCCCAAAACAGTCTTTCTGACTGTAAACAATAGCACCATAGAAGATGTACAATCTTTCTGTGCCCAGGCCAGGACCCAATTGGGTCTCCTAGTGGAGGTGCGGTACACACCACCCTTCCTAACCTAGACTGCACAATTATAACGAATTATAACAAATGAAGATGTTTCTGCGCATATTAACAAGGTCTGTCAAGCCAAGCATTGTTTAAAATTTTCAAAAAGCTCCCAAATGTATAAGTTAAATATGCGACAATATGTTGCAAAGCGTAAAGTTTCTTAAAAAGCTCTCAAATATGAAAATAAGATAAATATGCAAATTATTCCGAAAAAACTAAAATATGTCAAATATCCAAAAAAAAAAAATTAAAAATGATAAAATATTCCAAATATGCAAAAATATGCTGAAGATGCTAAAATATGCAAACATTTGCTGTGACGTTTAAAATATGCCAAAATAAAGGCTAAAATATTCCAAATATGCAAAAATATGCTGGGGATGCTAAAGTATGCAAACATTTGATGTGACGGTTAAAATATGTCAAAATAAAAGCTAAAGTATGTTAAATATGCTGAAGATGCTAAAATATGCAAAAATTTGCTGTGACGGTTAAAATATGCCAAATATGTAAAAACATGCTGTAAATGCTAAAATATGCGAAATATGCAAAAATATGCTGTAAAAGCTACAAAATGCCCAATATGCAAAAACATGCGTTAAAACTAAAATATGCAAAAATATGCTTTGAAGGCTAAAATACACCAAAAATTTTATATTAACGCTAAAAATATCCCAAATATGCAAATATATGCCTTGAAGGCAAAATTTACGTCAAATATGCAAAAACGTGATGCGGAGGCTAAAATGCGGTAAATATGAAACCAATACTCCTGTACGCCTGTGCTGCTCCGAAATACGAACCAACAACCAATCCACTGCGACATCCAGAAAAAGAAATTTGTATGGATTGGTTGCAGTACAGCTCCCAAGGTTATCGGCACCGTGGACGTAAAAAAACAATGATTTATTATTTAATTCAAATAATCGAACTCAATTTCAGTATTTTCAATTTTTATTTGAGAATGAAGTTTTTTTTTTTGTTAATTTTAATTATTATTGTTCGAACTTCATTCGTTTCTATATTTATGGCTAAAGTTCGAAGCCAAATTACATGTGATAATTATTAATGAACAAATAACACCAAAGTTAGTTGTAAATATTCTGACAAAGACATAGTTGAACGGAACAACTACCTGTTTTCGAAGGCCACTTAACATTCGTTATCATTAATTATTATTTTTTAATTCTCCGTAAAATGAGCATCGGCCTAAATACTTTGTCGAGCATTCCAAACTGTTCGCGACCTTCGTCGACGTGGAAACGAATGTAATTTGTCGTGATAATGCTGCAAAAGCAGCGAAGGGAGCTTAAGTTCTCTATCATTATTTTGCATTCAAGTTTGAAAAAAGTTCTGTAGAATATTCTAGCGGATATTTTGGTCAGATTAAATATTCTCCCATCTTAATCAGAAATAATTTATAAAAAAAATGTCTCATATTCTCCCATCGTAATTTTCTGGCAACACTGGATGCGTAACCCAGTGAGTGAAGCAAGCTTATAACCAGGGAAACCAGAAATATACTACAAAAAAAGTGTTTTATGCGCATTAAATATGCACTAAAAACTTAGAAATATGCACTAAAAAGTAAAAAAATATGCACTTCAAAATAAGACAAAAATAAAATAAGTGAGACATTTTTTTTAGTTTTAATTAAATTGAATTATTTCTGACAAAAATAAAATATTAAAAAAGGAGCCAATAAAAAAATTAACAAAGAATAACTGCTGCGTTGAAAAAAATAATTTGGGTTTGAAGTGCACTTTAAAACAAAATTGCCATACAAATTTTTACTGAAGCAAACAACACAAATTAATTTTTTTTACTCGTGGAAACTTCACTTAAATTTCAAAAGAGTTCACGATATCAGAATTAAGGTTTTGGACCTGTATTTTCGATAAATAAGACCAGATTTTTATTTATAATTTTTATTGCAATAAACGACAAAATATTGACCTAGATTTTTTAATAAAAATCGTTGCCTGTCACTTCTAAATAAACTTGTATACGTTGGCAATGTTCCTTCAAGGTCTACTCGGGGCAGACCTTGAGAACTGAACATTTATTGAAAGTAACGTCTGTAATAACTGCGTAATATATAAGAAAAATTTATACACTACATGGAAATAAAAATAAGAATTTTTACCAACACATAAGCCTGTAAACATATTAAAATAAAAAAATTCTATAAAGTAACAAAATATACACCCTAAAAGCGTAAATTATGCACTAAAAATTATAAAATATGCAAAAACATGCTTTAAAGCGTAAAATATGCAAAAATTTGCAAAAATATGCAAAAATATGCACTAACAAATCGATGCCAAAATTCATAAAAAGTTCTGAAACGGATAAATATCTTATCCCCGCATTAATACTACATACAAGAAAAAACATGCAATTGCATATTTGCGGTTTCCCTGCTTATAACATAATTCAGTAAAAATATCTAAAAAGTACCCTAATAGTTTTTTTTTTATATTAAATTGTAATGCGTATAGAACTTTTCTTTCCACCTCTGTTAGTCATGGAGACATTGTGTAACTAATTTTATACTTTCTAGCAAAAATTCTAGAGAAAGATTTCGATCTTAATCGCTTTTAGACGTCCTCAACAAAAAAAAAAAAACAATCACACGGAATGCACGTAATAAATATGCTGCTCTTCACTTGCTTTCAGCTGAACATTATGCGAAACTTAAGAGTTTGTTGTATAGCATACAAAGTTAAAAAAAAAATATGAAAAAAAGGGATTTATTAAAACATGCCTTAATGAATGAATAGCAACTGCTGGACTTCGCTTAATCAATCATCGAGAGGGTACAAATTAATCACAAACCTTTAACTTTTAATTTGCAACAAACTAGGCATGCAATAAACCGTGGCGCCTCCAGTTTCCGCAGGGGAAATGTCGTTTTCTTTTCACAACTTCATTAATCTCGAAAGGTTTTTAATATTTTTCTGTTTAATTTTTTTTTCTTCATTTAGAAAAGAAAATCAAGCTAAAAAATATATTTTTTTTTTACTTTTGCATAAGATACAATAAATTTAATCTCTACTCGTATTAATTTGTTTTGTTTTAAGTTAGTTACTTCTATTTCTTCTCCTCTTCTCGTGATCAAACTCATTTAGAATTCTATCGGTAGCTAATTTTATTTCAATTTCAATCTGCATGCCCGAGTATCTGTGTGTTGTCAATGCAATACTTCACTTCAGGTGCATATGGGTGTTGTTATGCTCGTTATTTTGCCTTTAAGTATCATTAGAACTGTAAGTGGCGCCATTAAAATGTTGGAATATCTTCTATGAAGTAAAAAAATACATACATACTTACATGCAGTTTATGAATTACAAACGAGTGTATAGCGAGTGTGGCGGTAGCATTTTTCACATTATATGTGAAAAAGAACGAGCTGCGTAGCTGGCTGCAACATGCAACATGCATTTCATTTATATTTATTAGTGCTGTTGGTGTTGTTGTTATTGTTGTTAATTAAAGTTGTTATTGTATATTGTAAATATTCCACCTTTTAATAACTCCAAATGAAGGCCGGTGTTTGCCATTTAGTTGACCACAATGTCTCTTTCCATCTTCTTCTTGTTTTTGTTGTTGTTGCAAATAACTAGTGCTTTTAATTAATCGTGTCTGGTAATTAAATGATTAATAATTTTGTGCCAGGATCTTCAATTAATTTTATAAATAATTACATTTGAGTTAGTTTTATATATTGTTACCTGTTTTGTGTTTGAAAAATTAACTTGCCACGCCTAGAATTTGTTTTGAAACTTTGAAGTAATGCTAGAACAGATATTGAGTATGCAGAGAATTAGTTGCAAGGATGTAAAATTATAACACTTTATCTAAACGGATGAAGAACAATCGGAGTCAGATAGTGTCACAATTTAGTTCAAGCAAAAAAACTTTCATTAGCGGAGCTATATTTTTTTTTCGGAGGGAGAGCGGAGCTTTACAATTTACAATTACTGATTTTCATAAGTAATATTTAAATTAATAATTATAGCCAATTTTTAATAAACCAAGGGGGCAGGGGTAAAATTAGTTCTTGCGGGCAATGTCCCGCAGATTGATCTTTTTACGCATGTTAAAACGTTTTAATTCCATGCGTTTCTAACCTTGAAATAAGAGGGCGGATCAATAAGTCCGTGGCTTTTACAACTTACCTCGTAGTTACGTGAAATGCAACACTGTTCCCATTAAGTGCCACCTGTTAATAGACTACTGTCAAATTTTGAGCAAGTGTCGTCATTTACTTTGGGTTTAACAGCTGTTCAAATCATACAACCTCGTGTATTTTTCTAAAAATGGGAAAAAGTAAATTTCGAGTGTTCATTAAACATTACTTTTTGCGAAAAAAAATCGTCAATCAAACCAAGGAAAAGCTCAATAAATACTGTGGGGACTCTGCGCCAGTAAAAAAGTTGTTTACTGACTTTCGTTGCGGCCGCTCAAGTACAAATGATGCTGAACGCTCTGGACGGCCAATTGAGGTCAGTACAGCCGAAAATGTCGAAAAAATCCACGATCTGGTGTTGGCCGATCGAAGAGTAAAAGTGAATGAGATTGTTGATGCCATAGGCATTTCATATGGCAGTGTGGTTTCGATTTTAAATGATCAGCTGGGTTTAAGAAAGTTGTCTGCAAGATGGGTGCCGCGTTGGCTCTCAATTGACCATAATGCACGAGTGCACATGTGTGCAGTCTCAATGGCAAAACTCTATGAATTGGGATACGAATTGGTACCCCATCCGCCATATTGACTACTTCCTATTCCTATTTCCAAACCTAAAGAAAGAGATTTAGCTCCTACGATGAAATTAATGAACAAACAAATGCCTATTTTAAAGACCTCGAAAACCCCAATTTTTTGGAAGGGATACAAAAACTAGAGAAACGTTGGACTAAGTGTATTAAGTTAAAAGGAAATTATGTTGAAAAATAAATTTTTGTTTTGCAAAAAAAAACTGTGTTTCTTTAAAACAAGTCACGGAATTGTTGATCCGCCCTCGTATATCATGTTGACTGCACCAAATCCAACTCAAAATTAATGCTTGACGGTTCATCCAGCAACCAAGGAAAAGCTCGATAAATACTATGGGGACTCTGCACCATCGATTTCAATGGCAAAAAAAAAAGTACAAGTACAAATGACGCTGAACGTTCTGGATGACCAATTGAGGTCAGTACACCAGAAAATGTCGAAAAAATCTACGATATGGTGTTGGCCGATCGAAGAGTAAAAGTGCGTAAGATTGTTGATGCCATAGGCATTTCATATGGCAGTGTGGTTTTGATTTTAAATGATTAGCTGGGTTTAAGAAAGTTGCCTGCAAGATGGTTGCCGCGTTTGCTCTCAATTGACCATAAACGTAAACGTATGACAACTTCAAAGGATTGTTTGGAGTTGTTTAACCGCAATCCGAATGAGTTTTTGCGGTGTTTTGTAACTGTGCTTGAAATATGGATAGATTATTGTACTCCGGAGACCAAGCAGCAGTCTAAACCTGCTCGGAAGAAGGCCAAGGTGAGTTTGTCGGCCAACAAGGTAATGTTAACAGTTTTTTTTGGGATGCACGCGGGATAATCCACATCGATTACCTTCAAAGGCAAACAAAATAAACAGCGAATATTATGTCAATTTATTGGACCGGTTTAATGAGGATTTAAAAAGAAAACGACCCCATATGGCCAAGAAAAAAGTTCTTTTTCATCAATATAATGCACACGTGTGCAAAACTCTACGAATTGGTACCCCATCCGCCATATTCTCCGGATTTAGGCCCTAGTGGCTACTTCCTACTTCCAAACCTAAATAAATGGCTCGGTGGAAATAGATTTAGCTTCAACGATGAAATTATTGACCAAACAAATGCCTATTTTAAGGACCTCGAAAGGAAGTGATACGAATACAAAAACTGGAGAAACGTTGTACTAAGCGTATTGAGTTAAAAGCAGATTATGTTGAAAAATAAATTTTTATAGTGCAAAAAAAGTGTGTTTTATTCAAAAAGCCATGGACTTATTGATCCGCCCTATTTTTTCCTTAGCAATTAGCACATGTAATGAAGGGAGCAATCATCCCTACTTGCACAACGTGATGAATAAATTGTATAACTTCGACAAGAGGTTTGAAACTGTTGAAACCAATAAAAAGGGTTGGGGGAAATAGCAGGTACAGGTGGCAGGTACAGATGGTTCCAGAGCGCCGGCAGGTTTTGGTGTGTGAGTCTTAGAAGCAAGGAGCAACTACCTTGCGAGTCCTTGGGAAAATCTTCCACCATTTTTCAATCGGGTAGAAGATTGAGATTGAGAAATGCGCACAATTTAATCTTGACAGGGGCTACCGGGGGAGAAAAATAACCATCTGCTCAACTCATATGACTTTACTTCTAAGTTAGCTTGGGAACGCCGCATTAAGCTAAATCAGCTAAGCATAATGAATAAGGTCACACTATGCTGGGTTCCTGGACACGCCGGGGTGGTAGGAAATGAAAATGCATACAAAATGGCCAGAAAGGGGGCTATTACACCCATGATCGTGTGAAGCGGTATGCCACAGAAGATATAGCCAATAGGACAAGCACCTATTGGAGGATTGGGAGCTGCCAAGACTAGACCCACTGGCAGTCTTGAGATTCATTAGGAGAATAGGTCTAGATGAGGTGCTCTTGCACCTGTTAAGGGATACAATAGATCTACTTCGGTCGCAGTGTTCCTTAACATTTAACTTAATTCATTCATTCGGCACACGTAACTTGGTTTACAGAGCAATACGAACCTAATCGAATCATAAAAAAATATTATTTCGTAGCTTACTTAAACCTTCCCTGAAAAAATTATAAGTAGTGGCACTTCAATCAAAATCAATACCCTCATTCAAGAAGAGCGAAGTCACAAAGAAATTTTTGTCTGGATAATATGGGTGAATTCACTTTAAAGCTTTTTAGACAATTTTTTTTCTATCAAGATTTTCATTTATGTTTGAATCCTTTTCCTAACATTTGGTAAACGTTTCCATTCTTTGCTTTTGCGAATCTTTTTCACTTGGTTCTTTTCATTGTTTATTTGCAGCGTTTTGATGTTAAAGGATTTTTCTAGCAGCCTTTAAGGAATGACTGCTTTATACTAGCATTATCTCTCTCAAGAGTTCTCTCTTTTCCCCTCTGCTTAAAGCATTAAACATATTCACCACCGCAAGCTACCGACTACAAGTCAAAAATAGAATAAACGTAGGTGTGTATATGACAATGATTATTTTGGCGACAGCAAGGCAACACCGGCGCACAGTGGTTCCTTTTTGGGGTTTGCGTAGCTAAAATCTGTAACTTTTGATTTAGAAAACATTTTTGAGTTTTGTAAAAAACCGATTGCAGACAAGAAATCAAGGATTACTACGACATATCAACATTGAAAATCGCACAGTGGGGTACATTGTAAACAAATTTCCAAAGTTGATTTTTTATTTTTTTTTGATTTCCAAGAAAACAGAAATTTAAATTTTTTTGTTTTTATGTTTTTTTGAGTGGTTTTGATGGAATTGTTCATAATGCGCAAAAAAAATTTATTTTTTTTGTCTTGCAAATATTAGCTTTTTTGAGATTTTTTTGAGATTAAAATTTAAAAATTATTTTTTTTTATTTTTATTTCCAAGTAATACTTGTTTTATTTCTAATAATTCTTTATGATAACATTTGACATTTAAAACAAAAAATAAAAACAAATTTTGTTTAATTTTATTGGAAAAACTTAAAAAAAAATCATATTCCGAAATGTAGTAGTTAAAGTATTTTGTAAATATTTTGCTGGCTAGCAGGTATTAGCAGCTAAAATTTTTAAGACAAATAAGTGAAACATATAGCAATATACCTGTGCTAATATCTAAGTGGAGGGGAGTGGCGGCAAAATTGTAGGTCCACCTTAAAATCTAATTCTTAAAATTTAAAGATAGATCTAAAAATTGGTTGAAATTTTTTTTTTATTTAACCACATTGATAAAAAATTAATAAAATTTTATTTGCAATAAAATCACCTTTTCAAAAATATATAATATGTAAGTGTGACTCTTATACTTTTAAAGTTATAGGTCTTCAAACCTTTAGTTGTTATAAGTCAACTTTTTTGATTACGCATATATAGCTACTTTATGCAAGAATATTTCCTAAAGAAAAATAAAATCTATTGATGAACGTAGTAAAATATGTACATTTGGACATATTTTTATTGAAAAAACAGAAAAAACATTACGTCTCAAACACTTAAAATTTTGAATTTATCTACGCTCTTACACTAGCAGGAACCATTGTGCGGCGGCGGGTTGTTGTCTATGATATTTTACCGTTATAGTCAGGTTAGGTTAGGTTAGCAGGCTGATGGTAAGAAGGAGAGAAAATTAGAGTCCAGCTCACTTGGGTCCATTACAATGATCCCTTTGTGCTACCTGTAAGTTGAAAAGAAGATATAGAGGGAGGAGGGAAGAAGGTGAGAAGGGTAGAAGTAGAAGGGAGATAATAGTTAATTTAGAAGAGGTGAGATGAGGTGAGAGTGAGTCAAAAATTGGCTATGGGGAGGAGGGGAGTCCTGATATAAAGGTTAAACTTTTTTAAGTCGATTTCCGATAACTCGGATAGGCTGCCGAAGGAGATTCTGTCAAGGAGGTGTCGGCGGAGATCCTCCAAAGCGGCACAATAACAGAGGAGATGGAGGATATTTTCCTCTTCTTTCTCATCATTACAACTGTAATGCATTAAACACATTGGACACAGCAGGCTACGGGCTACAATCTGTCAAAAATAGAATACACACATTCTTATGGTAACAATTATTTTAACGACAGCAGGCTACACGACTGCACGACCACCGTTGTAGCTGTCGCCAACTTTAAACTAATTTCTATTTCTCTGGCTACAATGAGCAAATGCTGGTAACACTGCATTGTATAATACAAAATGGTGAATGAATGATATCGTACAATTATTTCGTACTATTTACTAGAAACAATATCCAAAAATTGATGTAAAGAATAAATTGATTCATTATTGTACTTTTATGTGAAATAAGTACATTTAAAAGAAAAATTTATTTTTATAAATGCAAAATATATGAAAGTGGCAATACTGAACTATGTATTTGTACTTGAATATCAGCTGCAGATGGTGCTGCTGCCGTCTCCAAAATAATTAAGTAGCTGGCTTCGAGGCGACAAATGCTGCTAGCGGCATTTGAAGTCGTGTGTTCGTGTAGCCTGCTGTGGTGAATGTGTTTAATGCATAACAGTAGTCATTGAACTTTTTTCTTGAAACTTTTCGTTCTATGTGAGTTTAAGCATGGCCAGAGGGTTCTCGCTATTGCACAAGTGGGCTCATTACGCCATCTGTCTTGAGGTAATTCAAGAAAGGTAACATCGAAGCGTCTATATACTTTTCTCTTAGTAGGGCTCCCCTCTTTGCCAGGTCATCCGCAACTATGTTGCCTGAAAATGTGGAATGTATGATAGCTGGAATTTATTTCATATTATTTCATTTAAAAAAATACTTTCATTCATTTTTATACATTTAAATGATATAAATACATTTTAAAAGGATAATTTTGATTTTATAATTGTAAAATATTGGAAGGTGACACCACTGAAATATCTCTTAATGCTTGATTATCAGCTGCTTATGATGCTGCTGCCGTCTTTAAAATAATTAAGTAATGGGCTACAAGGCGACAAATACATTTAGCGGCATTTAAAGTCAGTCGTGCGTTCGTTTTGCCTGCCGTGGAATACAAATTTTCGGTGGAAAAGAAGTATATAATGCTACTTCTAATAGTATAGTTATCCTAACGCCTTGTTTCGAATACTAACAGCAATTAAAAAAAATCATTGAATCGATTAACCGATTAATAGAGAAATCCCTCGGGAACTCTAACGTCTGCTTGGTTGCTTGAATGGCTAACTGAAAGATAGATGGCTGACAGTGCCTGCAATTGCTCTAGTCGGTTGTTTGTCGTCGTCGACTTCGTAGGGTTTGTTATTGTTCTTTTTATTTTAGCCACTGCAAATGATATCGATATTTGTTGCTGAATTATTAAGATTGTTGTACAACACTTTTTGATAGTTGTTATTAAACTTATTATACATACATTTGTTGTGTTGTTGCTATATTTCATTTGCGGTTTCTGCTGCCATTATCATTGACTACTAACTAACTAACTAAGTAAGTCCATATCTGTGAGTACAGTGGCTATAAAAAAAGGGCCCCACCAACTGCTCGGTCACTAACTTAGCCCAGATCTTCTTCAGCGACATCATTATTATCAACGTCGTCATCAGCCTGTACAGCAGAGAGGCAAGAAATATAAAAACTTTTATTAAATAAATGTAAGAGCACCTAAAACAAATTGAAAAACCAAAAATATATAAGTGTATATAACTAAAAGAATGTTACATAGGGAATGAAAGACACAATCTAGAAGTTTATTAAAAGATACACGTACACGACATGATGTGATGTGATGGGCATTATTTTAGCAGTTGTTGTATACTGTTCGCTTCTCCTCCTCAGTTACATATTTGTTTCTTTTTTTTTCTATTCATTCTGATTTGGTTCGCAGGATGGATTCTTTGTTTTATTTTCTGTAACTCTATTGTGGTGTTGAAGGAGCTGAATTAAAGGTACATATTTGTTTTTTTTGTATTCTTTCAGATTTTCATTTGTTTTCAGTTGATTTTGTTGTAATAAATTTCCTAAATCTCTAACTTGTACAAGACAGACATGGTTTAAGGTATTATGCGAGGGTTGTAGGAGGTGTAAAAGAGATTGAGCAAAAACAAGCAGAGTTTAAAAGAAAAACCAAAAACAAATTGGCAAAATAAAGGGTCCGCCAGATAACTTTTATTTTTTATTTTTTGAAAATGCTATGCAAAACATCGAGTGTAGCTTCGACTGTTTGGCACGTAGCCACAAAACATACAGAAGTGACACGAGACGGAAGATTTTTGTGTTTTTATACCTATCTCGCTCTCCCCGGAATTTTGGCGTTGATTTTGCTTTGATTTTGCTTCTAGCGCAACAAAATTTTAGCTAGTTTTGTGATTATGCTTTGTGCTTTTATTCATGTGTTAATTGGTAAGTAAAAGGGTGAAAAATTTTTTAATTTTATGAATTTGTGTTTATTGTTGGATATATTTTCAGTTTATTTTCAGGAAACCATTCTTTGGCTCAATATTTAATGTAAGTATAATTCTCAGTTGGAAAATTACAAGAAATATATGTATTTATTAATATTGTGCTTTCAGAAATTTGGCAAACTTTTTTCTGGGAAATTGGCAAACTTCTGATTTCAATCCCGAAAATGCCAAGGACTCGAATCAGGAAACACTGTTCAGTCAACACTTCTTAGTGTGTGCGTTGCAAGAACTGGGCTCTATGGTATTAGGATTAGGCACAACACCTCAAAACCTTCTGGCTGATCAATCTCTGCATGCCATTGATTCGACTTGTGCTGTATTGGTGCATCCAATTGCAGCAGCCCAAGACTGTGTCAAGTCTAATAACACCACTTATCGATAGCTTTGTTGATGCCCTCGAGCAAATGCGGTCTTCACCGGAGTCCATATCAGGTTACAGTTGCGCTTTGGCAAAAAGCATGCTGAATTGTGAACACTGAAATTGGTGAACATTTCAAAACTCATCGTTGCGGAATCTGGCCCTAGGAGTCTAGGAACCAAATATTGTAACCACACGTTATTAAGTAAATTAAAGATTTTGTTAAATTCGTTTTAAATAATCGATTTGTTTTTTTATTTTTGTAACAACTTCAAATTTAGTTAATATAAAATTGGGGTTGTTTTCCCTCTATACTTGTTCCATTAAGTTACAGTTTGTAAGGCGGGCAATTGCTAAACATATATTATCGAGAGCGGCAGGTTCCTATTCATTGGCAATGTCCTGAGACAATGCCATCAAAATATAGATATATGCTCTGCAATTGAAAAATATAAATATTTTTTTTAGTTATTGTGTGTAAATTTATTTAAAAAAATTAATACTTACTCGAATGATTTTCCCTCGGAACAAAAAACCAATTCACCCAATACGAAAACAGTATTTTGACGAGCAGAATGTATCCAAATAGTTTCCGGTGAACATTCGGCCAAAGCTCTATATACAAAGGCCCTTTGTAAATCCAGTTTCTCATCCTTCTTAGTTTTTTGCTGCAAATATATTTAAAACCCGCAAGTGCTAATTATTATAAATATAAATTTACATGAATTTTTGCTTGATTACCTGTCCCAATAATCGCAGCAAATTACCAGCACCTTCGTATTCACTTTCGTCGTCATTGCCGCCAGCAGGCTCATCAAAATTGCAATCATTCAATTTTCACCCGGCAGGGAATTGTTTTTCAAAATATAGGAGAAACTTTCAAGTGCAGCAAGCACAAGGGAAACCTTTTTATCGTCACGCACAATTTGATCCAATTTAGGAATTAGTATGGTAATGGCATTTCCAACACCTTGTACATATGTATATATTGTATTGTATTCCATTCTCCTTGTACAAGGCAATGAATGTTTTGTAGCACTGATGAATGTCAACAATTCATCGATATAAACTTTACAAACATCTTCCTGAGGATAATCAATCATTTGTAGACAATATTGTAAGACTCCCCAATATATGGAACAAATGCAACTCCGGCACGTTGAGCGAATTCCTTAATGGCCAATACAGACTCCTCGTTCTCACCCAGATGAAGTTTTCTGCACTATAGCCAGCAATATTGCCATTGAAAGATGCCGGAAACACTTAATGAACACTCGCAACCTTTTATTTCACCTTTTTTTTTGCTTAAACACATAAAAATGATTAAATTTTAATTTTTTAAAACTTTTCTAATCATTTTTGCTTTTTCACATTCTTATAATTTTCGTTTTCAGTTTGTTTATTTCCATACTTTCTTAATAACAAATGCACTATAGTTGTCTCTTTTTCCCACGAATTTTAAAAACCTGATCCTAGCTTTTTTGACCTGTCACTTTCTTCACTTCTGTGTATTCTGTGACGTAGCTCCATCCTGTTGAAACCAAATGTTGCCAATATCCTCATCTTCAATTTTTGTGAACAAAAATTCGTTCAACATGGCCGAAAACAATCGCCATTGACTGTAACGGCCACTCCTTGCTCATTTTCGAAAACTGGCCCAATTATGCCTCTGGACCAAAATCCGCACCAAAAAGTGACTCGTTTTGGGTGCGTCGGCTTTTCAATGTATGCGTGCGGGTTTTCTGTGTTTTCTACATACCCGCCAAGATCAAAATGAGCTTCATCTGAAAAGATGATTTTTTTTTTGGCAAAATCGGCATCTTCTGTAAGGAATATTTCCCAGCGTTGTTCAAGCGTATACACAACCATATTCGTTCAGCGGAAGGATAGTTATCTAATTATCTGTCAAATCAGACATGAGCTGTGTTACCATTCACGAAATAAGCACTAGTTGAAAAATAAAACGTTAGATGGCAGACCCTTTATAAGAGTAAAAGTTTCTAAAATCATAAGAGTTGCCAGACTTTAAAACTTGCTACTGGCTGCCTCGGTAGGCTAGTGAGTATTGTGGAGGTTGTGGGTTCGATTCCCATCATAGACTCTGGTCTGTTTCGCTACAACGAATGAAGGTCGTTGTTACTATTCTCGTTTAAATTAAGTTATGATGATACTTTGTAATTGTATTTGTAACATTTAATAAATAATAAAAATAAATAAAATTTGCTACTAAATGGGAAGTGTAATGAAAATTAAAATTGTTGCTAAATCAATTAAAGTTAATGGTTTTGTAAAGATTTTTGTTTGAGGCTTTAAAAATTCCTATGTTTGTATATTGTGATTCTCAATAACATACTAAGAGTCTTACTATAAGCATGTGAATTTTTTTGTAGCTTATTTCAAAAAGTTTTGGGTTGAAGTCTACTGATGAGTTCAATAAACAGAAATGAAATTCATATATGTAACCTTCCCCGAGAAAAGGGACCTAGTGTGTCAAAAAACGGTTGTGTTTAAAAATGGATAAAAATGAGAAAAACATTAAAATTTTATTTTTTAAATGCGTTTTTCTCAAAATTTCATTTTCACACACAAGGTCCCTTTTCTCGGAGAAGCTCACATATAGCCTGTTCAAAATCATAAATATAGAAACAAATGAAGTTCGAATAATAATTCAAATTAACAAAAAATTCATATACATAAAAGACTAAATGTCAAATAAATATACTTCGGTATTTATTATATTGCTGCTAAATACATATCGTCACCTTAAATGCAAACGGACGTATTCTTGAAAACTTTCTTCGATATTTACTTGTAGTATGGATACTTGTATGTTTTTAACCATTTATTTACTTTTTATAAGCTTTTATGTATTATTTTCTTTAATAAATTCGTAATTTTTAATCGCAGAGGTCTATATATTTGCGTTAACATATAGTTTGATAAAATGAACCGTAAGCAATCAAAAACTTGATTTCGAATTTTTGTTTAGCTACGTCCGCTTGCATTTAAGGTGGCGATATGTAGTTTAAAATAAACTTTATTAAACAAATTTGAATCAATATAATCAATATAAATAATATTTTCAGTAAAATATAAATTTTCATGAAAGTGTGATCAAAATATTCAACTTAATTGAACTTTAATAGTTCCCACAAAAAAAAAGTGACACCCTATTTACACAACCAGAGAACGAAGCCGATGTATAATTTTGGTCGGCGGCGGCTAAGGCCAAATTGGACAAATCGGCGGCGACTGAGACTGATGAGCATTGCTATGGCAATGATGGATTTTTCTATGGCAATTCATTGCTACACTCTTCGGCGGCGGCTAAATAATTATGAAAATCATCGGCAACGTGGCTGTGAGCCGATCGGCTTCGTTCTCTGTACACAACATATACGGTCGACTTGAGTGGTGTAAAAGTTATATGAAAATCAAAATTTTTTTAATGATTTCCATAAATAGTTTCTAGTCAGTCGACTGCCTTGATTGCAATTTCAAAAATTACCCAACTTAAGAATTCGATTATGATGATAATTTATAAAGTCTGGCAACACTGATCCAAGATCACCTATTGTGTGCAAGATTTCATAGGAACCGCTTGCTTAGAAATACATAACATAAAGCCAAATTTCAATGGGCTCGCCTTTTTTATGTAGAGTAGAAGCATGAAAAATATTGTATAAAATTTTAGAGGCGTGACTCCGCCCAGTTTTTAAACTAATAGTGTGTTATTACAACAAGAATGCGAGATGTGGGCAATGCTTTGTAGGAATCAGTTTAGCAAAAGAATAAGAAATGTAGTAATGTGTTTTAAAGGGCGTGGCCCCCCGTCCACTAAAATACAAAATAGCACAGTTTTTTTTTAAATCTGTTGATTAGAAATACATGAAATTTTTTAATGGGCCGGTCTTGACTACTTTCCACTTACTTTATTAAAAAAAAGACACCTCATCCTATGAAACCCGATTATAGCTATGCTGCTTAGTGTCATTTCACACTATGTCTTTTTAGCCTGCCTTGTTTTGGCAATTTTCCCTTAAGCCCCCTACGAAAATTCACGCACATTTACATTAAGACTTTTTTCTTCATGCCTTGTTGACAATTACATATATGTATACACGCTTAATGCTGAGAGTAGGAAAAGGGCAAAGAGAAACGTCAAAAATCCCTTCGAATTTTCATTACGTACATTTTGTTTTACCCCACCAGCTTCTAGCCCCCCTCTCACCAACAAACAAAAATAGCCTGCCTGTACCGGCAAGCAATAACAAATTGAGCAATCCTTCCCTTTTTCTTTTGGTTTTTTTTTTGTTATTTCACTCACTTCAAAGAACGAAACAAAATAAAGTCAAAATCAAATTGTTTCGTTCATTTTACTACTCTGGTTTAAAGTACAAACAAATCCAAACAAAAACAAATTTATAATTGCAATAGTGTCGATTATTTTTGCTACAAAAATCACATCCTAGCTCCTGTGTCGTGACATAAGTAGCATAGCTATAAAAAAACGCCAAAAACCGAAAAAACGCTATAAATTAAAAAGCCGGCTTACAGCCTATGGCTGTCTTCTCTAGTTTATGCTCATGTGCAAAAATAAAACAAAAACAAATTGAGCAATCTTTCTCATTGTTCTTGTTTCACTCACTTCAAAGAACGAAACAAAACAAACAAACGGGTTATTTCGTTAATTTTCGTACTCTGGTTTTAAGTATAAATAAATCAAAACAAAAATTCATTTATAACTGTAATAGTGTCGATTATTTTTGTTTCGAAAATCATGTGGTAGCTCCTGTGTCGTTACATAAATAGCATAGCTATAAAAACAATGACATATTTTAAAACGGAGAAAAACCTTCTACCCTGAACTCATTTAAAAGTTGTTACAAACTCCGCTGCTGGTAAATATGTACTTTTATTACTGGTAATCGTGATTCTTGCTATAACTTCCAACTCGACCCTCGCTCAGCTTGTACTTCATGAAGTATGTAGAACATTTGGACATATATCCGTACGTTCAACATGTGAGGCATGTACTTTTGCATGTTTTCATGATGTTGTGTTTTCCTTTTTGCGTGTATGATTTTCTTTCCTTCATACCCTACACACAAGTGTAAGCTTGAATATTAAATAGTTTATGATGATGAGGACGATGATTGTAGAGGCAATATTTAATGTAGGGTATCAAATTATCATGTTTGATCGACTGGATGTTATTGCATACAGCTACATACCACAGTTTTTTTTTATAAAATTTTTTTTTGTTCTGTTGCCAGTTGCATACGAGTAGTGCAAAGTCTATGTGAAATTTATTAAATACAACGTGCAAGTCCGTACACTAGTTGTAAGAATATATATGTATGTATATATATACATATATGTCTGTTGATGTTGCAACATTTTGCTCACGCATCATATTTTCATTCTTTCATTCCTCTTGCATAAAGTATTTTTAGATTAAGAATTTTTTTTTTGTTTTATTCTATTTGTAACCAAAATGTTAAATAGTTTGGTAAGTTGTTGAACAACTTCTTGAAGCCGTAATCTTTGCAAAGTTAAATATAAAACTTAACTGGACATACAATATTTTTACTGCATTTGTTTCTGTTTCATTTATTTATTTTTTATTTTTTTGTATGTCTGTCTCTCTCTCTCAATTTCATTTGCCATTAATTTTCCTGAGTTCCGCGTAGGAAAGTTCAAATTTTTAAATTATTTACTTGCAACTAGTAACACCAGTACTTGCATGTATGTTTGTACATAACATATGTGCAACTTAGAATGTTATTCCAAATGTGGAAGCAAACCTGTTCATGTTCGTTCATGATTAGTTGGTGAGATATTTGTTAAATTTGTTTTTTGTGGACTGTTGGCAAACGTACGTGTAATTGGTTTTAACGCCCTTTTGGCCGAGTTGGCCGGTCCTACGCAGAACGAGTGCATGTGCAATTATATTTGATTTACTTTCTGTTTCTTCTTTTTTTTTTGTTCTTCTTACAGCAGGAAAGCTTACTGAAGTTTTTTTTTTAATTAAATAATAATCCGTGACAGATAGTCATATTTGTTAGCTGATTGCTAGAGAGAAAGAGTATGAAAAGTCATTAAGTATTGTCACAGAGCTTTTAATTGGATTCTGAACGTTCGAACAGCTGTTTGAATAAGACACCGCACGGCCGCAACACTATTACCAATTTAATGGTTTTTTTAATTAATTTAACATATGTAACTTTTTTTTAAACCGTGCATTCTCTCGTTCATTTGAAATTCAAAGGACCGCACAAAAAATTCAAATAATCGAGAGTTCATTTTAAGGCAGACATAAATAACTGAACAGTTTCTACAAGATGAATGTCTGTAAGACACTGAATTAAAATAATTCTGCCAAAGAACCGACTTTATTGCAAAGATCTTATAGAACATATTAAAAATGCTCCACAGATTAGCGAAACAAATTGAAAGGACCAAACTGCATGTAGATAAACCCTTTCAAACCAAAAAGAGTATTGTAAATCTGTTCATATATGATAGAGTTACGTTTTTGCGTGCACAGAGAAAAAACTGCCTCATAGAATCAATAAGATTTTCTCTATGAAACGTTTTTAGGCTAAGGGGTATCCCAGCAGGAAGAAGCGAAGATTTTTTTCATAGAGATTCCTTATTGTTTTTATGTGGTAAATCTTATTAATTTTGTCAAAAAGAAAACCACATAAAATCAAGAAGAAATATTATTATTCACAACTTTTTTTGGCACCAAAAAAATAATCCATAGAGAAAAACTTCTTCATTCTATTATGTTTTCTTATAAATTGTAAATTATAGGGATTTCTTATTGGTTTTATCAGGTTGCCTTATTAATTTTTTAAAAAGGTTTTCTTCTTGATTTTATTAGGTTATCTTATTGATTTTTTCAATATTGGTTTCTTCTTGATTTTAGTAGGTTCCTACTCGTATATGATTATGTCTAAAGCATCTTATTGATTTTTTTTTAATAAGGAAATCTTCTTGATTTTATGGGGTGTCTTGTTATTTTGTTTCTATAAATAGACATACAGACAATTTTTTTCATGATTTTTTTCATTTTTGTATAAGAATGTTTGCACAAAAATGTCAATGGTTATTCAGGCTGCTTGTTAGCATATTGGTTAGAGTGCTTGTCTATCAGGTAGAAGTTTGCTGGTTCAAAACTTGGTGAGCATGTTAGTTAAGAATATAATATAATGTGTATGTATGTATGTATGTATAAATAAATAACATGTACAACATACTACATACATACATACATACATATGTATATGGTATAGAATTTCAATGAAAATACATAAGTACAGAGAATAAAGACGCAATTTATTTATTTTTTTATTTTTTTATTGAAAAAATCGATAAGATAACCTCATAAAAACTACAAGATTTCTTCTTGATTTTTTCAAAAAGGTTTTCTCTATGAAATTAATAAGATTTCCTTATTGAAAAAAAACCATAGAGATTTCTTATTAATTTTGTTCTATTTTATGAGGTATTTAGTAGGCATTGTTTTCTCTGTGTGGGGAGTGGCGTGGAGCCAATTTGCCCTCCGATATTTGAAAAAAATTGTGCTACAAAATTGCAGGCAAACCTCTTCAAACAAGAAAAAAATTATTTTGAAAATTAGGTTTCAAAAGAAAGAGATATGTTTGGTAGAGAGGAGAGAAAATTTCCGCATCGATTTTTGAAGAAAAGATTGTAGGACCAAAAGAAATTTTGAAAATCGGTTGACACATGACAGAGTTATGCATGGGAAAGCCAATTTCTCCCTCCTATTTTGAAAACGATTAAGCGGCCAAATTGCAGGCAACCCCTTTCAGAAAAAATAATTTTGAAAATCGATTCACCCATGATAGAGTTATGCATTAGGGAGAGAATTTCCCTCTCCGATTTTGGGAAATAAAATTTAGGGTCCAAACTGCTGGCAACTCCTTTTTGTTTGTATTGTGCAGATACCTCTCGTTTATCCTATGAAATTCTTATTTAAAGCGTGCTAGAGTTTACTTGTTTCTGATATTCTAGCATTTTGATCCTTATTTGTTTTACCGTCTTCTCGGATTACAGCCCCCGCATATTTAAAATATTGAACTTGTATCACAGGTTCCGTTCCAATATATATTTTGCGAAGCTCGTGTTCTCTGCTCATAACCATTGTTTCAATTTTTCTAATGTTTGTTCTCATTGCTCTTCATAATAATAAGGAGCATCACGACTGGCGTATTTCGACCTCTACTACGAAATTTTGGTGCTAGATTAAAGAAAAAATTTGGGATCAGTGGTCTATAATCTATAAACTACTTTAGGAAAAAGTATTCGCCAATAATGTTTTCACTTAAGAATTTAATTTATTCAATTAAATTTTTAATTATATTTATTAATTTGAGTGGAAAAACTTAATTGATATTATAAAATTGTTTATAGGTGAAAATTTAATTAAATTTTTAATTGATATTACAAAGATTTTAATTAATATTACAAAATCATTCATATTCATGTCGAGTCGAAGTGGAACTACAATAAAGGGGAATATTAAGGTAGCCGTTTTGTCAATCACTTTTAAATTTGTTTCAATAGTTTTTGAAAATTTTTTTTCACAAATTGCAAGGCGAATTTATACCAAGTCGTCTCGATGCTGCATATTCGCCTTGTATATTTTTTAATGTAAAATTTCCTGCTGTCAGAATATTTCCGAACGTCTTGCTTTTATTTGACAACAGAGAAATTACCAGCTGATCGTCAGCTAATGAATTGAGATCACCTGATGTGAATTCGCCTTGTTATATATTGTTTATATTTTATCTTCTAGTGTACGTGTAAAACTCAGTAGTTTGATTAAGGAAATGATTGAATCAATTTGGGAATTAACTAAGTTTAGTTATTGTGTCAAACAACGGTGGCAATTAAAAATAAATTGTTGATGATTTTTTTTCGATGTAAATGTAGTAAATTGATTTGAAACCAAGTATTTTTAATTATAAAGTTAGTAAATTTTAAAACTTATAACATCATCACTAAGCAAATACTTTTTCTTTGCAATGAAAATAAAAAGAACTTAACACAATAGTGCGTTCTTTACCTTGATAGCGGATTCATTAAATTTGCATTAAAAAAAAAAGGTGTGATTCACCGCATTTTACCAATCCGGGGTACTTTACATTAATTAACCACAAAGAAAAGTTATCAGCACATTAACAAAAAAAAAAAAAAACCAAAGATGACGACCAGTCTTCTCTGTAAAACAGTGCAAGTGTTGGGAAAAGATTTTGTTACATTGCAACTTCTTCCCATGACTCATGCAACATTTGTACGTACGTGTCTTTCACCTGAATTCTCCAATTTAGCTTTCTCAGCTCAAACCAGTTGCTACTAAATGTTAAGTTTATGCTAATTGAATTAAATTATCTTTTAATTATTGAATTTACATATTTTTTTTTCATAAAAATTAATTTTTTTATAACGAAACATTTGAAAAATGCAAAATTTACATATTCTAGAAACAATTTGAAAAAAAAAAATTTAGAATTCTAAAGATACGAGATTAAAGTGTTCTAAGAATCTTGTGATACGATATTATAAGATGAATTAATTTTCTTTTTAGCGAAATGACAAACAAAAATGCAATTATGAATAAGTCTTTTAGGAGCCTCATTGAACATCAAATTGGCATGAAATTAATTAGGGATTTCGGGGAAATAAATATGACAAGAAATTCTTAAGAGGGCAACACAAAGGAAACATCTGTAGTTTTTGTGTTCATAATTTTTTTTTTTATTTTTTTTTCTGGGTGGGGGGGCCAAGAAATGTTTGCAGACAAACAAGGGCAATAACTTCTTGTGCGCTTGCCTTGAAAAGCCGACAAAGGCGAAAATATGTCTGCAAAATATTTAAGGCGATTAACAAATTAACCTTGAAAATATTAAAACAATGAAATGTTTTTCATAACAAAATGTTTAGGTAGCAGCTTCTTAAATTTTTTTAATACATTTTTTTATTTTCTTTAAATCGGGTTTTATAATCTCTTAAGAGAGACGCTTGGAAGTTTGAAAATTAGGAAAGAGAATTAATTTTTAGTTAATTTTTTTTTTTAATTTATTCACTGCATTAAGAAAACGAAGCGCATAGCTTAGTAAGATTAAATTTTGATTTCGCTACTTGTAAATTTATTATCTGGCTTCGAAGAAAATTTGTTATAAAAATGCTTGGGTTAATTTGCAATCTAAATATTTTATAATTTTATGAACTTTTAAATTCTTTTATACAGAAATTTTAATACGAAATAGATCATAAATTGTTTTAACACACAATGTGTAACCACAAGCTGTTTCGAAGGACCATATGTAGAGCTACAGCCGGAAATTTTTTAAATTGTATCTGTGCTTGGGTATATCATATTCATTTTTTTTAGGGGAATCTAATATTTAGTACTTTCACATCTCCTATAGTATAACCGGTCTAGTTCGAAGGACCATAAAATGCGAGGGCGGGTGTTCAGATGATATTACGCGGCATTCTCCAATAGCTGTGCTGACTTTCATAAGGAGAGTAATACAGAGATTGCTTTAATTTAATTTACAGATCTATGATACAAAAGATCCGGTCTTTGGACCAGATCTTCCCTCCCTACACGGTTGCCAGATTTGACAATTTATCGTCATTTTGACGATTTTGGATGCATAAAATAGCATTTTGACGACTGGACGATGTTCGCCTTCAATTTGACGATTTTAAATATGTAATTATAAATTAACACCATTTTTCAGAAGTATAAAACAATTTTGAACTTGACCAAGAACTTGACAGCTTTTGCTAGAATATGCAATCAAAATAAGGAGTAAAAGGAAATAAATCTTAATTTTTGTATTAACACTTTTGGAACTAAATGGTTTTTAAACAAATTCTTGTAAATAATTTATCAACTGAAACAACAGACATATAAAATTTATATGGCCGAATTCAAAAATTACTTGAAAATTTTAAGAATAATTTCTTAAAAACAGATTTGCTTGAGTGTGATCATTTTTAGTTCGTGGATTATAAAGATGAAAATAATTATTTCGACATTGAAGAAATTTACTTGGGAAGATTTTAGTAACATTTGACTTTAAAGATGAATTCAAAGCCTTAAGCTTAATTGATCCCTACAGTATTATTATAGAAAAGATCTTTTTACCATATTCTACAAATTTCGTCACTTTTTTGAAGAATGTTGAAGATAGAAAATTTGAATTCAGACAATTAAAGTTATTAAAATTCCCTGATACACCTAAAAATTTTTGATAAAAAAAATCAGAAATGAAGAAAGGGACTAAAAGGCATTTTATTTCCTGCGTTAACTAATTTTATTTTACTTTTAGAGCAATATTTTGACCTTGTGCTTTTTACTAATAGGAAAGTCAAGGAATGGAGAACACCAAAATTAGACGGTATATCGCTCTCGCCCAAAACACACCTAAAGTACCTGGGGGTTATTTTGGATAGTAAGCTGACGTGGAGGTACAATATAGAAGATAGAGTTAAAAAGGCCACCATTGCTCTATATGCATGTAAAAAAATGCTGGGCAAGACATGGGGCCTTTCACCTACTCTTACGTATTGGACCTACACAGCGGTGGCTAGACCAATCTTACTCTACGGATTACTTGTATGGTGGAGGGCGACTGAGACAAAATCATACCTGAAAAAGTTGGAAAGTATCCAGAGACTAGCAGAGCTCTGCATCACTGGAGCTTTAAAGAGTACACCTACTGCAGCTTTAGATGTTATATTGGACCTTAAACCAATAAAACTAATTGCAGTGAACGTGGCATGCAAATCGGCTATCCGACTCAGGATAACAGGTCAGATGTCGTACAGATCATTAGGTCACAGCAAATTACTGGAAAACATGGAGTGTAGCTCGGACTATATCATTCCAGTGACGAAATTTTTTACCAAACCACAGATCACTATAAGTGAAGAAGGCTATCTGGAAAGTCTTAATCATAGTGGTTCTGGTTTTAACTTTTTCACTGATGGTTCAAAAATGGATAGAGGGGTGGGAGCTGCGGTTTACTGTCAGGAGCTCAGTATAGAGGAATCTTATAAACTTCCTGAACATTGTAGCATCTTCCAGGCGGAAATCTATGCTGTCAAAATGGCAGCAGAGTTAGTCCTAGTCCTCACCTCTCTCACTATGAATGCGCGTGTAAATCTGTATATAGACAGTCAAGCGGCTATAAAAACAATTTCAGCTGACTGCAACTACTCCTCGGTTGTGCTCCTGTGTAGAAAGGCCCTGGATATATTATGTACTGGTAGACAAGTACATATATTCTGGATCCGGGGGGATAGAGGGAAATGAAATGGCCGATACACTGTCCAAAATAGGAATTCAATTACCGGCTGAGGTAACGGTATATATCCGAAAACCAATTCAATTCCTTAAAGAGATCATAGACTCTAAAATGAGGGAAGAAGCGGAGAAATGTTTTCGCGCGACGAAAACTTGCAAAACTTCTAAGATCATGTGGAGCTCCTATGATCCCAAATTGACTAAGTTCCTTTTATCATTAACTAGAAGCAACTGTAAACTTCTAGTGGGAGTATTAACTGGGCACTGCTGGACGGCTTCGTACGCTGTCAAAATAGGACAAATAACCGACGGTACCTGCAGGAAATGTAAGGAACCCGGAGAAATGGAAACAATGGAACATCTACTGTGTCACTGCCCGGCTTTAAGCCGCACTAGATATAGCCATCTTGGTGCTTACACTTTTCGTAGTCTTGAGCTTGTATCGAGAGTAGAAATGTGTAGGTTGCTAAGATTTGTTAAATCGGTGTGGGAGTCATTCGATACAGGCACCACGAACTAGGCTGCCGTACTAACAGGTTCTCTTTTCATCTGCTGGTATCGCTAAGGATCAATCCCGGTCTATGCGAGGTCTTTGGACCAACCAGATAAACCTAACATAACCTAATATTCAGCAAATATAAAAAAAAGAGTTTTTAGACGAGTTAACTTACGAGTAAACAAGGATACTAAGGATAATTTAAAACTAAATAATTGTAATTGCTTTGATTTTGAAGTAGTAACTGATCTAATAGAATTGTTCAATTCCAATATACATGTATGAAAAACTTTATGTTTTATTTTTGCTGAATGTTGGACGTTCTCGGATAATTATTCTGACGATTTTTCGATCGAAATTTGATGAATTGACCCCTATTTCATCTGGCAACTATGCCTCCTTATTCTATGTTGATTTAACATTCCAGCACTGTTCAATTAAAATTAAAATTCATTTTAAATCACAGTTATTTGTACTTGAAATAACGTGAATTTGTTACTCAAGAAATACGATGATCCATAATGAATTAAAGTTATTTCACTTTGAAACAACATGCATTTTTTAATTAAATGTAGTCATTTTATTCTATTAATTATTAAATATTATATGTTACTACTTCCTTCCTAACCTTATATTATATGTCCAGTTGAATTTTTGATTTATGTGTTTTCTGAGACCTACAGTAGAATTTCATGACAATTGTTTTAGCAAAATATTTCAACTACATACATCCCTGTTTTAAAGGTGATTTTTACATTAAAAAAGAAATACAAAAAACATTAATTTTCAGAAGTTTTAACGTATGCCAACAAAATATTGCTTTTAATGTTCTGAATAAATGTTTTGAAGACAATTTATATTGAAAGCCAAAGGAGCCTACGATTGACTACGTTTTTTTTTACTACACGACGGTGCAACTATAAACAGGGTTGTAAAGATGTAAACTTTTAAAACGCAGATACGCGTTTATCTTTTTTTAGTCCCATCTACAAGAATCAGACGTTCTTTTTTTTGTGTATTGGACAGTGTAATCAAAATAATAAAAAAAACTGTTACGTAAAATATGTTATTAAAATATTGTTTTAGTTTTCCTTATCAAAGACAACAACCAATTATTTAGAAAAATATTTTTGTAGGACATTTACGCACCTGCACGAAATCTAGTAGATTTGAATCGAAATATTGCAAAACAAGCACTCAAATATATCTTCAAACAAAAACTTTCTTAAATCTCCTTACTGTATGGGGAGGCATTATTGTTAGTTAAATTTTTTTATTTAAATTTCAGTGAATAAAAATAAGGAGAGGGGGGGGGGAGGGAATAATCTAGAGTACTAGACAAAATATCGACATTGCAAAACATTAAATATAATCGTAAACACAAATTGTATGTAGTTATATCGACAAAGAGTAGACAGACGGTCGTATGGTAAAAGTTTCCTGTTCATAAGTTTTTGCTGCAGCAAGTGCAACTTCTTTCCTAAAACGTAATTTCTATTTTAAATCATAATACTTAAAGACTTTCCATAATAATTACGGCTAAATCAAAATGTTTGCTTTTAATTAAAGTGCAGCATCCATCCAATAATAATAAGTATGACTTTACGCTCCCTTTCTACTGCAGATTTTCTTCCTGCATTTTTTTTTTTTTTTTGCTACGGAACGCATGTTGCATCTTCAGATTTTATGCACATTAAACACTTGTAGAAATTTAACGATTTATATATGGCGTGCTTGCCGCATCATGTGGTTGGTGCCTGCTGAGGATCGCCTTTCCCTAATCCTCTAAAAGCACAAGTGTGTTGCAAAAAGCCACAAAACTCTTTTTTTTTTTGTTGTTTTGTTTCCTTTTGATTTTTGCATATACTCGCAGTCGTTTGTAGAGAAGAAGAAAATATCGTTATTAAATTAGTTCTTTATTTTTCATAATTTAAAATAAATTTCATGGTAATTTGTCGCTGTTTGCTTTTTCTTTCTCGCTGGTCGTGTGTCTCTAAATGATTTAGTAGAAGCGCAGGGGCTTGCTTATAATTTTATTTATTTTTTATTTTTTATTCTTGGTTTGTTTTTAAGATCATAATTTGCCTGGATTGCTTGATATTTTGTTTAAATTGCATTATAGTGTGTTAATGAATCATCATTACCGGCAAAAGTTTAATAAGAATTTCGGAGGGTTATATTTCTTTGCATTCTTTTTCTTACTCACACTTGATTTGTATTATAAATTTTATTTTATGTTTAATATATGAAACATACAAACATACATACATACATATGTACATACCCTGTAGTAAATAAAATAATCAGTTGAGAAAAAACACTAACTTATAAATTAATTATTTTGCAGGTGACTACAATTTGGTTTAAATCTCATGCAGATATCAACCAAACATATTGAATAGAAGCACACGTAAAAAATAAAAAAAAGCAAAATAAGTAAATGAAAAGAAAATAAAAAAAACAAAAGAAGCATGTCATGAAATAAAATGACAAATGTTTGTGTTGGAAAAAAAAACTAAATAATTTCAATACTTAATATGTATAATATTTTCTATAAGCGGTTCGTATGTATGGATATATTTATGAACACATGTATATGTGTATGTATGTACGAATTTTTTATTTTTAGTGAATATAATAACTAATAATAAATATTTATATATATCTACATATTTACATAGATACATACATATATATGTATATATACATATATGTATATATATAATATATGTATATACATATATAATATATATAATATAAATATACATATATATTTTTTTTTACTATAATATTAATTAACTACAAACTGGTTGAAAAATAGCTAGTTAGTAGTCAATTTAAAAGTCATGCAGAGATGGCCAATTGACTACCGCCTATGACATGGCTATGTTAAAATAGTTAGTCGGCGACAAGGAAAAAAGTCACTTAATCAACCAGATGTGGTTATTAAAAAACCAGTTTAAAGTTACTTACAAATGGGTTTGAGTTCCTATAGGGTATTGTTTTCTACTCCTTAACGTAATTTGATCGTTCATTACATGTGGATTTCCGCATTGCAAAGTTTATTTGATTTTGTTTGTATTTATACATATATCTATAGGATTTTTATTAATCTCTTAAAAGAAGTATGAACATCATTAAGATCAATTTGAGATTCAGCTGATTCTTTTACAGCAGCATAATATAATGCGTGCGGTATTGCAAATTGCCCAATTAAAGTTTGATTATTGAAACTTTATGGAATTTTATAGCCACCACAAACGAAGTTTGCTCAAGAAAACAAGGATGCCTTTTATATACTCGCATTTTATTTTTTTTTATATTTAGCTACAACTATTTGTATAAATTATAGTTTTATATATTTTTATCTATTTGATCCACTTCAAAGTAATTCAAACAATCACCAAAGAAAAAAACTAATGCCCCTATCATGGTTCTCAACTAAATTCAGTTTGGTCGTCTAAGAGTAGACCAAACTTACACACGACCAAACTGTGTTTTAGTATCATGAACCACAACTGTCTTTTAGTTGAAATTGTCAACGTGTTGCCAACTTAAAATATCAAGTTTGACAGAAAACAATTAATTTGTGAGTAAATTTAAAAAACACAAAGTTTTAGAAAATATATTTTTTTAGTGTCTTAGTTCAAAGAAACCATCCCAAATAGATAAAAATATGTGTAAATTTATTTTATGAGGACGAAAATGTGCTACGTATCAAAAGAAAAATTCGTGGTGATTCCAACCCTCTTGAACTACCTAATGCAAGGTAAGGAATAATCAAAATAGGGAACGAATTCCTTAAAAAATATTTTGGTGGGTTTTTTTTAGTTATTTCTGGCAGAACAAAGAAACGTTTTGTTATAAGTTGGATCACCTAAAATCACATTTGAAGAAATGTTTTTATGTATGTTGCACCAACGATACTGAAACTGTTAAAAAATTTTGTTATTAAGCATAATAAATATTTCTAGTTGAACATTTTCCATTTTTTCTGCTTTTTATACCGCACCAACTTATAATTAGAAAATCACAACCACAGACCCAACTACTAAAAAGCAGTTGTGTATACTCAACGTTTTTCTCAACCAAACTTACACTGAGTTGTAAATGACGATACCAAAACACAACTGAAAAGTGAACTGTTAATTTAGTGGAGAATGGCAATGCAAATTTATCAATCCCAACCAAACTATTTTAAAAGTTGAAAACCGTGATATGGGCATAAATATGGAATATAATTCCACAAGAAGTTGAAGTTGCCCAACAGTCAAAGAAAAAGAGTATTTACTAATTAATATAGACCATATGCTTTTATATACCAAAAAAAATTTAACTTTCCAAGTCTGGAACTGTCTTTTTGGTTTCTCTGATTTTCAATGCGAATGTTTTTCTCTCCTAAATAAAAAATATGTTTAATTCATAAAGAAAGAACAAAATCTTTTTGTAACCTCTTAATATGTATACATACCAAAAAAAAGTTTCAAATTTCCAGCCCTGAAACAAATTTTTTGATTTTGTTTATATTATGATTAACTAATTGAGAAAAACAATTGTTTTAGTTGGCTTCTTTTATATACCAAAAAAAGTTTCTACTTTCCAGCCCTGGGAAAAATTCTTTTATTTTTTTGATTTTCAATTCCAATCTTTTTAAGAAAACTTCTGAAAGAAAATTCCAGTACCAATTTCAAAATATCTATAAATATAGACGGACACACGGACACTGCTTATTCGTCTACCCTATTCATAAGGACCCAGAATTTATATACATTATCGGGTTGCAAATGAATGTTAAACACGTATTGACAATTTTTTGTTTCCTCAACTCTTGAGAGAAAAATAAAATTATATTTTTACCATTAAGTTGTGTGAAAATTGAAATCTTTAAACTCGTTTTCGGGCAAAGTGGTTTTTTTAATTATGATTTTGTTTGAGTAAATGAGCCATATGTATATCTATCTATCCTTTAATATTTTTGGTAGCAAAATAAAAAAAAATTTCATACTTAAACTATTGTAGATGTGTGTTTGTAACACGTACTTAAAGTTTAAGTTCGAACAAGAAATTAAAAACTTACCAAAATTTATATATATTTCATATAAAAATAAAAAATATTTATAAGTTTCTTTCCAAGATTCAAGCATTATGCCCCACCTTGGCAAATCCTTTAATAACAACTTTTTTTCATATGCAAAAAAAAATATGCAATACGACAACGCCTGTGGCAATAATAAAGATAAATGTCATGTCAGATCTGAACCAAAGAAATACGCAGCAAAGTGTCCATATAAATTGCAAAAAAAAAAAAAAAAATAAAAATAAACTAAAGACTGAACAGGGGAAAAATTGCTTTGAAGATTAATAATCTTGATTAACAAGAACTTTGAAATTATACAAATTTGTATTTAATTTAAAAACAGTTTTGGTAACGTTCAAATAGAATTCGAAGGCAAACCAAATTTAAGCATTTTGTCTAAGTAACGTTTAATAAAATTTTTTTGGAATTTCATATTTTCTCTATACACTCACTACTCAATAATGATGAATTTTTCCAGAGCTATGACTTACTAAATATTGTATCGAAATAAAATTAGTTTAAAAGAACTAATCCTAAGCGGTGAAGCAGCTCTTCACTTTATAAAAATTAAGTTAAGAGCGACTTTAACTCGCACACAAGTGGTTCCGTATAGACCAGTGATCCCCACACAACTACATTCAGGCCTATCTTTGTGTTGGTGGTTCGTTTTTGAGCGTAATATATTTTTCTCTGATTATACCAGGGCTGCCAAGACATATTTGTGATATATTTGTAAAACTCTAATTCGTGTGCAAAAAGAGCATAATGACACATGTGATTTTTTTTTAAATAATATATAATAACTTAATTTCAGATATGATAATTCAAGCTCTAAAAAATAGAAAGCCTTGAAATTAAATTGATTTAAAAAAAATCAATTGTTGTCTAGTAAAATGCGACTACAAAACTGGCACATATGAAGAGTCTGAGATTAAAATGGTAGCCCTGTTTGTAGTCACAAGCGGGTACACATTAAATAAAAATACAAAATATTTTCTATTCCTCTCTTCATTATCGTGAGAGCACTCGCACATGTGAGCGGTTTTGAAGATCTCTTGTACAGACACTACATATGTAATAATATACGAACTTTAGCCTAAATAAATAAAACAATTTCAGTACTCGGGAAACTGTTTTTCGGTTTTAGCGTTTTTAGGGTTCCGTACACCAAAGGTGAAAAAGGAACCCTATTGTTTTCGCTACGCTGTCCGTCTGTCCGTCTGGCCGTCTGTCCGTCTGTCCGTCTGTCCGTCTGTCCGTCTGGCCGTCTGGCCGTCTGTCCGTCTGTCCGTCACAGGGTATTTTCTCGAGAACCGTAAGAGCTACGGACCTGAAATTTGGACAGAGTGTGTAGACCCTTGGCCGCTACAACAACAAATACATGAGAGTTGGAAATTAAAGGGTGTGCCAAAACGAGCAACGAAAAATTTTAAAATCCCATCTAATATGCATACAATCGTATGGCCGCTACAACAACAAATACATGAGAGTTGGAAATTAAAGGGTGTGCCAAAACGAGCAACGAAAAATTTTAAAATCCCATGTAATATACATACAATTGTATGTATGTATGTATATTACATGGGACCCTTGGCCGCTACAACAACAAATACATGAGAGTTGGAAATTAAAGGGTGTGCCAAAACGAGCAACGAAAAATTTTAAAATCCCATGTAATATACATACAATTGTATGTATGTATGTATATTACATGGGACCCTTGGCCGCTGCAACAACAAATACATGAGAGTTGGAAATTAAAGGGTGTGCCAAAACGAGCAACGAAAAATTTTAAAATCCCATGTAATATACATACAATTGTATGTATGTATGTATATTACATGGGACCCTTGGCCGCTACAACAACAAATACATGAGAGTTGGAAATTAAAGGGTGTGCCAAAACGAGCAACGAAAAATGTTAAAATCCCATGTAATATACATACAATTGTATGTATATGCACTTGAAATTTGTAAAGTTAGTGTATTTTCATACAGACTACAACAATTAACACTAAAATTTAAAAAATTTTAATTAGAGGGTGTACCATCAGTTAATGTAATTTTGACTATGTAATTTTGATAACTTGCTGTATCTTGGAAACCGTAAGAGCAAACTTCTTGAAATTTTCAAAAACGGTAAAACAAAAAAATCTCAAAATTATAAAATCGCCAAACCGAAAAAAATCGCCAAAATCAAAAAAAAATCGCCAAAACGAAAAAAAGCACCAAATTAAAAAAAATTTCTAAATCGAAAATAAATCGCGGAAAACCGGAAAAATCGCCAAAATAAAAAAATCGCCAAAATGAAAAAAATCGCCAAAATGAAAAAATCGCCAAAATGAAAAAAAAATCGCCAAAATGAAAAAATCGCCAAAATGAAAAAAATCGCCAAAATTCAAAAAATTGCCAAAACGAGAAAAAAACAAAAATTAAAAAATAAATTATTTCAGCTTAAAAAACGTAAAAAAACACTGTATTAAAAAAATGCTCAAAGCCAACGTACGGAACCCTTCGTGCGCGAGTCAAAGTCGCACTTTACTGAATTTATTTTATTTTTGGCGGTTTTGCTTAATTTTGACTTTTTTCGTTTCGAGGATTTTTTTCGGTTTTTGGCTATTTTTAGTTTTGGTGTTTTTTTTTCGTTTTTACGATTTTTAGGGTTCCGTGCACCAAAGGTGAAAATGGAACCCTATTGTTTTCGCTACGCTGTCCGTCTGTCCGTCTGTCCGTCTGTCCGTCCGTCCGTCTGTCCGTCACAGGGTATTTTCTCGAAAACCGTAAGAGCTACGGACCTGAAATTTGGACACAGTGTGTAGACCCTTGGCCGCTACAACAACAAATACATGAGAGTTGGAAATTAAAGGGTGTGCCAAAACGAGCAACGAAAAATGTTAAAATCCCATGTAATATACATACAATTGTATGTATATGCACTTGAAATTTGTAAAGTTAGTGTATTTTTATACAGACTACAACAATTAACACTAAAATTTAAAAAATTTTAATTAGAAGGTGTACCTTCAGTTAATGTAATTTTGACTATGTAATTTTGATAACTTGCTGTATCTTGGAAACCGTAAGAGCAAACTTCTTGAAATTTTCAAAACCGGTAAAACAAAAAAATCTCAAAATTATAAAATCGCCAAACCGAAATAAATCGCCAAAATCCAAAAAAAATCGCCAAAACGAAAAAAAGCACCAAATTAAAAAAAATTCTAAATCGAAAATAAATTGCGGAAAACCGGAAAAGTCGCCAAAATAAAAAAATCGCCAAAATGAAAAAATCGCCAAAATGAAAAAAATGGCCAAATGAAAAAAATTGCCAAAATGAAAAAAAATCGACAAAATGAACAAATCGCCAAAATGAAAAAAATCGCCAAAATTTAAAAAATCACCAAAACGAGAAAAAAGCGAAAAATAGTAAAAAAAAAAATTATTTCAGCTGAAAAAACGTAAAAAAAACACTGTATTAAAAAAATGCTCAAAGCCCAACGTACGGAACCCTTCGTGCGCGAGTCAAAGTCGCACTTTACTGAATTTTTAATTCAGTTATTAGATTATTTTTGTTTCTGGCGATTTTTCTTAGTTTTGGATCTTTTTTTCGTCATATGGATTTTGTTTTCGGTTTTTCGCTTTTATTAATTTTGGCGTTTTTTCGTTTTGGCGTTTTTTTTCGTTTTGGCGTTTTTTTCGTTTTGGCGGTTTTTTTGGGTTTTTGTAGATTGTTTCTAGATTTTTTCTTTATTTATGCGACTTTTTCAGTTTTGGGCGTTTTTTGATTTTGGCTCATTTTCGGGGCTTGTAGCTATTTTTTTAGTTTTAGCGCTTTTTCTTAGTTTTGACCCTTTATCGCTTATGTGACTTTTTCGGTTTTTGTCGTTATTTTTCGATTTGGCGATTTTTTATTAGGTTTTGTAGCGATTTTTCATAGTTTTGGATATTTTTTCGTTTTGTGGATTTTTTAGCTTTCGGCTTGTTTTAGTTTTGACGTTTATAGCGTTTTGGCGATTTTTCGATTTGTTTTTAATACTTGGCGATTTTTCTTAGTTTAAACTCTTTTTTCGTTCTGTAGATTTTTTCCTTTTGTGGACTTTTTTCGGTTTTTGGCTTTATTTTCATTTGGGGTTTTTTGGGCGATTTTTCTCTGTTTTAGATCTTTTTTAATTATAAGGATTTTTTGGTTTTTTTAAGTTTTTTTAGTTTTTGACGTTTTTTTCGTTATGCCGATTTTTTCAGTTTTTGGAGATTTATTTTTAGTTTTGGCGCTTTTTTCGTTTATGCAACTTTTTTCGGTGTTTGGAGTTTTTTTAATTTTGGCGTTTTTTCCTTCTGACGATTTTTCGGTTCTTGACGATTTATTTGTAGTTTTGGCTCTTTTTCGGTTTTTGACGTTTTTTGGGTTTGTTGCTTTGGCGGTTTTTCGGTTTTAGCGATTTTTTCGGTTTTGGCGATTTTTTAGTTTTGGCGTTTTATCTAATTTTGGGATTTTGTAGTTTTAGCGTTTTTGAACATTTCAAGAGTCTGCTTCGTAAGGTTTCCAAGATACAGCAAGTTCTTCCAATGACATACTATAGTTAAAATAACATTAACTGATGGAATATCCTTTAATTTCAATTTTGTAAATTTCATTGTTCATTGGTGCAGTCTGCATAAAAATACACTAACTTTTATCATTTCAAGCATCTATATAACTATAATTGTCTGTATATTACATATTCTGTGAAAATTTCAGTTGCGGAGAAATAAGCCATAAACAATAGGTTTCCTTTTCACCTTTGCTATACGAATCCCTAAAACAGAAATGTTGTTCTATGTACATACTTGCAGTAAATTCTTTTTCGTGTGAACTCTTTTAACTCCCCAATGCAAAACATACCAATTGCCTTTTTATTTTTTTATTTTATATTCCCTGGACATATTCGCGCACATATGTGTAGACAGACAAGTTGTCAGTTTAAGCCGTCTCACATTTTCGTTTTTGCATTTCGAATGAACGCCTGTGAAAAGTTGTAACAGATAAAAAAAGAACGTAACTGCTCATGATTTAGCATTCTTATTATAGCATTTTACTCGTGTTCGCTCTTAAACGGCCTCCTAAACTTCTGATAGCTTAAGACTTATGCACCATATGCAAATACAATGAATTTTGCTCCATTGGCCAGGCAATCGACCGGCCATCTATGACTAATATGAATGATAAATTGGTTATATTTTAATATTAAAACGCCATAAAGACCAAATAAATTCGCACACACACACTCAAACATAAACATTGTTATTTAGTAGAGGCGTGTGTTGTAAAAGGAACTGAAAGGATCTTTTCGTTACGGTTTGTAATATTTGGCTGATATTACAGCGGTACAGTGGAACACTACAACAGTTCCACTGCTCAATTGGTTTGTTGTGACATTTATATTTTATTGTGAGTGTGTGTTTTTTTTTATTTAAATTTTTGCAGTAATAAATGTAAAATAAAGATTGAACAAAAAAAACTCGCATGTCTGCCATCATTTTTACGGAGAGGGAGGAGGAAAAATGCAAATTTTATTCCTATTTCCTTTTGTAGAGTTGGTTATATGATTTTTATTTTATTTTTTGTAATATTTCTGATCTCTGTGTGACCGGCAGGCACTTGCTTCTTTGCTGCTGCTCACTTGGTTAAGATGTCTAGATTAAATGTTACGCTTTTTTAACTTCTTCTTGTTGTTGGTATTCTCATTTTGTTATCTGTTATAGAGGCTACTGCGATGAAATAAATAACTTAATCAAAGTTTTAGAATTCTTGTTCACTTTATCTTTGTTGTGCTTTAACTTTATATTGCTGGAGTATCTTTTTGCTTTAGAATATAAACGTATGCTTGTTATGGAAAAATTTGTTGCAGCTTAAAGTCTTTCTAAATGTTATTAAAATATTTTTAATTTTCGATGAAATTTGCAATTTGTTTAGTTGGCAAATTAGCAGAAAATCTCACTTGTTTGTTAATATTTTATATATTGAGCACACATGTTATTTTAAAAGAAATGAAAAGCAACAAAAAGCAAAATAAAAATTTTAATAAAGATGCACAGAACTTTATTTCGCATAAAAAGATACTCTGCCTCTCTATATCATTTGATAAATTTTTTAAGAGCCAAAGAACTATTTTATCAAAATAAAGCTATTTTGAAATAACTGCTCCTGTCACTTCATAAAAATTCCGTAAAGTACGGCTTTGACACTTGCACACGAAGGGTTCCGTACGGACACGACATATCATTACCTTAATATAGAAAGACACTAACTCAATATTTTTTTAATAGAGTTTTTTGTATATTTCATTAAAAGAATATCTAATGTATCAAAAAATAGAAAAATTTCAATTTCAAAGAAATAATGAGTTAGGGCCTTTCTATACTATACGAACTTGAGGCCATAAAATCGAAAATCTTAGCTGATGTGGACATTTAAAAATTTTTTCGGCTTTTGGCGATTTTTTTAGTTTAAGTTTTTTTTGGCGATTTTTTCGGGTTTTTACTTTTTTTGGTTTTTTTGTGCTTTTTCGGTGTTTGGCTATTTATTTTAGTCTTAGCAATTGTTCTTAGTTTTTGGCTACTTTTTTTTAACTTTTTGTGATATTTCGATCGTTTTGAGTCTTAGCGATTTTTGTTTGGTTTCTGTAGTTTTAGTGTTTTTGAAAATTCGAGAGTTCGCCTGCTACGGTTTCCAAGCGGTAAATTTCAGTGTTCATTGGTGTAGTCTGCATAAAAATACACTAACTCTGAAAACCTCAACTTCTCTGTATATTACATATTCTATAAAAATTTCAGGTCCGTAACTCTTACGATTCTTCAGAAAATTCCCTGCAACAGACAGACAGATTGCGAAAACAACAGAGTTCCTTTTCAGTTTTGCTGTACTAAACCCTAAAAAATTCTATGTATTTCTATGTTGATGCAGTCGGAGGAGATCGGGAATTTTTAAATGTAGGCTGGGCCACGCCCCTTTAAACTTAATATAATATTTCAAGTACTTTCTACAAAACCTTGCACACACTCTTGGCTGCTGTACTGACACAATCTCACGTTAGGAAAATTGGGAAAAGCCACTTGCTTTTTGAAAACGTATCACATTCTAGCCCATTAAAGCTTAAAATTTTATTTTATGCATTTCTACACTTTGGCGTGGCTATAAATTTTTTTCTAGGGACCATTATGACGGGTAATTTTCAAGAGTAATATTAAAATAAATAATTACGAGTAATTTTTAATAATTCAAAGGGTGGGACAGCAATTCTTTAGGAAGGGGGGCAATACGCTCCCCCAGAATGGCCTTTCTACGCTTATGCTTCTACGCCTTATTTTGTTTCGTCCACTGTGCATGGTGTCGGCTTATGCCAATATCCTCCTGAAATACATATTTTTCAGAGCAAAAAGAATACGCGAATTCTTTTGATTCTTCGTATTGCAATTTGCTGAAAGATATTTTGTAATAAAAGCTCAAATTTACCATCTCTGATTTAAATTTTTAGTTTTGTGTTGCAAACCAAAGAAATAGTGGAAACTTAAATTAACACAACGCATTTTTGTGCCCTTTATTATGAAAATAAAATGTAATTTTAATCTTTAATGGGCATGGCCCGCCCACTGCTTTAAACACAAAATTATGTGGTTTTGAGAAGCGAAACTCTTTGTGAAATTTCGCGGGAAGCCGATGAGTAGAATTAGATATAATTTAGTACTAACCGCTCATGGGCGTAGCCCCGCCCACTTTTTTGAACCCAAGACTAAGTAGTTTTCAAAGTTCAAGCTGTGTGCAAAGTTTCGTAAAAATATATCAAATAGAAGCAAGTGAAATATAATATTAAATTTTAATGGGCATGACTCAGCCCACTTTTTTAAATTTAATGTTGTGGCTTTTTAAAAGCTTAAGGTGTGTGCCAAGTTTCATAAAAATCGGTCAAATAGAATCATGGTAGATATAATATTAAGTTTTATGGGGCGTGGCTTCGCCCATTTTTTCAACTTCGATAAGTTTTACAGCAATCATATCAGTAAAATATCACAAAATGAAAAAAAATTTGAGGGCGTATCTCCCGCCCACTGTTTTTTCTCAAAGAAAAAAAAATGAGAATTTTTGCAAATCGGTCTAAAATGTACTGAGAAGAATAAAAATAAAAACTACAGACGAATTGATAACCTCCTCCTTTTTTTTCGAAGTCGATTAAAAAGAAAGTCCACCTTTGCTGGCTCCTATTAAACCTAAGCATTCTTCCGTGAACTTTTGCCCGCAATTGAGCTTTTTGCCATTTTTAACGAGCTGCAGGAATTGTTATTGAAGAATTATTGTGACATGATAAGAAATTTAAAGAAGAGGAGTTCCTCTGATGTTAAAAAAGAAAATAATTAATAAAATTTTTAATTTAAATTTTTTTGTTATTTTAATACTTTTGTGTTTGATATCATTGCCAGCTCACAATGAAAATTTTAAGATGGCACAATGTTGCCACATTCAAATTTTAAGATACTCATTGCGAATTCCCTAAATCTAAATTTTAGAACTAATTTAATATTCTTTTTTTTTTTTTGCTTTCAGAATCATCCATCATTCAAAAGCAAATGCTTGACCGCAATATTAATTTCGGCCAGGTAAGTGTCTTAAGTTTATTTAATATAAAAATTGTTTTCTTTTTTCGACAATTAAAAAAAAAAGTAACTGTGCAAAAAGTTTGCTTATTAGAAGCTTTTGACAAACATTGTAAAATTAGTTTTTCATAGTTATTAAAATTAATGGTCTGTGTCCAGCAGCTGTTAGTTTATTTGATGAAAGCAGTTCTTAAAAAAAATTAAAGCGGAAAAGTTAAATGAACACAAGCTAATAAATAAAAATTTTAATTAAACTTATTTTATCTACTTGAATGTTTATTAAACTTTAAACAATGGACAATTATTTATGTAAAAAACCGGGCCCTTATTAAAGTTGAAAGAATAAAATTTAAAAAAAGAAATAAAACGCTAAGATAACGTTTTCTGTAAGCAAATTGACTTAATTTGTTTATTGAAAGACGGGAGTATGAAAATTAATAGACAGAAGAAGTTTACTATAATAGGATTAAGCACAAATTAAGCCTAAGAGAACTCTTAAGTTTTGCTTTATTAAAAGCTTTTTAGTTCAACTCGAGTTTTCTAGTATTTAAAGCAGCTACGTCCCAGCCATATGCACAATGGGCGAACTTTTACAAAAGAACTTTTGTGCTTTCACACCGACGATAGCACAACAGCCAATCAGATATCGGCGACAACAATGCTTGCTCTAACCTTGCAAAAAAACAAAAGAGCTTATTTCTTTGCAAAGTAAGAGGAAGCATTATTGTCGCCGAGATCTGAAAGCACAAAAGCTCTTTTGTATAAGCTTGTACATTGTGCATATGACTGTAGCTTGATGTAGCTTGGATGTAGATTTAAAGAATTATAATAGAACTTCATGGCATATATTTTTGAAGAATAATTGAACCCATTATATGGCCGTTGGCGGGCACTTCATTGACCCCTTTTTACACAAGGGGCAAAAACACCCACAAAAATATTGCTAGCAAGATTTTCTATAAAAGCTCTAAGCACATTATATAGCTAACATGCAAAGGTTTCATGGTTTCCTACCACGATTGACTTAATGAATTGAGAAAATAAGGGTATATAAACTTAAACTATTAGGCTAGGTTAGGTTAAACTGTACAGTTCGCCATTGTTTCTTGGAACGGAGGCGTGAAGAAAAGTAAGTTCTTCTACATTTCTCCATTTGGTTCACTGCCGAACCAACCTGATGAACGAATAAACGAGTTTATCTCTCTTTTGTCGCAGTTTGCCATCGTTGCCAAATCCTCCTACTGTGGCATGACCAGCGCCATCTGGTGACAGCCATGGTGATTTTTGCAGGTTTAACTAAATATTCTAAAATTTTAAAAAAATTAAAAAAAAAAAATTTAAACTTAAATATTCTTTCATTGCGTGTCATTATGCCGATGTCTTTTTCTGAAATGTCGGTTATATCCGTGTGTGCATAGTAGAGATGGGCGCGTGTCCTGTTTTTTCGTGACCCGAAACGATTTTAGGTGTAAAATATGTATGAATGAATTTCCAGTAGAGAAAAAATTTTATATATTATATCATTAAACACCAGCAAATTTTTTGATATTGTATGGGCCCCTGAAGCTTAAAGTTCTATACGTAAACCGATAGTATCAGCTGTGGTGGCAGATAGTATCGGCTGGCAGTGCCAAATTGGTGTCACATTTTGAAAAGCGACTCTTGAAAAAATCAATAAAATTTTCTGGTTTTCAATACCATAGAAATAATATTGGGCCTTATTACGAGTGTCGTATTGTGGCTACGACTACGACGATTTTGTACTAGAATAAAGAAAAAATGTTGCAATGTTCTTTGGTCGTGAGTGTTTCATATCGTCGCTGTTTTAACTAACTGACCTAATTGACATCATTTTGAGAAATGAGTTAAGTCCACTATTAGACTTTATGAGTCATAATAGAGCTTGTCTACAATTTTTATGTCTGTAAACATTACTGTCGAGCCTATAACAGTAAAAATATTTCAGACGTTTCAATAAGAATACATGTAGAAAACAATCATAAAAGCTCCTCTCCTGTAAAATTTACAAAATGTCAGTTAGGTCAGTTAGTTAAAACAGCGACGATATGTGTTAAGCGTCTTGGTATTCGTGTTCGGTTCGTGTCGTGTTTAAAAAAAATTCGACACGCGCCCTTCCCTAGTGCACAGTATTGCGCGCATATTAGATTCCTTAGCCGTTGTTCGAAAGTCTACAAGGATTGCAATGTCTTTTCGTCTACACCCAGAGAAAAAAACAATTTAAAATCGATAAAAACCATATTGAATCCACAAAAACCATCAAAGAAAGTCTAGTAACAATAAAATTTTTTATTTGAATATGGAAATATTTTAATTTAAAGTTGCCCTATTTTGATAAGTTATGGAGAAATAATATTCTCCGGCATTGAATAAATATTGGATTCTTATAAAATAATCTTGTAGACTTATTAATATGATATGGTTTACATACTCCTTTTCATTGAAAGTGGTGCCATGTAGATTTAAATGTGTTTCTTATTAATTCAATATGTTGCAATTTAAATTTCAACTTGATTAAAAAATTAATGAAATAAAAATCATAAAATAATATGTTTCAACTTTTTTTTTTAAATCAATGTAATTCACCAAATAAATAGAAACTACATCAATTCAAAGTTGAAAATTAATAATTTAATGCATTTCAAAATTTAATTTTTCTTTTATATTGAAAATTATTGAATTAATATGAAGCGTTCTTATATTTAAGTTGCAGCTTTTCGCTGAGTGCATAAAGAATAATAGCAATTTAATGCAAACTAAATTCATATAAAATGCTTAAATATTTCTTAGAAAAAAAAGATATAAACTTAACAATTAAGCGTCACCTTAATGTTCATGTTACAAGTGCATTGACTTTTCCGTTCACTTAGTTACTTGCCCTAACAACGATAATGATGATCATGCTCATAAAAATACCCTAAAACCTCCGGCTGATTCAAAGTAATTTTATTATGTTCCTCTTTATTTTTTATTTTTATTTTTTGCCTTATACTTTAACTGTAGACATATAATATCTTTCTGTCTTTAAGCTAAAAGACACACTTTAAATTTTCATTTCAAACTTTTAGTTGTTTTCTTATCTTTAAGTATATATTTTTGTTTTTTATTCAAATTAAAACATTACTCTGTTTCTTTTTTTTTTTTGTTTGTTTTTTGGTTGCTTTTATTTTGCAAAGATGTTCTTTAAATTTCGTGGAAAAAAATTCTAAAGAATTTGCAAGCAAAAAAAAACCAAACACCAAGAATATGTTCTGCCGGCTGTTAAACACATGTTTCAAAAGCTTTTTCGATTTTCTTTTTTTTTTCTTTTTCTTAAATCACAGATTTCCAACAATGTATCATTCATTCCCTCTCATTATAAATAATATTATTGTTTGGGGGGCCTGATTTGTTCATGTGAATAAAAAGATTTGAATTTATGTATTTATGTGCGAGTATTTGAAGCAGAAAACTAAAATAGGGAACAATAAATTAGGGAAACTGAAAACTTAGCTATAGGGCAACTGTTTTTTTTTTATTACTTCACTTACAAGTCATTTATTTCAATTATCGAAATGCAATTAAATAGTCAATAGCCCAATTCACAATCTTATGCAAATGGTCTTGCATCGTAGCATGTGCAAAATGGTATAGTATATCGATACTCACCACTAAGAATTGTTAAGTGGTGAGTATCAATATACTATACAATTTTGCACATGCCACGATGCAAGATCATTTGCACAAGATTGTGAATTGGGCTAATGAAACATAACGATCACTTAAAATGCCGTGGAAACGACGGGAGTGGAAACGGGAGACTAGAGTGCGATAACCAGTTAAGGAGCATAAAAAGGGAATGTATAGAATTAATCCCCGATATCATGAAATTTCACTTTGCTACTTTCAATATATTAGCCCAATTCACAGTCTTGTGCAAATGGTCTTGCATCATAGCATGTGCAAAATGGTATATTATATCGATACTCACCACTAACAATAGTTAAGTGGTGAGTATTAATATACTATGCCATTTTGCACATGCTACGATGCTAGAACATTTGCACAAGATTGTGAATTGGGCTATTATTCTTCTTGATTTAAATTAGAGAAATATGCTACGTATTCACTCTTTCAAATATTCTTGATTTAACAAATAAATTTTCATTAAAATTAATCTGCTCAAAACACTTAAATTTTTTTATTTATTTAAATAATTTTTTTTTTGCAAAATACAAAATGTAATTGCTCTACCCTGACAAGCGACATCTTACAAAAACAGACACGAAATAAAATCAATATTTCACACAATTAAACACTGAACAACTCAAAATAAGGAAAGAAAAATAAAAACAAAAAGCTTGAGAAGATGATGATGACAACAAGTGTAGTGCAATTTCTGCTAATAAGTTTCAAAGTTTACACACAATCATGCTGAAGTAATTACAAGAATTGCCTAGAGATGGAAACGTGGGTAATTTTTCATTCACGATTGGCCAGCTCGGCCAAAACTAAACACTGAGTTTTGGAGAAACTTTGATTTTCTAAAGTTTGGCGCAAAATATGACAAGCAAACAGCTATAAAAATCTAGGAATTAGTACGTAATGCTCTTTCACTAACCCCAATGTTTAAAGGTCGAGTCACTTCACTTTTTCAACTGACAGCTAAGTTGAAATACCGGGTTTTCTTATTAGCTCTGTCATATTCAGTACGTCTCCGTCCATGCAAAGTACACAAGATGGGCAACTTATAACTTTTAGCGTACATTCAATAGTTTGACAGCTATTGATTGGTTTTTATAGCTATGCTATTTATTGCGCGATACAGGAGTTAAGACGTGATTTTCATAACAAAAATAATCCAAACTATTGCAGTTATAAATTTGTTTTGATTTCTTTGTACTTAAAAGCAGATTACGAAAATAAACGAAACGAATTGTTTAATTTTGTTTTGCTTCGTTCTTTTGGTAGTTACAGACTTAGCAACGTGTTTATGCAACCACGCAGGTTGCATAGTAGAACGCATAATCTGTAGTCTTGTTTATGGTTGAGTTCGAAGTTGCATTCGAAGCTTAGAAAATATCAAAATGTTTTGAAGTTTATGGGTTGCATTGTAAAATATTCAAAATATTCGAAAACGTGTTCCGTAAGCAAGTTGCAAAGTCTGTACCTACCATTTGAAGTGAGTAAAACAAAAACAATGAGAACGATTGCTCAATTTGTTTTTGTTTTATTTTTGCACATGAGGACAACCCAGAGAACACAACCGATAGGCTGTAAACCGGATAACAGCCGGCCTTCAGCCACAAACAGTACATTAATTTAATCGTACGCTGCTAGAATATATGATAAACGGTAATAAATACGAGTAGAAACGTTTTCAAATATTTGCAGAGAATTTGTCATCATCATATAATATAATTTTATTGCATTGTTATTTCACATATGCAATTTGTGTTATATAACTAAGCAGCATAGCTATAACCGGGTGTGCTAAAACACCTCTTTTCTTTTCTTTATATTTTCATTTAAATTTTTGTATTTTGTGGCAGCAAGAACAGAATAACACAAAAGAAGTAAATTAAATAAATAAAAAAAATTAACTTTAATTAATGAAATGGAGAACAAACCTACTAAACTTGCCGAAATGTTTCCGCCTACAAAGTATTCATTGTGTCAACTTCCTCCGTCGTCCATTGGGGCCAAAACCCTTTTTTTCGCTGATTAATTCTCATATCTCCACAACCATAATAGTAAGGGTCACGAAATTTGATGTGGATTACTTTCAAAAAAAAAGTACACGTTGCAACGCGTTGCTACAAAATCTTATACATAGAGGGGGAAAAGGAGTACCCCCATACAAAGTAATTATTACAAGAACTACAAGAGTGAGGCGCACTAAGTTTGATGTGGATAGGTTAGGTTAGGTAAGGTTAGCAGGTTGCTGGTAAGGAAGGGTGAAATTTTGAGTCCAGCTCACTTTGTTCCAATACTATGATCCCTCTGTGCTGCCTGTGAGTTGAAGAGTGGAAAGTGAGAGGGTGATAGGGAAGGGATAGTCATAGATAAGACAGATGGTGAAGGAAGAGAAAGAGGAAAGCTTCATTCTTTTACAACTCTGCTTTTTTGTACTTTTAATAAAACAGTGTTGCAGCGCCTCTGGTGTCAAATGAGGCATATCAAATTATGCAGCTGTGCTTAGTAGCCATTTTATTGGTTATTATACTACGCCGATGACTCTGCTGCACAATAAAGACGAAGTAGGGCGCTCTGATGTTACATTAGGACTTGCATCCGCTGAAGCCGGTGTAGTTATGCCTGCATCACTAGAACTTTTCGTACAACAACTGATACAAAGAACATCAATGCACATCAGACGTGGTGTTGTTATTTAATGACTGTCGGAGATCGGTCTCGAACCCAGTACCTTCGGTTTTGTACTCAACGTGCTAACTACTTCAGCCAACCGCACCCTCTTTGTGAATAGCTCTTGGAACAAACCACGTGTTAAAACAAAATCTTGGAGGTATAGGAGGGTGTTTGGGTACCCCTAATTTAAACCGATTATTAATTAATTAATAAACATGATGCTTGTTTTTATAAGAAATGTCAACGCAGGAACCAAACGGTGCTTAACCAACAAAACAATCAAAAATGCATGACATTTTCATTCACGCACACTCCTGATGAATTGCTTGCCATTGACTGACTTCGAGTACGAATTATACAAAATTAGATTTACTAAGCCTAAGAAAGTTAGCTTAAGTCACACACGTTATTTTTTTAAATCCTTATTAGAAATAAATACAAATACGATCACGCGTGACTCATGTGTGACGAATTCATGACTCACGCTTAGCAAAAAGTGGCATTTGCACATGTCTAATAAAAATACATAAAACAATGACAACAACAATAAGATTGTTAGCAGAAGTCGCTAAGTTCTTATTGTTGGTAAACCCAACGCGTGAGCCTACTACTAATTCATGCATAACTTCTGAGGCACAACGATGCGCAGCATAGATTTTTCTAAAATAACGCAGATTCGTTCAATCTTTAAAACAAAGTTGAAATCTCTGTCTAATTGAACACAATTTATAACTTTTTATCAGTGAACCGCACGCCATACCACAATTATGGACAAGAAAATCACACACCTGCTTATGCTCTTTCATTTAGACGTCACTGAGAAAGCAACGAATGAAGCTTTTTTGAACACACATTTAAAAGACATTTTAATAGTTTTCACAGAGCTGTGAATAAATTTATGTTGAACGGATTATTGGATTTTTTTACTTTTTACTTAAGTTGAGACTCGAACCGTCAACGTCGTGCATGACAGGCTTGCAGACTACCCACGCAACCACAGGGCCACTCATATGTCAAAAGTATAAATAGAAGTTAAGTCACAGGGTATACCAGAGATGACACGAGACGGAAAATAATTTGTGTTTTCGGATCTCTCGCTCACTCTGTCACTTTGACAGAATGTCAAAAGTCTGTCAAAAGTATAAATAGAAGTTAAGTTTATGTTAATATTTAAGTATAGTTACGGGACTGGTTCCAGAGTCAGATTGGAGGAAGCAATTGACATTATATTTACCCTATTTGATAGGTCTTGACTCAAGATCAAGATGATACATCACGAAAATGGTGAATATGTAACCATTTACACGATATGTCTTTTCTTCGCCATACATTACTTCGTACTTTTGATAACACTCGTATTTTCTCAAGTCATAGGACGAGTGCGTTTGGAGCAATTGTCACCAAACTTTCTGCAGGGGATGTAGAATTTTATACTTTTTAAGCAGGTACTTTCACCTTTCACGGTACTTGAATTTATTTTTTTTTAATTCCCGAAATCACCGACTTTGAACCTTAACTGACTTATGAAGGATTGTATGTCACTCGGCCTTAAGTGTCCATCTGAGTAAACAATTGTGCCTGTTTAAATTTAATTCAAGGTAGTCATCGGAATTAAGGCCATCTCTGTTTTATGATTTCAGCAGTTTAGATATGGGGAGAGAGAGAGAGAGAGAGAGGGAGAAAGAGAGGGATACTGACAAATTTTTACACTATTTTGATAGAATTGTGTAAAGTTATATTCATTTCACTTCCTTTCTGTGCCACAAAACAATAGATAACTTCTGTTGCTGTGTGTGTGTGTGTGCAGTTCTGTTATAAAATTGAAAAAGTATAGTATTTTGTTGCAGACAACTAACAGACACAAGATAAACACTTGAAATACCCTAATCTAGCTAAAGGCAGACATGCAGACAGTGACACAGTCAGAGTATTATGCAGACAGACAAAGAAACCATACTGTATTTCAGCAATTTAAGTAAGAAAAGAAAATGATTGAATATTGTGACAGTAATATTAAGCAAAGTGGTTCGAATTGGCTGCATATGAAATAAAAATTGTTTAAAAAATAAAAGTGAAAAATTGTTTAATTTAAATAAAAACTTGGGTGTTACCTACAAAGCAAATGGAAGTTGGTGCCAACAAGATTGGCAACTTGAGATAGAAATATGTGAATGGCTAGCAGCGATGTCAAGCAGCTATTTAGGCACTGTTGTCAGTTTAATCAAAATATATTACATACAAAAATTCCTATACAGTAGTTTCCGCTTAACTGATTTCCGATTAATTTATTTACTTACGCTTATTGAATTAAAACAGTATGGAATTGCATTAGAGCTTAAATTTAGAAAATGATTTACCCGGTTAATTGTTTCAAAAAACATGCATAATTGAAAAATCATTTAAGTGTAAATTACTGTAGCTAAAAAAGCACGCATTAAAATGAATGTCAAATTAAGTATACATACCATATCGTCCCTACCATGTCAAACTATCCAATATGCAAATTCGTACTTTTCAGAAGATGTCAAACAGTCCTTAATTGTGAATTTAAAGTCGGCGTATTCCACTCCAAGGTGGGCCAATTCTGGTGGCTCAACTTTTAACGTTGTTGAAGAACTATTTGAAAAAAAAATATTGCGTGACATTTTTATTCTTTTGCAACCACTGTACATTGTAAGATGAAATATTTAGTTAATAGCTGAATTACTTTACATCGTCGAAGGAAGTTTTCTATTTCTGTTGCGTAAGTCAGTCTACCTAATCTCGTACCTTGCGAGCAGGGTTCTCAGTTTTATTTCCAGTTTTACATTTTTCATCCCCAAAAATCCCCCAAAATATCTTAGCTATTTTCTTATTCCCCGAAATCCCCACAGTTCTTGAAAAAACAAAATTATAAATCAGTAAATGAAGGTGGCATTGGCTAAAGTACTTAGCACGTTGACTACAAAACCGAAGGTCTTGGGTTCGGGCCCAGTTTGCAGCACTCATTTTTCTGTTGTGCGTTAGTGCCACTTCGCATCACTTGTTGCAGGAAAGCACCAGCTTCAGCGGATGCTAATTCTAATGTAACATCAGAGTGCTCTCCTTCGTCGGTATAGTGTACCAGAATCATCGACGAAGTAAAATAGTAAATAAAATGTCTACTTAATATGGCTTGATTTTATATGCCCAATTAACACCAGAGGCGCTGCAACACCGTCTTATAAAAGACTTAAAAATGTGCAAAATGGGAAAGAAAAAAAGCAGAGTTGTAAAGGAGTGAAGCTTTCTTCTGTTTCTTCCTTCATCAATATCCTTTCTTCTTATCCATCAATATCCCTTTCCTAAAGAAGGCAACACCAAGTAATATTAGTATAAATTCATTGCCTGAGTGTTAATTCTCATAAAAAAAATTTTTGTACAGAATTATTTTTAAAGTTTATACTTATGATACATTTTATGCTCCAATAAGTATTTGCAGGCATTGTTTAAACTAAAAAAAATAAAAAATTCGAAATATTTTCTTTACAGAAATTCAACTAAATTGTTTTTTTATCAGTTATCATTAGAACAAATTCAAAAGCAACAAAATAAAATTCTTCGTTTGATTACATCGGCACCTTGGTATGTCAGAAACCAGCGTATCCATAAAGATCTTGATATATATTTCCATCAGTAAAGTCTGTTTTTTTTCAAAACATTCCTCAATTGAAATAAATAAATTCGTATCGCATCCAAATCCCCTAGCCCGCAATATCTTAAACTTTAGAGGTCACACTCAGCTGAGAAGGAGAGAAACTCTTGCTCTCAGCCAATCACGAGTCAAGTAATACACCTTAAGAAGAGGGTGACCGATGGCATTTTTTAAAAAGTTGCACCAAAAGGGGATTTATCAAAAAAAGGGGGCTAAATTAAAAAAAAACGAGAAAACTACATTAAATTTTTTATTTTGAATAAATTTTTATATAATTCACTTTAAAAAAGGTGGCCAGGCAATAAAAAAAGTGCCAAGGCAGTTGAAAAAGTGGCAATTTGCCACTTTAGTCGTTCAAACGGCCACGCTGCTTAAGAAGAATTTACTGAACTTATTATTTTGTCTAGCAGTGGCTGGACTAATTATTAAAATTTAGTTTTAAGATTTGTAAACGTATTGTTAGTTCAATTTATAATTGAAGATTCAATAAATAAATTTAAATCTTCAAAAAAATAAAAGTTATCATTCACAATTTAATTCACAATAATTAATAACATACAATTTTTTGACTTGCCAGCCATAAGTTTTTATATCTTGAGACTCTTGCGTTGTTGCCATCAGCAATAGGAAAAATAACATTACGCAAATTTGAAACAAACACAAAAAATTCCATCGAAATCGGTATCCCCAATAACAAACAAAAAATCTCCTATTTTTGGACAAATCCCCAAAAATTGAGAGCTCTGCTTGCAAGGATATTTTAATTTTTTTATTTCATATATTTTGTCAACGGTATTGTCAGTTACTTTAACAGGATTTATTGTTGCTAGTGTTGTTGTTGTTGTTGTTAGCAATTGACGGTGTTAAGTTTTCCATCATTAAAAAGCAATTTTCAAAATTTGTACGAAAATGAAGTCTAATGTTTTTTTTTCCAATGAAAGAAGTTGCTAGAGAGGATTTACTCAGATTTAAACTAAATACTATGGCATTTAAGTGAAATTTAGAGTAAACAAAAAAGAAAGAAATTTTGGTCTCTGGAGTATCCTGTAATAGAAAATCTAAGATTTCTTCTGAAACAAACATGCAACAATGCAACATGGGACATAAAATGCACACTCTTACAAAAATATTATCTTTTTTTGCTGAAATTAAGATAGAAAAAAAAGAGCGGTAGTGCCAACAGCACAACTCACTTGGCAAAAAAATCACAAAAGAAAATACGAAAATTGCTGTCGACAATTTTCTACAACAACAGCAACAGCAACAACAACTGTTGTCAAAAAAAAAGAAGCTAAATATTTTGGGGCATGAAGCTATTTAACAATATAGTAAAACAGCGCAACTACAGCACACACACATGCACCTCAAACAGCCATTATGCAGTATGGCCTGAAGGCTGCCGGGCCGGGAGGATGAAAACTGCTGGCTGCCTTATTGGAGGTAGTGCCGGCTTATGAGGATATAAACAGGCAGTAGCGAAAAACTAAAATTTCATGCTTGCGGCCATCATCATCAGCAGCGTCATCGCATTAAGTAAGTGTGGACGGATGACTTAAATGCTTTTTAATTGAAAAATTTGCTGCCATCTCATGCTCAACTCCGCTCAGTTTTTATTTACTCGTACTCGTACTTAAGTTCATTCTTTTATTTGTTGTAGCAGAGAGTGTCATAAGCGCATTTCCAAATCATTTCTTAAGTCCAGCGACATTATTGGATAATGAAACTTATTTTTTCTTTCTTTGCATGTTGCACAGTGGGAGTCCATGTACCTGTAATATAAACTTTTCTAAAGAAAAAGAAAAAAGTTTTTTATAACATAATTCGACTTAAATTGTAAGTTTTAGTCAATTAAAGAATAATTTTGTTTTATGTCATTGACTTGAGTCCATAAATTTTCTAATAACGGTTTTTAGTTTTATATGTAAGAAAATATTACTTTTAATAAAAATCCTGGGATGTCCATTTAATTGCAAGGACCAAGGTATGCCACTAATATCGTAAGTGTTTTCTATTGTTACGAGTGTAGAGATCTCAACTGGGTATCCACATAAAGTATATTTAATTTTTAAACAAAAAGAAAAAATTAATGTGACCTAGTTACTTTTTATATACAAAAAAAATTAAACTTTCCAACCCTGGAATCATCTTTTTATATTTTTTATATGATTTTTTATACCAATATACTTGTTTAAAAAATATATAGAATATGTTAAGTAAACAAAGAAAATAAGAAAAAAATTTGTTTTATTGAGTTACTTAAATATCAAAAAAAAAAAACTCAAATTTTCCAGCTCTGGAGCTATGGTTTCTATTTTTCTAATATTCTATAACCAACTTTTCTTTCCAATAAAATACATTTAATTTATAAAGAAAAAGAAAAAAAAATTAATTAGACCTCTATATCTTCCCAACCCTGGGAAGATTAGATTTTTCTGATTTCTAACATTAATCTATTCCTCTTAAGAATGTAAGATACTTATCTTTGTTTTAAAGAGAAAACGAAAAAACTAGTTTTAATAGGCTACTTTTATATCAAAAAAATTTAAAGTTTTCCAAACCTGTAAACTTTTTTTTTAGTTTTTGTTATTTTTAATACCAATTTTAGTCGAACTCAAATATAAAATAAGTTTATTTAACAAAAATAAAAAGCAAACATTAGTTTTAGCTAGTTAGTTTTATATGGCAAAATAAAGTTTATGATTTCCAGCTCTGAAATCGTCTGCTTGATTTTGCTGATTTTCAATACCAATATATTGCGGACCATTTTTGACACACCAATCAAACACCAAAGTCTGTAGCTTTTCTGGGAGCTTAGGGAACCCGATTTCTTGTGCACCTGAAGGACGGACGGACGGACGGATGGACATCGCTTATTCGCCTTCCCTGTTCATAAGGACCCAGAACATGTGCATATAATTTATGGGTCGCATGTTCATATTGTGGGAACTACACAATTTTTTTTATAAATTTTGGTAAACATTAAATAATAACAGCCTCATTTATAAACGTTTTTAAGGCTTTATAAAGGTTTTTTAAAACAAACTTTTTTACAAAATTTTTCTTATTAAGCCTTTATAAAGCCTTAATAATTTGTTTAAATAAGTGTCTAAACACAATGTTTGCGGTGCGGTGAGATTTCTCGTTGCGGGAGAGAAAAATAAACATAATACAACGGAAGAGGGCTACGGCAATACTTGTCATTGTTTGTTTAAATTTCTATTAATTTTTTTGTGGATACTTTTTATACAATTTTCTAAAAATTTACTATTTGTTTAATATTTTGTAATGGAGGACCTATGCTCCTTATAGGAACGACGGGAACATATATACATATGTATATATGTATATACATACATATATAATATTTTGTAATGGCAGTAACTAAAAACAAAAAACGATTAACATTTTATACATTGGCAGATATATTTGATATATTTTTTAAACTTTTATATTTTATGACAAAAGTTTTTGAATTTCAAAATCATTTTATTGTTCATAATAATGTTGTGAACACCGCCAATTATTCAAAAAGCTGTGGCAACATCAGAAAGGGAAAAAAAGAGTAAAAAATTGAGAGAATAAGAAAGTCCGCAGGGAAAATAAGATAGATTTTAATTTTATACCGTTCCGCAATGCGGTTTTTTACTTCAAAATCGTATGAAAAACCGCACCGCAATAAATTATCGTTACATTGTAACTCAGACTCTAAGGCTGTAAGTTAATCCGAGTGTGAAGGGTCCTGTTTGGTATCAGCGCCCTTAACCTGGCCACTTTGTGTGCTGCAATCGGACAAGATTTTAGCTTTTATGTAAATTAAACTCATGGAAACTCTTTTTCTTGAGCGCTTGAGGTCGCTGTTAAATATGAAAAGGTTGTATATGTATATTTTTCTACAGTCTTCTTTGACCTTGTACTTTCTTACAAAATGTTCAATATGTTGCAAGCCAGCAGTTAAATAAACATCATTGACATATAATAATGATGAAATACAAAATTTGTTACTATTTTTAAATAAAATTAATACTTATCTATCATTGCGTTTTAAAAGCCATTAACTTTTAAAATGAAGAAATCAGTTACAGAATTCCACATAATGTATATCTGCAATTTTAAATTAGAGGGTCTTCCTTCATGTTGTTACTACAAACTAAAACGAAAAAAAAAATAATAATAATAATAATAATAAGAAAAAAGAACTGCAATAAGATCAAGTAATAAAGTCAGTCAGTAAAACAAACTTAAAGAATTTGAAATGAAATGTAGGCACAAGGCACCCAGAGAATGTTGGTTGAATGTGCAAAATGCACATGCCAAACATTGCACAAACATGTCTGTGCCTGTGTCTGTGGCAAATACAGCAAGTTGCAGGTAATTGCCAGACGATATTGGCCCTGCTGCTGTAAAAAAAAAACTGATGTTAATACGCCTGTTATGCGCTGCCGCTGTTTGCTGCTACTACTGCTGCAGCGATCTACTAAAGTATAAAAGATAAATAAATAGATTTGATTTTTAAAGCTACTGCCGACAACGACAACGACGAGGATGACGAGTGACGACAATAATTATGATTATGATGATGACGTTGTCATTGAAGAACATCGACAGGAAGAAATCATTAGAAGAAATAAACTTGTACTTAAAGCCAAAAGTAAAGATAAATATACCGAGATATTGTAATTGTAATATTATGTGAAATAAGTAGTCAGTACTCGTACTCGTTCATATAACCATCCATCCATCCATCCACCTGATGCTTGCCAGCATGCAATATTTCTGAAGTATTTATTAATATACGAGGGGTTTGCTTAAAAGGCTGCTGCTACAATCTTGAGTCTGGGATATCGTGTGGTATTAAATTAAATGTGAATGTGTGCTTTCTGCAATTCAAAAAATTCGATTGGTTAACTTTTTTACAACTATGAAGCCCACTATAAATTCTTTAACAGACGGCTGTAAAATGATGGCAATATACGTTAGTAAATGTGTTCAAATATATACAGTGTTACAGATAATATATTTTATTTTTCTAGTTGTTTTCTTAAGGATTACAAACTCTTTCTGAGTTACTATAAAACATATAATGGTTTATGGTCCTTCGAACCGAATCGTTGTTACCTGCATCCGTCTATCCATCCATCCACTCACCTGATACATGTATGCAACATTTCTAAAGTGGTTTCCTTAAAAGGCTTCTGTAATGATTTTGAGTCTTTGAAATCGAAACAATTTAAATGGGTTTTTTCCAGCCTGAAGTCCATATTATACTCTGAATAATTAGGTTAGCAAAGATGCTGACAAAGTATGCAGTGTAACAGATAATACTGTTGAATCTTTCAATTGTCTTCTTAGGGGCCACGTAGAATTTATGGATTCCTCTAAAACGATAAAATGGCTGACATTTATATATTTATATTTTATATCATTGCTTATGGTCCTTCGATCCGAATCGCTCCATTCATCCATCTACCCACCTGGTACTTGCATGCAATATTTCTAAAATATATTTTAATATACGAGAGTAAGAGTAAAGAGGCAGCTGGAACGCTTTTAAGCCTTTAGAATATCGTGTGGGAAAACATTGAGTGTGAATGTATTTTAGTACAAATTTCGGGAATTGAAAAATTTAAAATCGATTTTTTTCGATTCTGAAACCGATATTATAACTTTCATTTATATATAAGACAGCGAAATGCTGAAAAGTTAGAAATTAGAGAACACATTTAAATCTTTTAATTGTCTTTTTTGGGGTCACAAACTTTTTGTGGATGCCTCTAAAACTAAAAAATAATTGTTATATGGTCCTTCGAACGAAATCATGATTACGGGTATAAATGACGCTGTATTTATGCTGGTAAATAAGTCCATTAATTTTTGATTTTCCGCCTCCTTAGTGAAAGGGCAGCAGTAATCCTGTCAACAATCAGTTGACTCTTATTCAATTTAAACAAGCTGCGCCATTAAATGCAGAAATTCTTTTGCGGAGAAAAATCATCACTCAAACCTAAGCAACGCATGATAAAGACTCTTTACCATCAATTTCAATGGCAAAAGAGTTTCTACTGAATTTTCTGTGACCATACAAGCACGGCATATGACGAACGTTCTGCACGCCCAGTTAAGATAACAATTGATAAACTACATGATATGGTGTTGGCCGATCGGGGATTGAAAGAGTAGGAGAGATTGTTAAAGGCATATGCATCACACAGGTCTTGTAGCTTAAATTTTGAATGATAATTTGGGTATGAGAAAGGTTTCCGCAAGACGAGTGCCATGTTAACTCACAATTGACCACAAACCTAATGGTGTGACAAGTTCGCAGGAGTGTTTGGCGCGCTTCAACCGCAATATGGATAAGATTTTGCTCCATTTCGTAAATATCGATGAAACGGCAATCCACTACAGTACACATTAGACACCAAACAGCAGTCAAACCAGTGGATTTTTCATGCCGCATCGGCGCCAATGTGGGCATGTGAGCCAATTGAATACCTTCAAAAGGGCTAAATAGTCAAGGGCGAATATTATGCGAACTTACTAGGTCAATCTTATAAAGATTTGAACAAAAAAAAAAAAAAACGAACCGAAAAAAATTATCGTTTCCATCTGTACAATGCAAGGGTGCACAGTTTTCAGGAAAATTATTTAAGAATGGGGCTATTTCTCGTTTCCAAACTTGAGGCAATGATAAGATATTATAATCTAACCATGAAATTATCTTACAAATTAATAATTATTTTGATTAGCTCGACAAATGGTATTATTTGGAAGGGACAAAAAATTTAAGAAACCGTGGACAAAGTGTATAAAGCACAAAGGAGACTACAGTGGAAGATAAAATGATCATTCAGCAAAAATCTTTGTTTCATTCAAAAAGTAAATCCGTGACTTATGTGGCCCGGCTCGTAGAATGAAGGATGCTGGATTTGTAGGAGTAAGTTTTTTTTTTGTATAGAGAAGTAACGCGCAGGCAATGAATGCCTGCTACTATGACTAGGTGTTACCTAGGAAAAGAGATAGCAATAGAGAAGACAGTTAGTGAAGGAACGATTCATTCTTTTACGGCTCTGCTTTTGCACGTTTTTAATAATGCAGCTTTGCAGCGCCTCTGGTGTCAATGAGCCGTATTAAACTTCGAATTTGTGTTTAATAGACATTTCATTGGTTATTTTACTTCGGCGATAATTCTGCTACACCATACCGATGAAGGAGAACGCTCTGATGCATCATCATGATGTTGCATTAGGATTTGTATCTGCTGAAGCCGGTCTTGTTCAGTGACCAGTGTCTATGCTTTTGTTTATAGGTGGCAGTCAGAAGGTTTGAGTTCCGTCTCAAATTTATAACACGACACGGTAGAATTGACGGGGCACTTTCCCCCCTTTTTTTAAATACCCGCACATACAAGATATAGACAACTTTAAATTTTACAATCGATTGCAATGAATTTTCCTTTTTAATTTGTTTCCATTTTGCATCCATATTTAATTTTTCAAAATGCCTGTAAACTTTTTGTGTTATTCATCACACCAACCCTCGTTAATTGGCCTGCATAAACACGTACACACATATATGTATGTATGTATGTATGTATGTATGTATGTATAGGAGTATCATTCGTATGCAAACGTATGCAAGCTTGTAATGTTTTCGTTCGTACAACATGAAATGTTGTATGTATAAAAATAATCGTTACAATGCACGTAAACTTGTCATGTTGGAAATGGGAATTGCAACAACAACAACAACAAAAACAGCATGTATTATTTATTTAAATGTAAAAAAATATTGCAGGGCCTTTTGAGAGCGAAAAAAAATATAACTAAACTAAAAATTGCTGCAACAACAACCAGAGGGCCAACGAGATTTTCTACGCTCCACTGATATGAAAATCTATTTTAGAAGACAGCGTATGTAGAATAAAAAAAAGAAAACGCAATATTTTCTAGATTTTAATGTTGTTTATAACAACAACAACAAAACACTTTCAACAACAAACCACTAAATGCAAAAAGTAGAGAAAAAAAATCATAATAATAATTTTAGTGGCAAGATTTGTGCAACAAGTGCAAGTTGAGATCCACCAATAAACATTTGTTTAAAAGCATTTTTCTTTATGTACTTCCACTTTAAGCACTTTTCTCTCTTTTTTTTTTTTTGTTATTAAATTAAACCGACTTTTAATGTTCTTAGTTACAATGTTTCTTCCTCTTGAAGGACGACAGCTGTGGCCATTTGTTCAGGCGAATTAGCGGTGGAAATACGATTATGTTCGAATTGATTCATGTAAATGGAAACTGATAAAATCTGAACATGTTTGCAAGTGTCGCGGTCACTCACACGCTCACTCACTTGTTTCTGCAAAGTAAATTTATTAATAAATAAAATATTTTCTAATCTTAAAGCTTAATAATTCTTTGTTTAGAGTATTTTTAGGATGGGAATATCCGCCTTTGTAATTTCAATGAAATGAAATCATGCAGCGAGTGAAATTAAAGCCATAAAAATTAGGATTCTAATGCAGGGTTGTCAGATTTTTTCCGAACCATTTCACCAAATTGATTTTAAAAATCGCCAAAATCAATTTTATATAGTTTTTCTTAATATATATTTGATAATAAATTACATTTTTATATAACACTTTTTTTAATATTAAATTTTATGAAATAATAAAAGTTGAATAAAACCGCCCCAAAAAATATTTCTTCTAAATTTTTGTTATTCGAACTCAAAACGCAGTAATTAATTATTATAATTAATATAAGAAAAATCAAATTGTTTTAATTTCTATCAGACGAGTTTTAGTAGAATCTATTTTTCAAACTTCTTCTCCAACAAACTAATTTTTTGTATAAAGAAAATTTTGAAGTTCAATCGCCAACAATTTACTTATCGCCAGAGAAATCGTGATGTTGCCAAATCAAAAATTAAGATGCATTTGGCGAGAAATCGCCATATCCGTACTAATGCAGAATCACACGAAATGGAAAACTATTTCATAACAGGCCTGCAAAATAAAAGTATGAAAGGAATTTTAAAAGAATAATATTTAGATATATTAATTGATATCGTTCTGGGTCCTGCATTAAATCTATAGCATTATGTACTACACAATTCTCATTTGTTTCTTAAATATATTTATTTAATTGGTTTAAAATTTAACAAGACCAGGACGGGCTGTCCCACGATATCGACACAAAACGTTCAATTGATTTTTAGATAGTTTTTACGATCGTTCAATTTATTTTATTGTTTTTATAGCTATGGTATTTATTGCGCGATACAAGAGTTAAGACGTGATTTTCGTAACAAAAATAATCGACACTATTTCACAGTTATAAATTTAACTATTTTTGTCTTGATTTCTTTGTACTTAAAAGCAGAGTACGAAAATAAACGAAACAGATTGTTTGATTTTGTTTTGTTTCGTTTTTTGAAGTGAGTGAAACAAAAACAATGAGAACAATTGCTCAATTTGTTTTCTGTTTTGTTTTAGCACATGAGCACAAGCCAGAGAACACAGCCGATGGGCTGTAAGCCGGCCAGCCGCCGCCGTTGGCTACAAACAGCACATTAATTTAATCTTACGCTGCTAGGAAATAAAATAATGGAAAATAAATAGAAACGTTTTGAAATATTTGCATTATTTATTTTTAATTTGTCATCATCATATAATATAATTTTATTGCATTGTTATTTCACATATGCAATTTTTTTATATAACTAAGCAGCATTGCTATAACCAGGTGTCCTAAGACACCCCTCTTCCTTTTTTAACTTTCATGCTATCCATCGAACGTTTTCTGTATACATACGGGCCTGTTCGGAGAATCACGGTGATTTCAAAAACAAACTCTTAATAGCTGACTTGTTAATATATTTTATATATATTTTAAATTTTTGTCCTGTATAATAGAATATTTGATTCCAACTTCCATCGCTATAAATCGTGAAATTTACAAAACCAATGATTTAGCTTTTATTATTTTTTTTTAAATCACCGTGATTTGACATGTCGTGATTTGCAGAACAGGTCCGATAGTGGGGCTGGCTTTTAATCGTACAACACAGGGCAACAAAAATTTTTTAGTGTTATCCTAACGAGCGATTCTGTTAGAGGAGACAACACAAAACAAAACGCCAAAATTAAAAAAAAACCCAAAAACCGAAAAATATCCCAGAAACGAAAAAACCCAGGACTGAGGAAAAGCGCCAAAATTAAAAAACGACAAGAACCGAAAAAAAAGTTTAAAAAAAGTTCTTCATCAGGTTTTCGATTATAAAGGCTAAAGTTCGTTTCGTATTACATACATATGTAGTGTCCTTTAGAGATCGACCGAAGGCGTTTTTTTTGGCCGAAGCCGAAGCCGAACTTCAGCTAAAATCCTAAACTTCGGCCAAAACCGAAGCCGAATGTTTTAAATTTTAAAAATGCTACTTGTTTTATATGAATTAAGAAAAGAGTTTGCTTTTTTGAGATCACTGAAATAGCTGTAATATCTATTGGATACATAACAAGAAAAATAAAACTATTTTGCAATTTCTAGATTGCCTTTTCATTTGATCACTCACAAGAACGTCCAAGTAAAAGAAAATAGAAAGCAACAGGGTTGTATTTCAAAGCAACCCTATCAAAACGTTAAACACAATACAAACTGTCGGCGAGCAACGACCAAAAATAATGTTATTTTTCAAGCTTGGAATGAAAAATATTCGGCTTCGGCTAATCGGCCGATTTTTGCCGTATGCCGAATGTTGGCCGATTACCAATTTTTGGCCGAAGGCCGAAGCCGAAGCCGATTAATCGGTCGAACTCTAGTGTCCTTACTGAACACTTCGTGTGCGAGTCAAAGTCGCAATTTAATGAATTAATTTTTAATTTTTTATAAACAGCTGAAAGTTGCCACTGGCATAAAGCAAAGCCTTACCATATCTTCTTGTGTTTTAATATTTAAGTTGGGGAAAATGATTTTTTTAAAACACTCTTTAAATAATGATCTCTAATTAAGTTATAGTTTGTTACAATATATTTTGTTCATTTAATTTGTTGTTTCAACTATTAAAATGAATTTTTAATTGTTTGTTTCCCTAAAACTAGAATTAAATTTAGTTTATAAAAGTAATTTATTTCCAATGAGTTTTTCCCGGCAATCCCTTGTCTCCCTGTAAATAAAAAAGTCTAGCAAATCACATCATCCCAATGATGACATTGCGACATGATGTCTTCCAGTTGCCTGAGCTTATTGGTTTTTCTTCTTATATCTTATATTAAATGATTAGATCATTCTTGGATTGCTTCAATATAATATTCTCTAAAATGATTTCATAACCAAGAGTTGTGAATTTCGCAGCTGAATTTTATTTTTTTTTATTTGCTAATTATGGGAACCATTCATTTGTTTTGTTTAGTTTGATTAATTCCACAAACACCATTAACATTCTGCAAAAATATTTTTGTACGAATGCATAATTTATATTGGTTCTTCTTTTCTGCTGATGCAGGAAAGTGTTAAACTTCTAATTATCTATTGAGTTAAATGATGAAATGCAATTTGGTGTTAAATTATAAACAAATAATTGTTAAAACAAAAGATGTTTAAACAAAATCAAATAACGAGTTTTTTGAAGGTGTTTCCAAATTTGCATAATTATGTTTTTTGTGTTTATGAGTTGAAATATATTCAAAATGGCATGAGGAAGATTTTGTGTGAAAAATTTTTATTAACAAATCACAAATAAGTAGGGTTTAGGATTTCCCGGACTTTAGCACTTCTCCTTAAACGGGAATGAGAAAATCGCCTTCCCTGAATTCCCGGAAAAAGTTAATTTTCTAATAAAATAAAATAACAATACAACAAATTTGTATCTTCACAAGCGCATAAACAAATTTAGTTTATATATTTATAGTTTGATCAGGCTAAAGTTCGTATAGTTAGTTATAGTTATTAATGACAAATAACACCAAAGTTAATTGTAAATATTCCGACAAACCCTCATACCTAAATAAGAGCGGCAAACGTCGCGTTACCAGCAGGGTACGTATTTTCAGTACAATCAAATAATATTTTAACATTTAAATGTACTGAAAATGCGTACCCTGCTGGTAACGCAATTCTTGCCGCTCTTATTTAGGAATGAGGGTAACACGTAGTAGAACGGAACAACTAGCTGTTTTTGGAGTCCTCTACACCTTCATCATCAGCGTTCTTTTGTATTTGATCCACTGTGTGTGGTGACAGTTGATGTAGATTTCTGCTTTATATACTCAACCATTATTGCAAATGGAATATGTGAATTGTTTTGATTCATCTTGTTCAATTTGCTGAAAGCTTTTCTTTTTGTAATGAATGCTCAATTTTACCATCTCGAAATTTACAACAGTCTTACCTTTACGCAAATGTTAGTTAATTAATTAATTTTTATTCTACTTAAGACAAATGCTAATTGAAATTAACAAATATAGTTTATTTTTAGTTTTATGAGCTTGAGAAAATATATTTATATACAACTTTTATACTTCTAATGAAAATGAACGTTCTAAAAACAATCCTTCAAAGTTTATTGCTAAAGCGAAACAATGGCAGCACCGGTAGCAAAGATTCAAAGTAAAATTGTTCAAGTACATATCGCTCATTTACACCTACAATTTACTTATTAATTATGCATAATTAAATTTCATATTTCACAAATATCTTGTTAACTCGGCTTTTAAGAGAAAATTTAAATATTCTTTTTCCATAGTTTTTTGAGTTATGACGTTGTGCTAATTTTTTCCATTCACTTCTTGTAGGGATCGTTGCCTTGTTTTGAAAAACAAAATAATACGTGTAACCCATTTTTAGTTATAAAAAACTTTGTAACCAAATAGCAAGCATATTCCGAAAATCGCATGTCTTCAAATCACATGTAATTTTAAACTTAATACTGGTCATGCAGATATTTTTTCATTATTATAGCTATGCTATTTATGTCACGACACAGGAGCTAGAAGAATAAACGAAACAAATTGTTTGATTGTGTTTTGTTTCGTTCGGTGAAGTGAGTGAAACAAAAACAATGAGAAGGATTGTTCAATTTGTTTTTGTATTGTTTTTGCATATAAGCGCAAACCAGTGAATACAGCCCACTGGCTGTAAGCCGCCTAATAGCCGCCGCTAGCTACAAACAATACATTAATTTAGTCGTACGGTGCGCCGCTAGAAAAGAAAATAATGGGAAATAAATGGAAACGTTCTGAAATGTTTCAATTTGACATCATCATATATGTAATATGTATAATTTTATTTCATTGTTATTTAACACATTAAGTTTGTTTTATAAACCTAAGCGTCATAGCTATAATCGGGTGTCCTAAGACACCCGAGCATCAAATATCATTTCCCAAAGAAATTGATCGTATATGATTTTCAATATTTTCTAAAAGGTATTCTCATACAAAGTATTCGGGTATGTTCTGTTCTGTTCGGACTTGCCATATGATTGTTGTTATAAACACATATGTATGTACTTCCAACAACAATTATATGGCAATTCCGCACGTTTTAATTAAAAAAAAAAAAAATTAACAATTTCTGTTGCCCACAGAATCGCAATATTCCGAATTGAGCCTAATATGTTGGAAAAAAATTAACTTTAACTCGTATTATCTCCAATCGCATGCATGCGCTCATTTCTCCTTTTGCCCCAGAAAAGAGAATTAAAAATCCCTTTTTTGGAATTTTTCCTAAACATTTTGCGAATTGTGGGATTTGTATTGAAACCATTTCTCATTTTTTTAAATTATTTATTTATATTCAACATTTCTATAGTATAAGTAGCTTTCACCAGAATTGATTAATAAATCCGAGGGCAGGGCGTGTATCAATCATCATCCGCATCAATCCGCTTATGAGCTTTTCTATCAGTGTATATACGACCCGACCCTCCCTAATTTACACATCTATAGTACATATTTCCCCTTTACTTGCCTAGTAAATCTACTGTTTAAACTTACACTCTTCTGCTAATTTTTACGCAACATTTTGTTTTTTTTTTGTTCTATGCGGAAGTGATTTTGTTCAAAGTTAATTTTTTTTCTATATTTATTTTCAGATATAAAATTTTTACAGGCACTTTTTATGTTCTTTTGAGTTTTTGCACATTTTATATTTAACACCAAAGATGACATTCTGTCATAAATTCAACAAGAATACGACAGTAGCTCGCTCAGGTCAGATTAAACGCTGTTGCTGTTGCTGTTGCTGTTGTGGTGACAGCAGCGAACGATGAATAATATTTGATGATTTAGTTAATTTCTTGGAAAAACACCTGCATTACAATGACGAGACGAGACGAGTATTTGCAAATTGTTTAACATGTTGTCGTCCATGGGCACAAACAAAATGAGCAACAAGGAAAACTATTATGAAACATAGTTGCAAACCAACCATAAAAAAAGTGTAAAGAAAAGATTTAACTAAATCTTAAATCACACCCGGCAAATGGCCAAAAGAGTGTTAAAAATGGTTTGTTCTTTGGTACGGATTAGAAGGTAGAAACCATATTTAGATATTTTAAAATACATATTTACCATCTATACCTACAAGATCGAATGTGAATGATCATTATCATCATCATCTTAAAGTCGTGTGTGTGCAAGAGTGTTTTAAATGTTCTTTTGGGTCTTTGTTTTACACACATTTGATGGCTTTAGGGGGAAACTCCCTTTAAAGTGATCTTGTTTAAACAAGCAGTCTTAAAAACTAACGGTATTGTGAAGTTTTTAAACGGTGTCATATATTTTGTTGCGTTAATAACTGCAAAAGTTAATGGCAATAGGTGGGCTCAAAAACAAAAGAATTTGAATTTAAGGGACTCAATATCATTACAAGTGTGATGAAAATGAATTGGGGGAGAATATGAAATAAAACTGCACTATTATATATACAATGGAAATCGAGAGTATCACTATCGATTGCTTAACAAGTATTTATACAAACAAATCAAAAAACCCTACTGCAACTTTAAACTTTGAACTGTTAAATATCCTAAATGGTCATTCAAAATGAAAAATGATAAGAGAAATCTAAAGATGATTTTAAAATACCTGTCGAATGATACCCATTTTGATATAGTTCACTGACTTTTTATTCTTTTTTGTATTTACAAAATGGCGTCTGTTGGCCGCAATATTGAATTTTGACAACTGACACATCGGAATCAGCAAAATCGGTCCAGACGTTCGGTTTATGTAGTGCCGCAAAGGAACACACGTACATACATATATAGACTGATATATACAATACCCTTCTTTACGTTGATCAATCGGGTAAAAAGCACTTCAATTAAAAGATCCATAGAAAAAGAAAAATTCTGATCGGAGTTCTTCAAGAAAAAAAACTTATTCAATTAGTTCCTAGAGACAGAGTTAAAAAAATAGCTTCCACGGAAGTCAATAAGATGCCGAACTTGTGATCCAAAAGTTACCGCAAATCTGGATCTTATTTTGTACTCTTCACCAAAATTGGAAAGGGCATAAATAGGTTTATCATTCCATTTGTAATCTCTACAATTTTCATATGTGACCCATAAAGTATAAAAATATCGAGCCATAACCGCTAAAATAGCTTAAGCGACATTTTTTGTACTTCGTTTTTTTGACAAAAATTTACTTTTTATGATCGCATATAATCGATTTTGGTAAAAAAAAAATTAAGTGCGAAAATTATGTCGCTTAATCCTTTTTGGCATTTATGGCACGTCAGCGTTACCTTAATATGAAAAGGCCTCAAGTCAATATTTTTCTGAGATCGAGATTTTTGCATTTTTCGATACATTACATGTTCTTCTATCGAAACAAACAAAAAACTCGATTTCCAAAAAAAAAATTAGTTAGTGCCTTTCTATTTTAAGGTAACGATATATTCTGAGTCCTTAAAAATTGTGTACTCTAATAAGACATGTCCGACTGTACGTGAAATCAGATTTTCTCAAGTCCCCAGAAAAGCAACAGACTGAATGGACTGATGTGTCAAAATTTTTCTTAAATATATTGGTATACAAAATCAGCAAAATCTAAAAGAATATAAACCAGGGCTGGAAAATTTAAATTTTCTTGCACATTTATAAAATTAACTAACTAGAACTAGTTAAACATACTTTATATTTTAGAAAGAAAAATACAAAAAAAAGAGAAATAACTAAAATCAGAAAAGTCAGAAAGTTAAAAATTAAAAAGACGGTTCCAGGGCTGGAATATTAAAACTTTTTTTTTGTATGCATATAAGTTAAACTAACTAAAATTAATTTGTTTTCTTTTTTAATTCAAAAACATGTTTAAGATTTTGGAACGAAATATATTAGATAGTAGTGAAATTCAGGAAAATTCCAGGGTTGGAAAATATAAACTTTTTTGGTATATGAATTTCTTATATTTTATTAATAAAATATATTTTATATATCAGAAGAAAACGAATTGGTATTAAAAATAAGAAACAAAAATATGGTTCCAGGGTTGGATAATTTAGATTTTCTTTTGATATATATGTAAATATATAAAAACTAACTAACTAGAATATTTTATATTTCAAAAAGTAAAATACAAAATAAGAAAAATATCGAAAATTAAAAAGATAAAAATTAGAAAGACGTTTCCAGGGCTGGAAAATTAAAACGTTTTTGTTATATTTTTTTTCTTTCTAAATTAAACATTTTGTATTTTGGAACAAAATATATTAGATAGTACATAAATTCAAAAAATTAAAAAAAAAATGGTTCCAGGGTTGGAAATTTTAAACTTTTTTGGTATATAAAATTAATTAACTACTACTAATATATATTTATATTTTAGCAGGAAACGAATTGGTACTGAAAATGAGAAAAGTCAAAAGTATGAATCCAGAGCTGGAAAATTTTATATATTTTTTTGGTATTTAACTAACTGTAGCAAATTTTTTCTTTGCTAGTTAAACATATTTTATATATTTGAAAGTAATAAAAATAAAAAATATGGTTCCAGGGCTGGAAAATTTAAACTTTTTTTGTATATAAATTTAATTAACTAAAACTAATGTGTTTGCTTTTTTAAATAAACATATTTTATATTATATTATATTATATTAGAACGAATTATATAAGATATTATTGAAATTCAGAAAAGGCAAAAAGATGCTGCCAGGGTTGGAAAATTTAAACTTTTTTAGTATATGAAATTACCTTACTATAACGAATTGTTTTATTCTTTATTAGTTAAACATATTGTATATTTAAGAAGGAAACGACTTGCTATTGAAAATGAGAAAAATCTAAAGTATGGTTCCAGAGCTGGAAAATGTATTTAAATGTATTTAACTGTAATTAATTTGTTTTTGCTAGTTAAACTTAATTTATATTTTTGAAAGAATTAAAATAAAAAATATGATTCCAGGGCTGGAAAATTTTATTTTTTTTTATAAATTTAAGCAACTAGAACTTTTTTCTTTATTAAATAAATATTTATTAAATTCTAGAAATGTCAATGTCAATACTTTTTACATATTCAGTTTTTGTTGTTGCTGCTTTGTAAAACAATACGAAGCATTGTGATATGTTGCTTATTTATAGCTGTTGCCACAACGAGACAATTAAAGGAAGTACCATACCGGTTCTATGTTTCAAATCGATGGTCATAATTTCGAGCTAAATGTTCCATTTCCCTGGAACTTTCTACCGTGGGAACAAAATGCTTACCTTTTATCGCCATATAAGTGAAAGTGCAATATTGGCAATGGAATGTTTTAATTCGGGCATTAAACATTAAAAATATTAAATTTTATTAAACAAGGGAAAATATGAATTACGCTGGCCTATTTGTATATACGTATGTACAATACTAAAATTATTTTTAATAGAGTATCAAATACTAACACTCTTCTTGAACATCATCTTTTAGCAAAAAAAAACAAATACGAGAGCAAGAACTTTTCCATCCCTGCCATAGTTTGGGCTACATTTTGTACACAAGCATAAATGTGAAAAAGGCGAAGTTGCTATTCAAAATGTCTGCGGTCAGTAGTACTGAGTCAAAATTTGGACTATTTCTTGCGTTTACTTTAATGGCCTTAGTTTCTGGTATATTGATATTGAGCTCGATCTATTGGCTTGCTTTTTTTGCCATCAAAAATTAAAATACCAAAAACCGATTATGTTCTATCTACTTTCGAAATGAAAATGTACTTAAGTCAAATTTTTAAATATTGCTATTTATATATGTACATGCATATAAGGCAAAAGCTTAAAACCTGCTCGATATACATATATACGAGTAATTTTATTTATAGCATTGATTAGTTTAAATATAAAACTCTCCATATCAGCTGCAATATGAACTGGCAGCAATACAATGCCACTGACATCTGTGTAGTGGCCGTGGCCGTGGCATTCAGTTCCTGCACATTTTAAGGCTTCATCATCCTCTCGTCATCAACTTCATTCAGCAAACATTAAACCAAAGTCACTTTTATTTTCTTATTCTGTTTTTTGGTTTTTATTTTTATTTTTTATTTTTTTTGCTCATTAAGATAGAAAAAAGAAGCATTTTTTTTGCCCATAAGATGGCAAAATGTGTAAGCCAAAGTGGAGGAAATAAAAATGGACAAAAACAAAAGATTATAACCAGGGAAACCACAAATATGCCCTAAAAAAGTGTTTTAGGCGCATTCAATATGCACTAAAAACTTGTAAATATGCGCTTAAAAGTAAAAAAAATATGCTCTTAAAAATATAATAAATTGGTTTATTTGTAAATGAAAATATATTTTTTAATAAAAAATTCAACAACATTTGCATATAAAATAAGAAAAAAATAAATAACCAAAAAACGGAAACATAATTAACAAAGAATAACTGGGTGCAGGTTAAAACAAAATTACTATAATTTTTTTTACTAAAACAAATAATACAAATTAATTTTGATTGGATGCATAAGAATTTAACTTTAATTTCAAAAGATCACGATATCAGAATTAAGGATTTGGAATTGTATTTTTGATAAATAAGACAAGATTTTAATTTATAATTTTTATTGCAATAAATAACAAAATATTCACCTAGAATCTCAAATAAAAATCTTTTCTGTCCCATCTTAATGAACTTTCATACATTTACAATGTTCCTTCAAGGTCTTTTCGGGGCAGAGTAAATCACACATAGCTAAACTAAATTTGTATTGCAACTAACGTCCGTAAAACTGCGTTATATATAAAAAAAAAATATACACTACATGGAACATTGGAACAGAGATTTAGATGGCGAAAATTATAAATAATTTGTAAGCATATTAACCCAGATAGCGCAGGAAAAAATGTTCTTTAAAACTTAAATTTTTATTTCGAAAACGAAATTTTAATGAGTTTCTAGAAAACAAAATTTCATAAAATTTTTTTCGGAATGGAAAGTTTTTTAAGGATGGTGGTGCCAAGCGGGTTGAAATAAAATAGATTCTATAAAGTATCAAAATATGCCCTAAAAGCGTAAATTATGCTCTAAAAATTCGAAAATATGCTAAAATTATGCGTGTAAAACTGATATATGCATAAACATGCTTTAAAGGGTAAAATATGCAAAAATATGCACTAACAAATCGATGCCAAAATTCATTAAAAGTTCTGAAACGGATAAATATCTTGTCCCCGCATTAATACGTGATACAAGAAAAAACATGCAATTGCATATTTGCGGTTTCCCTGATTATAACACTTGTTGCTGGCTAACAAAACTGCGTGTGCAAAAGAAGTCCTGCAGTGACTGAATGCTTTTGCATTTAACGAAAGAAGAGAGGAAGAGCAGACTAGAGATGAGTAAAAAAATGATGCAGAGCATTAATGAAATCACGTAATACAGTGTGTAGAAGATGCCACATCCATGATTCCATATAATTGCACCAGGCTAAACATTTCATATATGTTTGATGATGTTGTTGCTCCATAAGGAAAAGTAGCAAAATAGCTAAACTTGCAACACACACACACGCACACACATACTGTTGTACACACGTACCAGCTTATATGCATATATAAAAATAGAACTCCTGTCAGTTGTTTAAGAAACCCTAGAAAAAAACCTTTTACAGCGTTCGTTCTTTTTTTCTTCTTTAAATAAAAAGTTTTATGTGTTAATGGTTTTTAATTTGCAGTAAACAAAAAAAAGAAAAAATATGTCTTAAGTGTAGGAATCACAGATTAATTTTTTATAGATTTGTCAAGCAGAATTTTTTTGGAATATATTGTATAAAAAATAAAGAAGCTTTTATCCCATAAAAGTAAATCTTCAGAGAGAAAGTATTAAGTCAGTAAATACAACTGCATTATAAAAACAAAAATACATAGACAACAATACGAGATCTCCTTGGTCGTCTTCCCGTTTTTTTTAAGCTTTTGAGATAATTTTCCTGATATTGAAAAATAGTAAAAAGTAAAATTATATGGAAAAAAATCCAGAATTGAAGAGCTCATGCGATTGCATCCATAGTTAAAGGATATGTTGGTGAAACCTATCTGCTTATACCCGACTCATGTCCTAAATAAGTATGATTTTTGCTCATGTCAAGGTTCCACATAAAACTAAGAAAAATATTTTGTTAGACAAATATACCGTGAACGGACCTAATAATGTTTTTATGAAAAATATTTCTCAACAATAATAGTTAGCCAGATCTTAATGACTAAAGAACATAATACACCAGCACACAAGCAGATGTTGAAGTAAAAATTCAAAGTGTAACAACAACTACTTTACCTTCTGCTTATTTGAGAAATATACAAGCACACAAACACATAAACCAGTGCAGACGCCAGATGCAAACAACAATAACTATAATGCTTCTATATATACCCAGTTATCATTTTCATTCGGGAAAGAAACTACTCGGAATCTTATGAAGATCGTTATGCAGAATTCAAGAATTCAGGATTTTGTTATGACTTGCGATTGCATCCATTGTTATAGGATATGTTGGTGAAACCTTTTAGGCTTGGGCTAGTTCCACTCTGCCAGAAATCTTGCTCATGTCCTACATAAACATAGTTTTTTCTCTAGTCAAGGTTCCATATAAAATTAAGAAAAATATATTTTTACACATACATGCGGTGAACGGACCTTATAATATTTTTATGGGAACATTGTAACAACAATAATAATGTTTCCGATATTATTCACTAAAGACTATAATACACAAGCACAAAAATACACAAGACGATGTTGACGGAAATTTTCAAAGTGTAATAAATAATATTTATAATGTTATACTTTATGGTTATTCAGAAATATACAACCACACAAACATTTTAGCCAATGCAGAAGCTAAGCACAAACAACAACAACTATAGATCCATTATAGTATTTTCAATCCTAAAAAACTCTGCTGTGAATTTTATGAAGATCTATGTTGATCCTCGAGGAACGCATTTTTTAATGGTAGAAGATTACTCGCACAGGAGAAACGGTTACAGGAATTAATTCTTCTGTGAGATTCTTCCACAATACAGCAAAAGGCGCTTAAATTAATTGTACTGGAAATCAGTTAAGATGTGTATAGAGATTATCTAAAGAGTCTTTCATAAATGACAGAATCATGTAGGGATTACCTGACAATTGCTGACATATTCAGCCGTGCAATTCTCGTAAGATTCATGCACCATATTTATTTGATGAATTTATTTGCATATCTTTAATTTAATTGAAGTTTTACAAAATTTTTCATTCCATTTAGAATTTTTTGAATTGAAATCATAGCTGTTAAGTAATGGTTAGTAATCATAATGATTACTAATTTGATTACTTTTTTTTTAAAGGTGAAGTAATGATTAAATTACGATTATATTCAGTTTCGCACGATTACTAATTGATTGCGATTACTAATAATGGAAAAGTAATCTGAATTACTTAAAATTACTAAAAATAATCGAAAAGAATCAAAAGTAATCAAAAAGGAATCCGATTACTTCTAAGGATTACTTTTGATTCTTTTTGATTATTTATTAAGAATCAAACGTAATATTTGAAAGTAGTCAGATTACTTTTTGATTACTTTTGATTCTTTTTGACTATTTTTAGTAATTTTAAGTAATTTAGATTACTTTTCGATTATTAGTAATCGTAATCAATTATTTATCACAGCAATTCCTTTGAAGGCAATTATATAATCATTACAATTCTTTTTAGAATGTAATCTAATTGATTACTAATCGTAATCGAAATTTAACAGCTCTGATTGAAATAATAACTATTTTAGTGCGAATAAATATACTTCAATTTCAATATTTAAATGAATATACTTTAAGCTCCAATATATTTATAACTTTTGATCTTAACTTTTTAATTTGAAAAATACCAAAAAAAAATAAAAATTATGAAATTTAATCAAAGAGCGGCTCATCCATCAGTCATCATCATTGTTCAGACACTTCAATTTAGAAAGTAAAAAGAAGTAAAAGTAAATCTCTTAAACTTTAAATATTATCAGCAGTGTTGCCGGAAGCTGAAGAATAACAAGACTAAAAGTTGAAACAAAAAATACTGGAAAAATGCCATTAAAATGTATTACCCTTGACACAAACCTTCTGCTTTAACAGAGTTCTGTTGGCGTATTAACATGCTAATGTTATTTGGAATTTATAATTCTCTTATTATATAAAAAACTATTTCTGCCAGCAAAAAATTGGAAATCATTATTAAAGCACGAGTTTTGCGTTTTTTTTTAAATATCCATAATTATTTGTATATTAATGACTTTAAGAAACCATATTAACATTTTGCAAATGTACAAAAGAGCAGCATGCTTACTATCATTTATATATTTACTCAGTGCAGAGTAACAACATAGTATAACAGAATTCTCATTTGGTTCATATTAAAATGAGTTTGGAATAAATTTACTTATCACAAATGAACACTTTCCGCTAGAAAAAGCTTATGTCAAAGTTATTACATTTCATGATTCCCATATGTCCGGCGTGAAATCGCAAGAATTTAAATTGACGTGAAATATCCTTTATAACTAGAGACCTCATATTTTTAATAGATTCTCTGACTCCTCCTGTGAGTTAAGTGATTCCAACTGGACACGCAACACGCAGTCTTCTGCTAAATAATTCATGGAACAATCCATCGAAAATAGCATTAGCTCTCGCAACTATACAAACACTTCCACCATTTTGGAGTGAACAACCGCAATTATGGTTCATTCATTGAATCATTAATATTTAAAAAATTTCGCCAGCATGTAGAGAAAACGGTTTTGCCTTACTCACTGCCAAGAAAACCAAAATAAATGCAATGTGAGTCCAATCACAGGGGAGATGTGTAAACATCTAGTAATGCAATTTTTTTTTATATTGGCTTATGGTAACCAAAATAAGATATATAAATTTTTGACTCTACTGTATTTAAAAATCTATGGAAAACTGCATCTATAGTAGTGGAATTATTAGTTGTGGGGGTTTGTGGAGAATTGCTCATATGCAAGTGGAAAACGTCAAATACAAATTTTGATAAAGCTTGCGACTGTGGGTTTGTCACAGTCGTTTGTATTAAAATCTCCACCCATAATAATTGGCATGAGATGGACATTGTTACCCAATCGTTGTTGTCGTGCACCAGCTCCAGTGTAAGGCAACAGTACGTAATGAAGATATGTTATAATATAATATTATAAATTCTTTATAAAGACTGCTTTATATCTTTTAAACAAATATTTGGTATTTAAAACGCTTTTTTTATTTAAAAATTTATATTTATTTTATATTTTCCAACTTTTTAACAAAATTATCCTCACTGGCAACACTATTACACTTCACAACCAATTTCTGTTAAAATTAACATTACTCCTGAAGGTATGCTCTACAATTAGAGTGAGTGTATTTCTATGCAGCTGTTAAGTTTCTCTGTACTTCTTGTTGTCCGTATGATTACACTAATACACTCATACATAGCTCACACCGATTTGATAACGTTGTACGATTGGTTAACGATTACATCGCATATCTTACTCGAAATTTTTGATTGTATTGTGAAAAAGATTTTTACCCCCTAGCGTGTAGATATTTACACATAAAAAAAGACGAAAGCAAGAGTAAAAACTTAACATCATCAGTTTTTGCAAATAATATGGGGAAAGGAAAAAAGTTTAATAATAAGGCACTATACTAAAACATAAGTTTCAAATTTAAACCACGAACAAAAAAAAAGTGCTGGAAAATTCCAAGCTGGCAACATTGCTTATCAACAAGTCTGTATCTTAAATCTAACAATTCTATGGCAGCATGTAACAACATGTTGTAAAGCACACGCACACACATTCATTTCATTCATCTTTTTTCTATTTTTTTTTTAATTAATCAGTTGTTAGTTTGTTAATTTTATTTGCGTCTGCAAAGAAGATCTCTCAAAATAAGTTTATTCAATGCTTTTAGGCAAAACTAGAATTAACATTAACATTTTTCTATAGGCTTTTGATGTAAATAAAGCCGTTTAAAATAAAAGAAATTCGTATAAATTCTATTACAAAAAAAAAAAAAAACATAATCCAAAGTTAAACGAACCGGACTTTCATTTGCAAGAAAGTGAAAGAAAAAAAAACATAAAATGTTGTTAAGTCGAATAATATTTTTTTCTTCGGAAATAAAAATATTATATTGCCTTAATTCAATTTCAACTGTACTTACAGGCCAATTATTATTATCTACAGTATGTTTAATCTATGATAACACTATACGAGGGTTGATGTTGTTTTTTTATGTTGCATATGATTGAAAAGTACGGTAATTTTCGTAACTGCGCATAATCATAATTGTAGTTCGAACAATTTGTACGCTCACACATTTTCTCTCAAGCAACCATGACTAAATCACAATGGACCCAACTGGGTCTCCGAGTGGAGTTGCGTCTTAGCACCACCCTTCCTAATCTAACTATGACTAAAGCCGATTCCAAACTTCGTTTATTAGAAAAACTAAAATACGCTACAACAATAATTATTTCAGCCAAAAAAAAAACCGACTTCTATGAAGAGACCTGATAGCTGAAGATAAGAAGAAGTACGTGAAATATAAAATTAAATTTTAATGGGCGTGCCTCCGCCCATTTTTTAAATGCAAGATTGCGTGTTTTCAGAGCTCAGGGTGCGTGTTAAGTCTTGTAAAAATCGGTAAAGTAGAACCGCGTGAAATACTATAATAAATTTTAATGAGCGTAACTCCGCCCATTTTTTAACTTTAAAATTGTGTAATTACAAGAACAAAAAGTGTTTTATAAATTTCGAAGAAACAAAAAGTACCATATCATAAAATTATATTTAAAACAATTGTGGGCGTGTCCCGCCCACTTTTTACAATGGGGCTAATGGGAAGCTATACCCTCTCAGAAAACAAAAACAATTTTACAATCGGTCTCAAATGTACCGAGCTATGAAGTAACACACCTAAAAAAAAATAGAGATGAATTGTTAACCTCCTCCTTTTTTTGAAGTCGGTTAAAAAATAAAAACTACATACATACTTATTAAACACATTGATTCTCTCTCTCTCTATCTCTCATACTTTCAGTCTGACTATGTTTATAATCAGGCAAGGATATTTAACCGGGGAAAAATACGCTGATACTCGGAATATGCATTCACCACTCGCCACCATTTGTGTATATAAAATGGAATGGAAAATGTGTGGATGTGTGTGTGGCTGTTTAAAAATATACTTTATGTATGTGTGCATATAAAATAGCCCTGTTTATACGCATGTGTAGCCGAGTAATAGTGGGAGTATTGTCATACTCATGTGTATGATTGTAGCGTACGCGGTCTAAAAATTATGGTTACAGTTGTTTGTGCTGCGTGATTAAAAAAATGTGAATACAAATACTTGTTGGATCTTTATTGTTATAAATATTGGCACATAGTCATAGACAAAACAAAGTATACTTTATGAGTTTAAAACCAGTATTTTGTATGGCAATACTGGCTTTAAACTTTTAAAGCGTACTTTTTTTATGACTATGCTCAATAGGGTTTAAAATGAATGCGTGTGTTTGCATATGACCGTGTTTTTTTTTTTATTTTTAGTTGTACGCTTTTATAGTTGTTTGACGGCCAATACTCAACGAGTACTTAAAACGATAGTGTTGTCATTCTCTGATGGCAAGCAAGTTAAATTTTCGATCTCTTTGCGCAGCAATGCAGGCGATTATATTATATTATTATATGTTGTACATAAAATCAATGAACCTAACGATTAATGGACTCCTTTGAGTAATTTTTTATAATACGGTACGGCACGTACGACTTCTCTGTAGGATGCGTGTTGTCCTGTAGAGGAAAGTGTTCCGAAAACAATTCGAAATCACTCGAATTAATTGCACTGATTTACGATTATGCCGACCCTAAAATAAACGAATTGCATTATATTTTTCTCGAACTAAATCATTTTTTTAAAAACTCCGCAAAAGATGCCAATGTGCCCATGATGAAATATCAAACTTGTTCCTTGTATCCTAAAAAACAAATAAATTTAGTAAAAGTAGACTTTGACTCGCACATGAAGGGTTCCGTACGGAGCTTGTTTTTTTTGGCGATTTTTTTTTTTTGAAGAATTAACGCTTTTTTGTTTTGGAGCCTTTTTCTCTTTTTAAGATTTTTTTCGGGTTTTGAATTTTTTTTTTATGTTTTTTTATAATACGTATTTTCAGTTTTAAAGTTTTTTTTGTGTTTGTTTTGGCGATTTATTTTGGGATTTAGGTAGGTTTTTAAATTTTATTGATGACCTTTTGAATTTTGGATTTTTGCATTTTAGTGATTTGTTTTATTTTTTGTGATATTTTTTATTTAAGAGCTTTTTCCATTTTGGCGATTTTTCGTTGAGGCGTTTTTTCAATTTTGGTTTTTTTTTTTTTAGTTTTAACGTTTTTGAAAAATTTAGGAGTTTGCCTCTTACGGTTTGCAAGATACAGCAAGTTGCCAAAATTACATTAACTGAAAGCTTTTTTGTAATGAAAGCTCAATTCTACCATCTGTAAATTTACAACAGTCTTGCCATTGTCGTTTAGCAAATTGAATACGATGAATCGAAACAATTCACATATTCCATTTGCAATAATGGTTGAGTATATAAAGCAGATATCTACATTAAATGACACCACACACAAAACAACGCTGATATTGAAGGTGTAGCTAGTTGTTCCGTTCTACTACGTGTTTGTCAGAATATTTACAATTAACTTTGGTGTTATTTGTTCATTAATAATTAAATTTGGCTTACAAAGCGATACGAACATTAGCCTGATCAAATTATAAATATAGAAACAAATGAAGTTTAAACAGTAATAAGTGAAATTAACAAAGAACTTATTAAATTATAAAAAGTAAGAAAAAAAAACACTATTGATCAGTTTATACGCAATAACATTTTTGCCAAGGCACGCACAACAATCCATTTGAATATAGAGAAAATTAAAAAAAAATTGCGAAAAAGTGATGGTCATGATCAGATCAGCTTATTAATGATGTTTTAAAAGTATTTAAAATGAAATGAGTTTTTTTTTAGGATTTTGTCTTCCGTTTTTGATTTTTGCGTTTCATTTCTTGTATTATTATTATTCTTTTCTTTAATTTTAACTCTTTTTTTCTTCTGTTTTCTTAACAGAAGTTCAATGTACTTTAAATTTAATAAAAAGATGCGTTGAGCAGCGCATGCGTACCTTAGTTTCTGTAGCGCTAATATTTCATTTAAAAGTCGTTTGTCCTTCATTTTTTAATTTAAATAACAAAGTTGGGTTTTGTTAAGTTTTGTTGGTTTTAAATCTTATGCGTATTGTTTTAATAATAGTTGAGAGAAAATATCAAGTAATTTTTACATACATATTTATCCCTATAAAGGCATCTATCTAACTATATCCAGTGAAAGTTACCTTCAAAGAAGTCAATAATAATGTTATTCCTTTAAAAGAAAAATTTATAAATCTCAATTTTAATATTCGAGCAATTAGGAAATATTTGGTCACACCCGTCACATCAATGCTGAAGTGCTATTTTATCAATAGATATCAAGAATAATAATGGAATCAAAGAAAGAAACCTAAATATAATAAAAAAGAGTAGGAACTGCATTTAGATTTAGTGAAAGAAATGTACAGGAAAAGAAGACATGCTAAGAAAATTATGATGGATAAAGAATCCCATAGAAAACAGAAAAGAGAAAATTAACCCAAAAGAAAACGAAGGATGTAGCTTAATAGCATCCATAACAATCAATCAAAAACTCTATTTTGAATTTTTTGTTAGTTACGCCTTTTTGCATTTTAGCTAACGATATATACATACATATGCATACTATCGTCACATAAAGAGGTCACACCCGTCACATTTTCGATAATTTACAGAGACATTTGTTTTTTCCAAGCAGTAAGTATGTAACCCAATCAAAATTACTTTAAACGATAATAAAAAACTCTTGAGCGTTCTATGGACAATTTCACAGAAAATTTCACAGATCTTAGTAAAGTCACACCTGTCACAGCCTTCTGACGGCCATACTGAGCATTAACCCTGTACCTTCAGTGTATCTAGCTATTACTTAGTATTTTTAAAATTGTCATCCCTGAGAACTTCATATTTTTTTTTTTAAATTATAAATTTTATATTTTTCAATTTTAACAAGAAAAATTTCTATTATTGTCACATACGTTGCAATAAAAGTACACTTTCTTTCAGTAAATTAAAAAAAAAAAACATGAGAGGTGTCCTAGGACACCTGGTTATAGCTATGCTGCTTAGCTATACAAAACAAACTTAATGTGTTAAATAACAATGCAACAACATTATATTTTATGATGATGTTCATTCAATTCGCCGCAAATATTTCAAAACGTTTCCATTTATTTCCCATTTTTTTTTTGCTTTTCTAGCGGCGCACAGTGTCGTGAGTTCATATAACGTGCGGCCAAAAATAGAAGGAGTTATCGTAAAGAAATAAAATTTGCAACACATGCTTTAATTGGTAAAATATAGTTCACACATAACATTTGGCCATTTAATTTCTAAGGATTCGTGTCCTTCCCATATATCCTGAAATAAAAAATTATCATAACAGAGAGAAAAATAATTGTAACTCAATGAAATTGTATAAAGACACTAATTTTAACATATTTAATGCTTCATAAATATTTCGGCCAATTCAGAGAAAGGATACGCAAAGTTCAAAAATGTCCTTTTTCAAAAAAAGTAAAACGGATCAAAACAAATTGTCTTCTCTTATAGTGAGTTAAATGTTTAACTAGACGCAATATATAATATAAATCACACCTACAATTTGGCCATTTAAATTTCAAGGACTAGTGTCCTTCCCAAATGTCCTGGAACTAAATAATATACTGAAAATATACAAATTATAACTTAAAAAATATTGTAAAACTAAATTGCAAGGGGGGAAGAGATGGACAAGAATACAAAAAATTTTCAATCTAGTTACTTGTGGAAATATATTCTGAAAGTATGAAAAATATATTTTGATATATTTTTTTTTCTATAGACCACTTAAATCGTACTTTTTTCACTCACATATGTTTTTCTTTCCATTTACATAATAAGCAAGGGCACATAGCATATGAGTTACAAAATATATAGAGAAAATATATTTTAGCCATACTATAACAATATTCCTCTTATGGTTTGTTGTAAGTTGTAGTGCAATATCTAAATTTTTTTTAATTAACCTGTTAAAATTTGCATGTGTCCGTACCATATTTTCAAATATTTGAATACTGGCCGAACACTGTTGACTTTGAATCGTCAAAACTCTTTAAAATATAAAACTTTTTTAAAAAATTATTTTTTATTTTACTTATTAGAATATTACTTACGCAACAAAGTAATTTGTTCGTTTAAATTCAAAAGAAATTTTTTTCATTTTTGGCCGCCTTCGCGACAGTGTGCTGCGTGCGTTTAAATTAACGTATTGTTTGTGGCCGGTGGTTTGACAGCCGATCGGCTGTGTTCTCTGGTTTGTGCTTATGTGCAAAATCAATACAAAAACAAATTCAGAAATTGTTCTCTTTTTTTTGTTTCACTCACTTCAAAGAATAAAACAAAATAAAATTAAACAATTTGTTTCGTTTATTTTCGCACTCTTCTGGTTTTAAGTACAAAGAAATCAAAACAAAAATAAATTTATAACTGTAATAGTGTGGATTATTTTTGTTACGAAAATCTGGTCCTAATTCCTGTATCGCGCAATAAATAGCATAGCTATAAAAAAGCTATAACAACAGGTATTTATGACAGTTTGGCAAATAATTTATTTTTATATAAACTTCAGGAGTATTTTGAATTCACTTGGCCAAAAGATTGAAAAAATTCAAGTGGCGTATTAAATTGTATTTTGAATATGAAATGTTGCGTTCAAAAGATCTTAAAAATAAATGTCAAAACATAATATCGTTATCTTAGCGTAGAAAGGCCCTAACACATTTTATTAATTAATTGAGGTGTTTGTATTTTTAGATGTTCTTGGTAACGCTTTATTATTTTATAATTTCAACAGTCTATCTGTTCGTCTGTCTGTCTATCGGTATAGTTGTTTTTCCCCACAATGTTACATTTAAATATTGCATGGAAAATCTTTTAGAATTTAAAAATAAAACAGAGAAAGTAATCTTAATGTAACAGCAGAAGCATTTGAATTTATTAAAGTTAACATTTCGCCATTCTATCAATTTGATGCAGAAGTTCAGTCAGTTCCTTATTGTGCGAAATTTTTAGTTTTTCTTAAATATATATTTATCTAAATATCATATGTGTGTGTGTGTGTGTGTGTGTATATATTATTCATGAAATTCCGAACTAAATTGCAAATGTTAAAAACTGAACTGAAAAATTATTAAATAAAACAAAAATTCCATTCATTTTTATTTTAACTAAATACTTTTTGATAAGTCGTAAAAACGAGAAACGAGCGAGGCAAAACTTAAATCTTTAGGCTCATAAAAAAATACCTATTTGGTTGGTCTCAGCATAAATTGTAAATGTCATACATTTTTTTAGAAAAAAAAAATGTAAACAGAGAAAGTATGTCATATTTCATTCATCTGGTTACAAAAAAAGAAAACATATGCATATTTGGCGGAACAAACATTCATGTGAAAAATGCTGTTTTATTTTTCCTTTACACTCTTAACAAGCAAATTAAAAAGTAAGACGAAAGAAATAAGTGGAAGTAAGCAATATGCTTAAGAATTTTTTTCGTTTTATTTTAAAATTTTAACATGTCCAGTCCAAGAAATTAATTTTACGAAATAATTAGAACAATTTATAAAATGTTCCTTTTCAAAAAAAAAAAAAAAAAAAAAAGTGACTCAGAAATAATGTATTTGACAGTGTATAACACAGACAGAAATAATAAGGTTCCAAGGAGTGATGCTTGGGGAAGAGACCAAGAAAAATATGCGTATGTGTATCGGCGTTGTCAAAGCTTACTTCAGTGTCTTATATGAAGTTCGGAAGGGATAAAGGCTTCATTCAGGCCACCAATCTTTTGCAGTTTCTTGTGATCGAAGATTTATTATTATCATTTTTATGTAAAGTTAAACCAGGCACATATCATCGTATGAATCTTTTTTCTGCCTTTCGGAAAAGGGGCAACAGGGAAATGTATGTGTAACTATCTGAGGGGCATATTAGATTAAAATTATATTTTCCAATTATTAAATTCTCTTTTTGAGGTTCCGTTAATATTGGCTTAATTTAAGATGAGTAGCTGAGTGGGCTTCTGCATCTGATCCTGGATCTGGGACTGTCAGTACATCTAAAGGAAGACAGTTAACAGTGGAGAGTTATCCGTTACCGTTTGAGAGGATTATACCGCCCATGGTCGGTCGTCAGAGCCTCGTTAGCTAATAACAAGGTACCCTACGTATAGGGGAGGTTGACAGTTGTGCAGGAGAGACGGTGGGGGGCGCATCAATACACCATTAGATGCCCTCCCTATGCTACTTGTAAGGAGCCAAAGGAATTAATTTACATATGTGAAGCGTAAAATAGAAAGGGACCTAAGGGTAAAAACCGGTTTTGTGCAGGAGAGCCATTTTAAAGATTTAAATACGTGTATCTTTGGTGTACCATCACTGAGCGTGTTGATATTGGTCTCATTTGAAAGCGACACATCTCATGGCGTCAGGAACGTGTTGGTCAACCTTGAAAACGACCTACGCGCGTACGCTACGTCCCTACCTCTAGCGCGCTGTTTCCATGAGTTTGATATCAATTTTGCTCGCGTTTTTTCGAATCCAGGTTTATTTTCTGAAATTATTAATTGTGAATTATAATAAATACTCATTTATAATTCTTTTAAATCGTGAATATCACTCTGTTAGTACGAAAATTTGTTCACATAACCTTAGAATCGTCGACTTCAATTTCATAAAACGCGCATATCTCTGGGAGGGATCACTTTTGGGGCATGGGATCGGTCTCATTCGATGCTCAGATCTTGTCCACATCAAAAAAAAAAGTGAAAATTGATTTTTTTACCCTTAGGTCCCTTTCTCTATGCGCTGTCACATATATAAAATAAATTATCTTTTTAAAAATTTGTTACCCTCATCGTTTGGTAATCGGGTCACTGCTGCAGAAGAAACAGATTTATTATCATTATTTTTTGCCTTAGACACCACTGTGCGTTAGCTTACATTAAAAACAAAAGACCTAAGACACAAACGCGGCAGCAAATTTTTCAAAGAAGAAACTTTCATAATTTCAATAGAAAATACTATTTTTTTTATATGTGGCTTATGTTGAAATCAAAAATAAGGCTCGATATGCTCATTTCAAAGCTTTTCCAAATTGATAGAAAAAAATACAAACAAATTTTTTTATTGGTCCATGATTGTCATGCTCTTGTGGATGTCTTTTGTGTGATTTTTATTAAAAATCACAGTTAAAAAAATTTGAAGTGATTATTCAGGACCTACTTTTTCTCTACCTCCAATTGATATATAGTGTGTGTATATTTGACGTTTCAGGAATCGATTATTAACAACATCTATATAAATAATTAAGAAGCTATTTCGCTTATGCAAAATTGAAAATCAGTTTTATTTTTTGCAAATACTTACTTGTGATACGTCTTGATTTTTAGGAGAATGCAATCATGAAGTGTTTGATTTTTATGCATAAAAAAATATATTGATTAAAAAGAAATTTAGGAAAAGAAAAAAACGAACATACGAAAAATCAGATTTACTCAACAGAATGAATATGACTTCAGAACTATCAAAAAAAACTTCTTGCAATGACAACACTATGTAAAAATCAGTAGAAATGATCCAAATTTGCACTACTTCCGCATCACAAGTTCAGGATCTTATTGACTTTCTTGGAATCTCTTTTTTGTTTTGCTGGGAAAGAGTAAATTATTTTTTCCTGCATGGAATGGAATCAATCAATGACTTAATTAAATATTTAGTAACTGATAGTATTTTGTCTGCGTATTAATTCATTTCTAATTTATTTTAATATTATGGAAGGCCTTATGGAAAGGCCAATTATTGTTATTTTCTTATTATTAAAATTCTTTTATGATTGTAACCCTTTTACACTTGCCATATTTGTACTTGGTGCTGGCAACGTTTATTTTGAAGTGTTGATTGATTCGTTTTTGTTGCCAACGTATTGCTTTTAATTATAAAAGCTTGTATGTTATTGTGAACTAGTGCTCCACTTTACGCTGTGAACTTTATTTCACTTTTCTTTTAATGGTTTCTCTTTTTTTTTACCAACACTAAACATCATCATACTTTCTCATTTAATTTCCTGGCTTGATTTACCTTTTACGGTGATCTAACGCACGTGTGCTTATTACTCGTCTTCATTTCATTCAATTGGTCAGTGTGCTTTTGCTTGGCGCTTAATATTATAATTTTCAAAGGTTTTCTTTATGCAAATAAATTATTTGCACAGAGAAAAAACTGCCTCGTAGAATCAAGAAGATTTTCTCTATGAAACGTTTTTAGGCTAAGGGGTATCCCAGCAGAAAGAAGCGAAGATTTTTTCATAGAGATTCCTTATTGTTTTATGTGGTAAGTCTTATTAATTTTATCAAGAAGAAAACCACATAAAATCAAGAAGAAATCTTATTATTCACAACTTTTTTTACTAAATTTCCGTTATTTTTGGCACCAAAAAAAAAAAAAAAAGAAACAATCCATAGAGAAAAACTTCTTGATTCTATTAGGTTTTCTTATAAATTGTAAACTATAGGGATTTCTTATTGATTTTATTAGGTTGCCTTATTAATTTTTTTAAAAAGGTTTTCCTCTTGATTTTATTAGTGTATCTTACTGATTTTTTCAGTAAGGTTTTCTTCTTGATTTTAGTAGGTTCCTATATGATTATGTGTAAAGCATCTTATTGATTTTTTTAATGAGGAAATCTTCTTGATTTTATGAGGTGTCTTGTTATTTCGTTTCTATAAATAGACATACAGACAATTTTTCATTTTTGTATAAGAATATTTGCACAATAATTTCAATGGTTATTCAGGCTGCTTGTTATCATATTTGTTAGAGTGCTTGTCTATCAGGTAGAAGTTTGCTGGTTCAATACTTGGTGAAAAAGTTAGTTAAGAGTGTAACATAATGTGTATGTATGTATGTATGTATGTATGTATGTATAAATAAATAACATCTACAATATACTACATACATACATACATATTTATATGGTATAGAATTTAAATGAAAATACATAAGTACAGAGAATAAAGACTCATTTTTTTGTTGAAAAAATCAATAAGATAATCTCATAAAAACTACAAGATTTCTTCTTGAATTTTTCAAAAAGGTTTCCCTATGAAATTAATAAGATTTCCTTATTGAAAAAAAAACCATAGAGATTTCTTAATAATTTTGTTCTATTTTATGAGGTATTTAGTAGGCACTGTTTTCTCTATGTGTCTAACAATTTATTATAAAAATTTACCATTTTTTTAATATTCTATTGTAATTTATGCAGTTAATTAGATAAATTATCAAAAGAGTGATTACTAAATGAATTTTTTTGTCAATTTTATTAAATTAATTAAATATTAAATTATGAATTATTTAAATTAAGTTTTTTTTTCAATTTTATTTGAGAATTTGTTGTTTTTTCCGACAAAGTATATTATATATGCGAGTATATATACATATCGTTGGCTTAGAGTGTAAAACTGCTAACTCACTTCCAGAAAATTTTACAGGAGATACAAAATACTGTTAACGGTTTCTATACAAAGCTTAAGAAATTAGCCTAATATATTAAGTTTTTTCGACATGTAGAGTTTCAACTCTTTAAGATAAATATTTTAGACAGTCGATGCGGCGTCTTTTTCTCTTTCGAATGGCATTAAAATGTCATATTTTATAAAAAGTGGACTTAGCATGTTTACACTCTAAGCCGACGATATATTTATATTCTTAAAAAGAAAGCTTCTTTTGTTTTCAAATAATTACTAAATGGGTCATATTCAAATTATTGAATTAACTTAAATTTTAAAAAATTATTTATTTGCTCTCATTTAAAAAATTAAAATATATAAACAAAAAAAAAATCTTTTGATATAAAACTGGTCTCACGAAATTTATTCGTTTTTTTATCTAATTTTATTTCATAAATATTTATAATTAATTTAAAGATCAATGTAGCAAAAAGAAAAATATGTTTATCATAAATATCCCAGCAAAAAATTACACATTACCATCAGAACTACTTGCCACTACTAGTACTTACTTATCTGATTACCAAATTTCATTACTCGCTTACAAATCACATTACCTAAAATTTAAAAAAATTATGTAGAAGTTGCTAAATAAAATATATAAAATATCAAAAATATTTTTAGATTAAATAGATTACATGAACAAGTTGTCAAATAAGTACTTCTGAAGAATCGATTATTTTAGTCTCTCTCATTAAGTTGGTAATCCAGTAAGGAACAACTTCCGCCAATAATGCTTATTTCCAAACCCGATTACCTTTTTTGAAATTTGTTGCTGGGATTTTAGTGCTCCCTTTTCTTGTTATTAGTCATATGTTATTTATAGCAAAGAAATTTTAGTTAATTTTAATTTCTGTTCTGTATAGTATCCGGAAAATCTTTTCGAGATTTTGTAATGTCTAGTAGTCTTCTAATGAAATTATTTATCTAATTATTTTATATGTATAACAATGACTTCCTCATACTGGATGAAATAATCACTTATTTCTATAATTATGTTAAATTGCACATTTATAAAATTTCATATAGAAAATCTTCGAAAACAAGGTTATTTGAACATTTTTCAAATCTGTTTCATGTTAATTCAACATGATTTACCGTAAACTTAAAATTACATTTTCACTTTGAAATAACTTTGTTTCATGTTAATTTAACATTCGAGTATTGTTAAATCAATATGAAGTATCATGTTTATTCAAAGTTATTTCAAGTTGAAACAACATGAATTTAATTTAATGTTGTATAATTAGAATTTATGAATTATTTAATTTGCGTGCTGGCACAGTCTTCATTGAAATGTTTTAGTGTGTTGTATGTACAATGAATGGGCTTCCCCGGTGAATATTTTAACTCGAGTTCTCTGCGTGTTAGTCAATACGCTTATCGCTGCAGCCGCAAGAACCTTAAATATTTTTTAGAAGATACACATTAAATAAATGTCTGTTAAGATAAATTTAAGTAGCAGGGTCAAAAACGAAAAAAATTTTGCAGAGCTCATTTTGCAGTTAACAGCGGATAATCCAAGTCGTATTATTTCATTTATAACATCTCCGAACATATTTTCCCTTAATTGTTGAGTACAGGCCAAGGCTGTCCTTTTACCAAACAATTTAGAAGCCACATCTCATTTTAGTTTATGTTTAGCAACTATTAAAAATGCTTAGCGGCTGTATTGAGATTTTTGAATAAAGTAAATGATGGAATTAAGAAAATATTTATCGATATACAATGCTTTTGATAATGCCTAATGTTTTTATGTTATCAAACATATAAGAGTCATTATAAAATGTTATTTAGGGACACTATTATTTTTTTCAAATAATTAAAGTCAGTGTGAACTGTACTTTATTATCTTTTTTATAACCAAAACAATTTGTTGTAATTAAATTTAACTAAAATCTTTGTACTTACTTTTTCGTATCACTGTACTTCAAATTCTCTTACCAATACAGCTGCAAAATATTTTTTGGCTTCCCTGGTATAGTGTCAGTCCCCTTTCCTGAATTTCGCCACCGAAATAATATTCAATATTTTTTCTAGGACTGTTAAGTGCTTTAATCGCTATAACCGTATATTTTGCTATCAGCGTACCAATTTGTATGAAGTATTGATGCAAAACTGTTAAGATCAAAGAAGTTATTTGTTATGCGCATCAGCTGATAATTTTTTTTTTATTTCTCTGTACCGTACTGAGGGCTGTTAGAAAGTTTGGTTGAGACACACTGGAATGCAAGTAAAGAATACCATGGCTTATATGTCATGGTCTGTTATATAATCGATGTTCGTTATAACCGTACTACACTGTATAACCTTAAATATTGCAAATCATCTTAGGCTTATAAAATGTGTGAATTGTTTTATAATTAATAGTTCTAAGTTTCTTATGTAAGTCTCATTTCAACTTTCTGACTTTGAAGTCTTAATATTTCTTTTGCATATTTAAATAAATATAATTTCTTTAAATTCTAAGTTTCATCATTAAAAATTTTGTAACCTAATTAATTTTTACATACAATTTTTTTTTTTTAATTTCTTTGAGCGCGAATAATTTTCCATAATAACTAAATTTTTCACAGTCAAATCAGCCCTAATCCCCAAGAATTGTATTGTTAAAATTATAAGCCATTGAACTTTTTTTTTTTGTATTATTTTTTGTTGTTTGTTTTAACAAAAAAGTCAAAAAAGTAAAAAAAACATAAAAATTTAGTTCGCCTAAACCTCATTGTTGAGAGGGGGTCAAAAAACTTTGTGTAACACAGACAAGCATAAATTCAAGTTAATGAATTTGTAACATTAATTAAGTTATAAATTGTGGGCATTTTTTTTGTTAAATTAAAAATAAAAGTAATAAAGTAAGTAATTCTCTTAAGAAATTTCTATGCTTAGTTGTTACCACTGGCGTAGCTAGAAATTTTTTTTGGGGCGGGCTAATTCGGGGCTAATATTTATATTTCAGGATAGCTATGTTAATAGCTAAAATCTGGCAACACCATAATAAAATTTTACATTTTTTTAGCAAAACGTACTCACAACGTTTTGATGTACATACAAGTGCTATTAGTGTTCAGAAAATCAATTTGACAAAAAAAAATATGGAAATTTCAAGACAAGGTTTTCATGGGATTATTTTTCACAACTTCCGACGTGGATTATCTCAACAGGAATGTCCCGATGAACTCAGTTCTTTGTATGGCCATAAAACACTATCAAAAACCATAGTACATCGCTGGTATATTGAATTCAATCGTGGTCGCAGTTCCCTCGTCGAAGAATGCCGTGAAGGTTGTCCAAAATTGGTTGTTGTGCCACAATACATCGATGCAGTGCCTGAACTGATAATGCAAGATCGTCATGTGACATATTGTGAGATAAAGGCATCCTTGCATATTAGTTCCACTTCAATAGATGATGACTTAGTTGTTAAAAAATTTGTTCACGTTGGATATCCCATAATTTATCAATCGCTCAAAAAGAAAGAAAGCTTGCGTCAAGGAAATTATTAAAAAAATTCAACCTTGGTGCATCAAAGGACGTGTATAAAATCGGGACAGTTGACGAATCATGGATATATGGAACCGGTAATAAAACAACAGCAATCAACCGTGTGGGTACTCCCAAATGAGCTAAATCCAACAAAAATTGTTCTGGGAAGAAGTACAGCGAAGCAAATGGTCACCTGTTTCTTCGGCCGAATAGGTCATGTGGCCATTTATAACCCCCGAAGACGAATCATTCTTCATAATGACGTGCTCTCGCACATCTCGTCAAACAAGTGAATTTTTAAGCAGTCAAAACATCGAATTGATGACTAATCATCCATACAGTCCTGACTCGGCACCCAATAACTTCTTCTTGGTCCCGACTATCAAAGGTAAACTGGTGGTCAACGATTTAAGAGCGCCGATAAAGCAGCTGAAGCGTTCACATAGGCGTAGAAAGGCCATTCTGGGGTGTGCATTTCCCCCCACCTAGAATTATTAAAAATTACATGTAATTTTTTATTTTAATATTAATCATGAAAATCACCAGTCACATTGCCCCCACCACCCCTGTAAAAATTAATAGCTACGCCAATGAATATTAAAAAAAACATGTTTGAAGGCATCTAAAGAGGAATGAAAAAACTGCTATGACAAATGCTTTGAACGTATGCGAAGGTGTATTGATAATCACAATGGCGGTATTCGATGTTCCATGGAAATTGTCCTGCGTAAGTGCAGGACAATTTCGTAGCTTTTCTGTTAAATCCAACAAACAAAATAAATACACAATCCAAACAGAAGCTACGATGTTTTGCATTTACACTTAAGCAAGACAATTTGCACCAAACATCGAATACCGCCAATGTTTTTTTATTCCCGAAATATAAATAGTAGCGCTCGTAATGTTAAAATAAATAACTATATCCAATTTTTAATAATTCTTGGAGGACAACAGCAATTCTGGGTGGCAGTTCAACTCGCGAAGTGGCTTTTCTGCTCCCATAGTTGCTACAGCTTTTGCCTACGATTGCTGAGTTATGAAATATTTTTTATGCAAGATTAAAAAAAAAATTATTTCCTTTCTTTGCTGGAATTTCATACAATTTAATTAAAAAAAAAAACATTTAAGAATACATATACATATGTATGGATATATTTTTAGCTATTTTATTTTATACACATTAAATAGCAAATATTATTAATTGCTTATTGATTTAATAATATTTAAAATAAATAATCTTTGGAGAATTTTATATGGTGCTATAGAATCGTGTTGGTATGTTGTCCTTTATAACTAAAAGTTAATACTTCCCAGTAAGAAAAATTGGAAGTCATTCTAAAGGAAGTACATTTTCATTGCTTCCAAAAAATCGATATTTTTAATTTGCCGATAGTTAGCAGAAAAGCAAGTAGAAGTTTATTTTAGTCATACAAAACCTTGTAATTCCTCTCTAGTTTTAGAAATTACTCACCAGAATTTTAAAAAAATCTTTTTTTTTTTTTTTTTGAAGAAACTTATGAACTATTTTTGGTCTAAAATTTTAAAGTTATTTGCTTAAATTTACATTAAATTACTGTTTCGCGTTTAAATTCCTATAAAAAGTAACTAATTGTTAAAATAAGTAACTATTAGCAATTTTTCCTAGATGAAAATATTATCCTAGAACACAAAAAAGGACATTTTTCTTAAAATCGCTTCCAATTCGGTGACCAGGCAGCGAAAAAGAGAACTTCTTGCAATGACAACCCTATGTAAAAATCATTAGATCGGATCGAAATTTGCACTACTTCCAGATCGCAAACTCTACATTTTCATGACTCTTTTGGAGTGTCTTTTTTTACTGGGTTTAAGCAGCTAATTAGCATCTATAATTGAATAGGTATTGTCTTGAAGGTATTAGTTACTCCATTTATTTTGTCTTAGAATAACTTCTGAAAAAAAAATCATTGAAAAATGGAAATTAGTGAAAGTGGTAGTTAAAGAAGGATTTGTGCATGATAAATGATAGTCCACTTAAAACAATTTATTGTTATAAACATCCACCTTGGTAAAGCCTTTAACAATGATAACCACAAATTAAGAATTACGTTTCCATAAATAATAAAGTTCGACTTGTTGTGTACGCACAGCTTATAACCTTTGGCCGAAGTTAAGCAACGGCCTCAGAAAATGCCTTCTCTCGCATACTTTGCATTACGCACTCTTTTATTGAGTTTTCCTTAAAAATTGCCAAAAGACACAAAAAAGCTTTTAAAGAAAAACTTATTCAAAATAACTTTGAACACCATCATTAATTTTTAGCAATAAAACTCATTAGAATGTGTTCATCTTTATTAAATAAAAGATACAAATACAATAATCAGCAGTACGAAAAATTTAATAAAAAAAAAGAAGAGAGTTGTCTTAGGACATCCGGTTATAGCTTTGCTACTTAGTTATTTAAAACAACTTTCATGTGTGAAATAACAATGCAATAAAATTATATTATGTATATGATGATGTCAAATTCTCTGCAAATATTTCAAAACGTTTCCATTTATTTCCCATTATTTTCTTTTCTAGCGGCGTGCGATTAAATTAATGTATTGTTTGTGGCTGGTGACAGGTGTTAGCCGGCTTACAACCGATCGGCGCTGTTCTCTGGTTTGTGCTCATATGCAAAAACAAAGCAAAAACAAATTGAACAATCGTTCTCATTGTTCTTGTTTTGTCTTTGTTTCACTCACTTCAAAGAACGAAACAAAACAAAATCAAACAATTTGTTTGGTTTATTTTCGTACTATACTTTTAAGTACAAAGAAATCAAAACAAAAATAAATTTATAACTGTAATAGTGTTGAATATTTTTGTTACGAAAATTATTTCCTAACCCCTGTATCGCGAGATAAATAGCAAAGCTATAAAAATAAATACTTCCGCAGTTTAATTAAAATTTTTGTCAAAGAGTTTTGATAAAAAATAAAATCGATGATGAAGAAAATAAAATAAAGTTTAATGCTTCTTGTTTATTTAAAATAAGAAATGTACATTAAAATCAAAAGACTTAAGAGCTGAACCTGCTAAGCCACAAGGCTTAAGACATAAACCTAAAGAGTGTGAGAGAGAGACAGAGAGAGAGAGAGTGCTGTTGAAACGAATGACTTAGGAAGCAAACTTGTTTACAACAGAGCTTAAAAACAGTGAAAACTGCTCAAATTTATTTATATTTACAATTTATTAAATTTTTAAAAAGAAATTATTATTATGCTCTTAATTAAATTTACAGTTAATCCAACTGATTAATCGCTTGATACGAAGGAAATGATTGATGCTTAAAAATATATGACGATCTAATCTTAAAGCCATCTGTTATTTGCAGATTATCAGTCATGATAACCAACTCTACTCTAGTTAAATAAATTGCCAATTTAAATTTCCTTGTTGCACATAAAACTTAAATAAATATAGGAATAGTTTAATAAGAAATAACAAAAAAAAATGAAGTTAAAACCAGCTGACTAGACCAGTTTTTAAAATATAAGTAGCAGTACAACAGCATCTTAGAAGGAAGATAAAAAAAAATTGCATCACAATGTGGCGAGTATTGTTTTTATATTAACTATGATGTAATTCAAGAATCTGCTTAAAAATGTTAATAAATGTAAATGTGGATGATAAAGTTGAAACAGGTCTTTGTATGTTATAAATTTACAATAACAACAACGCATACACACGCTTAATAATAACCAAAGGATGAGATGAAAAAAAAATTTTCTATTTATAGACGTTGTAAGATTTGAAACAGGATTTTCCTTAACAAGTGGGAAAACAAGTAAGAGTGTGTCTTCTAAGCCAACAAATTGGTAACAAATAAAATTTAATTGCAGCTGAAACACTTTTAATATCAAACACTGATAAGCTGGTGCAACACTCGTTTTATTTTAATTTTTTTTTTAACAGTTTTAGGCCATTTAATCAGTGTTTGATAAAAAAAAGTGTTTTAGCTGCAATTAAATTTTATTTTTTACCAATTTCTTGGCTTAGAAGAAAGTTATGTGACACGCAGATAAAGGGAGTAATTAAAGAACAAATAAAGATTTAGGTGTAGATAAATTTGTGATGGTGCTTTTAAAAGTCTAATGAAAAATGTTTTGAAGTTCGAAGTTTTTAAAGAGAAGTAAGACTCAGGCAGTGAATGTGTACTACTTTACACTTGGATAATAAAGAAAATCATTCATTCAGAGAATGAAACGGTTTTATTATATTAATGAAACTTTTCATTATCATAATGAGCAATAATTACATTGTTTACATGACATCTTTTAAAATCTGCTCTTTATGAGTTTTTCATAGTTCAGTGTATTAAAGAAAATCGTTACATTGCTTAAATGAATTTTCATTTAAGTGATTTTTAGAAAAATATACGAGTATGTGCCCTTATGAAAGAATACAAGTCGCACTTTACTGAATGTACTAAATACTGTTGATCCGAGATCGCACTAGCGGCACAATGTACCGATTTTTGTCTTCTTACTGCAAGTCCTAAGAAATAAACCAAAATGCCTTCATTTCTCAACTAATTCCGGAATAAGTCCATGTGGCTTTAATACCAATTCATTGTGGTGGAATTATGCCCCTATATATCAATTAGTTGAGAAATTAGGCCAATTTAGCTTATTATAAACGACTTTATATCAGTGAGCCGACATTGTGCTTTATTCTAACCCACTGTGAGAACAGGTTGTAAAAAGCTTGTGCCAAAAATTTAATAAAGTTGCTTGTTTTGCAAAAATTGTTGTTTGTATCTTTAATACTTAACATGTTTGTATATTGCGATTCTCAATATTATGTTAAGAGTTTTACTATAAACATATGAAGTTTGCAGCGTATTTAAAAAATTAGTTCCTTAAACTTTAGCATAAAAAATAATTTCGTTTGTTAATGGGATAATAAAAAATATGGTAGAATAAACAGTTTTTTAAACGTGTTATACATCAAAAATATTTTTTACCATCCTTTACCCGTGGCTCCGCTCGCGTTGCACAGAAAAGTATATGAGCCAAAAAGCTGGCCAAAGCAGTTTTTCTTGTGAAAAGCGATTGAGTGTCCCTAGATCAATTAAACTTGACGGAAATATTTCTTATGGATCTAGGCTATTAAACCTTGAAAACAAGAAAAAATCGAACAAAGGGGAAAAAAGTTCACCTTGGAGGAACCCACCCATCGCCCTCTGAAAAATTAAATTTTTTTCTTAACTTTTTTATACTTTTATTTAGCAAATGTGACTTTTAACGTCAGCGAAAGCTCACAAACCTACACTTGGACCCAGAAGACCGTAAGATGCCATTTTCGAACCCGCTTTATTTTGTGGGCGGTGACAAAAATTTTATTTGCAAAAATAATGTAAATTTAAAAAGAGATGTACTACTTATGCCTTAATATCATACAAATTTAACTTATGAGCTTTTATGGTCCGGGGAGAATATCTCTACCCTCAAAGTAAAACATTTCATGACTTACAAAAAGGTTTTTTACCCATATTTATCCAAAATGATAAAAAACCGAAAAAAGGTGAAATTTTTCAAAAATTACTAAAAAAAAAATGGCGCAAACTTTTTTTCTTGCATCTAGAATTAGATATTTTAAATTTAATTGTCGTACAAAAAATAATTCTAAATGTAATTTCGTTGACTTTTAAAAACCTTCTTCTTGTTTTTAGTTTGCAAAAAAAAAAGTGTATAATTTTTTTCCTTTTTATTTTTTATACGAATTTTTTTTTTTAATATGGCTTGGCAAGTGAAAGAGCTGGACGATTTTGTTTTATTAATTTTGATTTATTTCAACTTATAAACAAATCTCTTAAGTAATTTATTAACAAATAATATTTAATGTTTAAGCAATTTTAATGTAAGCCGCAAATACTTAACACAATGTTTTAAAGTTATTTGGCCAAGGGCATACAATTTGACCTTAAACGAAATTACTTGAATAGCCTTAAAGATTCAGCACAACAAATCATTAAAATTGAAAAACTGAATATAAAAAATGAGCCATAGTATTAAAAAAAAATTAATATAAGCAAATTTTTTAATTTATATTGAAATTTATTATTTACAAATCCCTTTAATAAAAATGTTTTTTACTTCATTCTTGCATCTCGCTATAACTGCTGCATTTAAATAATTTCCATATATTTTTTTTTTAATTTTAACAATGTAATAAAAAAATGGACATATTTCTAATTCGCCGTTTCTTAATCTTTAATTTCATTCAAAAGACTCGGGATGACAACATTCATTCATAAAAATAGACAATTGGCGCCGTGTAAATTTAATTTTTCCATGGAAGCTTGGATATTTCTTCTCAATGAAATTGTTGTTAAGAAATTGCAAAAAAAAAAAAAATATCGACAGCCCTGCTGCCTATAAAAATATGTTTTGTATATATATTTTATTTTATTTATTTATTTAACAAACAATAAATAAATTGTATAGAAATTTGAATAAAATGATGAGTTTATAAATAATAAGATCCGCTTTAAATTTTTTTCTTATCTATTCACTTTAAGTTGTATAACAAATCAATAGTACACGGCACAGCTTATTTGTTTATTAAAAAAAAAAAAATTACACGAATTAATATCATGAAAAATGTGGACAAAGAAAAATGTAGTTGTTCTAAGATCGATGATGTCATGGGTTTCGAGCCCAGAGTTAACTATGCACTTTTTCCTTTAATTTTTGTAAACCTTGCAGTTCTAGCAAGTCTACAGCGCCACACAGGAAAATGATTTTTTTTTGTTAACAAATAGTTAAGGAGTTCACAATAACGTTCTAAAATATTGCAACGTTTCAATTTTAATACTTTATGCCCTAAGAAGAAGATTTAGCAGGTTTTTGTTTGAAAATACTTTTGTGTTCTTGTCTTTGAATTCTCTAAATTATTTTCTTCAAAAATGGTTGTTGTCTTTGATAATGAAAAATAAAAATATTATTGCCATGAAAATTATATTAAAGTAGCAGACAAAAGTTTGAAAAATATATGAAAAAATATGTGTGTGATATAATATTTGGAACAAAATCATGAAGCAAATACTCAAACCTTCTAGCACAGACAATAATAAATAATTGCTTTTTTCGTCCATAGACAAGACGATAGAATCGTCGAACAGAATTAGGGCATTAATTTGTTATGTTAAATAAATATATATTTAAATTTAAATTAAATATTAACAATTTGTTCTGTTGGTTGATCAGTATACTCTGGTAAATCATAAATTGTCCAGATTTATTTAGAAAATCAGTCATCAATTAGATTTTTATGGCGCACATAATGCTCAATCTGAGCAACCCATCCGTCCAACTGTTAAAAGCTTTCATACCACATACTCTCTCAAGGATGCAGTAATACCAACAAGTCGAAGGACTGTACGTACTGAAGATTATTATTGCCGCTGTAAATGAAAGTGTGAAGGAAGTTTTAAATTTGCCGATTCGTCGCTATTTGCAGGAATTGGAGGACTGTTCTTCCACTACGTGGACAATTTTTGTAGCAATGATCATGGCCTACACCTCTTCAGGATCCATTCGGTGCAAGAATTAAATTAAATTAAAAATCATATGCATCATTATATGGCCAATTGGGATCCAGAACAGTTGCGAACAGCGATGAAACTAATTTTTGTCTGCTGCTGTATATGGATTAATACCCATCCACAAAAGGCCCTACGGACCCCATTACATTCAGAAAAACACTGTTTGGCACTGTTTACATGCTGGTAGCATCATTGGAACTTATTTCTGCAGGAAATAAAGCCGAAGCTCGCGTTACGGACGCGTTAAGATCGTTACCACACCATGACCAATCATTTTTTTTTTTTGAAAATATGGATGACATTGATTTGAGAGAGAAGTGTTTTCAACTAGATGACGTTAGGTGTCATAAGGTAACTGCAATCATCGACTTATTCAAATCAAAGTGGACTTGTGAGATTGGACAACTTTCGATTATTTTTTGCGGGGTCACGTGAAGTCACTGACATATAAAACCACTTAAGAATTCAAATGACTAACTTGTATTAAAGTGAACCTAAAGTGGTGAAAACTAAAAACAAAAGGTATAGAAAGGAAAAACTTCAAAAACGTCAAAATCCGGTTAAAGTGGAAAGTTTTTGCACAAAAATTTAATTAATTAAGTCATAAACCGCACTATGTCATTCTTTCATTACACATGAATTTAATTTGTGTTTTTTGAATATTATTTTGCCAGCAAAAGAACATTAAAAAGTGGTCTTATAAAATTTATTAGTAGAGCACTTGCTTAACGCTTTTCTTGCTTTTCTTAATTAAAAAAAAAGTAAATAAAATTATTAAAAATGTATTAAAAGTAATACAGACAGTTTGCACACACTGGTTTATTTTTTGCGAACTGAAGTGTGCTCGTTTTTTTCACTTTCACTTCATAACTAACACTTTTGTTTAGTCCAAAAAAAAGTAGGAAATTAAAAAAGCTCTAAAACTGCTTTCATTTGTTTAAGCCAAAAAAAAATCTTAAGTATTTGATTTGTGTGCTTAAAATATTTAGCAATTCTTATTCTTTAAACAGGCGTTAAAGACTTTCTTTATTTTTTTGGAGTTTATTTTTCGCTTTTGATCTAGCGGCAAGTGAGATGAAATTAACATGATGAAAAAATCATTTTTATTTTAAATAAAAATATCTAGCAAATACTAGAAACCCATAACACCTGCACATTAGCCAATAGGTGAGAACTTTAAAGAGCCACTCCTTAATTAAAGCGAAAGAAGTAAAAGATATTTTTAGTTTTTGCATTTCATTTCTTATATTTTCTATTTTTATTTGAAAAAAAAAACGAGAAAGTTTATTTAGAATTTAAATCTTAATTTCATTTTATGTAGAAAAGTAACAATAAGGTAAAAGTGCTTAAGTCATATTTTACCGTTTTGCAGTAGAGCTGTTTTAAACCTTCAAGCCGATTTTTAGAAATTTGTTTATTTTGCAGTTAAATTGAGAAATAATTCGCTTGAATTTTTTTTAGAATAAACATTGTTCTATACATTATAAATAATGCATTCAATTTTACAGGGTGGACCATGGGGTTTAAAAGTTTAATAACGTTTTCTTTTTTTTTAGAGCATTTTCCATAACATCTTTCAACATTTGTGTCTATAGCGTTCGAATTTCTGCAACAATGTTTGCTTTGAGTTGATTGTCTCCGTCTTGTTCACATACACTCGCTCCTTCAAATAACCCCAAAGAAAATAGTGGGATGCTGTCAAATCTGGCGATCGAGCTGGCCAAATAATTTCCGAATTTGTGGAAATTATTCGCTCTCCAAATATTTGACTTGAAAGTGCCATTGTGTCTCGGGCAGTGTGGGCAGTGGCTCCGTCCTGCTGAAACTACATACCAGGTCTGTTTTCAAGAGCAGGACGTAAAAAAATTTCTATCATAAACCGATACCGCTCCCCATTTACGGTTACAGCACTTCCGTCTTCATTCTCGTAGAAGTAAGGCCCAATGATATTTTCAGATGTGATCCCACACCATATTGTACACCTAATGGGGTGCAATTTGCGTTGATGAATGGCTCTTGGATTTTCAGAACCCCAGAACCTACAGTTCTGCTTATTAACAAAGCCATTCAATTGAAAATGAGCTTCATCGCTCATAATCAAATTTTCAACAAAGTTGATTCTGTTGATTCTATTATTCTGGTTCTTTGTACAGTCGTGAACCTATCCATTATTTATTCTCCAAGTGTTATTTATATAATCTGAAAAAAAGAATAAAAACCATATATAAACGAAAAAGTTATTAAACTTTTAAACCCCGTGGTAACTTAATTTAAGCTTTTATTCCATATGAGATTATAAATCGAAAAAAATAAGCTGCAAGTCATTGCGCTACAACTTTCTTAAAAATCGCACAAAATAATTCAGATTTCGCCAACGAATATTTTCAGATAAGGATATTCCAGGGGTGCGATTACGTCAAAATCGGCTTAGGCACTTTTAAATTTTTGCCACAGATAGTATTATAGCATTCGTTTTCAAAGAAATCTGTTACAAAATGTGTATGGGTTTCATGGGCCGTCCACACTGGCCACACCAGTATTTAATGAAACTCGGCATTCATCAAAAAATTCAAAAAAAATCCATTCGGTTTGCATAGGCTGTGAGCTGTGGGTGTAGAACATTTTGATGAAATTCGGAATGCATGTTTTATATTCCAGAAAGTACATACATATATGGATCAGTGATCGGCAATGAATAGTTTTTTCGCTGTTCATACCGACTCATGAAATTTTAAATATAAGTGAGTAGACATTATTTAAACTCAACTACTCTGATTTACGCATACTCACGATGACATTGATTTATAAGTATAGGTTGAAATAAATATGAATGCGACATCAACATCATAGTCATACCACACTCACACTCATAAATCACCTCAGTTTGATTTATAATTTCAGGAAAATACTTATACTACTCACATTGATTCAGCTCAGTCAAATCATACATGTATGTTTATTTAAAAGGTTAGTCATTAAATAGTTTGCAAGTAGTGTACAATAGTAGTAAATAGGGTTGTTTTTCAATTCCTGCAAGAGAACAAACAAAAGCAACCGAGAAACACATAACCTCATAATGAGAACTTAAAATATTCGTATGCGAAATCCGCATTATGAATCATACTTATTTTGCATCGTCCATAGGCATTGAGTTAAGAAGAGTCTAAATCAACAACGTCATAAATGTTGCTAATTATGAGTTCGATGCACACTTCAAACTTTCGAGTGAATATGATTCATACTCGTAGACAACATTGCAATAAGTATGAGTCCACATAAGTACAAGCAATTATAAGTCATGATTCAACTTTACTCACTTTTTCACTACTCAGTGCTGTTCTCTGATATGGATCAAATTTTAAAACTTGTGCTTGGATAGGAGAAATCTTATGTGAAAAAATTAATTTGTCTTTCATGGGCTTTTAGGGGTGGGCGTGACTGATTTTAATGAAACTTGCTATGTGTCAAATTTTTTATAGTAGAAATTATATGCACCCAATTTTAGTACTTCTTCCAAAAAAATCTCCAAACGTTTATAGAAAAACATTCAAAATGTTATTGAGAATTAAGTACATAAGCATAATCAAAAATAAAATTTTTTATAGTAGAAATTATATGCACCCAATTTTAGTACTTCTTCCAAAAAAATCTCCAAACGTTTATAGAAATTCATTCAAAATATTATTGAGAATTAAGTACATAAGCTTAATCAAAAATAAAAAAATAAATTCTTCATATTATTTTCCTATGCTGTTTTATGGATGCGACCATAAAATTTTTTATTGAGAACAAAATGCTTGCTTCATAACATGCAACAGCTTATTCGGGCTGCCAAGAAATCAAATAATCTTTGTCCCAAACTACGAGAGACATTATTAAAAGTGTCCATATTGAATTTAATTAGAGTTGATTGAGCAAAATATGAGATTTTTGTTTTCATATACATATCGTTACCTTAATATAAAAAGGCCCTAATTAATTATTTTTTGGAATTCTAAATATTTAAATCTTACGATAAATTATATGTTCCTTCTTCGAAATATAAAAAAAAATCGATTTCAAAAAAATAATGAGTTGGGACCTTTCTATATTAAGGTAACGATATATACATATAAAAAAGTGCGCTTTGGATGCTTTTTTGTTGCTTCTCATGGTTGTGCATTGTAATTTTGGGTAGATTTGATGCACACACAAAAAAAATATCAATGTAAAATCAACATGCAAAAACTTTGATTTCAAATCATATAAAATTTATTAGAAATAATATGTTGTTTAAGTGTGTTTGGTATTTATTTGCAGTGTTCATAGCTACAATGCACTAATGTGCTCAGTTTTGTGACTAGATCTTGTTTTCTTGTGGTTCGTTTTGAGGTTCGTAACTAGACGAAAAGCTTTGCATTGCCAGTGGAAACTTCCTGCTGCTGCTGGCTAGTAGGCAGTGTACTAGTCTTCTAATCGAATGGTCGCAGGTTCGAATCCTGCAGACAAGCCAAAATAGATTTAAGTAAATTTTATATTAAGTCATCAAGTATATGATATTAATAATATTTAAGGTTGTTGTGAATACAGCGGCAAGTGCAATGATCAATACTCGAGGAGTTCGAGTTCAAATCTTGGCCAGAGAAGTCAACTATACATACAACACACAAACATACATTTTCCTGATGCCTGTGCCAATACAAACAATCACGTAAATTAAATAACTAATAAAATTTAATTGCTGCATTAAATTAAATGCATGTTATTTCAACTTTAAATAATTTTGTTACAACATGATTCTTAATTTTGATTTAACAACAGTACTGGAATGTTAAATCGGCATGAAATTAAAATATTTCAAGAGAAAATATTTTCGTTGATGATTACTGTAGATCAGGGGTGCCCAAAAGTTCCTTATGGAAGAGTAAACACCAATACATTTAAAGAAAAACTAATTTTTATTTAATATTTCTTGTTGTTAAAAGAAATACATACAAAGAAAAAGTGTTGTTGCTTTGCACTTGCGTGTATACAGTGAAGAAGGACAAAAAAAAAAACTATAAAAACCAAGTTGTTTGTGTATTTCGTATTGCTACCCTGTCGGAGAATGTATGTTTGACTACAAAAATAACTAACTTATTGTTAGCTTTTCTTAGACTGACTAAAAGCTAGCTGCAAAGTCATCCAGAACAAACCCAAAATTTATTCTTAAGTTGAGTACGTAATCGAATTTGATGAGAGCCAACAAATTTATTCTCAGCTACTTTAAAATTCATTTCAGTTTTATATTAACGTTTTGCTCTTATTATTTTAGACGGCACCTTAGCTGGGTAGTAGCGCATTCAGGAGTACACAACGTGTGATGATACATGTTCGAACCCCAGAAATTTTTTTTAAATTTACTGACTACCAGGTGATTTAAAAAAAATCAACTTTAAGTTAGTTGAAAAATAATGCAGAGTGAGACAATTGACTACCGCCTAAGACATCGCAATGTTAAAATACTCAGCTGATTACATTGAAAATTAATCCAAGTGTCAGTCAGTACTAGCTGCGAAATAGTTAGCATAAAGTTAGTTTAAAGTTAATGGAATTTCCGATAGGGTAGTGATGAGTGCTGCATGTGAGTATGTGTATTTCGTATTGCTAGTGTTGAGTGTGTTCTGTGAGTATTGAAACACACAGCCTATAGTTAAGAGCATTTACAAAAAAAAATTAGCACCAAGAGCATAGGTCGTGGGCACCCTTGCTGTAGATCATGTTGAATTAACATGAAATACACTTGAAGCAAAATTATAGACCAAAAATTTTAAACTAATTCAATTACTAAATTAATTTGCAAAAGTTCAAATTGTATGGAAAATTACTTAGTTTCAACTTTATTTCGAACAAAATTACAATATAACTTAATTTTGGCTATAAGAGAGTTAAATAGAAACATCTCTTTTTAAACGTGTCATTATATATTCAGTGAAAACTTTCAATCGTTTTTATTTGTGACATAAATTAGAATCAAAACGACACTAAGCGAATTGAAAAAGAAAATTTAAAAGCACGACAAAATCGAAATAAATTACTTTAAATCCTTGTTTACGGAACCTCTAGTGCATGTAAATATTATTTTAATCTGTGCTGAATTTTTAACATAAAAATAATGATATGGATCACGGCTGCTCATACCAATATAGTTCATTAACCCTAGAAAGAGCTAATTTATTACATTAATGATCAGTGCTACTAAAAACTCGCACGTAAACCAGTTTTTTTTTCAAAGAATCATTAATTAGAATAAAAACATAAAGCAAATATTTGTTTATAGTCTTTTCCAATTTAAAAAATTTATAAATCATAAGAGCATAAAAAGTGTGTCTTTATCAATATTTAATCGGGCTCGTTTGGCTGTTTTTAAATGATGACACATTTTCATTATTAAAATTATATCATAAATTAAGTTAAATACAATTCAAAACGTTTTATTATTATATATTAGTGGTTATTATTGTCATCAGATGATTGTTAAGAAAACGAAAAAAAATTAAAAAGATCTATTGCGGTGTTGTTTAAATTTAATAAACAGTAAACACTCGATAAGTGGAATTTGAATAATTGGAATATCTCGATAACTTAAATCTTCTGCCGAATTTTAAAATTAGTTAGTACAGAATTTAAGAATAAAATTAGTTGCTCTGGCTTCCTTGGCAACAACAGCTTGCTTTAGGTTTTATGATCTCGACAAACTATTTTTTAGTAAGTTTGAAAAATATAAAAACAAATTAAAAATTTTTGTTTTGTTTTCTCTTAAAAAAAATCATTTTTAACATCAAAATAAATACAAGTTCAGAAAGGCTTTACTGGCTACTTAGCCAATAACAAATTTACTTCTCTAATAGTGTTTTCACACTGACTTGGTTTTAATAAAAGTTGGTTTTAATGTCAAAACCAACTGTTAAAACCTGGTTTTACCATACAAATTGTTTTTGTTAAATCCAACTTAAAACCATTTCTGAATTGGTTTTATTTTGGTTTTATGAAATGAAACTCTGTTTTCGTTGTGGTAAATTCAGTGCTGCCAAGTTAAAATGACAGGTAGCAGCTGATAATGTTTATGCCAGTGAATAACAAGAGATGTCGCTTGAAAGATTTTCAACTTAAAAATGGATGCAGCAGCAACAATAAGTAAACAATTATGGAAAAATAAGAGATCTTTGGAAGGAAAACAATAACAAAATTTTCATTGACCTCTGGAAAGTGAAAATAAATGATATGACATATCGATCCACCACTAAAAAAGTTGTATTTTGCGATTTATTTGTGCATTTTTTATATACAATAACTTTATTTCCAAGCATTTCTTCAATTTGTATTACTAGTTCTATAATTTTAAAATATTAATTTACAAAATATAAAATAATTTCCATTGCGCTCTAACATTGTAAAGTTTCTTAGTTTTTCATACAAACAAAAACAGTTGTACAGTTTGTCAAATAAGTGTTATAAAAAGCAGAAAAAAATACAACAACAAATACATGCATTTCTGCAGGAGATTTATTTTATTTTGAGCAAAGTTATTATACATTCTGTGAGTTAAAACCTGAATTTGACAAACTTGCAGTGTGAATGCAAAATCAGCTGTTTATGGTTTTAACGTTAAACCAGGTTTTAACTTGCAGTGTGAAAACACTATAAAGCGACTTGTTTGGAATTATTTAATTCCTACATTTATTTGTTTGAAAGTTTTAATTTTAATTCTTATTGATTTGAATTTTTCTCATTTTTAACTTTCTTTTCTTTGAGCATTTGTTTTAATATATTTTTTTCAGGGTGCCTCATTAGGCTAGTGAGTAGTGCGCTATCCTATCAGTGTGGAGGCTGTGGGTTCGATTCCCACCGTAGACCCTGGTCTGTTTCACTACAACGAGTGAAGGTCTTAGTTACTATTCTCGTTTACATTAAGTTATGATATAATTTGTAATTGTATATGTAACATTTAATATATATATATATATATATTTTTTTTTAACATTATCGAGACTTCACTGTATTCTATGAAATATGCTTTTAGTATCTTGAAAATTATTTTTATAGTGGCTGTCATCAAATTTTATTGTTTTTTTCTAATAAAAGGAAACCATTAATAGAATCGAGAAAGTAAGATTATTGTTTTTCAAGATAATTAATTCTATATACCCTGTCGGAAATTCCGTTAACTTTAAACTAACTTTATGCTAACTATTTCGCAACTAGTACGGACTGACACTTGGATTACTTTTCAATGTAATCAACTGACTATTTTAACATTGCAATGTCCTAGGCGGTAGTCAATTGTCTCACTCTGCCTTACTTTTCAACTAACTTAAAGTTGATTTTTTTTAAATCACCTGGTAGTCAGTACATTTTAAAAAAAAATTTCTGGGGTTCGAACATGTATCATGTGTACTCCTGAAGGCGCTACTACCCAGCTAAGGTGCCATCTAAAATAATAACAGCAAAACGTTAATATAAAACTATTACTATATTACTAAATAATAAACTGAAATGAGTTTCAAAGTAGCTGAGAATTAATTTGTACTCAACTTAAGAATTAATTTTGGTTTTGTTCTGGATGACATTGCAGTTACCTTTTAGTTAGTCTAAGAAAAGTTAATTATTTTTGCAGGGTATGTACAAGAAAAATCAAAATATATGTGTATGTATGTATGTGTAGCTTGTACTTAATAAATCGAGAGACTTACGACACATACTCTAACCTATTTTGCAAATTATTAATACTCCACTGTATTCTATGAAATATGCTGTTAACCCTTTGTGACGCCTTGTTGCAGATATGCAACCAACCATTCAATTCTTATAAAAACCATTAAGCAGCGTTTTACGCTGTAAATTTTTGTGAATATGTAAGTCAATTATTGTGTTTATTGTTAGAATGTTATCAGTAAAGTTATTTCTAATTTGGAGTTTTTATTGCCAAGATCTGACTTTCTTTCCTCTTAATTATTTATCCTTTTTCACTGCAATTAAATAAAATTTCAAAAAAATCCTAGAACAAAATTTTTTACTTGTGCTACGAGGGTTAATATCTGAAAAATTTATTGTTGTAGTGGATGTCATTAAACGAATGGTTATTGTTTTTGAAACTAGTAATTCTATATATAAGAAAAAAACATATTTACATATCGTGCCATAGCCGCCAAAAAAGCTTAACCGAGACATTTTTTGGATCTCGTTTTTTTAACGAAAATCGATTATTTGCGATCTTAAGTAACCGATTTTCGTCAAAAAATTAAGTTCGAAAATTAATGTTGCTTCAGCTTTTTTTGGCGATTATGACACGATATGTGTAGCTTGTTATTAATAAATCAAAAGACTTAAGACACATACTTTAATATATACATATGGCGTGCCATAACCGCCAAAAAAAGCTTAAGCGACATAATTTTCGAATTAAAAGTTTTGGCGAAAATCGATTACTTGCAAAGGTAAATAATCGTTTTCCGTCAAAAAAAAAAAGAAATTAAAAAAATATGTCTCTTAAGCTTTTTTGGCGGTTATGGCACGATATGTACTAGTATGTAAAAATCAATGTGATGTATTTGTAATATGAAATTTTAGAAGGGCCACACATTCCGCCAAAACTAAGCAAAACATTCTCATTAATTTTATAAGTGGCCGGTTTTGTTTTTTAAGCCAGAGTAATAAATTAATTATTACTTTATTTTTATATTTGACCTGATTGTTAAGAGGAAAGTTACATGAGCAAATTTATTCAACATAATTTTAAGAAAGCCAGACAGACATTCATATAAATGTTTGTAATTTAGAAAAATAAAAAATAAAATAAAAATAAAAAATTAATGCCTACGCGCACATTATGTTTTGTTGGCTCTAAAAAAAAAGATTGATGTAAAAATTTAGCATAAAAACATTAATTGTACATTTTCAGAAAAAAAATATTGAAATCCATCAAACTTTCTCGTTTTAAAGGCAAATTTTGTAAATAGAAACGTTTTTTTCGTTTTGAAATTTGTATGGAAAAAATATTTTTTGAAACGAATTTTCGTTATTTTTCATACAAATTTGAAACGTTTAGAAACGAAATTTTTTACAAAATCTGCCTATTAGTTAAAAAAAAAGATTTATTCTAAACACACTGAAATAGCAGGCAGATCAAAAAGATTAATGAGTACAAGCAGCGTTGTCAACTATTTATAACCAAAACGCGCTATTTTCATACGCGCATATTAAATTTTAATAAATTTTAAAAGTCGATGCATATTTTAGTAAAATCAATTAATTGTTTTCGAGAAATTTATTATGTCAAATATTTGTCAAAAAATTGTCATAATCTTATTTTAAATTAAATTTATTTACTGTTAGCCATCAACTTGTTATCACAATGGACCCAATTGGGTCTCCGAGTGGAGGTGCGGTATAGCAGCACCCTTCCTAAACTAGCCATCAACTTTACCAAATCGTCCGTAGACTTCAGCCATACCTCTGAACTTATGCACAAGCGCAATCATTTTTTTTTTAAGACCTCAAAAAAGAAGGAAGTTCTAAATCCGATTGTATATCCTATTTTTCATGTTCGTTACTTCAAAAATGAATGACAAGTTAACCAATTATGAAAGACGTATTTGAAGATAAATTTAAATAAATATAAAGTTTATAATCCAAGACAACCACCAAATGCATTAAGAGAAAAATGTTATGCTGATAACATACGAGTAACTAGACTTGTATCGAACTCTTTCAGTAGCTCGTTTTTGACACAAACCAATGATCGAACCCATGTATTTTAAATGGGTTCGATCATTGGTTTGTGTCAAAAACGAGCTACTGAAAGAGTTCGATACAAGTCTACGAGTAACTATGTTGTTAGATAGAGTTGTATCCAATAGACTTGGGTCGAACTCGTTCACTAGTTCATTTTTGCCACAAACCAATGATCAAACCCAAGTCTAGTATCCAACAGCAGTTCTTTTTGAACTAGTTTGAGAGCGCTCGAATCAAAAGTTGTATCAAACCCATTAGAATTTATATTGTAGAGTAGACTTGTGTCCAATTTGACTTGTATCGAACTCTTTCAGTAGATTCTTTTCGGCACAAACCAATGATCGAACCCATGTAATTTAAATGGGTTTGATCATTGGTTTGTGTCAAAAACGAGCCACTGAAAGAGTTCGATACAAGTTCTAGTTCAAAAAGAACATAGAAGACATAGACTTGGGTCAAACTCGCTCTCTAGTTCGTTTTTGCCACAAACCTTTAATCAAACCCACGTAATTTAAATGAGTTTGATCATAGGTTTGTGGCTAGACTTGTGTCCAACAGTTCTTTTTGAACTAGTTTGAGAGCGTTTGAATCAAAAGTTGTTGCAAACCCATTTAATTTACATCGATGTTTTTGATCGGACTTGTGTCCAACTGAACGAACTAGTTCAAAAAGAACTATTGGACACAAGTCTATTTGTGGCAAAAATGAACTAGTGAACGAGTTCGACCCAAGTCTAGTTGTACACAAGTCTAGCCACAAACCAATTATCAAACCCATATAATTCAACTGGGTTTGATCATAGGTTTGTATCAAAAACTTAATGACTTCGATACAAGTCTATATTTTAGTTCAAAAGAGTTGTTGGACACAACTCTATTGTTAGACATGAGAATTCTTGAATTCTGACAATATTTTTCGGTGTTTTTTTTTAATTGTAATTTACGAAATATTCCTTTTTTAAGGAACGCAAATTTTTAACAACAAGTTTGCCTTCCAAGTCTTATCTTAAGCTTCACACATTTGAAAAGCTATAAAAGGGCTTTGCTGCAACATCTTTAAAAAAAATTCACATCAAAGCTTAGATTACACTGAATGGCAAGCGGGTGCTAAAAGTAACACCTTTCCGCAATATGAACAACCAAACCAAATACCTCTAGCACAAAAAAAAACGAGACACTGAAGAATAATGCAACAGGGAAACACAATAATAAAGCAGACAAACAAAAATACACAGTGACGTATTTATTTAAAGGCCCGTGAGGCCCGGGCCTAGGGTGGCATGGTTTTTAGGGGTTGCAATATTTTAAGAACCCTAAGATATTGATAATTTTTGTGAACTACTTTTTCTTTATACATATCAATGATAAATTAAGAATATAATTCTGATCTTACCCGTTAATTTATCGGTGCAAGCTAAAATGTTTTAGAGTTATATGATAGTACTCTAAAGCACTTGAATAGGCAGACCGTCGTGCATTGTTGAGATTTAACGACAGTTCGGGTAAGTGTTTATGTTTATTTACGAAACCACACTCTAGTTAGAACTTATTGACAAGCAGCCTTTAAAAATTTCTGACTTGTGCAATTGCTTTTGCTTCTGCTTACGCTTCTGCTCCTGAAAATGTAAACAGTCGCAGTCAAAGCGAACGTATGAAACTAAAAGTTATGCACAATGGAGAATTTTGCAAAAAGTGTTACTGAAACTCAACAGAAGAGAAGTCTGCATTAATTGTATGATTTTGGTAAAAGAAAAATTTTAACGTCGAAAAATTGTGAAAAGCGAAAATTTTTTAGTTAAAAACTGGTCCGTAGGAACTAATGACACGTTTTAGATTATATTGCCAAATACTGTTGGCAAAAAATTAGAAGTTTAAAAAATATGAAAAAAATTATTTTACTTTACTTTTGCTAAAAAAAAGTGCTTGAAGAAATAATTTGTGAGGCTTAAAATATTAATGAGATTTATTTAGTGGACTAGCCACATTATTGCCCTATATAAAGTAAAGCGGTATCACTAAGTCTGAATTAGCTGTTGGTAAAAAATGCTTACATAATTTTTAGAGGGCGCACTGATTTTCGACATTTTTGGAGGTTCATCAAAATTAATTGGTCGCCAAACTTGTTATAGGGGGTTACTTCCCAATTGTTAATACTAGCGAACCTATACTCCATGCAGATTTTTTATTTATTATTGCACAGTGTAATTTAAATATTTATAAATTGCATATTTAATATTAAAAAGCTTTTCTTCATAGAGCAAAAACAGCGGCATGTCTCACGGGCCCTAGGGCAACATTAAACATAAATCCGCCACTGAAAATACATACATACATACCCATAGATACACATATAGAAACTATTTGAGTACTTAAACTTCTATTACGAGTAGATTGTTGCAGTCACCAGCAAAAGGGGGCATTTACATTTCAACTCTCTTAGACCAAAGCAAATGACCATAAAGGAGCCAATACTTGTGGCGACAGAAATGCAAATAAACTGCCGAATTCGTCATATAAAATATTTTTCTTTTATAAATAGCTTATAAAGCAAATTTTATAGGAAAAATTGTTTTATAAACCTTTTTTTAAAAGAAAACAATTTATTTGTTGTATGTTTTCTTTGTTTTATAAAATTAGACTTGGGTCGAACTCATTCAGTCGGCCATTTTTGACACAAACCCATGATCAAACCCACATAATTTAATTGGGTTTGATCATTGGTTTGTGTCAAAAACGACCGACTGAATGAGTTCAACCCAAGTCTATATAAAAGTATTCATCAATTAGGAATTTAATTGAATTAATTAAATTTTTAAGTGCTGAAATAAATTCAAGTGGAAAGAAACCCTTAATTGATATAACAAAATTTTTTGTAAAACAAAATCGTTTCTAAAGTTTAAAATTTATATGAAAAATAACGAAAATTCGTTTCAAAAAATATTTTTTCCCCACAAATTTCAAAACGAAAAAATCCCTTGTATTTACAAAATCTACCCTTAATATTGAAATAATGTTTTTTAAAACAATATTTAAAAAAAGTTGTAAGTTTTTTCTTCAGTGCTTCAAAACGGCTTCATCGATAATTATTTACTGTATGAATGAAATGTTTCGTTGAGTCAATGAAAACTGTCTGTTCTGTAATGAACTCCAGTTATTAACTTGACTGCACCCGGTCAAAAATACTTGTGTGGCAACACTCTATTCTTGCGAAATCTATTAGTTGTTGTTGTTCTTAACATATATTTTCTTTACATACTTCTTACAACTACAGTTCGAGCTGAAAAAAATCAGCCAAGCTATCAATGGCAAAGTAAACAAAAATAAAAAACATTTTGATTATTGAGTTCTGGTTTCAACTTTGTTACTTGTTGACCTTCTCATTTGTTTAAATGAAAGTTTAACTTAAAAGCTCTAGTTGTTGTAAGAAATTTTTTGGGTAAATGTTCCCTAATGATCTGCATTAGCAACAGTGAAATGCGCATAGTATCCAGCTAAACTCCTCAATAATCAATTTAAATGTATTTTGAATAAAAAAATATGTTACTGAGTATGTAAAATAATAAATCTAATGAACTAAATTAAAAAAAAAAATAATTTTTTTTATTGTATTTTTTTATTTTATACATTTAGTTAGTCTTACAGGCTTTGTATTACTTTTTTTTTTTGTAAATAAATTGAAATAAATGACAAGTATTTAAAAAAGTTAAAAAACCCGACTGTGACCAATTTTGGACCGTTAAATATGCTAAATGGTCATTCGAAATGAGAAATCATGAAAGCAACCTAAAGATGATTTTAAAATACCTGTCGAATGATACACATTTTGATATATAGGTCGCCGACTTTTTATTTTTTTCGTATTTCAAAATGGCGTCTATTGGCAGCCATATTGAGTTTTGACTACTGTCATATCTTTAGTGACACTCCCAGGATTAAGACAATCGATTGATGTAAGAGTCTACATCTAAGTCATCCAAATCGGTCCACGCGTTCGGTATATATAGTGCCGCAAAGGAACAGACATACATACATACATACATACATAAATAGGCTGATAAACACAATATCCTTCTTTGCGTTGCGGAGTCGGGTAAAAAAAAACAAAGTCCACTAAAAATTTAATGGTATAAATTAAACTTTTCCAGCAGAAACCCAAACTGGTGTACTGCATAAAGGGATGCCACATGATTTACAATTAAATGGCGAGTAAGACACAGATGTACACCAAAGATTGGCAATGAATCATGTCTTCGCTATTCACACTGACTCATGAAATTTTAAATTTAAGTGAGTAGACATCATTTAAACTCAACTACTCTGAATTACGCAAACTCACTATGACATTGATTTATAAGTATAGGTTGAAATAAATATGAATGCGACATTAACATCATAGTCATAAATCATCTCAGTTCGATTTCTAATTTCAGAAAAATACTTATACTACTCACATTGATTCAGCTCACTCAAATCATGCATGTATGTTTATTTAAAAGTACAGTCATTGAACAAAAAGAATAATTTTTTTTTTAATTTTTTCAAAAGCAGCAGAGAAACACATAACCTCATAATGAGAAGTTTAATGTGCGTATGCGCACTTCAAACTTTCGAGTGAATATGATTCATAGGCAGCATTGCAATAAGTATGAGTGCGCATAAGTACATGAAATTATAAGTCATGATTCAAATCTACTCACTTTTTCACTACTCATTGCTGTTCTCTGGTGTAGTTCTCCTTAAAGCCACAATGTTGTTCATTGTGTCATGCTTATCATTTTGTGTGTGTGTGTGTGTGTGTGTGAATGGGTATTTGAATGTGTGTGTGTGTGTGTGCGTGTGTGTGTCTGGTAGCGGGTACTTTTAAAATTCCATAAGACATTTGAATGAAAATAGCCCTCTACTAATAAGTGTAACCACATGAGTTGGTCTCTGCCTATTTGTTCATATACATACTCATTCGTTTGTTTGTTTGTTTGTTGATTTTGTGGCATCAGTATTCTTTAGTTGGTTGATAGAAAAGAATTTATCAATTTGCCGTGTAGTTGTGTAGTTTTCTCAGCTTTATGAGCTTTTTTATGACGAATGCTGATGACACAGATTTTTCTTCATAATTATATGTATATATATATTTTTTTTATTAACTTTATGTTGCCTGTAATTTCATACCACAAAGCTGCTGTTAAAAGAGTTAAGAAAACGTAAATGTTCTTCTTTTTTTTTGTGTAAACGAAAAATAGGCCAAGTACTTGAAACCTCAATTTAAGTTTAATTGTTTAACAAAGCAATTCCTTTTCAGTGGAACGTCTAAACATATTCATTCATAACCAAATTGCAGTGGCTGCTTCCCATAGTAAGTTGGGATTAAAATGGCAAAATATCCACTAAAAAGTTTAAAATAATTAAGTTTTATTTGAAAGAAACATAACTTAACTTAACTTATTAACTTATGAGTTTTATGCAAAGAGCAGGTGCCAAAAATATTGCAAATCTGTTTGATGCCACTTTTAAGCTTGGTTAGGGGTTAACACATCTAATGTCATATTTCATTTAACTCCAGCTTATTTACGAGTATATTTAGTTTGTAAGAACATTTTTTATTTAACGCTTTTTCCTCTCCACTTTTGAAAACTGACAACACTGATAATATTTCCAATATTTCTTGTCCAAAAACGTGTGCAAGGTTTCGTGTGCAAAAAAATGCATCCGAAAATTTATTTTTGTTTTTACTGTAAGTTTTCGAACGAACATTTGTTTTCGGTATCGAAAAAAAAATTACCAAATTAATTTTTTGGGAAATTGTGCATAAAGCGTGCTTTGTTAGAGTGTCACAACTTTGAGTAGGCATCACTGCTTTATTTGAGCACCCATTTAACAGCTGATGGTTGCTTTTTGTTTAGTTTGCTTTGAAATTTTATTATATGTATATCGACTTGCACCAGAGCAACGCGTGCAAATTGTCGAAATTTTTAATCAAATAATTGTTTCATCGTGCACTTCTTCCATTTTATGGCGAACATAATTTTCCTTCTGAGCGGCTAATTCGAAGAACAATACATCGTTTTCAGACCACATTTACTGTTACTGATATAGTGTGCCTCCCGTGAGACGCCGAGCAGTACGCACTGAAGAAGCTGTAGCCGCTGTACAGGAAAGCATTGAAGATAATCCTAATCAATCAATTCGTTGTAGTTCCCAGCAATTGCGGATGTGTCCTTCCACTTTATGGAAGATTTTACGAAATGATCTTGGCTTAAAAGCTTTCAAGATTCAATTTGTGCAGGAATTAAAGTCAAACGACCTTGTATGCGCCGCCAATTCGGCGAATGGGCTGAAGCACAAATTTATATTAATTTTGAATTTCCATTCAAAATTTTGTTTTCCGATGAATCCCATTCATTTCTGATTGAATGGGTATGTAAATAAGCAGAATTGTCGCATTTGGAGTGAGGGGAATCCAAATGTTTGGTGCGCTTTATGGGCCGGCGAAGTCATTGGCCCATATGTCTTCAAAAACGATAATGGTCAGAATGTTACTGTCAATGGTGAACGGTATAGGAACATGATTCGAAATTTTTTCATACCTTAGTTACGTGGCAATAATATTGCTGATATGTAGTTCCAACAGGACGGAGCAATATGCCAAACATCGGGCGTTACAATTGATTTACTTAAAGAAACTTTTGATGAAAAAAAATTTCACTTAATGGCCCAATTAATTGGCCACTAAGATAGTGTGATATAACCCCATTGGATTATTTTTTTTTTTGGGCTATGTTAAGCCACTTGTCTACGTCGATAAAACAAATACCTGGAAATCAACATTCGAAGAGTTATGGGTAAAATACGGCCACAAATGCTGCAAAAAGTTGTTGTAACTTGGTGCTCTCGATTGCGCCTTATACGGGCCAGCCGTGGCGGCCACATGACAAATATCATATTTAAACATTAATTTTATAAAATTTTCTTTCCAATTGATGTTAAAATATATTTCCCTGTTTTATTATGATTTAAAGTTGTGTCACTCTATAATGCAGCATCGTTTATGTATCTAGTATAAAAAGTAAAACCAGCCTCTGTGGAGGCTAATTGGCCGCAGTATTCGAGTGAAAAAATTAATATTATCATAAAATTTAAATAAATTTAAATTTAAAATTTTTATTGATTGATTTGCATGTTGTAATATGCGGTATTAAAAGATAAAATTCGTTTCGTTTTTTTTTCCCTAGAAAAAAACTCTTATATATTAAGAGAAAGTGCATAAAATAACCAAAAGAAAATATCTAACATTCGAGGAATTTATTTTATGTAACGCCGCACCCAAAGTTCTCATGCTAATGGCGTCGATCATGGCGTTGGTGGTCACTTGTGATTATTTATTTATTATTATTTTTTTTTTTTTTTTGTAAAAATGCGTTAAACTGTTAAATAAACATTTTATCTTCTTGCTACAACTTAAAGACAAGAGAAACATAGATTATTGTTGTTGTACTAACATGGGGGAGGGAAATTTAAGCGTATTTTTCCAGGTACACAATTTCTTTTTTTTTTTTTCTTTGTTTGCCAAAATTAAATATAAAAATTTATTAACATTTGTAATTTGGGTCACCATAAATTAAGTGTTGTTGTTGTTGTTGTTGTTTTTCTCCTGCATATTCTCTTAAAGTGAACCCATCCATCCATCGCCAACAACATCTGTAATATCCCAGCAAAAAATTTTCGAAATTTTTTAATGGGTAGTACTCTTTTAATGGCTTACAAAGTAATGACTGATACTTATTTATGTAATTATTTTATGTGCATAATAATGACTGCCCTGTAATGAATGAAATAAGAACTTATTTATATCATTACGTGAAAGTACTTATTGTAGTGCTTTCCAGTTAATAAGGAAATATATCTAGAGAAAAATTTATTGATCGTGAAAATTATTTTAATTAGGAAAACTAGCAAATTAACTTAGAATAAGTTTAAGCAAAAATTAATCTATAAAATTTTGCATATTTGTATGCAAAAAATAACCCATTAAATTTTGAGTACTTTTAGGCAATCAGTAATATATTAACTTTTGCATGTTTGTAGGCAAAAATTACATGGTACCGCATACTTTTTGAACTTCTCAAACAAAAATAATGGGTTATTCAGTCAAATTGTAAGTACTTACGACTGAGGAGTACATACACTTTTTTGCATTCTAGTAGGCAAAGTTTTTTGCTGGGTTGTATTTATCATTTACTTTATGATGTTTGCATATCATATTTAGCCTTCTTTTTTAGTTTATTTATTTGTTGGCTTGAATTTATTGAAGTTAGTCGTAAATTGTGGACATACTCAGAATTGTTTTGTTATGTGTGTCAGTCAGTCAGTCAGTCAGTTTTCATATCACAAGTACACACGGAACAAATTAAAGCAATAAATATTGTGTGGGCAAGAATGAGTTGTTAACATATTTGGCTTGATTTCAGCCTAATTATTTATATTGATATGTAAGCAGGCCCTGTTGCAAAGAATTTTCCCATAGGGACAGGCCAATGTATTAATCTGTAGTGCGCATATGTATATTGTCGCTGTTTTAACTAACTGACCTAACTGACATTTTGTAAATTTTACAGGAGAGGAGCTTTTATTATTGTTTTCTACATGTATTCTTATGGAAACGTCTGAAATATTTTTACTGATATATCTTCGACAGTAATGTTTACACACGCAAAGAAAAAATATGGTTGAGGTAACCATAATCAAACAGCAACATACTATGATTGCAATCAAATCATATTATTGTCAATGGAAAAGCAAAGTTTAAATAATATTATTTTCTGAGTTAATAATAATATTATCTACAAAAACAATTAACTTTGTTATACCTAATCTTATCATTGCAAATAAGACAACACTATTGTTAGATGTGACTAAAATATAATTGAGACTTACCATACTGTGTTCTAATATTATAATAATATTGTTAAATATGACCATAGTATTATTTTATGTAATAATAATATTTTGTTTTTTAATCATATATTTATTGGCAAATCTTTTGTTTAAAACAGCTGTGCGGTAAATCCGAAATAAAAATAAATTAATATTGTTGAAAGAAAATGTATGTATGTATTTATAGAAATGTATACTTACATACATATATGTGTATACACGAAATACAGACACATCTGTATAAAGAGATATACATACATACATATGTACATTATATTTTTATTTATCTACCCTTTTGTTTATACTTTTTCTATTTATTTAACACCACGCGTGCACTACCTATAGCTTACAAATGAAATACTGAACTGACAGAAGGTGTTTCTGAAAAAGATTTTTTTAAATAGTCATAGTATGGTTTTGGATATCATTATATTGTTATTTACATCATATTATTTTTACACAATAAGACAAATTCTATTGCAGTCATAAATTTTTAACAAAACTTTATTGTTAAACTCTAACCATATCGCACTTTCTATGAATATAATAATGTAATTATTAAATTCAAACATTAATCTGTTTATTGTAACGAAATTATTGTTTAAAATAACAATAACTAGTTTTCAACGAGCACACATTTGTTTCAGAGAACATAATATTGTTTTCTCAACCATTTTACAACCATATCTTTTCTTTGCGTGCAGTCATAAAAATTGTGGACAAGATCTATTATAACTCATAAAGTCTAATAGTGGACTTAACTCATTTTTAGGGTTCCGTACACCAAAGGTGAAAAAGGAACCCTATTGTTTTCGCTACGCTGTCCGTCTGTCCGTCTGTCCGTCACAGGATATTTTCTCGAGAACCGTAAGAGCTACGGACCTGAAATTTGGACAGATTGTGTAGACCCTTGGCCACTACAACAACAAATACATGAGAGTTGGAAATTAAAGGGTGTGCCAAAACGAGCAACGAAAAATGTTAAAATCCCATGTAATATACATACAATTGTATGTATATGCACTTGAAATTTGTAAAGTTAGTGTATTTTTATACAGACTACAACAATTAACACTAAAATTTAAAAAATTTTAATTAGAGGGTGTACCATCAGTTAATGTAATTTTGACTATGTAATTTTGATAACTTGCTGTATCTTGGAAACCGTAAGAGCAAACTTCTTGAAATTTTCAAAAACGGTAAAAGAAAAAAATTTCAAAATTATAAAATCCCCAAACCGAAAAAAAATTGCCAAAATCAAAAAAAAAAATCGCCAAAACGAAAAAAAAGCACCAAATTAAAAAAAATTTCTAAATCGAAAATAAATCGCGGAAAACCGGAAAAATCGCCAAAATGAAAAAATCGTCAAAATGAGAAAAAAAATCGCCAAAATGAAAAAATCGCCAAAATTAAAAAAATCGCCAAAATTAAAAAAATTGCCAAAATGAAAAAAAAATCGCCAAAATTAAAAAAAATCGCAAAAAAAAAATAACCAAAATGAAAAAAATCGCCAAAATTAAAAAAAAAATCGCCAAAATTTAAAAAATCGCCAAAACGAGAAAAAAGCGAAAAACAATAAAAAAAATTATTTCAGCTGAAAAAACGTAACAAACACTGTAATAAAAAAAATGCTCAAAGCCCAACGTACGGAACCCTTCGTGCGCGAGTCAAAGTCGTACTGTAAGTTAGGCCAGTTAGTTAAAACAGCGATGATATGTACATATGTGCCCTTAATTATAAAAGTGGTCTAAGTCATATAAAGGGAATCCGCTAATATGCATTTGCATGTTTTTTTCTTGTGCGACGTATTAATGCGAAGATATTTGATGGTTTTTGGGCATATTTTGATCAGTTATAGAATTTTTTTTATTTTAATATCCTTCCAAGCCAAAAATTTTTGGCTGTACGAATTATCGCCCAAGTTACTATCGCCCGAAACAGCTAAATAAAGGAACGCACAAAATTGTTGGGTAATTAGTCATTTTGAAGCAATACCCAAAAAAACAGTGTCCGATCGCCCCAAACAAAATTAAGAAAATCCCAAAAGTGTTAAATGAATAAAAGTCCGAAGTTCTTTGGGTGTTTGTTCATTACGTACAATCACCCGAATTTGAAATGAATATTCGTACAAAATTTTTGTTTGCGTTTTTTTTCAACATTTTGGGAAAGTTTGCCACTTATTCATTATGAACAAATAACCAAATATCTAAAAATGTTCAGTCGCCCAAAGTCGATGAACAATCACCCAATTTTTTTTGCAACAATTTTTGGACGATGCAGCATTTTTGTTTTTCGGGCGATAGTAACTTGGGCGATAATTTGTACAGCCAACATTTTTATTTAAATTTTTATTTTTCGCCATTCAAATCGCAATATGTTCGGACGTTAGTTTTAAGAAAAATTTGTGACGGACTCTGTCCCGATTACATCAGTAGATGTTGAAGGAACATTGGCAATGTATTAAATGACTTTTATTTGAAAATCTAGGTAAATATTTTGTTATTTATTCCAATAAAAAATTATAAATAAAAAGCTTGACTCATTTATCCAAAACACAGTAACAGTTTTTTTTTGGCTTATTTTACATGCGAATGTTATTGGATTGTTGAATTAAAAATATATTTTTATTTACAAATAAACAAATTTATGTTATTTTCAAGAGCATATTTTTTTAGTTTTTAGTGCATATTGAATGGGCATAAAACAAATTTTTTAGAGCATATTTCTGGTTTCCCTGGTCGTATATTTCTTTGGCCTAGATATTTAGTAGATTACATTTGAACAACTAAAAAAAAATTTTATATTATGTAACATTTTAATTTACACTTAAGGCTCAGTTAGCCGACTGTAAAGGCTCAGTTACCCGACTGTAATGTAATGTAACTGCAACGTAGGAAACAGCTGATCGATATTTTTATATTAAAAGTAGGTTACATTACATTACATCTCTATAACAATTTTCATTACTTTTCACATAACAATATCGATCAGCTGTTTCCTACTGTTGCAGTTACTTTACATTACAGTCGGGTAACTGAGTCTTAAAGGAATGTAACTGCAAGGGTAGGAAACAGCTGAACAATATTGTTATGTGAGAAGTAATGTAAATCGTTATAGAGATGTAACCGTAATGTAAGAATCTGTAGCTCGTTTCTATATTTCTCGCATCGTAAAATGTCACGGATGAAACAAGGGAATCGTAACAAAAACAAGAACTGGCAAAACAACTCGCATTTTAAATTGATGCGAGAACCACCAAATTTGTACAAAAACATATAAATTTTTGTTTTTGTGTGTGAAAATATGAAAAATAAACTACTTGAAAAGATATGCATCGAATTGTTGAACTAAAATTATTATTAACGAGTCGATATGATTATGTTTATTTATAATTTTTTTGTGTAATTGTCGTAGTCATGTTGGGGCAGTTGATAGAAAAACTTTTTATTTCGAACATTTTACATTCATTTTATGTTCTTGTTAAATAATATTTTTGTGACATTTTGTTTCATTTGACACGCAATTACTGGAAATATTTCAGTAAAAACAGAATCAGTGTTGTCTGTTTTCGCATTCAAATACAGTAACGCTTTTTTTCTCACATATCGAGAAATTTTACGGTGCGAGAAATACAGAAACGAGCTACTGTACATTGCTTTTCACATAACAACATCAATCAGCTGTTTCGTAGCGTTGGAATTACATTCCATTACAGTCGGTTAACTGAGCCTTTATACTAGTTAAAATTTATTAAACATTTTTTGAAGTTTTTTTTTTAAGATTTTTTTAATATTTCGAAGCAAAAATACATATGACTTAGGCCACTTTCATTATCAAGGGCACATATCAATATTAATTTTGTAGATTTTTTCAGGGACTGAAACCATGAAAAAATTGGTACAGGTTCGGGTTCGGGTTAATCAAAATAAAAAATTCAGATTCGGGTTCGGTTCAGGGTTCGGGTTCAAAGTTAAAAAAACTACATGTGTTTTATTAGTAAAAGATGTATTAGCTTATATGCTGTTCTTCTATCAAAGTAACTACAATTTTATATTTTTTACAGGAGAAACAAAAAATGTTTCAAAATCAATAATAATAAAGTGTCTTCGAAATTTACTTGTAGTATGAATAATTATATGTTTTTAACCATCTATTTCCTTTTTATATATATTTAAGCTTTTATGTTAGTTACGTTCTTTGCAATGACAAATAGATGCATCCGTAATTACGTCCGTTTGAATTTCTTAAATAAAGTCGTATTTTTTTTATCGCGGAGGTCTAAATATTAGCGTGAACATGTAGTTCGATAAAATGAACCATAATCAATCAAAAACTCGATTTCGAATTGTTGTGTAGTTACATCCGTTTGCATTTAAGATGACGATATGTACATGTAAAGAACACCTGGTGTTCAAACCGCCTTGGTCGTTATTTTATTTTGATTTTGTTCTTAATTTTTTTTTGCATGCAAGAAATGTAATGGTACTTATTATTCTTCTATTAAATTTTTCCCAGTTTTTTTATATTTTTGAACCCGAACTTTGCTGAATTTTTAGGTTCAAGGGGTTCGGGTTCAAAGTCTTTATAAACAGCGGGTTCGTTTTCAGTCCCTGGATTTTTTTTATTGTTTTTGTTTACTATCAAGCCAACACAGAAACTGTTTTAAACTAGTTAGTTTAACCAATTTTATTTGTTTGTGCAATCTTAATCAAACTATTTATTTTACATTGAAATTTTCTTTAAGAAAATTCTATTCTATGAATGGTTTTTCAAAATATTTTTTTCGCTATCATACATTATTAATTTATATACATAGTTTGTAGCCTTGGAAAGTTTTCTGTTTGGCAAACTGTTGGTTACTGAAACATAAACTAATTAAAATAAGGTCAAATTTTTATTTGAGTAAAAAGAACAAAAGAAAAATGAAAAGAAAAGACAAATACAAGTAGACTGTTGATAACACAGATACGCACATACATATCGATGGTATCAAGTAGAAAGGCCCTAACTCGCATTTTTAACGATATTGAGTTTTTCAGTGATTCCAATATATTTCACACATATTCACCCCCCCCCCCCCCCAAAAAAAGTGCTTAAATCTAAATAAGCTGATTTTAAGTTAATGGTATCAACGCTATCTGCATATTCGAAAGTATTTGTGGTCGAAATCTCAATTAATTTGTGTGATTTTTCAGGAAATTATAACACTATGACCTATGACTTATCTTTTTTAGACTTCTAATCTCATTTGGAATAATACTTGTAGCTTTAGGCTATACTCTGGTATATTTCCACTTAAATGTGTTACTTATAGTGTGTAGAGTGATGTTTGCTTAAAAAAATAGAGATTAACAGAGAATTTTCCAATTTAACTGTTTAACAAATAAATTTCTGAAAATCCACTTGAAAGCTTAAAAGTGCTCTCCTGCAAAACAGCAAAATATGACTTGAGCACTTTTTCTTTATTACCACAGATTTATGGCAATAGTTTAAAAAAATAACGCTTTTACAAAAAGTTGTACAGTTTCTATTATGTTTTTACTTGCTCCTGTAAAGTTACAATTATTTGAGTTAGGGCCTTTTTGCTTGAGACCAACGAATACATATTTCATCCCATGTTGCTGCTTGCTTTTTTTTTTTTTTTTTTGCTGAGCAAATAGTTAGTTTATTTTGGGTGTATTACAATAATTCTTAAAAAAGTAAATATAAAATTTATTTTCTTTAAACAATAATATGTTAATATAATTAAAAATATATGTTAATATCTCAACACCAGGCTGCGTTATCTTTTCTTACCTGAGTAGTTTTAATAACTCTGTTTATTTAGTCGTAAATTTATCACAATCATTGCCAAAAGCAATAAATAGCTGGGGGTTGCTGAACTTTCAGATAAAAGAAGTAGAAATTTAAATAAAATTTAAAAAATAATATTTGTCTGAAATTATATTGTAAAAACATATTTGTTGAATCTGTTTTGTTTGTATACAAAACTAAAATAAACATTTATTTGTTTAGAGCACAAAAGGTAAAGAAAAGAAATTAGCTAATGAGCAAAAAGAAAAAAATATTGAAAATAAAAATTATCAAAACCAAAAAATTACACCATGCAACACAGAAAAAATAATATGCTGCAAATAGTTAGTTCTGGTGCAGGACACAAAAAATTATATGTCCTACTGTATGCCAGGGTTTTAAAGAATTCCATCTGGGACCTCTTTAAGGGGAGTTACAGCTTGTGGTGTGGTAAATCAGTATGGGAAAATCTCTAAGCATTTTTATGTAAAATCTTTTTTCCTTTTCCATAAAGAGGCAAAAATTGTGAATTGATTTAATTTCATACTCACTCGCGCCTGTCTTTTAGGTGTAAGTTGTGCTCGACAGTTATATGTACATAATATTATTACAAAAACAATTATATATAATATTTTAACCTCCTGCCTCTTCTGCGTAGTAGTAATTTTTTCCCTGCCATTTAATTGAGTCTGTCTAATAAATACCCTTAAAGGGGGAATACTCCGAGTTAAAATATTCTACAAAAGCGTCCCACATAATATTTCACTATAAGTCTATGATTACACTGTATAACAAGAGAAACCAGCCTCAAGGTTGACCGGTGAATTGTTATTCAGCATCGGGCTGATTAAGCAGAATTACATTTAATTTAATACTAAAATTACACGGGCTTAGCCCCGCTTACTTCTTTTAGCACATGCTTGAGTATTTTTGAAAGCTCAGGGTGGGTGCAAAGTTTCGTAAAAATCGATTAAATAAAAGCATGTGGCTACGCCCAAATTTTTTTAAAACAAGATTGTGTATTTTTAAGAGTTCAGGGTGTGTGCTAAGTTTCGTAAATATTGGTTAAGTACACGCAAAGAAAAAATATGGTTGAGGTAACCATAATCAAACAGCAACATACTATGATTGAATTATATGGCTGCAGTACAATCATATTATTGTCAATAGAAAAACAAAGTTTAAATAATATTATCATCTGAGTTAATAATAACATTATCTACAAAAACAATAACCTTTGTTACACCTAATCTTAATATTGTAAATATGACAACAATATTGTTAACTGTGACTAAAATATAATTGATACTTACCATACCATGTTCTTATATCATAATAATATTGTTAAATATGACCATAGTATTATTTTATATAATAATAATATTTTGTTTTTTAATCATATATTTATTTGCAAATCTTTTGTTTAAAACAGCTGTGCGGTAAATCCGAAATAAAAATAAATTAATATTGTTGAAAGAAAATGTATGCATGTTTGTATACTTACATATATGTGTATACACGAAATACAGACATATCTGTATAAATAGATATATATACATACATATGTACATATTATTTTTATTTATCAACCCTTTTGTTTATACTTTTTTTTTATTTATTTAACACCACGCGTGCACTACCGATAGCTTACAAACGAAACACTGAACTGACAGAAGATGTTTCTGAAAAAGATTTTTTTAAAAACTTAACATAGTATGGTTTTGGATAACATTATATTGTTATTTACATCATATTATTTTTACAGAATAATACAAATTATATTCTAGTCATAAATTTTTAACAAAACTATATTGGTAAACTCTAACCATATCGCACTTTCTATTAATATAATAATGTAATTATTAAATTCAAACATTACTTGGTTTATCGTAACGTAATTTATGTTTAAAATAACAATAACTAGTTTGCAACGACCACACATTTGTTTCAGAGAACATAATATTGTTTTCTCAACCATACTACAACCATATCTTTTCTTTGCGTGTACAAGTACGTGAAATATGATACTAAAATTTAATGGGCGTGCCCCGCCCACTTTTTTAAACGCAAGGTTGTGCCTTTATTTAAGCTTAGGGTGTGTGCCCAGTATCGCATAAATCGGTGAAATTGAAGCTTGTGAAATATAGTATTAAATTTTAATGAGCGTGACTCCGCCCATTTTTTTATTTTCAAATTGGTAATTACAAGAACCAAAGGTGTTTTATAAGTTTCGCAGCAATCAAATAAGTAGAATATCATAAAGTTGTATTTAAAAATATTGTGGGCGTGCTCCCGCCCACTTTTTTACAATGGAACCAATGGGAAGCTATGCGCTCTCAGACAACAAAAAAATATGTACTGAGTTATGAAGAAACACACCTAAAACAAAAAAAATAGAAACGAATTGTTAACCTCCTCCTTTCGGTTAAAAATTGGAGCTTGTCTACTCACCCTCGAGAACAATTTGGTAGAGAGCATGAGCCTGTCAATAACAGTCAGTTGTTTTCGAAAACGTGTAGACAAGCCCTAATTTTTTGGTATTGACGTCGATATTGATAACTAGAATAAGGGTGATTGTACATACATACGAGTACATATATTAAAAATAAAAAGGAAACAGTCAAATTGTTTTTGCCTTCAATATAAATTTGGAGTGGATCAATAAGTCTGTGCACGTCAAGAGTCAGCTATCAATTGAGACCAAAAACAAGGCAGTAAAATTTCATTTTCTGTTCAACATCAATAGACGGTGTGTCAATAAGTCCGCGCCTGTCAACAGGCAGCTGTTAGTTGACACCTGTCAACATTTTTTTGACAGAGCTGCGTTATTTAATTTATGTTTGAGAGGAAAATGGAAAAGAGTAAATTTCTAGCATAAATTTTTGGCGGAAGAAAAACATCACTAAAACCAAGGACTCTTGACCATCAATTTTAATGGCAAAAAAAAAATGGTTTACTGAATTTATTGTGCTTGTACAACCATGAAATATGCCGAATGTTTTGAATGCCCCGTTGAAGTCTCTACACCCGGAGATGTTGTTTGCAAATATTTCACAAGAAGTTTGTCACAGCTGTAGCCTTTAAATTAAGTTTTATTAATTCTTACCATGATTACTAATTTGATTACTTTTTTTTTTAAAGGTGAAGTAATGATTAAATTACGTTTATATGCAGTTTCGCACAATAACTAATTCATTACGATTACTAATAATCGAAAAATAATCTAAATTATTTGAAATTTTTATAATATAAACAAAAAGAATCAAAAGTAATCAAAAAGTAATCCGACTACTTTCAAAGATTACTTTTGATTCTTTTTGATTATTTTCAAAAATTTTGAAAGAAATTTATAAAATTAGATGTTTTTTGTTTAAAAAATGCCTAACATATTCAGTTTTATAACAACACTAATAATATCAATTTATAAAAAATTTTCTTGTGATTTTCAAAAATATTTTTTGTGAATTCTTAAATCATTTTTTTAAAGTCTGTGAATAAGATAAGAAGTTTGTGGCTGTTCAAAATTTGTGTTTGAAGTCTACTCACATTTTGTCAAAGCGACAATGAAATGCATATTGACAATGCTTAACCACCAGCAGAAAATTTCACTTTATGTTTTTTTTTAATTTTTTTTTTCTTAGATTGATATTATTAGTAGTGTTATATAACCCAATATGTTAAGAATTTTTTAAACAAAAAACATCTAATTTTATAAATTTCTTTAAAAATGTTTGAAAATAATCGAAAAACTCAAAAGTAATCTTTGAAAGTAGTCGAATTACTTTTTGATTACTTTTGATTCTTTTTGATTATTTTGTAGTAATTTCCTGGTGAACACGAATAGAACTCAAAGATGATTAAATACGATAGATGTCACATATTTTTTATTTTTGTTTTTCTCCATCTGTACTCACAAGATGATTGATCAGCAGGTCCCTGCCAACATTTAATAACTGTCAGCATCACTTAAAATTATTTGCCCTCAAAGAACATGATTCTTTGTTTTTAATAATAATAAGCAAAATAAATACGGATTCATTATAAATCTTATGCAGAAGCACTTGAAATTTAGAAATCTCTTTTGATTTTTAGCAACATTTTATAAGACTCGTATAATTAGTTCTAAAAGCTTTTTTTTTTGCAAATTTAAGTATAAATTTCTCTTAATGAACTATTTATTAAATCTTTTCTAAGAGGTGTAAGATTTTCTAGGGAACGATAAGAAAGGAAAAGCTTGCGAATAATAGAAAAAAAAGAGATGGAAACGAATAAAAAAACTTTCTAAGTTGGTGGATCATAGATCTTTTATACTTTACCTGTTGCTTGTGATTCATATAAAATAGCCTCTGGCGATATTTGAGTTTCAATTGGAATATAAGAATGAATAAGTTTTCGGTGTTTGTATTTTAAAACACAAACAATTTGACATGACACCAACATTCTCATTGGTGCGAGTATCATCTATTGGTTTAGAAAAAATAAAAAATAAATAAAAAATTAAATAAATAAACAACAACTAAATGAGTAAAAGTACAGAATAAACACACAAATTTAAATGACTTATGCAAATTTTTTCATGTTAAATTTTTTTCTTACACGATTCTTATTCAGTTCTTTTTTTTTCTATTCATGTATCGGATATTTTATGTATGATTTTAATATATTCTTTGTGAGTTTTACTAAAAAGCTGTCTAAAATTAAACTAATATTGCTATTAAATGTACTCGCATAAAAGCTGAAATAACAGTTATTGCGTCCAATTTAAGCGCTAAACTCAAAACGTTAACAAATTAATTTAAAATAAATGTTCAAGCCCTTTAAAAAACCACATACAAAATCATTAACCAAGTGAAAAGAAGCCAATAAAAAGCAAATCTTATAACAATGTTTAAATGTGTTTTTTTTTTAAGATATTGAGGTTTTTCTTTACGAGGAGCACACATTTGCCAGATAAATAAGATGTTCCAATAAGACGTTTCATTATGAATAGACCGCCATTTTAACAGTTGCGATTACTCAACCTGTAAACTTGACAGATGACCAGTAGAAACTGTGCCACTACTAGGTACCTTTTATAAAAAGTACCTTTTACAAAAAGTAACTTGTATAAAAAGTACCTTTTACAAAAAGTAACTTTTATTAAAAGTACCTTTTACAAAAAGTAACTTTTATAAAAAGTACCTTTTACAAAAATTAACTTTTATAAGAAGTACCTTTTACAAAAAGTACCTTTTATAAAAAGTACCTTTTACAAAAAGTACCTTTTACAAAAAGTACCTTTTACAAAAAGTAACTTTTATAAAAAGTACCTTTTCCAAAAAGTACCTTTTCCAAAAAGTAACTTTTATAAAAAGTACCTTTTTCAAAAAGCACCATTTATAAAAAGCACCATTTATAAAAAGCACCATTTGTAAAAAGTAACTTCTGTATAAGCATATTTTGTAAAAAGTACTTTTGTAGAAGCATATTTTGTAAAAAGTATATTTTGTAAAAAGTATTTATTGTAAAAATCACTTGTTGTAAAAAGCTATACCTTAACTTAAAAAATAATTTGCTAAAAGTATCTTTTCTTAAAAAGGTACCTTTCGCAAAAATTAAAAAGGGCACAAAGTACGTTTAAAAGAAAAATGATATGTTGTTAAAAGTATATTTTGCAAAATGTACCTTTTGTAAAAAGTACCTTTTGTAAAAATTACCTTTTGTAGAAGCATATTTTGTAAAAAGTATATTGTTTAAAAAGTACTATTTAAAAAAATCCCCTTTTGTAAAAAGCACTTTTTGTAAAAAGTTCCTTTGTTCAAATAATATTTTCTAAAAAATAAAATTTTTTTTGGTAAAAGTACCATTTGCGAAAAGTACCTTTCCTAAAATTTTGCTATTGTAATAAGACTGCAGTAGTGTATGGTGAAAAGAAGACATAACGTGTAAATGCTTACATATTCACCTTTTTCTTGAATTGGGACTCGTTCTAGTATTGTAGCAAATGGCACTGAACATGTTTGATGTGGCTGAGTCCAGGACCTATCAAATAGTATAAATATATATATTTTTTTCGTTGGATTTTCTCTACATTGGAAGCTGAAGCAGTGCCCCATAGCTAACGTGGCCAGATGTGGCAAAAAGCGGGATTTTGAAGAATATATCCTCAAAAAGCAGGATTTAAAAATAAATATGAAAAAGCAGTATGTACTTAAGATACACAGTTTTCACACTTTAAAGTTAAAGTTTTTTAAAGAACTCCTGAAAACTCGAACTTCAAGAAATTCTGAGTATGCACGTTTTTAGAGGACCACTTGGACATGAATCAATGACCAATATTATCCGCCAACATTGACTCAGAAAATGTTAAGTTAAAAACTAGGCAATCGGCCCTGTTCTGTTAACCGAATCCGAGTAAATTTCTCGTTTTCAAAAAATTAATAATGGTCCTGCAGACGTGTTTAAAATCGTACACAATAATTTTCTTTCCAATATGATGTTTGGGAATCTAAAATTATAAAAAAAATAATAAAATATTTCTATTGTCGGAGTTAGTTTTCTAAAATCGTGCGGTTTTAAATCGATCGGTTTACAGAACAGGGTCGAATATCAAGTACAAAATTCAGAAATAGATTCATGGGCAATAATAACGGAGGAGGAGGAGGAGCACCTTGTCAATAAATTCGCATTACTTTTTTCCGTCGAAATGCATTATAGCTTAACAGAGCTCTGTTAGGACACTAATAGAGCTCTGTTAAAGCGCAAGGTTTGTGTCAAGGGTTATAAATCTATACAAGCACAAACTTGAAATTCCGACGATTCCGTCAGAAAATAATGCAGTGATAATTTTGAAACTCTTCATGAGATGTTGATAATGATAATTGTATTCTACAAATTAGCTGCACTACAAGCATGACACCTCATCTCAAAACGGGTGTAACGAAGCACACAGGGATCTGGATAGTTAAGCAATGAATACATTTAAAAAATGGTGGCATGTCACAATGTCCAAGGACATAGTGTCCATGGACGTTATGACAAAGAAAATGTGTCTTAGTGTCCATGGACATTACGACACTCCAAGAAGTGTCATTACATCCATTAACACAGCGTCATAATTAGAGATGCTAATCGGGACAGGTTTTTTGAAATCCCGGGCTTCGGGATTTAGTGATGGAGTCTCGAAATCCCGAACCGGGACCCCGGGATTTTCGGGACTTACAAAATCCCGAAAAATTGTGCACAAATGTTCGTCTTTATATTAAAAATAATATTTTAATTTTACAAAATATTTTATTTTTGCATATTTAAAGGGCATAAGTATCTTTAATTGCAAATTTTTATTGAAAAGTGCAATGTATGTAACATTTTTCCTAGAAAAGAAAAAGCCATAAGATATATTATGTATATACCATATAATATTATCTACTAAAATATTTATTCAAAGCAAATTTTTATTTTAACTTTTTATAACAGGGAGTTTCTAATAATTTTTGATGTAAAAGATGACAGTCAAAAACATTATTTATGCAAAAAACGGGATTCATATAATCCCGAAAATCCCGGGCTTTAAAATTAGAAAATCCCGGGCTCCGGGATTTGAATAGTCCCGAAAATCCCGGGATTTCCGGGCTCGGGATTCCCCGTTTAGCATCTCTAGTCATAATGTCAATGGACTTTGTCAGCTTTTGTCGTGCCATAGTGTACATAAAAATTTAAAAGCAATTATTGCCCTACTTGTACATTTTTTGACTACCGCTATAAATTTAAAGTACTAATGATGAAATGGAATACATCAATTTTAGTGTGTTAATGACCGTGATATAATACAGAACTAATAGTCTAAACATGTTAAAAAAAAGTCCAAATAGAAAAATTGTGTTATAATTATGAATTTGTTAGTGGATTTAGAAAAAACTTAAAGCTATTGGTGTTAATAGATGAAAAGCAAGTTTTCAGTGGATGACAATGTTAGTTTCATTTGTGGCTTTTATATATAAGAAAGTATAAGAAAGTTAAAATTATGATAATGATTAATAGAAAACAAAAGTTAAATTCTGAATAAAATATTATTGATTATTGGGAAATGAAAACCAAGGAGAAAGGGAGATAAATACTATATTATAAAAACCGGCGCCGATTTTTCTTAATTCTACTTTCAAATATAGTATTTATCTCCCTTTCTCCTTGGTTTTCATTTCCCAATAATCAATAATATTTTATTCAGAATTTAACTTTTGTTTTCTATTAATCATTATAATTTTTTATGTACTCAAATATTTTTCAAATTGATGAAAAAAGTTTATTCATTTCCTTTTCAGATCCTCGGAGATTTTATGTTTATAAGGAACTTGTCAGAACAACAAGTACCTTAGAAGGTTTTAATTCGAAACTTTCTCAAAAAATAGAAAAGCACGGATAATTCATAAAATTATTTGAAGCTATCCGATGAAGATTTTAGTCAATCGGTTTCCATAAGTCAGTTAGATGCAGGTGTATTATGAATTTTGCCAAGAAAACGTAAAGTTCAAAAAACTAAGGACCGTAAAATGCATCAGCTGCATATTGTATTTTTAATAAATATGTAAGTTGTTTCTTAAAAATATAAAAAATTTTTCATTCCTAAAATTGTGGATTTACGGACACATTACTAAGCGGCATGATGTTCATAATTATAATGTCATAGTGTCCATGGACTTTAAGACAATTTCAAAAGTGCCATAATGTTCATGGACACTACGACACATTTTCTTTGTCATAAAGTCCATGGACATTATGTCCTTGGACGTTGTGACATGCCACCTAAAAAATATTTGGATTGAATTTTTATCACTTACATTTTAATAAAAAACTAATAAGAGATTAGAAATTTCAAAAGCGGGATGTCTGGTCGGGTTACCTACCCGTAACTGAATTCCGTAGCACGTTGAGGAAGAACTCTCTCTCTCTCTCTATCTCCCTCTCTCTATCTCCCTCTCTCTCTCTCTCTCTCTATCTCTCTCTCCAGCTCTCTTCACAGGGTAAATGTTACCTTAACACACTTTTGTTCGTTCACATCCATAACTTAATCCATAGTTCAATAGGATACTACTACGAATATTATATATTATATGTACTACGAATATTTTTTTTGGTTGAGTATGTCTATATAAGAAACACTCCGCTGGGGCAAGAATTATGTACTACGAATATTTTTTTTTTTTTTGGTTGAGTATATAGTATATAAGAAAGACTTCGCTGGGACATCTGTTCACTGTGAAGGTTAAACAAGGTATCAATATAAATAGACTGCCAAGTCACTCTGCAACAAGTCCCGTAACTATGCTTAGATATTAACCTAAGCTTAACTGGTACGTATTTATACTTTTGACATATGAGTGCCGCTATGATCGGGTAGGTAGTGTGCAAGCCCGCCATGCCGTAGGTTGATAGTTTGAATATAAAAATTATTTTTACTGAAAAATAAAAATAATAAAAAAAGTTCAAGTTCGCGTTGTTACAGTTACCTGAATGTCGGAATGACATTTATATATAATTTATATGTTACACGGAATAGGTCCCTATAAGATAGTTCAGTGATGAGCCACAAGCTGCATACAAAGTATCGATTAACCACATCCTAGGCCATTCCCATGGAAAAGTGACTGGTCCACTTCATAGGAAGTGTTAGAACTCGGACTGGTACCTATCACTTGGGGATCGGTCACGTGGCTAGTCTTGTGTCAGTTCCATTTCCTGCAGGGAAAGTACTTTTTGCAAAAAAGGAAATTTTTTAAAAGTGTCTCTTGTAAAATCTACCTTTTGTTAAAAGTGGGATGGTTTACGTGGCTGCATACTACACGCAGGCATTCAAGTAGAATCTAAATGATTCCTTTTTGAAATAAAAGTGGGATTTTAAGGAGACATTTTTTTTGGGAAGTACTTTTTGTAAAAGGAAATATTTGTAAAACATAACTTTTTTTAATTTTATCCAAAGCCTACATTGTGGCCTTGTTAATTTTTAAGAAATGTACTTTTTAAAAAAGGAACTTTTTGCCAAATTGAAAAATTTTTAAATTTGTTAAAAAAAATCTTTTGTAAAAAGTACCTTTTTCAAAAAGCCCCTTTCGACAAATGGAAGTTTTATTAAACGTACCTTTTGTACCTTTTTGTAAAAAGTACCATTTATAAAAAGCACTTTTTGTAAAATGTAGCTTATGTAAAAAGTAGCTTTTCAAAAGTACTTTTTTTAAAAAAGTACTTTTCTTAAAAATAAACAAAGTAGCAAAGTACTTTTTCTAAGAAAGTAAATTATCTTGCAAAAAGTACCTACATTGTAAAAATCACCTTATGAAAAAAGCACCATCGGTAAAAAGTATTTTTTGTAAAATATACCTTATATAAAAAGTATATTTTTAAAGTAACTTTCTTAAAAATAAACAAAGTGGCAAAGTACTTTTTCTAAAAAGTACATTAACTTGCAAAAAGTACCTTATATAAAAAGTACCTATATTTAAAAAAGACCTTTTGAAAAACAGCACCATTTGTAAAAAGTACTTTTTACAAAGAGTACAGTTTTAAAAAAGTACCCTCCTTAAAAAATCAACAAATTTATAATCAACTTTTTGTAAAAAAGCACTTTATGCCAAAAAAACACCTCATGCAAAAAGTACAATTTATAAAAAGTACCTAATGGAAAAATACCTTGTTTTAAAGTTCCCTTTGTAAGGAGTAAATTTTTCTAAAATCTGCTTTTAACAAAAATAATTTTACAAAAATTTCTTATTACAGAAAGTATCTGTTTAAAAACTTAAGTTTTGTAAATTTTTAATTCATAACACAGTGCAACACCATATAACCATATACGGACACCTCTACATGATAAAAGACCAAAAAAAAAAGACCCGTGTCTCTCAGTTTTGCCCCAAGTCATGCGCTTCTTTTATGGGTCCCCAAAGAGTTGGGGGCTCGGTGTCATTTTTGCATTTTCTCAGGATCATATCTTGCAAACTGTTCGGAATTTTGATTTACTCTCTGAGGCAAAATTGTAGCTCTTGTCATAAAGAAGAAAAATTTTGTACATATAAAATCAGAAAACTTTATTTTCAAGATTAAAATCGCAAAAAATTAAAAAAAAAATTAGATTTTTTTTACCTTTTTCCCCCTGTTCAGGTCAATAGGTAGCAAACCGTTTAAAATCTAGGGAAACAATCAACTACAAAAATTTACCTAAGATCTCAATAAACAATTTTCTATAACATATGAACTTCCTAGGAATGACTCTTAACACCGTTTAGGTAGCGCTTAGGTAGCCGCAAAAGTAAAAAATTTCCCATTTTTTAATTTCATTTCTTTGGAAATTTTTCACTTTTGCGGCTACTTAAACGCTACCTAAACGGTACTAAGGATCATTCCTCGGAAGTTCATATGTTCTTTAAAGTTGTTTATTGATATCTTAGGTACATTTTTGTAGTTGATTGTTTTGTTGAATTTTTTACGGTTTGCTACCTATGGACCTGAACAGGGGAAAAAAATTTAAAAAAATATAATTTTGTTTAAATTTTTTGCGATTTTGATCTTGAAGATGAAGCTTTCTTGATTTTATATGTCTACAAATTTTGTTTTTTATGACGGTTTCCAAGATATAAGCCTTAAAAAATACAAAAATGGCACCAAAGCCCCAAATCTTTGGGAGCCCATAAAAAGAGTGCATGCCTTGGGACAAAATTGGGACACACGGGTCTTTTTTTTTTGTTGTCTTTTATCACGTAGTGACTTAATAAATATCACTATAATTTTAAAGTAACAAATTTAAAATAATTTTTATTCATACATATATTTTTTAAATATAAGATTTTTTAAATTTATATTATCTTCTTCTTCCTTTCAGGTATGTACCTCCTAATGACTAAATTTTACCAATTGCATCTCCACTTAATAATACTTGAAGGACTATTCTTAATGTTGGTAAGATTTTGTAAAACTCAAAGTAAATACATACCACTGGCTGTTTTTATAATTGTAATCCAATAATTCTTGGATATTAAATTGAAATCCATTCAGTAATAATTGCAATTTCTTAAAATTTTTTGAAGAACTTTGATGTTCAAGTCTAAACCTATTTATGAACGTAATTTTTGCGAGAAACTTCTTCGTTGTTTCAGTTTTTTTTTTTTTGGTTGCGAATTAGACCAAATGTGATTGGATATTTAGTTTGAATGTTGAAAATTTTATTTTGATGTCTGGGGAAATTTATCATAAACTTGCAAGGTCTACTAGGGTAGTCATATTTACATGTTCCTAAAATATTTTTTTATTTAATTGCGAAGGAGAGCATACAACCAAACAGATGCCGGGTGAAACATTTAAATAACCTGAAATAAAATTCTTAATACAACATAATTCATACATACAGACTTGTTTGTTTGTTTGGCTTCGGCCATATCAATCAAATTCTAAAAAATATTTAATCAAGTGGAACAAGCGTGAAATTTAAATTTTAATCAAACTATTATTTTAATCATATGTATAGTTTTATATTTACTTGCATTTTTTTTAATTAATAAATCAAATACAATATGAAGTTTGCTTTTAAAGCTTGTTTGTTTTTCACTAAAAAAAAAGTTTTAGCTACTACAAATTGGCAAGTTGGCCTTCAAATTGATTGTCTGCAAAAAAAAAAAAAGGAAAACAAAAAATATTTTGCTTCCAAAATTTAAAGGCACTAAGTACCCAGAAGCTTTTTTTTATATGACATCCTCCATTTACTTAAAATAATTGTCATCTTTATTAAATTGTATAATAACTTTATTTATTTTTCACTCACATGCACACTGTTAAGCTTAATCAATTTTAAATAATATAAAAGAAAATGTCAGATGTTGTTATTCTTTCTTAAATTATCAATTTTATTTAAATATTGATTTAAAATTGCTTGTTTGCTTCATCGACAAAACGTTGCATTATGAAATTCAATTTCTTATTTAATTTGTGTGATGTGAGTGTAAATGTTGCATGAACAAATATGGAGTAACTTGTTGTTGTTGTTTCTTTAATAATGATCAAATTAAATTTTGTGCGCGCTCTATTTAAATTGAAATATAATTCGTAGACACAATGCAAACGAAAGACTTAAGTAACAAGCATGAAATCTGTTCGGGAAGGTTAGAAAAAGCACACTGAGAAAAAAAAACTGGTTCTATTAAATGCTTTTTATTATAATAATGAAAGTTCTATAGTTGCCATGGGATCTTTCATTTCATGCTGTTTATTAGTGTTTGTTTTGTAATCTCAATGTTTAAGTGAAAATTGTTTTAATGTTTAAACGAATTTTGCTTTCAACAATAAATTATGGTTTCTTTCTTCTTTGCTGTGTATGCAATAATTAAATTTGAAAATTTATGCAAAATTGGTCATTTGATGACTGTAGCTCGAAGAAGATTATGCAATATTAGACTTTGGAATCAAAAAGTCTATCGGGGCAACAGAGATTATCACAAACAGTATAAAGTGTTGAAAGTGTTAGTCAGTCTGTGACGAAACCTCCAAGTTAAAAGATAACCCAATTCAACGCATTTTAAAAAAGGACTTAAAGCTGCATCGCTACAAAGTTCAATTGGGTCAAGAGTTAAAGTACCATATTGACAGTCAGACTAGTGGAGCAGAGGTCTTGCCTTAACATTTTATTTTAATTTTTTTTTATAGTAAGTTTGTCAATTCTTAGCCAATTTGTATAATTTAAATCTTTGATCTATTGTAATAATCTATTTGTTCATAAATTTCGATGTGGAGGGTGCAATCAAATTTCCAAAAATTACAAACTCATCCAAATAGATCGACATGTTTTCGGACTCTCAGAAAGTACATATCTTCCATTTTTTTTCATTTTGTCACTCGGTGCAACCACTCATACTTATTATGCTCTCTCTTCCAAAATAAATGCAGTAAAATGCGACTTTGACTCGCACACGAAGGGTTTCGTACGGACATTACATATTTATAAAATTTAGCCTATATAACCGAATATTTTTTTTAACATTTAAGTAACCGGTAAACTTTTTAGTTTTGGTGCTTTTTCTTAGTTTTGGCGTTTTTTGGTATTTGTGGCTTTATTTTGGCGATTTATTCGGTTTTTGGCGCGTTATTTTACTTTTAGCGGTTTTTTTAGTTTTGGCGCTTTTTTCGTTTTGGAGACTTTTTTCGGTTTTTGGCGTAGTTTGTAGTTCCTGGCGATTTTTTCGGTTTTTAGGATTTTATTCGGATTTTGGAATTTTTTTTAGTTCTTAGCATTTTGGCAATTTTTTTGGTTTTGGCGACTAATTTTAGTTTTAGCGATTTTTTATTTTTGGTGCTTTTTTTTTCATTTAGACGATTTTTTTCGGTTGTTGGTACTTTATTTTCGTTTTGGCGATTTTTTATTTTGGGTAATTTTAGTTTTAGCGTTTTTGAACATTTCAAGAGTATGCCTCTTATGCGTTTATGGTATTTGGGTCTTTATTCAGTTTTTGAAGTTTCTTTAGTTTTTGGCGATTTATTCGGTTTTTGGCGCTTTATTTTACTTTTAGCGGTTTTTTTTAGTTTTGGCGCTTTTTTCGTTTTGGAATTTTTTTGGTTTTTGGCGTATTTTTTAATTCCTGGCGATTTTTTTTGTGTTTAGAATTATATTCGGATTTTGGGTTTTTTTGGTAATTCTTAAGCGTTTCTTTAGTCTTGGCGATTTTTTCGGTTTTTGGCGACTAGTTTTAGTTTTAGCGAAATTTTTTTATTTTTGGTGCTTTTTTCGTTTTGACGATTTTAAACATTTCAAGAGTTTGCCTCCAACGTTTTTCGAGACACGGCAAGCTGTCAAAAAGACATAGTAAACCTTACATTAACTGAGAGAATACCCTATAATTTTGATTTTTTTAAATTTCAGTGTTAATTGGTGTTGTCTGCATAAAAATACACTAACTTTGAAAATTGCAAGTGTCTATATATAATTGTCTGTATATTACGTTAGGGTTTCACAATGCTGCGCTGCTCGCTTTAGAACACCCTTTAATTTTTAACTGTCATATATTTGCTGTTGTAGCGGCCAAAATTATAAAAATTTTGTGAAAATTTCAGGTCCGTAGCTTTTGCGGTTCTCCAGAAAACAGCCTGTTTCCGGACAGATGGACATTGTAACGAAAGCAATAGGGTTCTTGTGCACCTTTAGTGTGCTTGAACCCTAAAAAAGGGCAACATATTTGCCCTATTAAAGAGAAAGTAACATATTTCATAGTTATTAGTAAGAAGCTCTTATATAATTTATATGATATAATTTTTGAAAGATAAATTTAAATTTAATTAGCAGAGACAAAAACCGAAAACTTTAGTAGAGTCCATTTTTTAAATTAACTGCTAAACATTTAAGGGCCCTTATTACAACTTAAGGTGAGTTAAAAGCATTATTATAAATTTAATTTAACTTACCAGGAAGGATACATTTGCCTTTAATTTGGCGCTCACTTTAGGTTAAGCTAAAATTGTAGTGATGAAAAACTTTTTATACGTTCCATAAAATCCTACTTTTTACTAACTTTAAGTTTGTAATAATGGCCCTAAGAGTCCTAATTAAACTAATATTCGGTCATGTCACAGAGTTCAATTCCGTTCGGAATCGGAATTCAATAATCCTCAAAATGTCATACCCGAGCATACCACCGCCTCCCACAGTCTGGACACACCTGACAAATTTCCGTAATTTAGTTTTCTTTTTTAGACACTATCTTCTTCAAAAATGGGGTGGATTGAATTCCGATACCGAACGGAATTAAACTCTGTGACATGGCCGATTATTTCATAAGCGATATGTAGAAATAAGGGTCAGGACGTTACTCACTAATTAAGGGATAATATGGTACGAGATATTGTTAATAAAATTACACCAAGATATATAAATAATACAAAAACTTTATTTAAAAAAAAGGTATCCTTTTGTAAGAAAAACTATACATATGCAATAATATATAGAAAGGGTTGTACTTGATGGCTTTTTAAAGCATAGATTTCGTGGCATTTTTGAAATAATTTTTGAAAGTTCCAAAAATTAAATCTGATTTTTGAAGAGCCACTAGGAGCTTCTAAATACTGGGATACCTGTATAATTTTCCAATTTTCTACTATGGCCAAAAAAATTTTTGTATTATTTAAATATTTCTGATATATTCCATCCATACAATTCCATTGAGGCCCTATGCTACTTATAGGGAGCCAAAGAAACCAATTTATGTACATATATACCATTCCATTCCATTAATCATGTCTCGGACAATTTTTTCCATTAACTGGAGATTATGGTCCTATAGCCAAAAAATAGTCTTCACTAATTTTACTACCACCGTTAAATGGTTAACAGTGCTCTGTTAACTACAAAATGGGCTTTGCTACAATTTTTGGTTCTTGTCTCCGCTAATTAAACTTAAATTTATCTTGACATGGGTAATTTTTTAAACAAGGTTGGCAGATAATTTATTTAGCATAAAAACGAAAAGAAATTCAGCTTTTTTTCATAAAAGAAAACGACAGGCTTTGCAATAAAATTTATTTTAAAATGCGACGTGTTCAACATTTGTCTTTCTAATTCTATCAATTGATTGGTGCATTGTGCTGCTGTTTTATGTCAAACAAAATAGAGTTAAAACCAAATTAACCTCAAGGAGAACTTTTTGGTATATTTTTAAATTTATCAATTTACGCTAAACCCTGATTGATTGGTAGGTAGCAGCCAACACAGTTGCAACTGAAAATGTATTTAACAAATTGCCGGGCGGTTGAAATGAATTTTAAGCCCCAACTCAGATTAAATTAAAAGTGCAGCAAAATAATAATAATAATAAGCAAAAATTATTCCAAATCCAAAATAAGTGCAAATGAAATTTTATATTCTTTCTATGTGCGAAAGAAGCCATTAATAACGAAACAAAAAAATAAAATTTTGTAGATACATGCACGAGTATTAATATCTATCTCTTACATTTTAAAATACACGGAACTAATATTTGTTCTCTTATCTAAATAACATAATACGATTTTATAAAAAAAAAATATTTATTCAAACATTATTGGTATATTAACATTGAAAAATACACAAATCTTAAAGCCATGAAAATAATTTGTTTTGTCTCCAAGCATTAATTTCAAATAGATTAAAACACTGCGCGAGAACTTTAAAACTACCTTATCGTAATTTAAAATTGCTAAGTAGCTCAGAGAATCTTAAACTTCTTGCTTTTTAATTTATTAGATTTATTATGAAATTAAAGTAACCTTGATTGTGCGGTCTTACTGATAACTACTTATTTATTATTATGTCATTGTCATCTGTTTGGTGGTCTTATTAAATTTCTGTTTGCCTTTTGCCCAATTGCAAAAATAAAAACAATTAAACAATCGAACACAACAAAAAAGAAAATCTTTAAGCTGCAATAATTTTGAACAATTTTTCATGTCAATAAAAATGCGTGATACACAACATATGACATATCTTTTTCACCTGGTTTGTGTCTTTAATAATATAAATGTCATTTTAGAGCATAAACATATGTCACTTACTGTTATTTACAGCCTGTTTGTGTAAGACGTTAGAAATCTTGGCGTATTGATCATACATTAAAGGAAACGTGTACAAGTTTCTTAAATAAAAATCCACTCAATAACTGAATGAGAATTCTAAAGTACGTTCAACAACCTCGTCTTCTAATGTAAATTTTATAAAAATGGTTTATATCTTTTGGGAGATATCATTGAGCAAAAATTTCGGAAAAAAACTTTATTTTAAAAACACCAAAAGTTCTTGCCAAATTGTTTTTAATAATCGATTTACTTAATTGGACATAAAAAAAATGCATCAAATGAAGAAAACTTGATGAAAATCTGTTAAACTACTTTGTAAAAAATTTGGAGTTTTTTAATAAGCTTCAGGAATGACCTGCATATATAAATATATATAATGAGCTTTATTTGCTCATACTTTTTTTAATTTAATTAGATCTTTTTAAAGTAGCAGCCACCTGTTACAAAACTGCCTTTTAAATACTTCAAATATTGGCCTGATAAAAAGCGACTTTTTTCCTAAAAAGAATTTTTATAGCTATGCTATTTATTGCGTTATACAGAAGTTGGGACGTGATTTTCTTAACAAAACTAATCGACACTATTACAGTTATAAATTTATGTTTGTTTTGATTTCTTTGTACTTAAAAGCTGAGTACGAAAATAAACGAAACAAATTGTTTGATTTTCTTTTGTTTCGTTCTTTGAAGTGAGTGAAACAACAACAATGAGAACAATTGTTCAATTTGTTTTTGTTTTGTTTTTGCACATGAGCATAAATCAGAGAACACAGCCGATGGGCTGTAAGCCGTCTAACAGCCGCCACCGGCCACAAACAATACATTAATTTAATCGTGCGCCGCTAGAAAAGAATAAAAAATAATGGGAAATAACTGGAAGCATTTTGAAATATTTGATGAGAATTTGACATCATCACACAGTGAAACCTCTCATAATGGATACACCCTATGACCGGACGCCTCTAATGACCTGACAAGTTTTGTAGATCCATAATTAAAATACATAAGCTGACACCTCTAATAACCGGACAAAAATACCACGATGGTGAGTGTCCGGTTATGAGAGGTTTCACTGTATATATAATATAATTTTATTGCATTCTTATTTAACACATGAAATTTGTTTTATAAAACTAAGCAGCATGCATAGCTATAACCCGGTGTCCTAAGACACCTCTCTTCTTTTTTAGGATTCCGTACACCAAAGGTGTACTGTCCGTTACAGTCTATTTTCTCGAGAAGCCTAAGAGCTACGGCACTGAAATTTGGACAGAGCGTGTAGATCTTTGGCCGCTACAACAACAAGCACATGAGAATTAAAATTTAAAGCTGGTGTATTTTTATACAGACTACAATAATTAATACTAAAATTTAAAAAAAAATCTAAATTAAAGGGTGTTCTATCAGTTAATGTAATTTTGACAACTTCTGGTATCTTGGAAACCGTAAAAGCCAAACTCTTCAAATTTTCAAAAACGGTAAAATTATATAAAATCGCAAAAAACCTGAAAAATCGCCAAATGAAAAAATCGCCAAAATGAAAAAAATCGCCAAAATAAGAAAAAGTTGCAAAAATGAAAAAAAATGCAAAAATTAAAAAAATCGCCAAAATTAAAAAATCGCCAAAATGAAAACAAAATCGCCAAAATGGAAAAAAACGCCAAGTGAAAAAATCGTCAAAACGAGAAAAAAGTGAAAAAAAATTATTTCAACTGAAAAAACGTCAAAACGCAAAAAAAACGCCATATTAAAAAATGCTCAAAGGCCAACGTACGGAACCCTTCGTGCGTGAGTCAAAGTCGCACTTTACTGAATTTATTACTATTTAATTTTGACAACTTCCGGTATCTTGGAAACCGTAAAAGCCAAACTCTTGAAATTTTCAAAAACGGTAAATCTAAAAAATCCCAAAATTATAAAATCGCCAAACCGAAAAAATATCGCCAAAAACCAAAAACAAAAATCGCCAAAACAAAAATTTAAAAAAAAAACTAAAACTAAAATAAATCGCGAAAATCCGGAAAAATCGCCAAAATGAAAAAAAAATCGCCAAAATTAGAAAAAACGCCAAAAACCGAAAAATCACCAAACCGAGAAACAAAAGCAACAAAACTAAAAAAAATCGTTTAAACTGAAAAAACGCCAAAAGTAGAAAAAACACCATATTAAATAAATTCAGTAAAGTGCGACTTTGACCCGCGCACGAAGGGTTCCGTACGTTGGGCTTTGAGCATTTTTTCTAATACAGTGCTTTTTACGCTTTTTCAGCTGAAATAATTTTGTTTTGATTACTTTTCGTTTTTTTCTCGTTTTGCCGATTTTTTAAATTTTGGCGATTTTTTTTCATTTTGGCGATTTTTTTCATTTTGGCGATTTTTTTCAAATTGGCGATTTTTTTAATTTTGGCGATTTTTTTTCATTTTGGCGATTTTTTCATTTTGGCGATTTTTTTTCATTTTGGCGATTTTTCCATTTTGGCGATTTTGAAATTTTTTTTAATTTGATGCTTTTTTTCGTTTTGGCGTTTTTTTTTTATTTTGGCGATTTTTTTTCGGTTTGGCGATTTTATAATTTTGAGATTTTTTTGTTTTACCGTTTTTGAAAATTTCAAGAAGTTTGCTCTTACGGTTTCCAAGATACAGCAAGTTATCAAAATTACATAGTCGAAATTACATTAACTGATGGTACACCCTTTAATTAATTTTTTTTTAATTTTAGTGTTAATTGTTGTAGTCTGTATAAAAATACACTAACTTTACAAATTTCAAGTGCATATACATACAATTGTATGTATATTACATGGGATTTTAACATTTTTCGTTGCTCGTTTTGGCACACCCTTTAATTTCCAACTCTCATGTATTTGTTGTTGTAGCGGCCAAGGGTCTACACACTGTGTCCAAATTTCAGGTCCGTAGCTCTTACGGTTCTCGAGAAAATACCCTGTGACGGACAGACGGACGGACGGACAGACGGACAGACGGACAGACGGCCAGACGGACAGACGGACAGCGTAGCGAAAACAATAGGGTTCCATTTCACCTTTGGTGTACGGAACCCTAAAAAACGCCATTTTAAAAAAACGCTCAAAACCGGATATACGGAGCACTTCGTGCACGAGTCAAAGTCGCACTTTACTGAATTTATTTAATAAATAAAACTTATTAGAGCAGAGAAAAATATCATATTTCTTTGAAACGATATAAATCTTCAGTAGATTTGATGCAATTCATTTTAAATAATTTCTTATTTTTTTTTGCAATAATTTGTTGCACTTCGGTAAACAAAAACAAAATAGATTACATAAAAGAAATCATAGTGTAAATTTACTTTTTTCATTTTATTAATATTTAAATAATGATTCGTTCACAAGTGCAAGAACGATATTTTCGCATAATCTTGTCTCACTATTTTCTCACACAATTGCAAACTAAATATGTAAATATGTTGTATACTCGTATGTATAACAGTAGAGTTGTCATTGTCGCTTCAGCACGCCCTTTTTATAGTGAACTTTTCATTTTCCTAACAACTTGTATGACATTTTCTTAAGAGAATTATCAGTGTTATTTAGGGGACTAGACAGGCAAACGTTTAATATTCATAATGTGGCCTGCCTTACGCATTTCTAATTATAGTTGTACCGTTTTTTTATATTATAATTGTTATTCTGTTAAATACAATGAGACGTAAAATTAACTATTTAATCAGATAATAATTCGCAATATAAAGGGAATAAGATTTTTGTATAGTATTACATAAGAAAATGGGTTAGTGAGATTGTGAAACGTTAAAACAGACACAAATTAAAATATTAAACAACTCCATAATCCTGGGGACTACTCTGTAATTTGAAATGAAAGGAAATGCTTTCGAACTTGCATGTTATTAAGAGTTTTATGTGGATCTAAAAAGTGCAATTTGATGTTAATTCCTTACAAATATTTTGCTCTCTCACAATGCTATAACATTTTTGACACTGTCCTATAAATTGCATTATCAAATGGTTGACAAGACATTTTATACATGCATTTTTCAAGGAAAACATCGTTGTACTAACTTAAACATGCATTTACCGATGGTAAATCAATAATTATGTATACTATAAAGCCATTTCTCGTATTCCATTTCATTAGAAGTTTATGTCTAATATCTGATGTTCATAACTAATTTCACTGTTGGGTGGTAGAAAAAAAATTGCAATTCCAAAAAACTAATTGGAGAAGATACTAACCAAACTGTTTTTTAAAGAAAAGATGGTTGACCATGTTAAGGCACACTCTTATTGTAGAGTATGAGCTTACAACGATAATTTTCAGATGTTTTATCATATATTGACTTGTTTTGCTAATCATCTCAAATGAGATGTTTTAAATTTAAACACTTCCTTAACACGTAAATGGAGTATGTTCAGTGCGTTTTTGATAACTGTGGCAACTTTGTGTTGTTCTTAAATGGCGGCACGTAATAAAATTATTTGATACAAAATAATTGCTTAAAAATATTACAAATATTAGAAAAACATTTGTTGTTTAAACATAATAAAGCAAATAAAAAATATATGGGCATTTCCACAGGAATGTCAACTTTTTGTAGCGTGCGACACCAAGCATATATGCATGTTTTTTTTTTTCAAAGAAAACGGAACTTTTGTTTTACTTCTTTTTATATTTGTGTAGGCCGCCAGCAGCTCTACGTTAGGTAAAATTTAAAGAAAACTCGAGTCACGTTGTTCAGAAATACAAGGTTAATTGCTTGCTGTCGCACGCGACAAAAAAGTGCAATTTCTCGGAGAAATGCCCATACGTAATTGTTCGAAATTTCTTACAAACACAACGTTTTTTTGCCAAAAGGTCAACCTGTCAACTAGAGATCGACCGAAGGCGTTTTTTTTTGGCCGAAGCCGAAGCCGAACTTCGGCTAAAATCCTAAACTTCGGCCAAAACCGAAGCCGAAGCCGAATGTTTTAAATTTTAAAAATGATACTTGTTTTATATGAATTAAGAAAAAAGTTTCCTTTTTTGAGATCACTGAAATAGCTGTAATATCTATTGGATACATAACAAGAAAAATAAAACTATTTTGCAATTTCTAGATTGCTTTTTCATATCATCACTCACAAGAACGTCCAAGTAAAAGAAAATAGAAAGCAACTGGGTTGTATTTCAAAGCAACCCTTTCAAAACGTTAAACACAATAGAAACTGTCGGCGAGCAACGACCAAACATAATGTTATTTTTCAAGCTTGGAATGAAAAATATTCGGCTTCGGCTAATCGGCCGATTTTTGCCGTAGGCCGAATGTTGGCCGATTACCAATTTTTGGCCGAAGGCCGAAGCCGAAGCCGAAGCCGATTAATCGGTCGAACTCTACTGTCAACCTTTAACATCTCAAATATAATGTGAACGCCTTGTGTTTAGTTTTTAGAAAACTGATCTTAAACATGTTTAAAAACATATGTAAGTGTGAACATAGTGTGAATAAGTTATATTGCCTAAAGTTTAATGCCTTGTGTTGTTAATCTTACTCCATGATTTGGTTTTCTTTCCTGCTAAAAAAAATTAGTTTTCTTTATTTGGCTTGTTCAATTTCTTTTTGTCAAACTTAAACTTCCTGACCTATTTTCATAAATAAATAAATAGAAATCCATTTTGCATTTAATCCTTGTATTTGTTTTTCTCGCCTACATATTGCCTATACTATTTAAATCTTTTTTTTTTTTTTTTGTAATAAAGTTATCTAATTTTGCTTAAAATCACCATTTAATAATTGACAATACATGACATAAATAAACACGATAATAATAAAACAATCAAATGCAACCCACTGGCAAAATGCATTTTACAAATTTTGCATCTCAATTAACAGCAAGCGAAAAAAAATTTCATGATCATCATCAGCTATCTATCTGTCTAATGATCATCAGCATTTTCATTTTGGCGATCATTAGCAAGTATGTACTCGTATCTGTAGAACATTTGCTTTGCGTTCGTATTTTGAAATCTTGTTTAACTGTCACTCTGAACGCCCACACAACTGACTGCAAATAGGAAATCTCCGGCGTGTAAAGCACTGGGGACATGGTGGAGTTCCCGTCGTCTGAGATACTTAAATTTTTATTCATGACAATCATATAATTCACACGATTTGTCGAGCTGTTGAAAGTGCAGCACATGATTTTATATTTAATTATACATGTATATGGAGGCGAAAAACTATACTCATACTTTATTATTCAAACAGATACATTTTAATTTTTGTAATACTTTTTTTTCTCATTTAAATTGTTTGTATGCAAAAGACAAATGCCATAAATGTCTGCTGATATCGAAAGAGTGATAACACAAGAGGTGTTATGTGCTATAAGTTCTAGAAGAATACGTAATTGTGTAAGTTGTTTGTACACACAGAAAAAAATACCAATGTAAAATCAACATGCAAAAAGTTTGATTCAAATTCATTCAAATCACATTAAGTTTACAAGAAGTAATACATATGTTGTTTGAGTGTGTTGGTGTTTATTTGCTTTGTTCATAGCTGCAATACACTTTTGTGCTTAGTTGTGTCAGTTGTTTTTGTATTGTTGTTGTTTTTGTTTATGTTTGTAAATAGCCGACAAACTGCTGCTGGCTGGTAGGCAGGCAGTGTGCTACTCTTGCAGTCGGAGGATCGCAAGTTCGAATCGTGGAGTCAAGTCAAAGTATTTTGAATTTTTTTTAACTAAAACTTTTCAAATAAATTGTTGAATTAAAATGTTATTCATTATGCTACATAGTTAGTGAGTATCTGAAGAATATTTAAAGTTGTTGTGGCTGCAGGGGTAATCACGTTGACTAGCACGCGATGAGTTCCGATTTCAAATCTTGACCGGGGAAGCCAATTTATATACAAACAAAAATTTTTCTGAGGTCTATGTCAACCGCACGTAATTTAAATAATTAATAAAATACAATTACTACATTAAATATAATTCATGTTGTTTCAACTGGAAATAACTTTGTTTCCACATGATTCTTCATTTTGATTTTAACAGTACGTAATTGTTAAATCAAAGTGGTATGAAGTTATTTCAAAAGGAAACATTTTCTTTGAAAATTACTATAAATCATATTAGATTAACAAAAAACACATTGAAGCAAAATTATTGCCGAAAAAGGATCAGATTAACCTTGTTTACGTAGATTTTAAGTTGAAATTTTTTTGTGTATGGTTTTATGTTTATTTGTAGCGTCTTTTTTTATAAATAGCAAATTTTATTATATTAAAAGAACTAAATATGTTTCTAACTGTTAGGAATAAAATTTTATAGATTTTAATGGAATTCTTCATTGTTATTTATATTTATTTGAACTGCTCTCATTCATACATAAAATATTGTAAGACCTAAAATCGGGGCGCCAGGAACCGTCAAAAACGGTACAAAACGTGTAAACTGTTGATCAGTGTCTTCGTAGCGATCATAATTCAATAAGGAAGTGCGAAAAAGCTTTAATTTTACATAGATCGTCATTATGCCGCATCTTACACAAAGACTTAAAGCTGCATCCCGAAAAATTCCATTGGTGCTCCATGATGCCTGTTAGAGGTTAGAAAATTGATCCTTATAAAAGGTGACATAAATAGGCGCCGACGCAGAGTTGCTTTAATTCTAAATCGCAATACAAAATACTTACAAAGATAGACGAAAAATTCACAAACCTGGGGGGGGGCGAATTACGGACAAAATTACGAAATATTTTAATAGAGTTTATATGGAAATATTTTATAGCTATGCTATTTATGGCGCGATACAGGAGTTAGGACGAGACTTTCGTAACAAAAATAATCGACACAATTACAGTTATAAATTTATTTTTGTTTTGATTTACTTGTACTTAAAGGCAGAGTACGAAAATAACCGAAAAAAATTTTTGATTTTGTTTTGTTTCGTTCTTTGAAGTGAGTGAGAAAAAAAAACAAAACAAAAACAATGGGAAGGATTGCTCAATATGTTTTTGCACATGAGCACAAACCAGAGGACATAGCCAATTGGCTGTAAGCCTGCTAACAGCCGCCACCGTCAGCAAAGAATACATTAATTTAATCGTAGGCCGCTAGAAAAGAAAATAATGGGAAATAAATAAATATGTTTTGAAATATTTGCGGCGAATTTGACATCATCATACGAGTATAATATAATTGTATTGCATTGTTATTTAACACATTAAGTTTGTTTTATGTAACTAAGTAGCATAGCTATAACCGGGTGTCCTAAGACACCTCTCTTCTTTTTTAAGTTTCGAATCGTATCGAATGCCGTAATTTGCCCCCTGGATTTTCATCAACACTATGGGCTACAACAGCAATATTCTCCAGTTAAATTTTTCACATCACCAACAACTCGAATTTTTCTACCAGTTTCACAATTGCTGGCCGAGAAGTTGCTACTTGACGACCTAAAACTTCTTCAGTTCTGTGAACTGTGAACGCAAAATTTTCTTCATTTCAGTAGTGAATTTTGATAATTTGAGTGCGTTTTTGAAGCGTATATCGATCCATTTTATTAATGGCATAGTTTGGACTTGGCATCTGTCAAGTTATTCCAGGTTGAGTCATGGGAACTCCTAAAATTAAGGGCTTTGCAAAATAAAGTGTCTTATTGGAATACGCTATACTGAGCGAAAATTGCAACTAGCGCCATTTGAAGTTGCGTATTCGTGTAGCTGGGTGTGCTAAATATTGTTACTTTCTGTAAACTTTAAAAATGCTTTTCCGTCGAATCGAAGATTTACAAATGAAGACCCCAGTGAACTAATTGTGGTTAAGAAATACACACACATATATATTACTTAAATATACCACAACTGGTTACCACTACGTCTTCCCAGCTGTTGTATGCACCCGTTTTACATCACTGACTGCACTGGTTTTGTAGCAAAACTCCCACTTGTCTGTTTGTCACCCACAAGGCTTATTCGGTTGATGCTCACTTTCAACGGTGTTGATTTTACTATTATTTGATTAACACTGACTGCCTCTCACACACAGCGTGCCTCCTTTTATACTACAGGGAGCGGTTCTAGAATGCACTTAGTAAAGCCAAATGGCAGAAACTGTATTACTGCATAAAGCTTGAATTAGACGTGACATAGTCATAACGCCATAGCCATAACCAAACCAAAATTCAATTGTTTTCTATGCTGAGAGTTATGGCTTTATGGCGAGTCTCTCTCACTCTCACCATAGAAACCAATTGAATTTTGGTTTGGTTATGGTTATGGCGTTATGGCTGTGTCACGTCTAATTTAAGCATAAAGATATTGCTTCTATGCCCATATTACGAGTATCATCGTTGCTGTCGTTTCCTATTAGTAGCCAAGTGATTGGTCAATCACTCTTCTGGCACAACCTTGAAAATTCTTGTTACTGTTTCTAGGTGTTTGTAGATAATTCAATTGGCCGTTATTTTGAATTTCAGAGTAACTATATAACGACTTTTATGTTGGTAATACCTGGTGTTGTTGCTAATACAGAGTTGTTTCTACCATGTGGTGTTTGTATGTGCATACGTGTGTACGTTTAGTTATTTAGCTAAATACTTATAGATAGTTCTTTTTATTCACAAAAAAAAAACATTTACATTAGCTGTGTTCGAACATTTTAAAGTAACAATATATTAAATGCATAAAGTTCTATAGCTGAAAATGCAATATTTTAATGTATTCGTTTTCCACTCCACTTGTAGTAACACCCTATTTTATTATTATTCTACTAACTTACATACACATAAAATTACATTGATACGAGTATGTGCATACGTATGTATGTACATATGTTATCATAATTTTATCTGTTAAAGTTGTAAACATCTACAGAAATAATTTATTACAAAAACAATAGGAGCAACAATATTACGTTGGTGTTGTTGCTACTATTATAAACAAAAAAGTGGCGCCTAAATGTCTAATACTTTTGATAGTCATCTACAGTGAGGGGAAATCAGCGATTTTCAAATCAAATGTAGCGATTTTGAAACCTGTAGAAATAAAAAATATAATCATATAATTGTTAGAATTGATTATTTTTTTTTTTGGTTGCCAACACTTTAACTATTTTTTGTAATTAAAGTTGAATTTTTGACTTAAGTGTGTTCTGAGACTTATAGTAGAATTTTATGACAAATATTTTCGCAAAATATTTCAACTACACACTTGTTTCAACCGTGATTTTTGCTTTTTTTTAACTTCAAAAAAGACGCATTTTCAGAAGAGTTAAAGGGTTAATAATGAATACCAACAGAATGTTGCTTGTAGTGACCTGAATAAATGTTCTAAGGATCACACGATTTTCTAAATTTTTTTACTTCACAAGGGTGCAATTGTAAATGGGCCGTAAAAGGAGTTTCAGATGTAAACTTTTAAAACGCCGATATAATTATCGTCGGTTGGTTTCTGGTTTGCGGCTCAGTATATTCAAAATATACATTATGTTTGCAGCAAACCAGAAACCAACCGACGGTATATCTTTTTAGTCCCTTTGCAAGAATCAGGTGTAAAGAACATTTTTATTTTGGAAAAAAATTTAATTTTGTTGTACAACGTTATTTATCTGTCAGATACTCGTAATATCCTAACCTTAATTATAAAATATGTAATTTTGGTCTGTGTTTGCTTGATGCTATACAATTGCAGGAAGCTGCTCTAGCACTGCTTATATGTCCACATACTTCTATTCTTTCTGTTGTACATCTTAGCAGAAAATTTTGCATCGTCCTATTGATTTCAAGTGTATAACTTTAAAGACGATTGTGGAAACAATCCGTTTAAGGAACTTGCCGATTTCGCCATTAACTAATACGTCGTCTTCAGCTGGGTCTGATGCAGACATGGAATGGGTTTAAATCAGTTAATTTTGGTTAAAATTAAAAATAAATATATACGAGTATAAACTCGTTGTGAGTTTTGTTCGTTACTCATGGTCCCTGTAACTAAAGCGTGTTTTTTAGAGTGTCACAACTTTGTGTAGGCATCACTGCTTTATTTGAGCACCCATATTTAACAGCTGATAGTTGCTTTTTATTTGGTATCTCCTAATTTACACTAAGCAAGTCTTATTGCTCAGCTGATTAGTTTTTTAGGAGAGAGAGACGAGGGGAAAGAAACGTTTCTGTTCCCCTCATATATCTCTCTCCCACAAACTAATCAGCTGAGCAATAAGACTGGCTTAGTGTAAATTAGGACTTTGCTTTGAAATTTCATTATGAATCGACTTGCATCAGAGCAACGCGTTTGTTGACATTTTTAATCAAATAATCGTTTCATCGTGCACTTCTTCCATTTTCCATTGAAACCCATTTCTGGTTGAATGGTTGCGTAAATAAGCAGAATTGTCGCATTTGAAGTGAGGAGAATCCTCAAGCTTTTTGCATCCCTAGAAAATTACTGTTTGGTGCGCTTTATGTGCTGGCGAAGTCATTGATGGATGTAAGTGTGCTACAAGTTGTCGATACCGTGGGTTTGGCCCTAAGCCTTTTTGCTGTTTATCGCAAAAATTTCGAAAATTAGCGAAAATTCAAAATTTGTATGCCATGGCTCATTTATCTCTTTCGATTAAGTTCTGTGTTAACTTCAACTCATTTTTGTAGATTTGATTCCTTTGAGTTATGATGTTGTTCAAGCAAATGAGTGATATGTGTAATCTAGCTGTGGATATTTTCAAGTCGAACTTAAAACTGTTACTCACGATCCTGCATAATCGTTTGGCTTTTGAGAAAATTCAGCCCTGGGGGTCTACTCTGTAATTCGAAACGTAAGAAAATTCTTTCGAATTTGTATGTTAATTACATGTAAATTCGAAAGCATTTTCTTTCATTTCGAGTTACAAAGTAGAGCCCCTGATCTAATGGAGCTTATGAAAATTTTCAAATCCGCTTTAGCGCAACATGCTTTACTGATTACTGAAAGTGATACAAACCCTGCACTGATTTTAAGCGCAGCTAGTCTTATTCACTTCGCTTTAGCGAAACATCGCTTTTTTGAAAATATCGTACTACTGAAAACCAAAAGCAAGCCCACAACTACGTTTTGTATGAAACTTACTTCGCTTTAGTGAAAAAATTAACAATGACAAATTTATTTATTACAAATCGATTGCATAACTTAAGGCTGAAAAAATTTTGCATGTTTTGTCCGTTGAAAAATTATATGGGAAAATGTATTTGTCCTTTTCGCTCTTACGTACTTTATTACATTTTTCTATTATATTGTCAATGCAAGTGGCTAGAAATTTTCGAGGAATTCGTGAAAAATTTCAACAACAAAATGTGCACATATGCATGTGTATGGTGTGTATTGTTTTACTGATTTTAAGCAGTACGCTTTACTGTAACAAATTTCATTAATCCGAACTACGTTTTAGAGAAAAAATTGGATAACTGAAAAAAATTGGGTTTTGATTATTTTCCAGTAAAGCGGAGTCGACTCATTTTCTCAAAAGTCAAACGACTATGTGCACCAGCATTTTGCGGGGGTTTTGATCCAAAAAAAAAAAAGTTACCATCACTGGTCATCGACAACGCGAGATTTTTATTTATTATTATTAATATTTTTGTTGTCGTGTGCCAAGTTGTCATAAATATCTTTAAGTTAAGATATGAATGTACATATATGCATATGTACATACATAAATACATATGTATGTACAGAGGTGTATACATATATATGGTTGTTATCTACTTTAGTCTGTTTGCCTGTCTGACTTTTAAAATGTACAAACAATTTTGCAATTATTACATAGTTGGAGCTAAAAAAATTTCAGTTTTTTTATTATTTACTGCCTTTTAATTTGTTTTACTTAAACCATTTGTTGCCTGTTTTCAAATATGTATTTTTTCTTCTATAACAGATTGTATAGAATTTTCTTTTTTTTTAATATTTTAATTGATTTATAATCTTTTGTGTCCGAAGGTGTGGGAGTCACACACAGAGCTTTTGATTTAAGATTATAAATTTTTTTAACATTGATTTTTAATTTGGTCTTATAAGTTTATAAGTTCTATGGTCTCAAGTTTTTTTTTTATATATGTATATTTTTTATAAATTTTATATTCATTACGTCGGTTGATAATGACTGAAAATTACTCATTTTGCATTAACAAAATAAAAATTAAAAAGAACTTTATCAATCAACAGAGATTAAGTTTGGACACGCGTTTAAATTTTTAGAGAAGTTATATGAAAAAAAATTTTTGTTGATTTATTTCAATTGAACAGAACTAGTAAAATGTGAGTATTATTTTAATTAGTTTCATTAGAAAATAATAAAATAATAAAATTAGAAAATAAATAATAATAAAACGTCTTGTATTCATTGATGTGATTTTCTGGTGAAGTCAAGCAAAAGTTAAAATTGTTAACTATTAATTTTTTATTAATTTGTCACCAAACACTAATTAATTTTAGAAAGTCTCGGGTTTGGTGATTTTCACAGCTCAGTAAACCGATTTAGTATTTTTAATAATAAATATAACGAATACTTATCAATTTAGCTATCCAGCAATCTATTTTAACGATATTCGCTGTCGGTTCAAGTAAAAAAATTTAAATATCAATTAAACTATTTTTTTCAAACTTTCGGTCTGTTTATATTTTTACATCCTTATGCTAGGAACACAATCGGGACGAACAACGAATTTCGTTCACGTTGACGAATTCGTCGATAAGAATTCGCTGAATAAATTCGTCGTATGAAGCACAATAACGACGAATTTACTCACCGGATTCTGCTCTCATAATTTATAAATTTGGTTATTGCGTATGCAAAGAGAGAGAAAGATACTTGTTTTTTCGTCGTTCGTCGGCGTACAAAATAGAAATAAACCTATCTCAGAGTTCGTCACATAACACATATCGAACTAAAAAATAAAAATATAATCACACCTAAAGCTTGAAATAACAAAAATCAAAAATTTTAAAAACCACCGATATATCTAGAAAAGATGTGATATCTTCTGAACAGCTAAACCGATTTGCTTCATGCGTAGCTAAGAACCCTCTCGATCAAGTCACCTTTCAAAAAAAAAAAAAATAAATAAAAATCGGTCCAGCCGTTTGGTACCAGGACTATTACAAAACTAGCCCAAATGTATGTAAAAAACATGGTCGATTTAACATTGCCATATCCTAGGGACGGACTACATGGTCCAAATTTGCACTACATCGGACCACCCCCAAAACTACCCATATGGAATAGTTATAGACTACTCGCGTACAATTTATACAATGTATAAGTGTTTAAACACGAACACATATCGTATCCATGGCTCCATTACATGGGAACATGATGTAACTAGTCTGTTTCTTGTAGATTGGACCGCGTAGTCCAATGTTATTTGCAGGGGATACACAAAGACACACTACAAACTTATAAGACCGTTTTTTTTTTGGTCGGTGGTTAAAAATAGTTTAATTGAACATATGTATATAAAAAGGTCGAAAAATTAGATAAATTTTTTTTTATTAAAATACCAAGCTCAAATTTATTTACTTATTTTTTAATTCTTTTTTGCAGTTTTCGTTTATTTTGACATTTTGTATGTGGAGATGCCACATAATATAGAATAAAATTATAAGTAAAACGCATCTATTCACTGTCGAAAAAAGAAATCGCACAATGGCATTAGCTTAACTGCAAACGAATAAGTATAGCGATAAATATTACTATTTTCGGCTCGCAAAAAGTTACTGAATACAGGTACAGAAATTTTGGGTATTCGCGTTATTCTAAACTTTTTGGGATTTTGGGATTTTTCACAATTTTGGAGTATAATATTTAATGTTCCGATAATTTTCATATTAAAATTATTTGATTAAAACACTTTCTTAATTTATTTATTTAAATTACTTTTACAAATATTGTTCAGCTTAACGAATATCGCACGCAATAAAAAACATGATCAAAAGCAGCATATTAATGTCCCTTTTCACAATGTATGATTAAGAGTTAACGTGAACTTTAACTGAAAGTTCATCATACAAAAAGTCTCTGTTAGCTTTTAATTGTACATTGTGAAAAGGGACGTAAGATGAAATAATATAGTTGTAGGTCAAATCATATGTAGTTAGAATTCAAATAAAGTAGTTTTTATGCTTGCACAGTGGGACTTTAGTGTAAAAAAACCTATTTCGCAAACACTCAATTTCAAAAATCGAATGATGCAGGTTTGTAGAGAAATGTTTAAGTATGAAAAGTGCATTTATGGTTTTTAAGAATAATTATGTTCAATGCATTCAAATATACAAAAATGATTTGTTCATATTTTAAAGCCTTAGTGCAATTAAGTTCACTTCGAGCCATAACAGCTAAACAAAATCTTAACCGACACATTTTTTGACCTGGGGTCTAATCGTCGCTTTCGATAACGAACTGATTCGATCACGTTTTTTCAGTTTGAGCTTATGGCATTCGATATCGAACCATATTTTTACATTGTTGAGATGCGGATGCCATAATCCCAACTGAAAAATGTGATCGAATCAGCTTGTTATCGAAAGCGACGATTAGACCCCTGGTTTTTTATTTTGACGAAAATCGATTATTTACGATAGCAAAAAACTCGATTTTGGTAAAAATATTTATTTCGAAAATTATGTCTCTTAAGCTTTTTTGGCTTTTATAGCATGATAATTAATAGTAGTCAGTGGAAGAAAAGAAAGTGTTCATATTTTGTTATTTTCATATATTAAGGTGTCAATGCTGTAGGAGCACTCCTTATAATTTTTGCACAAAACTGTATGAAGTCATTCCACTATGCGCTGTTTTTTGTTGAAATATAAATATTGTTTTTTACACACAACAATAACATTATTCCAAATATTCATATTTTAACTAAATATAATCATAGTAGCATTTGACAGAACTATACTAAAATCTATTGAATCTATTTTAAATCAAATGGACTTAAATGCTTTAAACAGCAAATTAATAACCAAATAATAAATGTAATAAAAAGATTTTTTTCACACACAGAAAAATTTCAACTTAAAATATATGTAAACAAGGTTAATTACTCCTTTTTCGACAATGATCAATGAAAATGTTTCCTTTTGAAATAACTTTAATATCATGTTGATTTAACATTACCTTACTGTTAAATGAAAATGAAAAATTTTATCGAATCAAAGTTATTTCAAGTTGAAACAACGTAAATGCGATACTGAAATAGCACAAGGGACCATGTTGAATCAAAATTATTTCAAGCTGAAACAACATAAATTTAATTTAATGTAGTCATGGCATTTTATTAATTATTTAACTTACGTGGGTATATTGGAAGAGGTATCACAAAAATGTTTGTATGTATATAATTGGGTTCCACGGCCAAGATTTGGACTCGGAACTCATCACACGGTGCATCAACTAGCTTGCCGATGCAGTCACAACAACCTTAAATATTCTTTCGAAACACACTAAATATATACCACCAGGATTTAAACTTAAATTCAACATAATTTAATGTTCAGTCATATTCAAATCAAAATTTTTGCATGGTGATTTTACATTGGTATTTGTATTTTCTATGCATCGCTTGAGAAAATCATACAAATCACGAGTAATTAAAAAAAAAATCACTATTTAATGTCAAAAATATACACGCCACTTTAATGCCAACCATTAACAGCATCTCGGCCATTACAATGATCATGCCAATAATAAATAAGCAACTAATCGTATGTAAAGGGTGTTTTTTTAGAGGTATAGAAGTTCGAATTGAAATAAAACACAAGAAAATCGTTTTAATGTCCATCAATTTGGCTTTATTGGAAGGATAATTTTATGCCATTAATGTTTAAATATGATTTCGGGCATGTGGCCGCCGCGGCTGGCTCGAATAAAGCCAATTCTACAGGTCCAATTTTCAACCACTTTTTCGAGCATATGGGGCCGTATGTTGGCAATAACGCCACGAATGTTGGCTTCCAAGTCCCCTAACGTTTCTGGTTTGTTGGCGTAGACGAGCGACTTCACATATCCCCAAAGAAAATAATCCAATGGTGTCAAATCACACGATCTTGGTGGCCAATTGACAGGTCCATTCCGCGAAATTATGCGCTCATCGAATGTTTCCTTCAATAAATCGATTGTGACGTGCGCTGTGTGGCATGTAGCGCCGTCTTGTTGGAACCACAACTCATCCACATTCAAAATCTTCAAAATCTTCCATAAAGTTGATGGACAAAGCTCCAATTGCTGTGCACGGTGGCGAATCGATTCATTCGGGTCCTCTTCAACACTTTGCTCTACAGCGGCAATTGTTTCTTCGGTGCGCACTGTTCGACGTCTCTGCGGATGCGTATTATCACATAGAGTAAACGTAGTGCGAAAACGATCCATGGTTAACCGAATTAATTGCTCTGATGGACGATTATGTCGACCATAAAATGGACGGAGCTTGCGGTAAACTTCGCGAACTGAACCATTATTTTCGAAATAAATTTGCACGATTTGCAAGCGTTGTTCTTTTGTCAACCTGTTCATGATGAAATGGCAAACCAAACTAAATATTAATCACTTTGACAGCTGACAAAATGGCCGCCAGTTAAAAAAGTGATGCCAACTTAAAGTTCTATACCTCAATAAAAAACACCCATTATGTATGGCTGTGTGTATATATGTATATGTGTACATACGTATGTAGATATTTGTGTATGTATGTGTATCTGCAACTTGAAAAATTATTTTTATCTATCATTTCATTAAGGCGTTTCATTTAGAGCGTTTTAGGAAATCATTTAAGAAATAAGACAATGTTGCATGTGGTGGTTGCTTCTTCTCTGTTGTGTTGCACTTAAGGAATATGTGCAAAGCCACTGAACGATTGACTGATTGACTGACATTATTGCAGAGATTTATAAATAGTTGAGGTTATTTTTATAACAAAAATTTTGTATTTGAAGATTGATGACTGCTGCTCCAAGCATTTAACGCAACTTTTTAACGTTTTTATCTTAAATGAAATGCCATCATTTAAATTATATGCAATCCTTTTTTTTTTTTTGTTGCCTCTTATGCTGAGTGCACATCTGGCATTTCTTGTGTTGTAATTTTAAAAATGTGAGTAAGACCGTTCACATTATGCTTTTTTTAATGTGGAAAGCAATGCCACACAACGAAAAATATCGTAAATGATAATCGTTGCCACAAGTACACACTGTTGAGATGTCACAAAAGGCCATAGTGTGTACTCGGCATTAGATTGTCCAGTTGGATGCCTTGTTTTGCAAATGCTAACCAATTAGTTAAGGATTGCAGCTTAACTACATAGTATGTATTTTGTTTTAGTATTAAATTTTTTTATTTAATGCTTAATGCTGTGGTGTTATTGATGCTTGATTGGTTTGATATGCTTGAGTCAAAATATTAAATACAAGCGCTTAACTAAAAGCTTTTTAGTTTAAATTTAAATAAAACAAAGTGTGTATGAGATACCATGGAAATTTTTGTATTCTTTTGAAAGTCCTTTTGATGCCAATATGTAATCCTGGAAATGTCAGCTTCCTTGTGAGCTGATCAGAGCCTCAAATTGCTCGTGCAGAATATTCAATGTGGCACGTACAATTGATATAACATACAATTGTGGCACTTGTGACCTTAAAATAGAGCGAAGCAGCCGGTATATGGCCCGAGCACAACACCTATTTTATCTTTTGCACATGCTGTTGAAAGCTTTGTCCATCAGCGATGATTTGATTAAACATATGGAACAAATAACAGAAACTTCGACCAAGTGAGCTTCAGCAATATGGCAACTATCAAAGTTCGGAAGTACCTATTGGAGCAACCTTGGCAAGCTCAAAAGGCAATCCATAATACAATAACATGGTCTTACAAGCAAAAGGGCTAATTCGCAGGTCTGTTTCTCGAAATCAATTTATCGCAGCGCAAAGCCCAGATCAATGTCATCCATATTTTCAAACAAAACATTGATCGCAACTCAAGCTCTGGTGAGGGATGGGCTTCGCCGATTTTTATCAAATTCCATTTTTTCTTACTTTTGTCAATATAATGCTGAGTCCCTTTTTTCAATGATCTAGTACCACTCCTTATAGTTTTATCACAAAACTGTATGCATCCATACCACTGTGCATTATATGGTTGAAAAATAAACATGGTTTTTTCACATAACCATAACATTATTCAAAATAATCATAGTTCAATTAAATATAACCATAATATCATTTAATAGAATTATAATAATCTATGAATTCTCTCAACAAAAATATATATTTTATTTAAAAAAAAAATCATAAAGGAAAAATATTTGAGCATTTGCATAATTTAACACGTGTTTTGCGTCTTCTTTTATGTTTGAAAAACAAATAAAATATTTTACTAAAAAAAATTGATTACAACACTTTTATTGAAAAAAAACAGATTTTTGTTCTGCCTTTAAGTTAAACATTTACAGATACTACGTTTATAGGCGCACTATTTGCAAATATTTTATTTTTTTATTAACCCACTGTTTATACGGCATTGTAAATGTATAAAAACTTGGTAGCACTTTTATAGAAAAAATACTTATTTTTACAAAAAAAAAAAAATAATGGTGTAAATGTATAAAGTACGAGTAACAAATAGTCAATTGTTTTATTTTAATTATTTGCTTCTATCAATGTTTTTTTTTTTGGCACAATATTTATCAATTTATTGTTCTTTATTAGCAATAATTTCTAAGTGTGGCAAGTCTCAAGTCGCAATAAAACAATAAATATGGCAACAATTTACAGTTTTATTTGCAAATAAACCGTACGTATAAACGTAGTATGAATCAGCCAATAGTTTGTCTGATTTTAAAATGAACAAATGATTGCCTGAAAATAAGGTCGAATTTTTTTTTAATGTGTAAATAGTCTGTAGTAGTGAGTATAAAAAAAGTGAATAATTATAATTTAATAGCCAATTTATTTTGCAATTTGAGCTTTTTTAGTTTAATTGGTCAAGATTGAAACCGTGTCCTGATTTCAATTACTTTAACCTTTAATTTTAATTTTCTTATCGATTTCGTTTAATCAAATTCTTTTTTAAATATTCTGTTTGTTGCACATACTCGTATATCCCAGTGGGAAAAGGACTGAAGGTAATGCACAGCATGTATAATTTTTCATTCCAGAATTCATTACTGTTAACACAGAAAATGTCCTAGGAAAGTAATGAATTATTTTAATACGTCCGAAGAATGAATTCTTTAATTCATAAAACTGGTCACAAGCAAAAACTATACATTCATTTTCTGCAGATGTGGTAATGCACGTGGTAATCAATGTGTAATTATTGTATTTGATAAAATTACCCCCTCGTTTCTAAGGGAATGAATGCATTCCATTGTCTTGCTTTGGAAAATAATACATTATTTCTCCCCTTATTTATGTAATTAATGCCTATTATTCCAGCTGGGATTGTTTTTTAGCTTTTAGTTCGCTTGTGCAGAGAAAGTTCTTTATTGAAGTATTTTTTTTTTTTATTGATTTAAATGTCGTATATTTAGTTTGTACCAGAATTAAATTACGAAAAGACTTAAGTAAATGTTTTATGTTTGCAACTGAAGTTGACATTGGCCAAAACGGTGTGATCTTGTCAACTCACGCATACATTTGATAATGTTGTTTTTTTTTTAATAGACACCTCCATTCGGTCGATTCGTTAGTAATAATTTAATTTTTTTGTTTTATCGTTTGTTCCATAAAAAGTTTCGTACGCATGTAAATTTTTGTTGCTCAAATATTCGCGTTGGTTTTTGTGGCGAATTAAAATAAAAGAAAATTGTATCTTAAAGTTTTCACTTTTTCAACTAAAAGTTGATTTCAAGTATCTTTAAGTAAATTTGTTATTGGATGTAAAACTTAAATAAATTCAGAAAAGTGCGCCTAATACTATACGAAGCTTAGCCCATGTACATAAATAATCGAATATCTTGCCTGATGTAAAATTTTTTTTAAATTTAAGTACCCGACACACTTCTCGGCTTTTAAGGATTTTTCTTAGTTTTGGTGCTTTTTTATTTTTGATTTTTTTTTTTGGTTTTTGGGACTTTTTTTTCGGTTTTTTGCGTTTTTTTAATTTTGGCGCTTTTTTTCGTTTTGGCGATTTTTTTCGGTTTTTGGCGATTTTTTTTAGTTTTGTTTTTATTTTTCGTTTTTGGCCATTTTTGCTGTTTTTGGCGATTTATTTTAGTTTTAGCGATTTATTTTTAGTTTTGAAGTTCCGTTAGCTTTTTCTTAAATTAATTTTTTTATTTTTTTGAAAATTTCAAGGGTTTGATTCTTATATTTTCCAAGGTACAGCAAGTTTTCGAAATTATTGCTCGGCTTTCGGGGTAACTTCTCGGGTTTTGGGGTATTTTTTTATATTTTGGTGCTTTTTTATTTTTGTGTTTCTGGGTTTTTTCGATTTTTTTGCGTTTTTTTTTTATTTTGGCGCTTTTTCGTTTTGGCGACTTTTTTAGTTTTGACGTTTTTTTTCAGTTTTTAGCGATTTTTTCGTTTTGGCGACTTCTTTAATTCATTTTTTATTTTTAGCGTTTTTGAAAATAGCCAGAGTTTGCCTCTTATGGTTTCCAAAATACAGTTCGTCGCCTCAGAATTGGTTTAGCCCATATGACACAAAGTTGGAGTGGAGAAAAACGACAAAGAAGGTTCACCATGAAGTTTTCCCAAAATATACCCGATGGATTACTTTTGTATTTACTTACACCACTGCTTCCAAGACATGTTTTGAAGAAAAATTAAAATTTTTGTGAACTTTCATGTATGAAATTAAAAGTTAATATTACTTTCTTAATTTATTTTCAAAAAGTAGCTCTTTTTGCTCCATACGGGTACTTTACTGCTGTGTATTGTTGTTGTCACGAAAATTAATGTTTCAAATTTGTTTTTCTTGCTTTGCAAAGAAATAAGTCGATTGTTTAACACCGACCAAGAAGCCACTAGTTTAATATTTTTATCTATCGATCCGCTTACACACTTACACAAGAAAAGCAAGTAATTAAATGTGTGTGTAGATAAATTCGAATTTAAATAGCAGAGACAGGAACCAACATTTCTAACATAGCATGTTAAGCACATAACAGAGCACTCTTAGCTATTTAACAGTAGTCGATAAATGGATTAGGATTCCAAATCCTTGGAAATGGATTTAGATAGATATTTTTTATTTTTTTATTTTTTTTGAAAAATCGCTCTAAAATGTACTTTATGAAATTATAAAAGAATGGTGATGGAAATATGTCTGGTTGAGCCAATAAATTAGATTTAAGAAAACATAATTTTCTTGAGAAGATGAGTAGTCATTTGGGTAAAATATGGAAGAGCATACGTACTACACCATATCGGTGTGGTACTCTGAAGGTTCCTAAATGTGATCCAATCGATCATGTTTCTCAAATAATTTTGGGAATTGAAATAATCGATTTTGAAAAACATGCTTTTTTTGGTGAAAATTCTTGAGAAGATCAGGGTAAAATATGGAAGAGCACACGTACTACACCATATAGCTGTGGTACTCTGAAGGATCCTAAATGTGATCCAATCGGTCACGTTTCTCAAATCATTTTGGGAATTGAAATAATCGATTTTAAAAAACATGCTTTTTTTGGTGAAAATTCTTGAGAAGATCAGGGTAAAATATGGAAGAGCACACGTACTACACCAAATAGCTGTGGTACTCTGAAAGATCCTAAATGTGATCCAATCGGTCACGTTTCTCAAATAATTTTGGGAATTGAAATAATCGATTTTGAAAAAAATGCTTTTTAGTTGGTGAAATTTCTTGAGAAGATCAGTGGCCATTTGGATAAAATATGGAAGAGAACACGTACTACACCATATAGGTGTGGTACTCTGGAGGGTCCTAAATGTGACCCAAGTGTTCACGTTTATCAAATAATTTTGGGAATTGAAATAATCGATTTTGAAAAAAATGCTTTTTTAGTGAAATTTCTTGAGAAGATCAGGGTAAAATATCATGAGAACACGTACTACACCATATAGGTGTGGTACTCTGGAGGGTCCTAAATGTGACCCAAGTGTTCACGTTTATCAAATAATTTTGGGAATTGAAATAATCGATTTTGAAAAAAAATGCTTTTTTAGTGAAATTTCTTGAGAAGATCAGGGTAAAATATCGAAGAGCACACGTACTACACCATATAGGTGTGGTACTCTGAAGGTTCCTAAATGTGATCCAATCGGTCACGTTTCTCAAATAATTTTGGAAATTCCCAACTCTTATTTTCTACGCTGTTTTAGGTTAATTAAGCCCTCTGTCGGATTACTACAAAAAAAGCGACTTGCCAATTCGTTAAATGAACGTCTCATAAATAAATTTAATAACAAGCAGAAATATTGTTAAAATCACACAAGTTCAATAACCTCAAGTTTAATAGCAACCTACTCACAATAAATTTATTTATCTACATACATATGTATATGCAGCAGTAAACCTTTTGGCCTCCATTATTTTACCACGGCAACAACTTAATCAACCGAAATCCACACGACAAAGAAAAAAGAAAATAAAAGTCCTAAAAAAGCTTTAAAACTATCTGTTAACATCGTATTATCTTGTTACATTTGTTTAAATTGTAGCGGCTTTTATAAAGTATTTTACCTCAAAGACGTGCCACAACTGACAGCAGACACACTTTTACACTCAAATCGGATATAAGAAGCAAGGAAAAAAAAGCAATCTATTTATATCATTAACGATTACGACTAAAAACTTTATGTTTTAATATAAAAAAAAGGAAAATCAAAGAAAACGAGAGCATGACTTTTAAAACCATGAAATGCAATTCGAAATAACGGGCGAAACAAACAAAGAGAAATCTACTGACATCCATAGCAATATGAGCGTGCCCAGCTAAAGCCCTTTGCAAGTGCTTGTACTTTTAGGTATACAGCTTATATATAACCATAACCATAACCATACAACACAACCATACAACAAGCAACTTGCAATAAACTTGCAAGCAACTTCCAAGACACTTGCAAGGCACTTGCAAGCAACTTGCAAGACACTTGCATACAGCTGTTCGAACCAAATTAATGGGCAAAACTGTATTTGATTATAGGTGACTCGCCATAACGCCATAGCCATAACCATATAATCCAATTGAATTTTGGTTTGGTTATGGCTATGGCATTATGGCACATCTAATTTAAGCTTAAGATGGTGGGATATTTTAACTTTCTAGAAAAAATTCTTAGGGGTCTTTTGTGCCCCTTTTGAAAAAAAAGTGGACAATGAAAGAATTATGTCTTTGTTTTATATAAAATTATGTCTGTGTTTTCTCACTGGCTTGGTTTTAATAAATGTTGATTTTAATGTTTAAAACCAACTGTTTAAAACTCCCTACAAGAACAATGAAGGTCATTTGATGCATCATCTGATGGAAATCCCTGATGGGTTTACACATCAGAAGTTTCTATCATTTTGTTAAGGGCAATATTAAAAAACTGATGTAAACATTCGTGTACGTGTGATTTTGTTTCTCTCTCATACTTGTGAACTTCATAAACTAGTAAAACATATATCCGAACTGCTCACTCCACAGTATATTACTAATCAGTACTGATGTAAACACCGTCAGGGCTGACTAATCAGTACTGATGTAAATTGTCATACCTATCAACTCAAACGAAGTGATATACTAATAATAAATATAATTTTTATATTAATTTAACATTTTTTTATTATCAAAAGTATTTTAAAATATAATAAATATTCAATCACAACGCGTAGAAAATAATTAGCAAAAACTATTTCGATACCGCCTACTTTAACCCCCAACGCCTCTTGCTCTTTCCAAATATCTAAGAATTGGAAAAGAAAGTAATACATAAAAATAACACATATGTATGCATATCTTAAATTAAACTTTATAAAATTTCTTTTGTAAATTGTTCTTATCTTGCTTTTTCACAAACATCATTACAAGTATTTTCACATCACTTTTATAAATTTTAGTTTTACAAACCGAACGAACTTTAAAATAATTTCAGTAAAATTCATTATTTTAGAATTTTTGCTACATGTTCATTAGATGTCCCACTCTAGCATATATTTATGTTAGAGTAGAGCAACTACGAGGGCGGTACGGAAACTTCTTAGCCTAGCACAAAAAGCCCGGCATAAACAGAAAAATGTTAAGTGTTTTGGAAACTTCCATCTCTGCTATGAACACATGTTAAATTTTGTTTCGATCTGGCAACTCCTTCATATAGAAACAGGTGTTCACAAAAGACGCATCCGCGATTTTTTAACAATGGAAAAATTAGAAATGCTTGGTGTCATTAAATATTTACATAAAAAAAGTTTATCGGGACAAGAAATTCATAATGATATGGTGAATGTGTTAGGTGAAAGTGCTCCTTCATATGCAACAGTAAAAAATTGGGTTGCTGAATTTGAACGTGGTCGTACAAGCATTGAAGATGAACCACGTAGTGGAGGTCCAAAAACAGCAACAACAACAGAAATTGTAGCCAAAGTGCATGATATGGTATTAAATGATCAACGAATAAAAGTGCGTGAAATAGCTAATATCATGCGCATCTCAAATGATCGAGTCCATTTAATTTTGTATGAAGAACTAGAGATGAAAAAGCTTTCTGGAAGATGGGTGCCGCATTTGTTAACAGTCGACCAAAAACGCATAAGAATGAACACTTCTCAAGCTTGATTGGATCGTTTTAAGCGAAATAAAATGGATTTTAAGCGTCGTTTCATAACTGTTGATGAGACATGGATCCACCACTATACTCCAGAGACAAAAGAACAATCCAAACAATGGACTGAAGCTGGAGGAAGTGCCCCAAAGAAGGCAAAAACAATTCAATCGGCTGGTAAGGTTATGGCAACGGTTTTTTGGGACTTCAAAGGTATTTTATTGATTGACTATCTGCAAAAGGGTAAAACAATAAATTCAGAGTACTATTGCAACCTTTTGGATCAATTAAATGTACAAATTCGAGAAAAACGTCCTGGCTTACAACACAAAAAAATAATTTTTCATCAAGACAACGCACCAGGGCACAAGAGTGTTTTAACAATGGCTAAAATCAACGAATTAAAGTACGAGTTGCTTGACCACCCACCTTATTCTCCTGATTTGGCTCCCAGTGACTTTTACCTGTTCCCAAATCTAAAAAAATTCCTTGCTGACAAGCGTTTTACCTCAAATGAAGATGCAATTACAGTTGTAAACCACTATTTTGAAGACCTTGAGGAAAACTATTTTAATCAAGGGATAGAATTGCTAGAAAAGCGTTGGACTAAGTGTATTGAAGTTTCAGGAGATTATATTGAAAAATAAAAATATTTTTGAAAAACTAACTATTCTCTTTCATTGACAGGCTAAGAAGTTTCCGAATCGCCCTCGTATAATCGCTGTTGAGTTGAATGTAAAATTGTTGCAAATGTGTTAGTAAAAAAATATTGTTTGTGTTAGTTTCAGTCATTCATTTCTTGTAGGGCTGGTTTTCCCATACAAAAATTTTTTGTTAAAACCGACTTAAAACCTTTTTGAAATCATTTTAATTAAATTGGTTTTCCGAAATGCAACCTTGTTTTGGCCGTGGTGAATTTAGTGCTGCCAAGTTAAGATGACAGCAAGCATAATGATAATGCTTACGCCGGCTAATGAGAAGGAATACCGATTGAAAAAGTTTCAGCTTAAAAATGGATGCAACCGCAACAATAATCAAAAAATTATTGGCATCTGGGAAGTGACAATAGACGATATGACTGACATTCATCTGCCGATAAAAAAAAAAGTTTAGCTTATAACGTATTTGTGCATTTTTTCCATGTATAATAACTTGATTTCCAAGCACTTCTTCGCTTTGTAAAGGGTGTTTTTTATAGAGTGACACAAGTTTAAATCATAATAAAACAAGGAAATATCAATGAAACGGGCTTTATTGGAAAGAAAATTTATGAAATTAATGTTTAAATATGATTTCTGCCATGTGGCTGCCATGGCTGGCGCTTAGAAGGCGCAATTTGGAACACCAATTTTCAATAACTTTTTGCACCATTTTCAGGCGTATTTCGCCGATAACTCTTCGCACATTGATTTCCAGGTGTTTGTTTTATCGACGTAGACAAGTGACTTAACATAACTCCAAAGAAAATTGCCCAATGGGGTTAAATCACACGATCTTGGTGGCCAATTAATTGGGCCATTAAGTGAAATTATTTTTTCATCAAAAGTTTATTTGAGTAAATCAATTGTAGCGCCCGCTGTGAGGCATGTGGCTCCGTCCTGTTGGAATCACATATCATCAAGAATAATGCCACGTAAGTGAGGTACGGAAAAATTTCGAATTATGTTCCTATAGCGTTCACCATTGACAGTAACATTCTGACCATGGGTGCTCAAATAAAGCAGTGATGCCAACTCAAAGTTGTGACACTAAAAAAAACACCCTTTATAAGTGCTTAAATTTTTTTAAACGTTCATTTACAATATATAAAATAATTTCCATTTTATAGCGTGTGGTAAAATTTCTGGGTTTTTCATACAAACAAAAACAGCTGTAGTACAGTTTGTCAAGTAAATGTTAGCCCGAGTACTCATTATGGCATTTTGTGGCATCGCAAAACTGTTTATTCATCTGATGTAGACAGTTGTGAGAACAAGTTGGCAGCATTTCAGACATATACCCAAAATGTCCGCGTGGTGACAATTCAAATTCATAACCACACAGCCAATTCAGTTTGTACAGCTCCTGTGAGGCTGTTTGGAATCGTCTATGTGGCATTTATAGGGAGAGAAATGCAAAGGAAACTGCATGGGCGGAAATTTAGCCGGAGTTAGGGCTTCATTCTTGCGACATTTTTTAACCAACTTGAATCCTGCTTCCGTAAACTGGAATGCAGAGTACAATAGAAACGTTTGGTGGAGCGGTTATCAAGGCTTTCTAAATTTTTTCTTATTATTGCTAAACATGCGTTGGCCAATTGAATAATTTTTCAATCATCCATTATTTGTATAAATATTAATAAACAAGCAATACGAAAAACCAATTAATTGCTAACTAGTGGTCTCCACTACACTGAAAAAAATATTCCTGCCATAAACAACTTTAATTGAAAATAAAACCAAAAATCAATTAAAAATGTTATTGTGTCAATTAAACCTTGTAGTTAATTAAAATTTTAAGCAAACGCGTAATTGACTTAAACACATTTCTAATTGAATTTTATTTTTATTTTTAATTAAATTTGTTGATTGCAGGAATATTTTATTTTTAAACAAAAGTTTAATTGACTTAAATACACTTTTAATTGATTTTAGGTTTTATTTTCAATTGAAGTTGTTTATTGCAGGAATATTTTTTTCTGTGTAGCCATGAACTTGGTATGGGCAACATGTCAGACATCGCAAATGGCTAATGAAGATCGCTCATGTTCAACTATCGTCCATGCTTTGACATGGATCCCCAAACATATGTCTGAGCAACAATGTTCGCCATGAGAATCTCAGTCCGCAACCATTTGCCATTATTTAGGGATTGTACACTTTCATGCCACCATGAGATAATAAAATTGTGTGTTATCGAAAAACTTGCTGGGAACGGCATTGCACACATTTGAAAATGACACCACAAAATGATAACACAAGAAATGCCAGGTGTAAACTTAGCCTTATAAAGAGCCGAACAAAATACATCAGCAAATACACGTATTTCTTCAGAAGATTTATTTTATTTTGAACAAATTTATTAGACAACCTGTGGTTTAAAACCTAAATCAAATTATCAATTTTTGCAGTGTGAACGCAAAATCAGCTGTTTAAGGTTTTAACCTTAAAATCATCAGGGAATTCATTAAATACATTAAATTTTAATGTGGCAACATTGTGCCATATTAAAAGTTTCATTGTGAGCAGGCAATGATATAAAACACCAGTATATTGAAGTATTAAAATGTAAAAAGTTTTTAAATTAGAATTTATTACTGGATAAATTTACCAAAATAACTTTGGTTCTGCAAAATGCCTAAAGACAGCGAAAAATACAAATATTTTTTAATCAACTACAGCTGCGCTGACAGTTTTAATTTTTTTAGTTTAACATTACCGTATTGCCATATTGAAAACATAATAAATGAATTTGTTGTACACACAAACAAAAACAACAAACTTGCCAAACCATATTAAAGTATTGAAATTGAAACGTTGCAATATTAAGACATATTTTAAAATGATATTGTGAACTCCCTACATGTTTTAACACTATCTGTGAAAACACCATAATTTTTAAAAATATTAAAATTTTATTATTATTTTCCATATGATCATTAAGTGGGGCGTTTTATACAATTACATTAAAACACATTATTATTTAAAAAAATATCAGCCCAAAAAAAAGGCAAAATGTAAATCATGAATGACATCTCGCTACCTCAACTCGAGCTATTTGGTTTTATTGCTTTGACAATCGCCTCCTTATTTAGCACTCTTTGTAACCACTATTTTTTTTACTACATTTTTTAGCTCGTGTTAAAATTTAAACTTTTTGTTGCTCCAATTTTAAGTTGTTTGGCCATTAACGACAATTTACACATTCTTTGTTAAAAGATTGTGTCATGATAGTGTGAAAAAAAAACCAATAAAAAAAGATCATAAACTTCCTTAAATCAATAATGTTATTTAACAACATCAAAAGCAACAAAAAGAAAACTGACAGACAGACAGACACACGCAGATTTGAACAAAAAAAAAACCAAATTAATTCTGTTACCACACGGGCCATAAAATTACCACACAGCCAGTAATGTGAAATGCATTTCTAATTTGCCAAGTTTTGGGGAGCGGCATTTGTAAGGTGTTAGATTTGGAGAAGGTGCTAACAAGAGGACACTTTTTTAGACATGCCTACAGGCAAATCCCGGTATAATGAACAATATAATCCCTGACCCATTCTTTATACTATTAATTGAATTAATATTATTGTAGATATCCGACCATTATTTTCGATTTTATCGCAAGTGACATGTAGTAAAAAATTCACTTTTTTATTAAAATTAAAATGTTATGGGCCTACCCATAGCTTAGAGTTATCAAAATGGTAAAATTCTTGATAAATTTTTTGTAAACTTGTATTTGAATGTTATAAAAATAACCTTCCTTCTCATCAAAACTTTAATTTTTATCGCTTACGATTAAATCGAAAATAGGGCCCGAAATGATACAATACAATAAAAACGTTGACAGAAATTATTTTTCAAATAATCCACCAAATACCATACTTTTTGTAGAGCACACTTTTATAAAAACATTCGCTATATAAGGTAAGGTACTAATTGCTAAAAATATGTATGTTGCTATAAAGGTTATGTTTTTTATTTTTAGATTTTTTGTATATCATTCGTTATATCAAGTATCAAATTAAGATAGTATTCGCTATATAATGCTAGGAACACAACTGGGACGAACGACGAATTTTTCGGTGCGAACTTTCGTTTTAAAAAATAAAACACATTTATGCAAATGAAAATGAATACAGCACCGCCGTAGAACGAAATTCGTCGTGCGTGACGAACTCTGAGTTAAGGTAGTATTAGTAAAATCGTATCGTGAAGTTGCGTGTCAGCTGACAAAAGCCGTACCATATGCAATGCATGTTACTAGTTACAAAATATGTGGTGGTAGCACTGCTGACGTAGAAATCTACAGAAAACAGATTTTTCTGTAGCGAATGCCAAAAAAGCCGCATTCAAAGCCAGACAAAAAAAAATGTGCTGTGCAAACTGTTACATTTTCTATAACTTGTACACAACGTTGAACGATACGGCAAGCTGTAAAGTAGAACGATACGATTTTACTAATTCTACCTTAAGATTTACTTCTATTTTGTACGCCGACGAACGACGTAAAAACAATTCTCTCTCTCTCTCTCTCTCTCTGCACACACAATTACCAACTTCAGCAATTGTAAGAACTGAATTCCCTGAGTAAATTCATCATTATTGTACTTCACACGACGAATTTACGCAGCGAATTCGTCGTTCGTCCCAGTTGTGTTCCTAGCATAAGGTTGTTAATGTAAAAAATATGTACGTTGATTTTATAGAATTTTCGTTAAAGTGAGGTTCGTTATACCGAGATTTGCCTGTATACCAACATTCATTCATACATATTTTTTTTTAATTTTCAATAAGAAATAAAATGTTAAAAAATCAATTTGTAGTTGTTGCAAATAACTGAGGGAAAAAAATTATTATATTTGTCGTAGTGTGATTAAATTTAATTGAATTTCGTCAGATTTTGAGGTTTTTTTAGACTTTTAATTTTGAGAATTTTTCTTCTTCTTTCGAGGTTTATTTTATGTTTCTGTTTTGTGTAACATAAACGTTTTTTTTTAAATTTATGCTCGATTTTATTTTTATTTCTTTTAGTTATTTACTCTCGAATTAAATTTTTGAGAATTAAATTACACCAAAGATAATTTTAAATGAAATTTTTCAATACATATTTTTTGTTAAATAAGACTGGGCTCATATGCGACAATTTTAGTTGAGCAACTTTTGAGCTTATGAAAGAGAGAGAGAGAGAGAGAGAGGAGAAAATTATGAAGAGGAGACACATCTTGGGAATTCACAATGAGTATCTTAAAATTTGAATATGGCAACATTGTGCCATCTCGAAAATTTCATTGTGAGCAGCAATGCCAACTTGGTGCTTTTGGCACTAGTTTTAGTGATTTTTGAAGACTCAAAACGCCAAATCTTGAGCGTTAGTGCCAAACTAAGAAAAAGCACTTAGAAGTGCTTTTAAGAAATTTCTGTATTTCTTAAAATTACTTTCAATAAAAACTTGGTGTATATATTTTTTCAGTGCAAACCATACCTTTTTCGTCTGATATATTTCATTAAAGATGTTGATACTATTGCCGAAATAGAGAATAGCTTAGAAAATATTGAACAGTATTAAACTTTATTCGTTTGGATCTTCACTCTTTTTTCACGTTAGTACTTTTTACGCTTTTTAGATGTCAAAATTATGTTTTTAGTGCTTTTTTTTATTTCTATGTGCTTTTAGAGTAAAAAACGATGCCATCATTGATTGTGAGCAGGCAACGATTAAAATAACAAAATTATTTTTGAATAGTTAATATTTAATATTTTTTTTACATTTATTCATCAAATAAAGCTGAACTTACAGTTTAAACTTGTTTAGTTTAATATTACCACATTGCCATATTGAAATTGAAATGCTTTCCCAACTTTCAAGTTTAACACTTGGTATTAAATTTGATTTACACACAAAAAAAAAACAATAAACTTGCCATCCTATATTAAGGAATTAAAATGTAAACGTTGCAATATGAAGACATATTTTAAAACGCTATTGTGAACTCCGTAATCATATTTTTCTCTCTCGCTCATGAACTAAAAAGTTGCTCAACTAAAATTGCCGTGTGTGAAGCCAGTCTTATTTAGAAAGAAATATTTGTTAGAAAATTTGGTGGTACGAGCAGGAGTGGAAAGCCAAGGCTTAAATATTTTTATTTTGCAAATAATTTATGAGTCAAATATGGATGGCAACCGAATTTTATTCACGTTGCCAGTTGTTAAAATCTTATTATGTGCGGCAACTGACAACTACATAAGTCCCGATTCACACACTTCAACTTTTGTTGATCAACTCGTAGTTCAGCTGTAAGAAAAAAAATAGTTATTTGTATTTCCTTCTCCATCTTTCTTACAGCTGAATTGCGAGTTGATCAACAAAAGTTGGGTGTGTGAATCGGGACTAACAGCTGTTAGTTTCAGTTGCCATATTGTAATAATATTGGCAACCACAAATTCGTAATTGCTGCTTAGTTTTTAAAACAAAAGGGAGGTAAAATTTAGATAAAAACATAAAATTAAATTAAATAAACTAGTCCTCCTTTGGGAAGACGAAAATATGAATTACAGTTAAAAATTAATTCTTATATATCGATGGCTTAATATAAAAATGGCGTATCACGATTCTTTTTTCGAAATCGTGTTTTTTTTCTGGTAGTCAACGTATAATTACAAGTACATCCTCCTTCAAGAACGAAGTAAGTAATGATTAAAAATAAGAGATTTATTTAATTTCAAAAAATTATTCTTGCATGTAAATGCTTTAGTTTTTATTCAGTTTTTTTCTTCTCCTGTAAAGTATCAAAAATTTGAGTTACGTATTTCTTAGGTTCCCTCAGAAAAAGAAATTGATAGTTAAATATTATTCTTTAAGTTGTACTTTCTTCTCTTGATCGAATATCAGTAATACATACTTATGAACTTATCATCTTTGTGATAAGTGATTTTTTAAGCGCTTTTTCTTAACAATTTTCTTTTTAGCACTCATATTTATTATATTTTAAAGCGTCTTTAAACATTATTTTCAGTTGCCAATCTGTGATGATTATATTATTTTCGATAACTTTTAGGCAACTAGAGAAGGTTGCCATACATAAAACACATCTTAATTTCGGTTGCGTTGCCAGTTGACAATGCAACTGAACTTCAGTTGCCATCCATAATCGAGCCACAAATCAAATCAAGCTTGTTATAATCGTCATACTTTTCACCGATTACACATTACATCATAAATAAATATCTACATACGTAGATACAAGCCATAATATACTAAATAAAATTAAATATTAATGGTAATGAGGAAAAGTATAACATATAAAATAATCATCCCAGCTCTGGCACTTTCAATCGTAAAATCGTTTTTGCTCATCGGCGAAAGCGAGAAACTGTTGCACGAGCTGATGAAAGACGCGTCCATTAATCGTAGAAGGAATCTTTTGAGATATGTGTTGAGATTATCACTCCCAGCATAAACAAACTGCCTGGCTCACGATGTCGACAAGAAATTTTCGTTCGCTTATTTATATTAAAAACAAAAACAAAATACGAAAATTTGTTTTTGTTTTCAATATAAACAAGCGAACGAAAATTTCTTGTCGACATCGTGAGCCTGGCAGAAACATTCGACAATAGCCAGGGGTCTAATCGTCGCTTTCGATAACGAGCTGATTCGATAAAATTTTTTCATATAGCTGTCAAACAATGTAATAACATGGCTCGATATCGAATGCCATAATCTCAAACTGTAAAAACGTGATCGAATCAGCTCGTTATCGAAAGCGACGATTAGACCCCAGTTTTTTCACTTTTCTCATATTAAGAATTTATTTTTCCTCCTTTTTACCAACTGCGGGAAGAAAAGAGCTCCCCAGGGGAAAAAATGAGATATTGTGAATGCAGTTTAATGTGTTTTTTTTTTACTAAAAATCTTGCCCTTGAAAACCACAAGGGATTTTACATAAAAATTTAATAAATTCTCGATTAAAACAAAATTTATATAAATAAAATAATATTTTATCGTGGCTGTATCTCGAAAAATACAAGTAATACCCAAATAAGTTGGTGAATTTCAATAATTTTGTTTACTCTTCCAATCAAAAAATAAAACTTTAAAAAAAAAAAATTAAACCGACTTCAAAAATAAGCACTAAAAAGCTACAAATAATATAGATCTAGTTAAATAAAAGATTTTTATATATGTATGTTACCTACAGTGCCGTTTGAAGTTGGTGCCAGTAATACTGGTACTAAACACATAGGAACATGACCGGTAAAAAACTGCAAGTAATTTGTATGTGCTTAGTTACCAATGTTGCCGGCACCAACTTCAAACGGCACTGTAGGTAACATACATATATAAAAATCTTTTATTTAACTAGATCTATATTATTTGTAGCTTTTTAGTGCTTATTTTTGAAGTCGGTTTAATTTTTTTTTTTAAGTTTTATTTGTAGCTTTTTAGTGCTTATTTAGAAATATGGTCCAGTTTTGTAAAAATCGATTAAGTAAAAACATGTGAAATATAGTAATAAATTTAATGGGGCGTGGCTACGGCTACTTTTTTAAAACAAGATTGAGTATTTTTAAGAGTTCAAGGTGTGTGCCAAGTTTCGTACAGATCGATAAAGTACAAGCACGTGAAATTAAGTATTACATTTTATGGGGCGTGGCTACGCCCCTTTTTTAAAACAAGATTGTGTATTTTTAAGAGTTCAAGGTGTGTGTCAAGTTTCGTCAATATTGTTTAAATACAAGCACATGAAATATTATACTAAAATTTAATAGGCATGCCCCGCCCACTTTTTTGAACGCAATTTTGTACCTTTATTATAGCTTAGGGTGTGTGCCAAGTTTCGCAAAAATCCGTGAAATAGAACCCTGTGAAATATAATATAAATTTTAATGGGCGTACCCCCGCCCATTTTTTTAAAAGAAGATTGTGTCTATTTGAGAGCTTAGGGTGTGTGCTAAGTTTCGTAAAAATCGGTCAAGTAGAACCACGTGTAATGTTATAATACATTTTAATGGGCGTAGCCCCGCCCATTTTTTCAACTTAAGAATTTTGTAATTACAAGAACCAAAGATATTTGCTAGGTTTCGCAGCAATCAAATGAGTAGAAGATCATTAAATCAAATTTAAAAAATTGTGTGCGTGACCCTGCCCACCTTTTTCAAATGGGACCAATGGGAAGCTATACCCTCTCAGACAACAAAAAAATTTTTACAATAGGTCTAAAATGCACCTAGTTATGGACCTACACACCTAAAAAAAAAAATAAAAGATACGAGACGAATTGTTAACCTCCTTCTTTTTTTGAAGTCGGTTAAAAAAGGGAGAAAACAAAATGTCAACAAGCCGAACAACTGGCGGGGTGACCGATGAAATTTTTCAAAAAGTGGTACCAAATAGGGGATTTATCAAAAAAAAGTGGACAAAAAGTGGCAAGACAGTCGAAAAAGTGGCAATTTGCCACTTTAGTCTATCAAACGGTCACGCTGACAATTGGTTTCGAAATGCAGTGCTGCCACTTATTAGTATTTTTCGTTCCCAAAAAATTTATGATTGGAGGAATTCTTTCTCGAGAAAATTATTTTCAGTGAGAAACAAATTCAGAGAGAATATTCATGATTGGGCTGAGTTTCACGAGTCTTTCATAAAGCATGTCAAAGATCGTACGAGACTCGTGTGAAGATTATCTTACAACTCATGAAAATTTCAGCCGTGTAATGCTTATATGATTCATACATACAGAGACTCGCAAAATTTGTTAGTCTTATTCTTTTTTTAATTGCAGTTTTTTTAATTTTAACTAGAAGTTTTTTGTTATTGTTACTCCTCAGAATATCATCAAAAGATTCTCGTAAGAATCGTATGTAAGTAAGTACAATCTTCTAACAAACAAGCTTTTTGCTATTTGTAAATTTATGAAATAATTATTAAAAGTTCATTTTGGGAAATTTCGCTGGCTGATAAAAAAAAATACAAATTAAAGAATAAAAAATCAATGACAATGAAAAAAAAACAAATTACACAATAAAGTATGACTAATAAAATAATCTTAACTATTTTCGTTGTGGAAACATAAATTTTGAAGAAACGGAATTGTAAAATTTAACAAATTATAATAACTAGACAAAAATCTGAATTGTTGATTCCGGGTTTATCCAAATTAAATGTTTATTTATTTATTTTCATTATTCTATTATTGTAAAACATTCAATTAGAGACTCAAATTTAATTGGCAAACAATTTCTAAACAATGAGATAATTATAATTTTGTGAATTATGAATGATTAAGTTTTGAAAGCAGAAAATTTAGCAAAATATCTTAATCTTATACAGAACATTACATTTTACGAAACTATTACTTTTTTTGATTAAATTAAACAGAAAGCATATTTAATTTTATTTATTAATCATTTAAATGTTTCTGTAAAGCCTAAACAGCTTCAGTATACTCTTGCGATCTTAACTCGCCAACAGTGATGCCAACTATTTACAACCCAAACGCGCTATTCCCCTTCCCAAAACGCGCTCGAACGCGCTGAGTTACAGCATTGTCAACTATTTATAGCCAAAACGCGCTATTTTTCTGCGTGCTAAATTAAATTTTAATAACGCTGTATGTATTAGTAAATATACTTTTTTATCAACTCTTTTAAGATTTTGCAATATTGCTTCTTAAAATTATATCCTAAATAACTAAAATATTTTAATACAGAATCAGAATCACCAAATAATCGAAATCCTTAGTTTTTATTTTAAGTTTCTTTAACAAACTTTGTACGAGTAACAACATACTCGTATAAAATGTCGAATAGTTTTGCGATTCAAATGATTTTACTTCAGCTATAATAGATGCTTGATAAGTTATATACATTCTTTTGGTCACGAGTACGACTAAATATTTGTAGTTGTGAAATTTAAAGATATTTGCCATTTACAGTATCAAAATGCAGGCAAGGAAATTTTATTTCCAACAGCTGAATCATTAACGAAGTAAAAAAAAATTTATCAGAGTTTTGAATACTAGAAAATTGGTAAATTTATACAAAAAAGGAAAAAAAATTTAATTGAAATGATGTAATTGATTTTATCCAAAACGCGCTAAGTTAGCGCTTTTTTTATTAAACGCGCTATGACGAAAAATAGCGCGTTTGGCGTAGTTAAATCGCGCTAAATCTAGCGCGAAACGCGCTAAATTGGCATCGCTGCTCGCCAAGAGTCTTGCTGTTTTCCATGCGATTTGTAAATGACTTAACAAGTAGGGACTGTATGCAGTGAAGAAAGTGCAAATTTTAGTTGAAGGTTTCAGTAAGGGGCTATTTACACGTATTTACTACGTAGCGCTAATTTCGGAATTTGTATACCCCTCCCTTCCCCCCCCCCCCTGGAGCGTTACGTAATATGTGATACGAGTAATGCCGAAAGTGAATAGTTTTTTTTTTGGTGAGTTGGTGTATTAGTTCGATTAAATCGAAATTGTTGAAGTGACGTTAACGCAAACTAATAGAACTGTACAGTCTTTTTTATTTGGACATTAAAATAATTATAGCTGATGATAGCAATAACACCATCACAGTTCTCTAAGACAATCGACTATCTTCCGAACTTGAAATATTTAAATTTTTAATTTAAAAAAACCTATTTTTCTAGGTAACTAACATAATATTTACTTTCCGGGGAAGAAATAGAAACTCCATTTTTTCTTAAGTCAAGTTTGAAACAAAAGTTTTTAATGTATTTATGATTAAACGAAATAAAAAAATTGAAAATTTTAAAAACCCCCGAATATATCTAGAGAATCACATCTTCTCACATCTACTAAACGGCTAAACCGATTTTCTTAAAACATAGCTAAGAACCCTTTCGGTCAAGTCACCTTTAAAATAGAAAAAATCGGTCCAGCCGTTCGGTCTGTACGTGGACTCGGACAGACACACAGATACACAAACACACATTACAAACTTATAACACCGCTTTTTTAGTCGTGTATTAAAAAAGGATTGTTTAAAAATTGCGTGAGAATACGTGAGCGTGAGTAAAAAAAATATTTTTTTCTTTGCGTTAATATAACAATAACAATAACAAAGAAAACAACACTTTTTTAAATTGTTCAACAACTTTGATTTGCTCTCATTTTATCAAGTGTTTTGTGGGTGATTTCAAATAACGATTGAATGTAGTAAAGATTTTAAAAAATTAAAAAAATTTAATATAATGTCGAAGGTCACTCACCTTTATTAATATTTGCCAAAAGTTGTCACGCTTGAGAGGATGTGAGCGTGAGGGATAAGAAATTTTTTTCTTCCTCAGATCAAATGATAAAAACTTTAAGGGCAGATTTGACGCGTGAGAGGACGTGGACGTGAGTGAAAAAAATGTGTTTCTTCGTGAGAGAGTAATTGATTAAAATTTTCCCGAAGATTTATTCCAAAATTTATTTCAATCAATTAATTAATTATGGTCACAAAATGGATAAAATGTTCTATAGTGCACCGTAATAAAATTGGCTGCATGCGAACCAAAAAGGTGTTGCCAGGACTTATTGTTAACAATACAATTTATTTACTGAATATAAATACGAGTAAAATATTTATAACTTTTAATATTTAATTGGAAGGAAAATCCAGGGAAATTTTAAAAAATTCCCCTGAAAAATATTGCTAATGATAAGTTAAATCAAAGCAGGGGACATTTTTTTTTTGGGAATTTGGTAAAAAGGGAAAATATTTCTAGGGAATAGCTTAACTGTTCACGATAGGAGTGACTACAAGTTTTCCTTCAAATAAAAAGAAATTCAATTAAACATAAATTAGGCATCATTTTATATTTTCTTTCAAGTGCAATTTAAAAAAAAAATATCAGACCTTTTCAATAGCAAAAAAACATCTGTTTGGCATTTTCCATTTGAAAACGCTTAACGCGAATTTTAAGCAATACGCGTTTTTCTGGACATTTGCGCTTACTAGCACTGAAAGCTATTTAAATATGCTAATATTGTATAAGTATCTTTCGAATACAAGTACAGTGGAATGCCGGTTTATCGAATTTTTGAATCAACGAACGCTCAAATTTTTCTCAAATTAAGAATAAACCAAAAAGTCATGACTCGATATAACGAATTTTTTAAAAGCTATATAAAAAAAATTAAAAAAGAACAAGTATATGTAAAAACATTAGCTTTTTGATATTAATTTAACAGAGTACCAGTTGTGCAAAAAAATTAATAAGAGAAATATGTTCTTAAATTATATACATAGTTCATTAAACCGGGACGCCACTGTAAATCAAAAAAAAAAGCTTTGGCTATTAAAACAAAACCATGTGACATCAATAACTCGAGACCTATTGACCTTGAGTCCTATTTTTAAGATGTACATACATATGGTTTTCATAAATAACAGCCTATGTCCAAAAATCACAGTTTTTTCAGTAGACCCAAAAATTATTTTTGAAGCTTATTTGAAAAAGGTAGAAATTGTGTTGTTGTTCCAGAAAAAAAACTATGTACATGCGTCCATATAATTCAAAAATTTCTTAGAACTTTTTAAAAGGCATTTAAAATACAAAAATTTGAGATCATAAACTAAAAATGAGAAATTTATAACATACGTTGTTATTAATGACAACCACAGATATGTATGTATGTATGCATTGTAAGCTTTTATACATTTTCTTTTTACTATAACTTTAATTAGCATGTGATCAGCTAATAAAAATAGGCTTAAAAACTTAAATTGAAAACACCACTTTATATATATTTTTTTTTATATAAAAGTTAAAGCTAAGCAGGCATTCTAGTTCAGAAACCAGCAAAATGTAAATTAAATCTCAGCAGCTCTCTTCATAGTATATGCACATTATAATCTATTTTGGTTACTTTTATTTCATTGGAGACATCAGGCAGTCAGCCAGTCAGCTAGCCAGCAGATAGTCTATGCCTTTAGGGTTTTTCTGTAAAACAATCATGTGATCAGATGACCAGGAATACTGCAACAACATTTGAAAATCCTCTTGGATTTTTTTTTACAAATTCCTTACACCATTAATTTGTAGACTAATGAACATGTGGATAAGGAAGAAAACAAACATAAACTTCAAACATCGTATAAAACAGGAGTGGCCAGCTCTACTAACTGCGGAAGCCACGTTTACGAATTACTATTTATATATATTTTTTTTTTGTCTAACTTTAACTGAACCAGTTTAAATTTAAAAAGAAAAAGTTTTTTTTTTCAGAAGTAATTTCCTTCAATTTATCTGTTCATAAAATTTTTAAGTGAATCAGTTTAATGAGCGAGCTTTTATAAAAGAGCTTTGTGCTTTCACACCGTTAAGAGCACAACAGCCAATCAGGTCTCGGCGTCAACAACTTGGCAAACACGAAATCAAACCTTTGAATTAAGTTGAAAAACATTTGAGAATAACGTTTGAAAATAAGTTGAGAGTAAATGATTTTTTCAATTTTAAAATAGTTCTTCTTTTCGTTGATACGGCTGTTTTTAGGGTTCCGTATACAAAATGCGAAAAGGAACCCTATTGTTTTGACAACTTGCTGTATTTTTGAAACCGTAAGAGCCAAACTCTTGAAATCTGCAAAAACGATAAAACTAAAAAGTCTCTCATTCGCTAAAACGAAAAAAAAGAAGAGAGATGTCTTAGGACACCCGGTTAGAGCTATGCTGCTTAGCTATTTAAAACAAATTTCATGTGTCAAATAACAATGCAATAAAATTATTTGTATTTTTAAAACTATTTATTCAATATTCATAAAATTTATTTATTTTATTATTGTTAAATTCAAATCCGACGCAGATATTTGCGTGTGTGGAAATTTCGCATATGGAAACGCAGACTTATACTATGTTCACACTTGTGGTCTTTTGTTTAAGGCAACCTTTTTTAAAAACTAAACACAACCGTTCACATTACATTTGAGATGTTTAAGGTTGACGTTTCGTGAGTAAATTATTGTATTTGTAAAAAATTACGAGCAGCTATGCTTTTTCATTGGTTTGTTATTTTCAAACAACAAATGTTTTTGAAAATAATTGAGTATTTTTTAACAAATTACAAATAACAAATTTACCAAATAATTTTTCACATGACGCCATTTAATAACAACACAAAGTTGCCAGAGTTATTAAAAAGCGGACTGAACATACTCCATTTACGTTTTTAAGGAAGTGTTTAAATCTTAAACACTTCATTTGAGAGGTTTAACAAAACAAGCGAATGTATGGTAAAACGTCTCAAAATCGTCATGTTTAAGCTCTTAAACACGAATGAGACGTTAAACACGTAAGTGCGAACATGGTATTAGCACCACTGTTTTTTTTTTAAGTTCTTATTAGTAGGTCATCTGGCATCTCCTTCTTTATGAACAGAGAAAAAAAGAAAACGAAAACTAAAAAATTTAAACAAAGAAATCAAACCAGAAATAAATTTGTAGTAATAAATTTATGTCACGAAAATCACGTTTTAGCTCCTGTGTCTGACATAAAGAGCATAGCTCTAAAATTTGCCAAAAACTGAAGAATTCACTTAAACGAAAAAAAGGACCAAAAATAAGAAAAAAAATCTCTAAAACTAAAATAAATCGCCCAAAACCAAAAAAATCCCCAAAACAAAAAAAACGCAAAAACTAACGAAACGCCAAAAACCAAAAAAAAATCTAAAAACGAAAGTAAAGAGCCAAACTAGAAAAAATCGCCAAAAGCCGCAAAAAAATTTACCAACTATTTAAAAGTTTAAAAAAATGGCCACATCAGGTAAGATATTCGATTATATAGGCTAAAGTTCGTCACATATTTAGTGTCCGCACGGGAAACCCTTATTGTGTGCAAGTTAAAGTCGCACTTAACTGATTTTTTTTTATCAAATTGCTTTCAAATCAATTTCAAACGTTTGCGGCTTGAGAAAAGATTTGATTTCAAATCATTCTCAATTTGAAATCAACCCTTGGCGTTTTCTATTTCAGTTGTTTGTATTCTTTTGAATCATTTTATTCGTAAAGCTTATGCCCAAATTCTGTTCGACGATTGTATCGTCTTGGACGAAAAAAAGCCGCAGTTGTTATTCTTTAAAACAATTATTATTTATTGTCTATGCTAGAAGGTTCGTGTATTTGCTTTACGATTTTGTTCCACCCACTATATCCAACACATATTTTTTCATATATTTTTCAAACTATTGTATAATACTTTAATTTAATTTTTATGTTTTAAAAACATGGTACATAATAATATTTTGATTTTTCATTATCAAAGACAACAACCATTTTTGAAGAAAATAATTTAGAGAATTCAAAGACAAGAACTCAAAAGTATTTGCAAACAAAAACGTCCTAAATCTTCTTGCTGAATTAGGGCATCATTATTTTCTTATAAATTTTTCTAAATTTTTTATAAGAAATTAAGTAAAATATTTTTTTTTTTAATTTTTAATAAAAAATTTTATTTTTATTAATTTATTCTATAAAAATGGTTTTCTGATATGAATATTAAATGTTGTGTATAAGAGCCACTACCGGCCACCTCTGCTATAGAATTATAATTTTTTTTCTCCTTATTTGCATTATATTTTTCTGTTTTAGTGTTTTTTCTTTAGCGATCTTGAAGGGGGTAGAGTACGTAGTGCAGTAGTTGAAAGCTTTTGGACACTTGTTTGAGTGAAGTTTGTTTTCTGTTTTCGATTTAGTTTGTATGTTCATACGAGTATGTGGATGTTTGAAGGCAAAAACCCTGCAGCTGTTTGCAGAGTCTCGCTGTCATTTATATGAATATTTTTTTCTATTTTTCGTTTAATGGTACTAAAAGCGAAATTACCTTTCTTCAATTTCATATAAGTATTTGTTAATGCTAAGTCTTACAATAAACGTGGGGAATTGAAATTTAATTAGAACAAAATAAATATTTTATTACTGGCATAACATTAAAGTTTATGGCTCTGCCAGCATTCAATTGGCTAATGAGGACGGACGATCGTACGCCAAACAAACTGTAATGATAAACTTCGTAGTTAATCTAAAAAGTTTTTAATATAAAAGCATCTAGAGAACAATCAATACTCGTAAACTATTTATAAGCTCAAAACAGCCATTAACCATAAGACTGATTTTTTGGTTTATCAAAAAAATAACGTTTTCAATAACATTATATTTTGTCTTTAACAGAAGAAAAAGTAAAATCAGTTCTTTAAATACATTTTATATTTGCTAAGCCATAAAAATGCATCCTATTTAGTTGGCTTTAGTTATTCATAAAAGGTTGGTTCCTCTTCCGCAGGGAGACAACTGGCAAATAGATGCCTAAATCAATTTTGAAATCAAATAAAAAGTACGTGCATTAAAATGTCTTGTCTAATGGATTATTTTTATACACACGACTACGGCTGTAGCAGATGAAATAAAGATAAGACAAATAAAAATTTATAGACGCCCTGAAACTATAGTAATCATACTATAGGAGCAGTTGGTTGCTCTTTATGATGTCCTTAACCCCAACAATTAAGTAAAATTTAATTTAGTACATACTTGTTTGTGTTTAAACTTTAAAGCTTTTTATGCGAGGAGCATCATTTTGTGTTGATATTGACCATGGCCTTGATTGAAATTTAAAACACTTTTAGGTGCTTCGCAATTTACAATATTTTACTTTCAACGTGCATTTGTATTATAGTAAAATATTTTATGCTGCCATAAAAATGCGCCATGCAAGTCCGAGAATGAATTTTGATATGTTATAAACGAAGGTATTAAATACATATTTAATTTAAGTTTTTTTTAAAATAAACACACAATAGTCAAGGATTTTACACTTGGGCAGAGATTAGTTATAAATATCAGCTGTTAAACTTGAACTTGTAATAAAATACAATAGAATACGAGAAATAATGTAGCGTGAAAATCTCAATAATTTTGTATGCAATATAAACCATTTCTCGTATTCTATTTCATTATTTAAAATTCCATAACAAACAGGTTTTAAATTTGATATTTTCGTAAAAAAAAATAATAAGTACTGATTATACTTATTCCCAGGGGCAACACATTGATACATTAATCGTTAACTTGCAGCGGTAGAGTAGTTTGATGGACGTGCCGGCCTTTGAAAGTATTCTGCGGTTAAAGAAATCGATTTATTCGTTATGGCTTATACGAAATATATTTAAATTCTATAAACATATTCAAAATTTAGACCCGGCCTACCACGAAGAAAAATATCATAAACAACGACGTCGAAACAGACGACTTGTCAATTTGTTTATTGCTTTATTTTGCCAAAATGCAACCCTGATTAGATGAAAAGTCTTATAGTTTAGAAAACTTTCAAAAAATTATCAAGTCTTATGGGATGTCAACTTTTTATTGTATATTGCATTCACACCATCGGGCTTGAACCTATTATTTGAATTATTAACATGTCTTAGTACAAAGTAGAAATGGGCGCGTGTTGTGTTTTTTTTTGTGGCACGAACACGCACAACTCAACACGTAGTGTTTGTGATAAAAAAATCTGATTTCGTGGGTGTCCGGGTCGTTTTGTGTTGAGAAAAATTTACATGAAAAACACGGAAGGATTTTAAATTTAAAATATGTATGAATGAATTTCCAGTAGAGAAAAAATTTAATACACAACACCAACATATTTTTTGATATTGTATGGGTCTCTGAAGCTTGAAGCTCTTTACGTAAACCGATAGTATCAGCTGTGGTGGCAGATAGTATCAGCTGGCAGTGCGAATTCGATGCTATATTTTGAAAAGCGACTCTTCAAAAAAATCAATTAAATTTTCTGATCTTCAATACCATACCAATACTATTTCGTGCGTGTTGTGCAGTATCGTGTTGACATGTTTCGTACGTGTTTATCGGTTTCGTATTTGTGTTCGTGTCGTGTCGTGTTGGAAAATTGGACACGCGCCCATCTCTAATACAAAGTATAATAGTCTGCGCTGAGCTTTAGAAACTACAGATTTCTTTCCATTTTTTTTACACTCCGACAATGAATGCCTACTACTACTAGCTGTTACCTTCTTTAGGAAAGGGATAGTGATAGAGAAGACAAGTGGTGAAGGAAGAGATAGAGGAAAGCTTCATTCTTTCACAACTCTGCCTTTTTTCTTTTTTTGCACGTTTTAATAATGCAGTGTTGCAGCGCCTCTGGTGCTAATGAGTCGTATTAAATTTTTGAAGCTTTGTCTAGTAGCCATTTTATTGGTTATTTTACTTCGCCTATGATTCTGCTACACAATACCGACGAAAAAGGGCGCTCTGATGTTACATTAGGATTAGTAACCACTGAAGCCGGTATAGTTCAGTGACCAATGTCTATGTCTTCAACACTTGTACAAACCGACACTAATGCACATCAGAAAAATGCATGGTGTTGTTATTTAATCACTGTTGGATACCTGAATCGAATCCAGAACCTTCGGTTTTGTATTCAAGATGCTAACTACTTCCTACATAACAGCCCTACATTTTCTAACTTTTCAATTAGTCCACTGTGCGACGGGATACGCGCAATTATTTTTAATTATAACTTGTAATTATTTGTTGTAAAAATGAGCAAAAGAGTGCATTTTGCAGCATAGTTCAGATTGATCAAAATAATTAAATGACAGAAGTCATTTGGATCGATCTTCATATTTATTTGCTATCAAGACAAATCGCTGGGGTGCACAGTGTTCGCTTTATGGTATGTTTTCACCGACTTTAAATCAAGTAGGTTTAAGTAAATCACTTCAAAGTGTTTCCACCGAGCTTGTGAGTGATTTGTTGTTCGAATTTTTGTACTCAATTTATGCACGTGCTCTATAAGGTGGGCGCAGCAGCTGTAATGTGAATTTTATTCACATGTGGTTGACATTTAAAATTTACTAAATAATACTATTGATGGATGACCCAGGGATGGAGTTTGTAATTTTAAAAACAGCGCAGCGTTGCATACATAAATCGAGTTCGAAAAATAGTATTTTCGACACTATTTAAAATAAGTCCATATGCAAAATGTATGGTAAATCATGTAGAAATTAACATGATTTGCATAAATCATGCCGGTGGAAACATACTATATATTAAGAATTTAGGACGACAAAAATCATAAATTTGTAAATAATTAAGATAGAGTTCTAATTTTTTGTATTTTTATATTAAATTTTTTTATACTAAATTTATTTATATATTAGGGGTATTCATAAAGTATGTACTTTAAATGTATGTATGTAGACACATATTTTACAATAATAAAAGTAAAAAAATGCATAACTTATAAATAATATAAAAAAATTTATTTATATATTTGGGAAAATTAAAGGAAGACTAAACGAATTTGAGCTTGTTATTTTACTTTTTTTACTTCAACAGACAGCGAATATCGTTAAAATGTGTAACTGAATAGCAAACTCGATACATGTTTGTTATATTTATTATAGCAATACGATTATCGTAATAAAAGTTACTGAATCCAGGTACTGTAATTGAAATTTGTAAATTCCTGTAGTATCAGAATATCAGTTGGCTGACATTTAAACAACTGGCAGAATATAATATGAATTTCTTATGCATGGACATATATATATATATTTAATCCTTTGAATCCTAGGAGCGACATAGGGCCGATCTTAAACTTATATTTCTGAAGGCCAGACTGGCCACAATTAGGATGCTATGGGCTAATCACTCCTACTTCCGAATTATACTTAATGATTAATGCCTGGACATGCTGCATTATTATTATTATTATTCTCATTAGTTTTAACTGCTTGAAGTTGGCTGAGAAAAATAAAAGTTTTCGCCCACCAATATGATAAATGTGTGGCAATATATTTTGCCTTTAGCAAGAAAAAAATTCATTAAGTTTGGGAAATAAAATTTTTTTTTTGATACAATCTCTTCTATCTTTCAAAAAAAAAAAAACTTCCACACTGTTTGCAGCATAAAAATTTTTGTGTACTTTTATATCAAAGTTGCTTTTTTTATTTGCTTAATGTTTATGGGCATTTTGATTGCTTTATTCCTCAATTTAATTCATGGTAGCGCCAAAAAAAAATTGTGGGCATCTTTGATCATCTTAGAGGTCTACTACATTAAATTTTTATGGCTTAATTTAAATTTTGAGGATGGTAATTAAGTACGTACATATGTACGTCCTTTAAAACTTCAAGCTAAACCGTCAAAAAAATTTCGTTCACTGGCGGTTTGTGGCTTAAGTCTTTTGTTTTACATTAAAAGCTCTTCATAACAATTTAATTTTTGTTAACTACACATTGAAACCAACGACTTCTTAGGAATTCACATACGAGTATGTATGTATTTTTTCAGAAATTGAAGAGTTTTTTTCTAATAACCCATTTTCCTGGCGCTTAAGCAAAACAATAATAATTTTAATCATGAGAAATTAGTCATACGCTTATTTATAGCTTACGAGTAAAGCTAAAAAAATATATATATAATAAAACATAGAATCGTATCATTGTATAAAAGAGAGAGAGAGAGAGAAAAAAAACATCTAAGAACCGGCGCTTGGTAAGTGCAGAAATACACCGAAGTTGTAGTAAAACTATTTAATAAACTAAAAATAATTTCATGACGTTATTATAAATAATATAATTTTTTTTAATAGAATCTTGAAGATGTCTATAACTTATAAAAATAGAAAATTGCGAGAAAAAACACTTTATAAGGGAATAAAGATAAAACACACAAAGCGACTTGGCAAACAGTACAAAACATCAATAAAATATGCAATAATATTTATAAGTAGTGAACAGAATTAAAGCGTAAACTTTAACAGCTACTTAAGCAATCAAACAAAAACGCCAACAGACAAACAATAGCTTATTTAAATAAATTATTTTTTTAAGGAAAAACGTGATAACAACATGTTGTAATATATTAATTATTATAAGACTGCTTGAGACAAAAAAAAAAATAAAAAATATTTAGGTACTTAAAATAACAAAGTAAACAAATAAAACAACAGCGTGTGTGCAGTAACCACCAGCAAAAGCAAATCACCAACTATTTTCGATTAATATAAAAAATATTTATTTAACTACCAACCAAACTCAATCCGTGAAAACGAGCAATAACTGAATTGCGTTTTTTCTTCTTCTTCTTATTTTGACTAATGACTTTATAAAGCCATTAACATGGCTAAAATGCAGCCAATACCATCGACAGCACAATTCGACATCATGCGCGCAACATCGTCATCATCATCATCATTATCAACAACAACAACAATAACAACAACAAGAACAACAGCAGCAGCATCAAGTATTCAATGTTACTGTCAAGGACGTTGAAGGCCATTCAACGACTTTTTGTGCTTTCAAGCTCTTTTTCTTCTTTTGATATTTATTTTTTACAAATTGTCTTTCAAACTGTTTAATTATTTCCAATATTTATTTATTTAATTTTATTTTTTTTTTTAAATTAATTTTTTATAAATGATTTGTAATTTTTTCGCGTTTTTTTTTTCTAAATAAATATGCCAAATTTCTTTTTGAATATTGTAAGCGGAATAGAACTTATTTTTAAGCGTTAGAACGCAAGATCAAAAGAGAATTTTGCTGAAAAGAGTTTAAGCATCTCCTAAAGTCTGACACCTGAGAAGTTTTTGGCCCAACTAATCTATTTTAAAGGCCATTATTACTAAACTAAACTTCCAGATAGTAGATGTTCAGTTTAGCAAAACCGAACTATAAAGTTACCCATTAAATTAATAATACAATTTTTGTTTGGTGGCAACATTTCTGTGGATATTAAGGATACTGTGAGTATTGATTGTTAAAAATACTTAAGGCTCAAGGCTCAGTTACCCGACTGTAATGTAAAGCAACTGCAACGTAGGAAACAGCTGATCGATATTGTTATGTGAAAAGTAATGTAAATGGCTATAGAGATGTAATGTAACGTAACCTACTTCTCATATAAAAATATAGATCAGCTGTTTCCTACGTTACTTTTACATTAAATTACCGTCAGAAAACTGAAGGCTCAGGAAACAGCTGATCGATATTTTTATATGAGAAGTAGGTTACGTTACATTACATCTCTATAACCATTTACATTACTTTTCACATAACAATATCGATCAGCTGTTTCCTACTGTTGCAGTTACTTTACATTATAGTCGGGTAACTGTGCCTTTAAGGAGCCCATACAGCATGAATGCGCAATCAATTGTTTGTGCCAGCGGTGTGGTCGTGTATGGGCATTTTGTGTGACTGTACGATTCGCTGTAGCGATGTCATATAGAGTTTGATATTTTGCTGATGGTAACAGCTATGGTATGGTGAAATTAGCTCAGTTGAGTAAAGTTGTCCGGGAGTAAATATACATTTAAGAATCATAATTTGTTGAGACACAATGGCGGTGTTCGGTGTTTGATGCCAATTGTCTTGCATCCTTGTAAATTCAAAATATCGTAGCTTTTCTTTAAAATCCAACAACAAAATACACACACAATCCAGTTGAAAAAGGCGAAGTTTAACGTATGACGGATTCATTGTGCCCCGGCCTTTAGTGCCCACGAATTGCTTTTGTTTATTTGCTCCATTTCAAACATAATGAAACCAGTGTTGTCAAATTTTCTCCGACAAATTCGCCAAATTTATTTTAAAAATCCCGAAAATTAATTTTGAGTACGTTTTCTTAATATATATTTATAATAAATTTGTCTTTATATAACACTTTTTTTAATATAGAATTTTATAAAATAATCGTAAGCTTTAAGGTACAAGTACATAACACAGGTCAATTCGTCTACAGGTCGCGTGCGTTTGAAAACTTTACCGCATGAAAATTGGTAAGTTACACAACGCGCGTTATAAACGCGTTTTCTATCAGCTTTTTTACTTAATTTTACACTGAAAAATTTAATTGGAACAGTTTTAAATCCTTTTTTATCCAATACTGTATGTTTTTCAAACTCTTCAATAAGTTTTTACTTCATAATTTTAATTTTTAAAATTTTTTTCTTATTTACTGTCAGCTGATTAGTTGTCAAAACAATACGACGCGTTAAAAAGTTGAAACTTAACCAACATTCTGCGTCAAACGAGTCAAAGAGTTTCGTATGTAACTTGTTGTATGCAAAAACAATATTTCAACTTTTTTTGACAGATGCCTACAGCTCGCACGTGCACTAACGCGTGTTATGTACTTTCACCTTTAGCTCTCTCAACGCGGTGGGCGTGGCATACTTTGTTTAAACTCGGCATGTTTCTTTCATTTATACTAGAAAATGTACGTACCAAATTTGAAGACTTCTGATTGGATAGAAAAAATTTCGTGGGCGGTGGGCATGACTAATTTTGATGGAATTCAGTATGTATCTTTTTTTATTTCAAAAAGGGCATGGACCAAATTTTAAGACTTCTGCTGGGATAAGAAAACTTTTATGAGAAAAAATCGATTTTAACTGTATGGCAGGTGGGCGGTGGCCGGTGAGTGGTGGGCGGGGCCAATTTTGATGAAATTCCATTTGTTTTCGTAATTAAGTCACTATAATGCTCGGTGCCATTTTTCAAAGATCTAGAATCACTGCTTTTTGCACAAAAATTTATGGAGACATCCCATTGTGCAGCGTATGTGATTTCTTAAAGTTACATCCAGAGAAAAAACAGCTTAAAATCATTAAAAACTATATTGAATTAATAAGAAACATTAACGAAAGTCAGTTATGTTGAAATTTATTATTCCAATATGGAAAAATATTAATTTACAGTATGTATTAATTTATTAATTTCATTTATTTTTAAGTACCTCAATATACATTTTCTATTATATTGAAAATTATTGAATTAATGTTTCACGTTTTCATTTTTAAGTTGCAGCTTTTCCCTGAGTGTAAGTTAGTTAGAAAAGATTCGCAGAAGAATCAATATAGCTTAGAGTTGGTCTATTAGTTTTTGCAGCCCGTAATGGAAGCCTTGTGGTAGTGCCTCGGTGTTGGTAGAAAGGAGGTGGCTTAGCGTGTGAAATCTTTGCACTTATGGCAAGTCCCATTGTCCGAATATTTCGATGTTTCCATCTCGTTAAATAACAAAAAATACATACATGTATGTATGTATATGCAGTGATGCCAACTTTTGAGACTCAAAAAGCGTAAAAAATTTTGAAAAAAGGGCTAAACTGAAAAAATATACGTTTAGCGCAACATTAAGTCAAATTTTTTAAAATAGCGCGACAAGGGGCTAGTTTTAAGCTCATCAGCACTAGTAATTTTACACAACTACTTTAAGCCTTTTTGCATTAGTTCTTGCTATTACAGTAATTATACTTGTACGACCTGTCGCACGATGTCAACAGAAATCGTTCAATCGAATACTTATATTGAAAACAACAACAAATGTTCTAATATTATTGTTGTTTGCAATAGAAGTTTTCGATCGAACGATTTCTGGTGATATTGTGGGACAGGCCGCCGGTAGCTTGTAGACACACATATACATACATATGTACAGGTAAGTAAATTTAAATTTGGTCGTTATTAAATAAAAATATGTTTTTAGGCTATACGAGTACTGAGAATCTTTCAAAGCACAAAAAATTTAGAAGAAATAGAACACTACCTTATTGTTTCTTCTTTTTTTTTTAATTGGTTAACCAAACTAACAGAAGAAAATGAGTAAAACAATGCTGTCACGTTATTTCATAAGTCGATATTGCTAGATTAAAGGAAGAAAAAAGTTCGTAAAAATTTAAATGTAGACATATCGAGCAAAAAGTAAAAAGGGGCTAAAAGGGCTGAAAGATAATTGTAAAAAGTGCTAGATTAGCGCGTTTTTTAGTTTCGGGCCAAAAATTTTTTTTTGCGTTTTGAGTGACTCAAAACGGGCTAAATCTAGCCCGAAAAGGGCTAAGTTGGCATCACTGTGTATATGTATAATTTAACAAAAAACTTTTGCATATTCATAAAAATTCCCCATTTAATTGGGAACACGCACAATGGACAAAGTATGTATAAAAATTTTCAAGTTCATTAAAATTATTTCTTAAAAATATTCTAGGAACAGCAAAACAGAAACAGAAAATTTCCAACAACAAAGAAGTTTTCAAAGGTTAAATTGTAACTTCTTTTGTGTACAATGATGCTATTAGCAAAAGATAATTTTTTGTTTTTTATATAAAATTACCCATGGACAAAATGTATTTACAGGCCCATCAAAAATATAAAAACTTTTTAAAACCCATAAACAACATCGTCAACAGCAACAGCAGTAGAGTAGGAAAAAAAGCCCTTAAATGAAACATAAATTCTTAAATTTAAACTTGAATTTTGTGTGCCGAAGCAAAAATTATATTGCAGATGGTATAGATACAAACAACAGCATGGGATACGAAAACAGCAAGAACGAACGCAAAGAGCAAACGGACGTATGTATGTATGTGTGTACAGCACGGATGGAAATCATGGTACAATTGTACTTTTTATTGTACATTTTTGACCTCGGTTGTACCGTGGTACTCCGCGAGTTACTTGGTACAATTTAAAAATGCCAATGTTTCAATATATGGTAACATTAATTTTGCCTATGTTGTCTTTAAATTTTTTGTGTGTGTTGTATCTTAGACGTCCAGCTTCTCTGGTTTTGTTGCAATGATGTTGTCAAGGCAAATTCATGTACCAGGTGGTGTCAAGTCTGCAACAAAAACATATGTCTAGTACTTTAACTGTACCTGTTAACTTGACATCACCTCGTACATGAACTCGCCTTATCAACTCGTTTTATCGCGAATTTTTCTGCGCACAACTAAGATTTAGATAACAGACCTGTTAATAAGCAAAATTTGTAAAATAACCGATCTCTAACAAGTTTAATCTACTAATGTACCCTTATGAATGTAATATTTAATATTTTTTTTATACTGAATTTTTATACACATTTTTGTTAAGTTTCTGTTTTTTTATTGTTTATTTCTGAATTTTTACAAATTATTTTACGTTTCCGTTCTTATTAATAAATATTAAAAAAAAATAGTACCGTCATGGTCCAAAAAGTACATTTTGCTTTCACAGTTGGTACAAAATCCAAGAAGTCATTTTCCTTCCCTGGTGTACAGTATGTACTGTATGTATGTAAGTGTGTAGTATATATGAAATCTAAGAAGTGCAATAAATGCCCTCAAGGAAATTGAAATAAAAGCAACAAACACGACACATGCTAGGAATGCATAGAGAATTGCTCCTCGCTCACATACACACCCAACACACTTGGAAGCAAGTGATTGTGTGGCCCTAAAAATGAAACAAAACACACCATCAGCCATGCAACCTTATATACATGCAACAATTGCACCTTACATACATACATACATACATACATACATACATACAGAGAGAATGATAAAAGCATACATGTGTGTCCTTGAGAATAGTCATAGTAATAAACAAAGTTTTTTTTCTCCTCTTTTTCTTTTTGTATGGTAAACAACACAGCAGCAAAACATTTCGAGGACATGGTACATTCTGCATTGCGAGTACCTTGGTTACGTACCACCTAGGGTTTGGGAAACGGGAATTCCCGGGCGGGAAATCCCGGGAAATGTCTGTCTAATATTCCCGGGAAATTTTTGAGATTTTCCCGGGAAAACGGGAAATTTAAAGTGCATGTTATTTCATAAATATATTATAATCCAATTTTACTTTAATATAAAAACTTATTATTTTTTATATACAGTGGAATCTCCCTTAACGGACACTTCCTATAGGCGGACGCCCCTTTGGACGGACACTTTTGAAAGGTCCCGGCAGCGCTCCATTTAAATGTTTAGTTTCCTCTTGACCGGACAGTCCCCTTGTACGGACACATTTCAATGGTCCCTTCAGTGTCCGCTCAAGAGAGATTCCACTGTATTACAAAAGTTCGTTTGAATGATTGTATGACAAAATTTACACGAACGCTGACACGTTTTTGATTGTCTGTTTAAACACTTACATATACCTTGTTCGAAGGAAATTTTTTAATCTTAAAATTTAAATTCAGTTTTTGTTTTAAATGTAACTGTAAGAAAGAAAGAATTCTTTCGACTCCGATAAACAAGAAGTAAAATGTCCATGTTTTTTTAATATAAAACAAAAATGTGAGCTATTCAAATCTAGTCTGAAATTTCATAAAAATTCCATTAAATTGAGGTCATACCATATCTCCTAAAAGAAGTGGAATAAATTGTATAAGTATCAATGATTGCAGTGATATAATCGTTTCCTAAAGTAAATAATTCGATGCTAAGCGAACTTGAAGTGATTTTTCGCCGAATTAGTGAACAAATTTTGAAAAGTGTAGTGAAAATTTTAAGCTGTAAGAACTCTGAGTTGACGAAACTTAAATTGATTACAAGTAGACGCTATTATGGAAACCCTGCAGAAAATATTTTAGGAGAAATAAAATGAAAGACACTTAGACAAACTGTGGCTCAGGGTATTCAAAATTCGGCGCAGCGCAGTATGGTACTGTGACCTGCTTGTACTTAACGATAAGAAACCGCCTGGAACTTTTTCAAAAAGAATGAGAAACAAGCAAGGCAAATTCTTATTAAAATGAAGGTAGGTCTTATTAGAAAATTGTCTACTAATTGTGGTAACAGTCGTCAATTGGTTTTTATGTGATCTTTTGCTGTGTAATAACTTTATTCCATTTGCTTAAATTCAATTAAAAATCCTTAAAAATTTGTCTTAGAACTGCTTTTTTATTAACTTTTATTTCAAAAGAATGCTTACATTAATAAAACAATCGAAATTTCACCAACTTTCATTTAATAAATGTATTTAATTTAGAAAATTAGCTTTTCCCGGGAATCCCGGGAATTCCCGGGAACTTGATTTTTTAATTCCCGTTTCCCGGGAAGTGCAAAAGTCCGGGAAATCCCAAACCCTAGTACCACCTCTTAAGCTGCTGCGAACAGACAACAACACAAACTCTAAGAAACCATTAAAGTCCGGCTGGTAACGTGTGGGTATTAAAGGTTGTGTTTTGTTGCAAGCTTTGTTTTCTGCCTGTCGATTCTTTTTTTTTTTTTTTTTGTAACCCTTTTGCATTCTCTCTACCTTTGCTTTTAGTTCAGTTCAGTTTAGTTTAGTTTAGGGTTTTAATATCTTTGATTAGCTTCCTGCTAGAGATGGCTTTATGGCTTCGTAGATGCCAGCCAGCCAACACACGCAAATATATTTGTTTTCACTGTTGATGAGCTTAATGACATGATTTATAATTATTTTAAATATGTATACATACATACGAGTATATATAATATAGTTCATTATCTTAAGAACAAATTTAAATATTCTATAATGGAAAATGTAAGTGAACGAGAATTACGCAAAGCTCTTAATGGTCTTTGGGCCTCAAGTCTTTTGTTTTAATGTGCTAAAACAAACTATTAAAAAGTTTAGATTTTAATTTGAGATAATCTTAAGGGCTCTCAATTAAATATTTATAGTTTTTTTATGAACAAAATATAGGTATGTATATAAAAATAAAAAGACGATAAAATTACTCAGGCAAACTCAAAACGACAACTAAAAGTATTAAGTTACAAGAGAAAACGCAACCTTTTCACACAAAAATTTATTCTTTTAATTTAAATTTATTCTACTTGGTGGTTCCGTGGAAAAGAAATACCATAACTTTCACCGTTGTGTATAACTATAAAAAGAAAACCAATATTTATTGGAAAACTAATTTTTAAAACTACAGATTAGATCGCTTATAAAATTAATGTTTCCCAAATTATTCAATATTGTCAGGTTGTTCATGATGTCGTGAATTAGCCCACAAACCAATTAAATTCTTATCAGCACGATAGTATGCATGAACATGAGCATAAAGAATTTAAATTTCATACATACTACACATTCTACATTTCAAGTTACAGCATTGAAAATAAAACGCAACTTTTCATCTAAAAAAAACACACAACATGTTATAGTAAAGAATAAACGACAATGGCAAGACTGTTGTAAATTTTGAAATGGTATAATTGAGCTTTCAATACAAAAAAGCTTTCAGCAAATTGAAATATGATGAATCAAAAACAATTCACATATTCCATTTTGAATAAAGGATGAGTGTATAAAGCAGAAATCTACATCAACTGACACCACACACAGTGGTCCAAACACAAAACAACGCTGATATTGAAGGTGTAGCGATCTTCGAAAACAGCTAGTTGTTCCATTCTACTACGTGTTTGTCAGAATATTTACAATTAACTTTGGTGTTATTTGTTCATTAATAATTATCACATGTAATTTGGCTTAAAAAGGGATACGAACCTTAGCATATTCAAATCATAAATATAGAAACAAATGAAGTTCGAAAAATAATAATTAAAATTAAAAAAATAATACTTCATTCTCAAATAAAAATTGAAAATACTGAAATTGAGTTCGATTAAGAAATTATTCATGATTAAAATACATTCTATTTGAATTAAATAATAAATCACTGTTTTTTTACGTCCACGGTGCCGATAACCTTGGGAGCTATACTGCAACCAATCCATACAAATTTATTTTTCTGGATGTCGCACTGGATTGGTTGTTGCAAGAACCATGGTTCGTGCTTCGGAGCAGCTCAGTGTTAGTTATTGTGTTAGGCCAAAAAGATCCAAGTATCACATTCGTATAGGAGTATTGGTTTCACACATGTCTTAACAGTGTGGTCTTCAATTGTGTCGATATCTCGGATGATATCCGTACTTTACCCACAGCGTATTTTTGCATATTTGGCATATTTAAGCCTTCACAGCATATTTTATGCTTTCCAGCATATAATATCATTTTATTTATACTTTTGACGCCTTTTCAAGACTTTATCGGCCACTTGTCAATGTATGTTTTAGCATATTTTAGCCTTCACATCACGTTTTTGCATGTTTGACGTAAATTTTACCTTCAAGGCATATATTTGCATATTTGGAATATTTTAGCTTTTATTTTGGCATATTTTAACCGTCACAGCAAATGTTTGCATATTTTAGCATCCTCAGCATATTTTTGCATATTTGGAATATTTTTTCTTTCTTATTTTTTTTTATTTTTTTTTTTTTTGATATTTGACATATTTTAGCCTTTGCGGAATAATTTGCATATGTTTGATGTGGCTGAATCCAGGACCTTTCAAATAGTATAAATATATCTTTTTTCGTTGGGAGCTGAAGCAGTGCCCCATAGCTAACGTGGCCAGATGTGGCAAAAAGTGGGACATGATCCATCAAAAAGCGGGATTTTGAAGAATATATTCTCAAAAAGCGGGATTTAAAAATAAAAATCTTTGAGAAAGTGGGATGTACTTAAGATACACAGTTTTCACAGTTTCTAACATTAAAAATGTTAATATATGTAGGTAGGGCAAATTTAAATTTAAAGTTTTTTGAAGAAGTCCTGAAAACTCGAACTTCAAGAAATTCTGAATATGCACGTTCTTAGAAGACCACTTGGACACTAATTTACGATCAATATTATCCGCCAACATTGACTGCCAAAAAAAAGTGCATATCCTTCAGAAAATGCCAAGTTGAAATATGTAGTTCAAATTCAGAAATAGATTAATGTGCAACAGTAAAGGAGGAGCACCTTGTCTATAAATTTATTTGCATTACTTTTTTCCGTCTCGGTTGCCGCATTTACTAGAAAAGACCTTTCGAAATGCATTATACCTTAACAGAGCTCTGTTAAGACACTAATAGAGCTCTGTTAAAGCTTAAGGTTTGTGTCAAGGATTATAAATCTATACAAGCACAAACTTGAAATCTTAATCTTAAAACTCTTCATGACATGTTGATAATGAGAATTGTATTCTACAAATTAGCTTCACTACAAGCGTGACACTTCATCTCAAAACGGGTGTAACGAAGCACACAGGGATCTGGATAGTTAAGCAATGAATACACTTAAAAAGTATTTGGATTGAATTTTCATTACTTACATTTTAATAAAAATCTAATAAGAGATTGAAAATTTCAAAAGCGGGATGTCTGGTCGGGTTACCTACCCGTAACTGAATTCCGAGGAACAACTATCTCCCTCTCTCTCTCTCTCTCTATCTCTCTTCATAGGGTAAATGTTACCTTAACACACTTTTGTTCGTTCACTTCCATAACTTCATCCATAGTTCAATAGGATACTATTACGAATATTATATATTATATGTACTACGAATATTTTTTTTGGTTGAGTATGTCTATATAAGAAAGACTCCTCTGGGACATGTATTATGTATTACGAATATTTTTTTTTTTTGTTTGTTCGCTGGGACATCTGACATACAGAAAAATAAAAAAAAAAAAAAAAAGAAAAGAGCTGTCTTAGGACATCCGGTTATAGCTTTGCTACTTAGTTATTTAAAACAACTTTCATGTGTGAAATAACAATACAATAAAATTATATTATGTATGTATATGAGGATGTCAAATTCTCTGCAAATATTTCAAAACGTTTCCATTTATTTCCCATTATTTTCTTTTATAGCGGCGTGCGATTAAATTAATGTATTGTTTGTGGCTGGTGACAGGTGTTAGCCGGCTTACAACCGATCGGCGCTGTTCTCTGGTTTGTGCTCATATGCAAAAACAAAGCAAAAACAAATTGAACAATCGTTCTCATTGTTCTTGTTTTGTTTTTGTTTCACTCACTTCAAAGAACGAAACAAAAAAAAAAAGAATAGAGTTGTCTTAGGACATCCGGTTATAGCTTTGCTACTTAGTTATTTAAAACAACTTTCATGTGTGAAATAACAATGCAATAAAATTATATTATGTATATGATGATGTCAAATTCTCTGCAAATATTTCAAAACGTTTCCATTTATTTCCCATTATTTTCTTTTCTAGCGGCGTGCGATTAAATTAATGTATTGTTTGTGGCTGGTGACAGGTGTTAGCCAGCTTGCAACCGATCGGCGCTGTTCTCTGGTTTGTGCTCATATGCAAAAACAAAGCAAAAACAAATTGAAAAATCGTTCTCATTGTTCTTGTTTTGTTTTTGTTTCACTCACTTCAAAGAACGAAACAAAACAAAATCAAACAATTTGTTTGGTTTATTTTCGTACTATACTTTTAAGTACAAAGAAATCAAAACAAAAATAAATTTATAACTGTAATAGTGTCGATTATTTTTGTTACGAAAATTATTTCCTAACCCCTGTATCGCGAGATAAATAGCAAAGCTCTAAAAATTAATTATTTTCAAAAATATATGCATGCGCGCGTCTTCTGACTGCATATCTAAGTTGTCCGTGAGAGTATCAAATGTGTTACGGTCCTTTTTCATGTTAAATAGCATAGTAAATATAGATAGTACTAACTTTCCCATCACTGCTCACAGCACACACTCAATCCTAGCAATACGAAAAACACATGCACAAATGCAGTACCAGCAATACGAAATACACAAACAACTTTGTCTTTTAGTTTGTTGTCGTTATTCACTGTATATACGCAAATGCAAAGCAACAAAATTATTTCTTTTTTCCTTGAACAAATTGAGCAATCGTTTTCACTGTTTTTGTTTCTCTCACTCCAAAGAATTAAACAAAAGAAAATCAAACAATTTGTTTCGTTTATTTTCGTGCTCTGGTTTAAGTACAAAGGAATCAAAACAAAAATAAATTTATAACTGTAATAGTGTCGATTATTTTTGTTACGAAAATTATTTCCTAACCCCTGTATCGCGAGATAAATATCAAAGCTATAATAATAAAAAAAGTTTTCTTTGTTACAGTTACATAAATGTCGGAATGACATTTATATATAATTTATATTATTCTACACGATAGTTCAGTGTTAAGTCACAATGTGCATACAAAGTATCAATTAACCCGTCACACATACTACGTATCACAACTCCTGTAAATCAATAAGTATGTGTGACACAAATTAATAGTAAATTTTTTTAAATACCTCCGACGAAGAAACAAGTCAAAATGATGGCTTCACTCAATGTGCTGCTATAATCAGCTGTTTAAAATTTAACGCAAAATTGGCAAAGAAATGGAAAGGTGAAATTAAAAGCAATCTAGTGGGGTGAATTTCAAAAGTATGACTGTTGTTACTACGTTTATACGCACGGCTTATTTGAAAATAAAACTGTAAATTGTTGCTATATTTATTGTTTTATTGTGACTGACTAATTCAGAAAACTATTCACGATTAACGCACTATTCGCGTATAAAATCTTGAGGTTACCACACTTACAAATGTTTGCTAATAAAAAACAATAAATTGATAAATATTGCACAAAAAACATTGATAGAAGCACATAATGACAATAAAAACAAATAATTATTTCATATTTTGTAAAGTTACACTACTTTTTTTGCCAATATAAGTAAGTTTTCTATAGAAGTGCTACCAAGTTTGTTTACTTATGCTATGCTGTATAAACAGTGAGTTAATTTATTTACAAATATTTTTATTTGCAAATAGTGCGCGTATAAACGTAGTAATAATGAAACATAAGTAACTTTTCTATAGAAGTGCTACCAAGTTTTTATACATTTACAATGCCGTGAGTTAATTTATTTGCAAGTATTTTTATTTGCAAATAGTGCGCGTAGGTGTTAATAAAAAATGTTTGAGTATATTACTACGTTTATACGCGCACTACTTGCAAATAAAAATATTTGCAAATAAATTAACTCACTGTTTATACGGCATAGTAAAAGTACTTATGTTGACAAAAAAAATAGTGTAAATGTACAAAATATCAAAAAATTATTAATTGTTTTAATCAATATTTTTGTGCAATATTTATTGATTTATTGATATTTTTTATAAAACATTTGTTAAGACCGGGGCACAATGAATCCTTCATACGTTAAACTTCGTCTTTTTCAACTGTCATTAACGCAATGACGGAGAAGGTTGGCACAATGAGTACGTTATTGTCTATAGGGCAATTCTCCATTTTATTTAATAAATTCAACTTTTTGTATTTTTTTCGATTATTTCTTTTGTTTAATTTTATTTTTGCTGCCACAAAACACAAAAAACTAAATCAGAACATACCAAAAAACCAGCCAATATCTGTTGAACTACTCAAAGTACGCAAAAAGTTAAAAGTTGCCCAAATTTTGTACTTTGCGTTGACGGACACGTACTGAATGTAACCGAGCTCATAAGAAACCATGTATTTCAACTTAGCTGTCAGTTGAAAAAGGCGAAGTTTTACGCATGACGGATTCATTGTGCCCCGGCCTTTAGCGTGACAACCTCAAGTATAATATGGCAACAATTTACAGTTTTATTTGTAAATAAGCCCTGCGTATAAACGTAGTATATAACAAACTGAAAGGAATTGAAAAGCGAAATTTGTATCAATCAAGTGTGTGTGGTTTTTGTTATTTTAATATTTTTTTACAACTGATTGTTTTGCCTTTTGGGTGGTGGTGTTTTGTAGGTATTGCGCAGAATATAAAAACTTGAATTTTTTTTTTAAATTATTCCCAAGCCCATTTTATCACTTCTTGCCAAAAAAAAAAGAAGGGAGGTGTCTTAGGACACCCGGTTGTAGCTATGCTGCTTGGTTATATAAAACAAACTGAATTGTTAAATAACAATGCAATAAAATTATATTATATAATGATTGTTTATAGGTAAACATTTAATTAATTTTTTAATTGACATTACAAATATTTTAATTGATATTATAAAATTATTCATACCTATTACTTTTTTGTGTTTAGAAAAGCTATAAAAATTTTTTTAACATTTATAGAAGTTTCAAAAACTCAATCATTATAATCTACTGTAGTAATAATTGGTTTGTGGTAGCTAAAATATGATACATATGTTTCCGATTAGATTTTTTCAAGGTACCTTGAAAAAATTGTATCGATAGTGGTATTGCATTTTGTTGTATGTTGTAATGGATCACTTTTTATTTTTAAATCAAATGGCTCAGAATTTCTTCTGAATTGAACTTTAAAGCATCAACAAATAAATATTTTTAAATTAAACATTAATTATTAAGAAAGAGTCTGCAAAATTACACCACAATCTTTTATTGATTATGCATATACATATGAATTTTAAAAGTAGACTTTTCATAAAAAGATACCCATTTCAACTGTTGAAAAATCGTCCATTTTAAGGAAAAAATTGTCAAATCGTCATTTTGCTATTTCGGGACCAAAAATCGTCGAAATGACGATAAATCGTCACATCTGGCAGCCGTGGCTGTGTGTTTCAATCAGCGTTACCATATATATTTTTTAAAAAACTTCTTAAATCTGAAAAAAAACTTTTTTCAATACAAAAACTTTTTTCTACCAAAAAATTAAAAGAAAACATAAAAATGTATTTGGAATTCATTTTATTTAAAAATATAAAACCGATTAAAATCAAAACCATAACATATAATAAAAAAAACATAAAAACATATTTAGATTTAGATTTAGAGATCTTAAAAAAACATCACATACATTAATAAATACTAGATATACCAAACGGACGACACAATCGTCCGCATTCTAAACAGAAACAAAATCTCTTTATTAAACCTAATTCAATTTATTGAACTCTCGTCCTATAAGTTTTATGCAGCGTGACCGTTTGACCGACTAAAGTGGCAAATTGCCACTTTTTCGACTGCCTTGCCACTTTTTTCCCCTTTTTAGAGTGAATTATATAATAATACATTAAAAATAAAAAATTGAGTGTAGTTTTCACGTCTTTTTTAATTTTGCCCCTTTGTTTTATAAATCCCCTATTTGGTGCAACTTTTTGAAAAATGTCATCGGCCACCCTGGTTTATGGCTTTCATACAATAACAAATAAGAAAAATAAATGGAATAGCATGAAAAATAGTACACAAATACACACACACACACAGTGTAAACTAACAAATGAGTGTGTACTATGTTTGCATGTAGTAGTAGCAACTTTAAACGCTTATAGCTCCCAAAATACTAAACCGATTGCAATAAAATATAGATTCTGCACATCTGTGCAGAAATTCCTTTAAAATGATTTAAATCTTTCCAAAATCGGTGCAGTAGTTCCGGCGTAAAAGGGATTACAAAAAACGTGTTCGCCTATTAATTATATAGATAGATAGATAGATAGATTAGAGCGACTCAACTTGTATGGAAGAGAAAAAAGTGCTTTTGTTACCCCTCTGAAAATAAAGTTTGATATGTTTTATGATGATTCCCAAAATATTTTGGTTCTAGCTTTGACCATCCGTGAGCTGGACCATTTTTAAAAAAAGTCTTTTTTTCAGTTTGTTCGAATATTTTTGTACTTAGCTCCAAGACGACATAAATAAAATTTGGTATCATCGAAAAGAATTTTTGAAGCAGCATTCAAAGGCATAAAACTTGACCACTTGCCACCTACTAATTGAGATATTTAACTAAATACATATTTTTGTTTCGGGTTTTCATACATCATCAAAAAAATTTCAAAGAAAAGGGAAAACTTGACAAATGGTAACGCTGGTCTCAATACTCACAGCCAGTGATGGGAAATGAGATTTGCAATTCGGCATAAAAAAAAAAGTTTTTTGAGCACTTTTTTGATCCCGAGAATACCATAAATTATATTTTCTATTTAAATTTTATTAACAAAAAAGTATACAAAATTCATTTAGAAAGAAATAAAATGGAAACATATAAGTACAAATATATAAATAGGTATAGCCTGGATTAGACTTAATACTGTGGGAACATAAGGCTTGCCCCCGCATTCCGTAGCTCGCTAAAGCTAAATTCGATCCCTAAAATGCTGAACAAATAGGAAATTTTAATTTAATTTTAAATTTTTGGCGATGACATAAAACAATACAATTTCGGCGAATTAAGTTTTTAAGCCATTACCTGATTTATCAATATACGTTTGGAAATTGCATTCGTAGCCGAAAATCGATAAATTGGTTTTATAGATTTTTAGCTATAGAGTTTTAGGTTAAGCGCGTTAAAGATTACGAAGGCTCTTCCTTTATTTTGCTTTCATGAGATTTTGGTAAGAGAAAATCCTTTCGACATTTCGACGGACAAAATTCTGATTTATCAGGAAACATGTATTCATGTAATGCGTGTTTATTTTCAGCCAATGTAGACCAGGGTTATTATGTAATTCGATTCGAAACGAAAACTGTTCGAATTTGTATGTTATTAACATTGGAATTCGAACACATTTCCGTTCGATTCGGATTACATAATAGCCCCCCAGAAACTGCATATATTCTCTGTTGGTAATGGTTTCAGTTCTTCCATACAGTAAATGCTCTATATTGATTGTCCATATTTTAAAAAGTTTTCTTTTCCCTGGGAACATTTTAATTAAAAGTGGTATAATGATGTTGATTTTACTAGATTAAATATTTTCAGGGGGAAACTTACTAAACCAAACTAACATTTCATTGTCAAAGTCCACTTTTGCCCTTAGAGCTTAATATAAATTTTATTTTAAATTTTCTTTAAACTGATTTAAAATGTTGTTTCAATAGATAACTTTCTGTGCCACATAAAATATCATTGAGTGAAATATGTTTTTCGTTGATGTTTAATTGTGAAAGGTTACACTTTTCTAAAAGTTTCGTTACATTTTTCAAAAAAAAAAATTAATTCTTTTCAAAAATATATGCATGCGCGCGTCTTCTGACTGCATATCTAAGTTGTCCGTGAGAGTATCAAATGTGTTAGGGGAGTACTACGGTCCTTTTTCATGTTAAATAGTATCAAAAAAAAGTACGATCGTACCAACTTTCCCATCACTGCTCACAGCACACACAGTCCTAGCAATACGAAATACTTACACATGCACACATGCAGCACCAGCAATACGAAATACACAAACAACTTTGTCTTACAAACAACAACAAAAACAAAATTTTTCCTTTTTTCCTTGAACAAATTGAGCAATCGTTTTCACTGTTTTTGTTTCTCTCACTCGGAAGAATTAAACAAAAGAAAATCAAACAATTTCTTTCGTTTATTTTCGTGCTCTGGTTTAAGTACAAAGGAATCAAAACAAAAATAAATCTATAACTGTAAAAGTGTCGATTATTTATGTTACGAAAATTATTTTCTTACCCCTGTATCACCCCATAAGTAGCATAGCTACAAAAATATACCCACACTACCATATGCGTTTCCTACTCTGCTTTTTCTTTCATTCAACCCACAATAATTTTATTTTTTCATTCTCAACACTTCATTGAAATTTTTTAACACATTTTACGCTCATCTTTAATGGCTTCGCCTGGAACTCTTGACTAAACACTTCAATATTGACCCAATTTTTGGTAGTCACATGTGTTTTTTTATTTATCTCGAAGAAAAAAAAAATCAATGCGTTTTACTCTTCGATAAGTAAATGGAATATTAATCAAATTCTCATAGTTTGCAGTGCGAAAACAAAATTTTGATTTTTTTTTTTTTCAAAAACATTTTGAAAGCTATACAGAAATTCTCATTAGTGCGTGTGTTTTTTTAATGCCTGGGTCTGCTTTTAGAATGTATGGTTTTCAAAACAATTTTCAATTGCCGTATAATTTAATGCTAATATTTTTTGTAAGTACTGGTTCAGAAATGCTTTAAAAGAATAATTTTGAGATAAAAATTGTGCGTCAATTTAATAGTAATATGTACAATAATTTTTTCAAGTGTATCTTCTAAGATTTATTTGGCTTGAGATTGTTTGTTTCGCTTCTGGTATAAAAATTACCAAAAACAAGTAGTGCATTAAACGCATAGACCTTGAGACACGCCTGTCATTCACTTTGTATTTGAAATTTTTGTCAAGCACCTACTTTACACTGAAAAAAAATAATTGTTTGAGATGGCATCCTCAATATGCCATCAAGCCAAGGCAAATAGTCTTTGTTTTTACAATCAGCTGTATTAAAACTATGAAACGAGTTAGTACAAATTGACCGCCAGTTCCCAGGCTAAATGTAATGTAAAACTTAAGTTTCGCATTTATCGTTTTCTAAATAACCGCTCTCTCCCCTCCAATTGTAAATAACAAGTTCTAAGGCATCAAATGTCACAATAAAACTTAAAATGTCGGCCTCTTAACATTTATTTTTTTTATTATTGATTTAAAACTTGGAAAAATTGTTTATGTTAATTTCCGTCTGTAAATCACACCAATTTGTAAATTTATTTCCCATTCCAAATGCCCAGAAGGAACGCACACCTTGGAATTATATTTATTTAATCTAATTTTTATGTAATTATATGAAGAATTTTATAACTATTTAAAACTGTGTTAAATTTCATTTTTTTTTATCTGCCATTTCGCTTGTGTTAAATAAAAATGATAAAATGGAAAAATTAACATTATTTAGAAACTCCCTAAAACTCTAACAAATGAACATGTACGCATTTTTTTTAAATTGTGACCTCAATAAATTGAAAGAAAATTATCTATTTGTATTTGAATGTATTTTGTGCTAAAAGTACAAGTGCTAAAAGAACAAAATGCTCTCTATCAGGTCAATTTATCTTTGTAATACATAAATAATTTATTTGAGCTGATTAGTACACCAAAGAATCTTAAACTGAAACTTTAACGGTTTTTTTATTTAAATTAACTGTTTTTTTTTTAGTTCAAAACTTTCATCGCTTAATGTTAAAAAAAGTATTTATCACCATCACTATCATAAATTTACGAGTATGTTGGTCATTCATGCATTGACATTCCGGAATGATTTTCAAAATTGAATGGATGTCAGATATGAAGCGTAATTGAAATTACACAAAATTTGCGAACGAAAATTTATATTAAGTAGGGTTATTACAAAGCAAGTGCTTACTACTTATTTAAATACACAATTTCAGACTTAATTTTTTTTAATAATATCGCGCAAATGTAAAACCTCTTGTTTATTGATCTCGTTTAACAGACTAGTAAAGGTCCAATCCGACTTGCCATACAATAATGCCATGGCCATAATTATTACCATAAGCATATACACACATATGTATATGTTTCACCCAAAGTATATTTATATAAAGTATATGCAACGTGCGATTTGTTTGTGTAAAAATAATGGATGAATGTCAAAAACAGATGATTACAACCAGACCTGGGGGTCGATTCTCGTTCTGTGAAACTATGAAATGAAAAGTTTTTTCACGATTTCATAGCATTTCTGATTCCCGTTCAGTGAAAAATTAAAAGAATTTAAATAAATGGGGAACGGAACAAAACTCTTCACAGTTACATAACTCTGTCGATTCTTGTTTAGTGTAACTGTGAAAAAAAAACTTAAAAAACTTTTCATATGTTCAATTATTTTACACAAAAAATATTTAGGTGAAAACAGTAGAGAAGCTAGAAAAAACACGCGTAACAGCGAAAATCAAATCTTTTTGATTGTAAATTATTTAGAGGATGTCGAAATTGTTAACAACAAGTCCAAAATTTAAGTACATAATCAAAAATAATATCTTATGAATTATTTTGGGGGTGGATGTCGAAATTGCAAGCGACAAGTCAGAAATTCAGTTAATAAAAAAAAAAAAAAATAACAGATGTGTCTGCAGACAGTGAGTGCCAAGTTCAGAGAAGAAAAGTGCAGAGAGGTACAAATAGGTCATTCCTTTGGGTCATCTTAAAATTTAAGATGCTAGAATGTGGAAAATGAATTGGGGTGGTTTCGGATGTGGGTGGTAGCATTTAAAAAATTAAATAATAATGTCCATGAAGTTGCTTTCATTTTTGACGATGGGCATCATGTGCTTTTTGCAAGGACATAACATTTTACGAGCATACCAAAAACAGTAGCATCAAGATGGTTTTTGCCTTCAAAGCTGTCGGCCGAAGTAAAGGGGTTTCTCCCCTAAGTATATCGAATAACGGCTTTGTTGAGTAAATACTTATCCTTATCCAGCCTTCTGCAGAACTTAATGGCTGACAAAGATGTTCTTCATTAAAGGCTATCGGCAAGATAAAAAGGAAACCTTTACTCGACACAGCCACTGTTCGATATTCAAGCCCGACAGAAGACGTGCACATTTCCCTATTCCTGCAGAAGAAGCTAATAATAACACCTAGGGGTTGAAATAAAGTTTGTCTTAAATTCTGCTTATGACGCTAATTCGTAACAAAGAACAGACCTTGCAGTTGGAAGCGTAAATTTTGCCCAATCTATAATAAAGAAGAGAAAAATATTAAGTTTAATTAAGTAGCGATAATCTCTTTAACACCTTTACCTATGCTCATACCGAGTTCCTTGCAATAGTTTTATAAATAATAATTAATATTATTTATTTACATGACATATTTCAGTTCTCGTGGTACCTTCATAGCGAACAGTCGAATAGCGGAATTTTACTTACTTACCAAACAAACAAAAATTACATATACAAAAAAAAAATATTAGTAGTACATATTATTCGTAATAGGTACATACATACTGTCTTTAATAAATAAGCTTTCTGCTTTGCTAATATTTTTTACATTGTAAAAATAACAAAAACAAAAAAACCGCAAAAAAAAACTTAAACAAGTGATATTGAGGAATACCTCAAAGTCAAACAAACAATCATAAATAACAAAAACAAAAAATACCGAAAAAAAAAAAAACATAAACGAATAACCCTTGAGGAATTCTTTGTATGAATTCCTCAAATACAGAAAAACTTGAAGTGAGTTCTAACGGCAGAAATGCTTATTTTACTGTGAGTTCTGAAACTCTGAATGAAAAAAATATAAAAAATAAATCTGATGAAAATCTTTTGTTAACGGCAACGCCAATTTTTCGTCAGCGATCAACTTCGCTTTGTCCAATGCCAAATAGTAATGATGCATTAACATTACAGTTGCCCAGTACTTCTTCATTTAAGTCAGTAATATCATCCCCTTCAGGCTCGTGTTTATCACTTAACAAAGTTATCACTACAGATAACAGCGGCTCGAAACTCAAGGTACAAGTTGGAATGGACAGATACATTACAATTTTAAAGCGCGGGCGAAGCCCGAATTCTTCAAAAATCTCATCTGCTCCAAAAGTGTCTAGGGATAACAGCGCAGCCTCAACTAATCGCCAAAACCGCTTTAAAATTTTTCAAGATGACAACGACAAACCCGAGGTATCCTCGAACAAAACATCCAAGCCGCCACCAATCTATTTGAGACAAAAAAATTCAAATGCCCTTATTAAAAAATTAATTTCGGTCATTGGTGAGAATAAATTTCACATTGTTCCAATAAAACGTGGTAATATTGATGAAACGAAAATTCAAATTTATGAAGAAAAAGATTTTCGCACAATGGTTTCTGAACTTGAAAAAAGTAAAACAAATTTCTACACATATCAGCTCAAGAGTGCTAAAGGTATGCACATTGTGTTGAAGGGCATAGATTCCTATGTTGCTCCCGAAGAAGTAAAAGATGCTCTCGTCCTCCAGGGCTTTAAAGTAAAAAATGTATCGAACATAATAAATAGGGAAAAGATCCCTCAACCTCTATTTCGCGTTGAACTTGAGCCAAATGATATAAAATTGAAAAAGAGTGAGACCCATCCAATATATAATTTAAGATATCTCTTATATCGAAAAATAACCGTTGAAGAACCACACAAGCGTTCAGGACCCGTACAGTGCCATAATTGTCAAGAATATGGCCATACTAAAACTTACTGCAAATTACCTACTGTTTGTGTCGTGTGCGGCGAGTTGCACGGCACTGCTAGTTGCAATAAACCGAAAGATCAAAGTAACAAAAAATGCAGTAATTGTGGAGAAAATCACACTGCTAACTACAGAGGTTGTCGTGTGTACTCTTTGGTAAAGAAGACTATGGTGCAAAAACCTAAATTAGCTCCAGCTCAATCAGCAAACGTTTACTCTGCCACTTTTCAGCAAATGAGCCAACCAGTTACTTCCCGTGTATCGTATGCAGATGCTGCTAAGGCTAGTTCTATTCCGACACAAAATGTTTCACCGCAAAATAATTCTACAAATACACACTCAAACTTTAATTATAATCGCCTTGAAGCCACTATTGAAAATCTTGTGCAAACTATAAACAATTTTACAACAAATATGACTACCATGATGCAAGAAATGTTGCGAATGCAGAATACTCTGCTTCAAGCAATACTTAATAAGCCATGAACACGTTAACAATATGTTTCTGGAACGCAAACGGCATTCGCCAACATAAAAATGAACTTGAGCACTTCCTCACGGAAAAAAATATTGATATAATGTTAGTATCTGAGACTCATTTGACTTCGAGAAGTCTTTTTAAAATTTATGGCTACACTATATATGATACAAAGGACCCTAGAGGAAGGGCTTGCGGTGGATCAGCAATTCTAATAAAGTCAAGACTCAAGCACTATGTTCTTGATAACATTTGTGAAGAATACCTACAAGCAACAAATATTGGCATTGAAAGTTTTTGTTCAAATTTCGTTATATCATCAATTTACTCCCCTCCCAGATTTTCAATCACTGAGAATCAATATGAGGATTTCTACAAATCTCTTGGACCTTTTTTTGTAGCAGCTGGAGACTAAAATGCGAAACATACGTTCTGGGGCTCGCGCCTTGTTACACCCAGAGGTCGAGCATTGTTCAACACTATTTCAAAAATGGGCTTGGATGTCATTTCGAGTGGGGAGCCCACTTATTGGCCTACTGACATACAAAAAATTCCGGACGTTATAGATTTTGGCGTCATAAAAAATATCTCTAGGGATTTAATTCAAGTTCAAGCTTCTCTTGATCTCTCGTCCGATCACTCCCCGACGATGATCACAATTTGTAGCCCATTAAGAAGTAACTTACCTGACCCATATGTGAAGATGATCAATCGTGTAAATTGGCTGGGGTTCAAAAAATATCTCAGCAGTCATTGTACGGAAAACATTACGCTTAGAACACCCGATGATATTGAATCGAACATTGCCAATCTCAGCGAGAATATTAAACAGGCTGCTGAACATGCCACTATCTCCCATCCGCAGATTGGGTTTAATAAAATTTATTCTACAGACATTGAACGTCTCGTACGTGAAAAAAGAAGGGCTAGAAGGGAATGGCAACAGCACAGATCACCACAAAATAAAATCAGATTTAAAGAGTGCACTAAGCGACTCCAAGAGTTGCTTGCATCTGAAAAAATTGCATCTCTTAAAAATTATCTGGAGGGTCTTGATGTTACACCGGCGTCTAATTACTCCTTGTGGCGCGCTGCCAGAAAGCTTAAAACACCCGTTGAGTATAAGCCACCTCTACGCACATCTACCGGAGGTTGGGCAAGAAGCGATACTGAAAAAGGTAAAATATTTGCTGAGCACTTAAAATCCGTTTTTACGCCAAATATATGTACTGGTGTTGCTGATTTGCCGAGTGTAGTTGCTCTACCCCCTCAACACATAAAGTTTAAGACGCGTGATTTACAAAAATTAATTGCCGAACTCAACCCGAAGAAAGCTCCGGGTATTGATGGAATTAGTAATCAGATGCTGATGAACTTGCCTCGTATTGCAATGAGAATCCTGTTATTCATATTTAATGCTATTTTACGACTGGAGTATTATCCACACAACTGGAAACTTGCCAAGGTTAAAATGATTCCAAAGCCGGACAAAGATATAACAAAGGCTGAGTCATATAGGCCAATAAGTCTACTATCTACAATGTCAAAGCTTTTCGAAAAACTGCTCAAAACAAAATTGTCCCCAATTCTAATTAGTAGTGGGTGCATACCAGACCATCAATTTGGTTTTAGAAGTCAGCATAGCACCATTGAACAAACTCACAGATTAGTTCAATTTATAAGAAGAACTTTTGAGGGAAAAAAGTATTGTTCTGCGCTGTTTATTGACGTTTCCCAGGCATTTGATAAAGTGTGGCATGAAGGCCTTATTTTAAAATTGAAGACTTACTTACCAATAAACATTTTAAATCTTTTGGAAAGTTACATTATTTCCCGTAAGTTCACTGTTGCGGAAGGAGACTTTACAAGTAGGCCTGAAACAATTTCATCTGGTGTGCCACAGGGGAGTATACTGGGACCAGTTTTATATTTAATTTATACTTGTGATATGCCTGTGAGCAGTAGTATCCATACTTCCACATTTGCCGACGATACAGCCTGCCTTAGTATGCATGAAAACCCTGATGAGGCATCCCGCAAACTCGAGGAACACATTAGCCAGATGGAGCTTTGGTTAAACTTATGGAGAATCAAGGTAAATGAACAAAAGTGTGTTCAAGTAACATTTACTTTACGAAGAGATACTTGTTCCCCCATTCGGATTAACAATCAAGTTGTTTCTCAACATTCACATGTGAAATATCTTGGTATACACCTTGATCGACGACTTACATGGAAACACCACATTGATTCTAAGTTAACTCAAATGAAACTTAAACTAAATCAGGTACATTGGCTGATTGGTCGAAATTCAACACTTAGCCTAGACTGTAAACTTTTAATATACAAGTCGCTTTTAAAGCCAATATGGTGCTACGGAATTCAACTATGGGGCACTGCTTCAGCTTCAAATGTAGAGAAAATTCAACGCAGGCAAAATAAAATTTTTTGCATGATAACATCGGCTCCATGGTACATCAAAAATTCAAATATACATCGTGATTTGAATATGCCACTAGTGACTGAAGAAATTGCAAAATACGCTGGCAAATATTTAACAAAGCTCGAGTCACATCCTAATCCGCTTGCCCGTAATATTTTGAACTTTACTGGACACATCCGCCTAAAAAAGAGGGACACAATGGCTCTTATTCACAGCACTCCAGATGGGACTTCTTGAAAATACTTTTATTTTTTTTCCTTTTGATTATCACTACTTACATATGTATTATATATAACTACTACTAAGCTTATGTCCGACATTGGTCGGGCCTAATTATATTTTTTAGATTTAAGATTTGAATACTTATTGTTAGTTCATATATGAAGATACAATAAATAAAAATTCATGCATTAAAAAAAAAAAAAAAAAAAAATATTTCAATAGCATAAAAACAAAAGTTTCATAGGCACAACGGAATAAAACAATGTTTTCATAATAGCAACGAGAATCGCATTTTATGTAATTGTGAAAAGTATTATGAAAAATGGTTATGAAAATGAATATGAAAATTTTTTTTTCATTTCACATTATCACAGAACCAGAATCGACCCCCTGGGCAACTTGCATTACTTTTCATACGCACTGATTGAAAAACAAAATTTTAGTGAAAATTTAAATTTGATGCTTGTAATTAGGTTTTCGTTTATTTTATTGTAAAGCTATATCTTAAAAAATTGTGATTTTATAAACGGAATATCCTACCGCTTGGAACAATTTAATCAAGTTTTGTCTTTCTCTTGAAAAATTATCAGCCCAATTATGAATATTCCCGGGGAGTTTTTTCTCTTCCCTGTCATTTCTTCCCGGGGAATAATCCTCATATTCTGAATAGCAGGGGAATAAGCAAATGCGGGAGAGAGGAAAATCTGAAGCAGCTTTTTAATGTTTACATTTAACTCTGCAATAAAGCAAGAGTTCAGCAATAGAAATTTAATAAAAATGTTGGTTTTTCATTGCCAATAAGATAGTACGTTAATATAAATATCTTTTTTGCTTAAATAAAAAATAAATAGACAGCGTAACCATATACAACCATGCAGAATAATTGTATGCTGGGAAAGTGGAGGCTAAAACTGCCCAGGTGCAGATGCGAATGGATTAAATTTCCAATTACTGTATATACAAAGAAAATTGTAAATTTCATAGTTTTTCTTATCGGTCTTGATATTATAGGAAAACAAATCTTCCTTGTACCTGTTATGTGAACTTAAAGGACGCGTGAAATTTTTAGTGTTTTAGTATTATTTCTATAGGTAGAAGTAGTTCATGTTTTTGAAGTTGATAAAAATGCCTAAAACAAGAGAGATATATAACATTCCAGTGCTTATTTAAACTTTTTGTTCTAAACAAATGCATATACCATACATATAACATTTATTAATTTGATTTTAAAATTTTTGCATTAATTCCCTTCAAAATGTTTGGGGAGAAAACTCTCAAAAAATTTTCCATCTTCCTCATATACAGAATACCTACATTTTTCCCGGGGAGTTTTTTCTCCATCTCTCTTATGTTTAGAATACCTACTTTTTTCCCGGGGATATTTTAATTCATAATAGGAGGAATGGGAAAGGGGAAAAACCCCCGGGGAATTACGATTCATAATTGGGCTGTATAAAAATGGTAGTGATATGATTTTTGCCTTAAGTGGCGATATGTACATAGAAAAAAGTTTACATATTTATGTATGTACGTATGTTTTTATTTATGTACACATTTACGTTCCATTTTTCGCCATGTGATTTGGTGCTAGCGCAATATTAATGTATTACTTTGAAGATATTTTAGTTTAATGCCAAAAAATTGCACTATAATTATCAAAGTTAGTTCTAATGTAATAAATTTGCATTTATGTATATTGATTTGGTTTAGTGTGGGAAGATGGTCAATGGATTTGCTTATTTAATGCAAGTCCCAGATCTGCATACAACAAAAAGGAAATGTATGGATAGACAAAACCAAAGTAAATTTATTAATTGATAAACATTTATTACGTGAAATAAGTATAATAAAAGCTACATATTTATTTTAATAATTAAATATAATTATTTTTAAATGTTTTGTAACACCTTTTTTGAGTAAAAATTTATTTCAACTATTTCACTACACACAATTGTGTATAACAAATCAAAGCAAAACAAAATGGCGCACGAAAATTGTAAACAACTTTTGACATTCATGCATAGACACTACACGAGAAAAAAATTAATCACCTGAGTACTTGCATATACTTTATATAAATTTACTTTGGTTTCACCCATTAGTGCTGCCATAACCACAAACAGCTGTTTATGTTTCCATTTGTTTATTCATTTCAAAAGTGCAACAACAAATATGTCTAACCAGCAAACAGCTGTTTATGGTTATGGGAAAACACCGAAATTCAATTTGCTGGAGGTCAAATCAGGACTGCCTGAAGGCCAACTAATACCATCTCTTCTGAAGGTGAATTTGACAAGAAAGTCAAGCACCTGGAGCTTTAATTTATGCACCAATTGAATTTGTTAGGAATGCAACTTTAGGTCATCATGTAAAATGCGTTGTAATGATTGTTTATGCCTATTATTAAGCTTAAATTAAACGTGCAATACTATATTGTCGTAGCCATAGCCAAAACGAAAATTCAGTTGGTTTATATGGTATATATTACTACGTTTATACGCAGGGCTTATTTGCAAATAAAACTGTAAATTGTTGCCATATTATTCTCTTTATTGCGACTTACTAATTCAGAAAACTATTCACGATTAACGCACTATTTGCAAATAAAATGCTTAAGGTTGCCACGCTTACAAATCTTTGATAACAAAAACAATAAATGGACAAATATTTCAACAAAAAACATTGATAGAAGCAAATAATAACAATTAAAACAAATAATTATTTGATATTTTGTGCATTTACACAATTTTTTTTGTCAACATAAGTAAGCTTTCTATAAAAGTGCTACCAAGTTTGTGTAGTTTTGCTATGCCGTATAAACAGTGAGTTAATTTATTTGCAAATAATATTATTTGCAAATAGTGCGCGTATAAACGTAGTATATGCCTAGGCGTTATGGTGAGTCACCTATATACTACGTTTATACGCACACTACTTGCAAATAAATTAACTCACTGTTTAAACGGCATAGCAAAAGTACAAAAACTTGGTAGCACTTTTATAGAAAACTTACTTATGTTGACAAAAAAAATACTGTAAATGTACAAAACATCAAATAATTATTTGTTTTAATTGTCATTATTTGCTTCTATCAATGTTTTTTGTGCAATATTTATCCATTTATTGTTTTTTTTTATCAAACATTTGTAAGCGAGGCAACCTCAAGCATTTTATATGCGAATAGTGCGTTAATCAGCAATTGTTTTTGTGAGTTAGCTATTTGCAAATAAAAAATTAATTCGCCGTTTATGCTGCGAAATTCTCTATTTGCAATATTTTTATTTGGCATAAGTCTCCCGTATAAACGTAGTAATAATCAAATCAAATCAGTGTTGCTCATTAGCTTGTTTCGAACAGCTGTTTTGTGGGGTTATTATTATGTCATGTCTAATTTAAGCTGTAAGCATAAGTGAGTTAACGTTAACCATGAACAGACTGGGGCCAATCGTTACATCCATTCAAATTTTTTTTTTTGGATTATGACTGCACATGACACCGTACTATTTTTTCATATTCTTCGCTACGAGTATCGTTTGAACTTAAATAAAATAATAATTACGAGTGTAATTTTTACTTATTTTAACCATACATTTATTGTGAATTTATTGTACTATTCAATTTATGAAAAGTGCAGAGTTATATCTAATGCGTGTACCTGTATTTAATGGTAGGTACAGACTTTGCGACATTTTTATACAGCCAGGCAGATTGCATTGTCGATCGCATAGTCTGCAGTCTTGTTTATTGTTGCGTTCGAAGTTACATTCGAAGTTTCAAAAATATCAAAATGTTTTGATGTTAATAGCCTACATTATTGATGGTTGCATTGTAGTTTGCAGTGTTTATGTCAAAATATGCAATATGTAATATAAATTGCGTAAACACGTTGCAAAGTGTGTATATATTTTTTTTTGTCGAACAGTTGTAATAGTGGCAAATCGGTAAGTTGTAATAAATGGTCCTAAAAGTGATTTCAATCCAAGCAGCGGATTTGCTTCCGAAAGATTTTTATTCTCTCCAAAAAGTTCGAGTCAAATACATATTCACTGTATATTACTGGGGGTCTCCACTAGCCATGAACTTGGTATGGGCATCATGTCGAACATCGAAAATGGCTAATGGAGACCGCTCATGTCCATGTTTTGTTCATGCTCTGACATCAATGCCAGAGCATATGTCTGAGCAACAATGTTCGCCATGAGATTCTCAGTAGGCAACCATTTGCAATAGAAAGAAAAGAGACAGAACAAAAGTAGTAAATATTCCATCTTTATTGCGCTAGCGCAAAATACTTTGATATGCCTGAACATGGACATCGCACGTATTCACCACAACAAAGAAGTTGATGATTTTTTCACAGTTGCTCTGCCGGCGTCATGTTCATGTCATGGCCAAGTCGATGGCTAGTGGCGACGTAGGGTTATTACACCCTCCTTAAGCCAGACGATGACATTGCCAGGAAATGCCTGGAATGTAACCTGCAGGAAACCAAACGAGTCGGGAGTCCAGCGCATACATGAAAGAGACAACTGAAAACAGAACTTTCGAAATTGTGTATGAATTGGAACGAAGTCAAGCAACGAGCCGAAGATCGAAATTATTGAAACTACCCAGTAAAAAAAATTGGAAGTCATTCTAAAGGAAGTACATTTTCATTGCTTCCAAAAAATCGATATTTTTAATTTGCCGATAGTTAGCAGAAAACCAAGTAGAAGTTTATTTTAGTCATACAAAACCTTGTAATTCCTCTCTAGTTTTAGAAATTACTCACCAGAATTTTAAAAAAATGGTTTTTTTTAAGAAACTTATGAACTATTTTTGGTCTAAAATTTTAAAGTTATTTGCTTAAATTTACATTAAATTACTGTTTCGCATTTAAATTCCTATAAAAAGAAACTAATTGTTAAAATAGGTAACTATTAGCAATTTTTCCTAGATGAAAATATTATCATAGAACACAAAAAAGAAAATTTTTCTTAAAATCGCTTCCAATTCGGTGACCAGGCAGCGAAAAAGAGAACTTCCTACAATGACAACCCTATGTAAAAATCATTAGATCGGATCGAAATTTGCACTACTTCCAGATCGCAAACTCTACATTTTCATGACTTTTTTGGAGTGTCTTTTTTTACTGGGTAGCTTGTTATGTCCCTGTCCTCCATCGAGGGACATATACACATATATATACATACTACATATATATGTATTATTTATTATTATATGATTAATCATTGATTGCGCCGCTTTATCAATTGAATGCTTGCTAATAGAACTATTAACTGATGAAGACTTTTGATTGTTTTTTTTTTGTTTATTTAAGAAACGCGCATACTAATCTTTCATTCATTAATATTTTAAGTACAATAATAATTTTATTTATTGCACAAGTAAGAGCATTTGCAAATATCTGCTTGCACAAACAATTAAAATATTAAAAAGTAACAAAATCATTTGCAAAAGATAACGGGAAGGCCTTTTATGGCACGAATTCCAATTAATCACGATTTATCGAATTCTCAATAAAATAATAAAAATTTATCATATAAAAACAGCGCAGAAAAATAAAAACATTTTAATGAATGTCAGCAATACTTGTATAATAAACAAGTGTGGCCGAAAATCAAATGGTAGATTTTATTACTTCATTTTAAAAATCAACCCTTTATATTTTTATATTTTTATATTTTTAACAGAAAACTAATTAAAAATATATTTTCATCATTTCACTCAAGTCTTTGTCTTTCTAATGCATGCAGCAAAAAGTGCATTTAACAAGAAATAATTTTTTTTTTGTAAGTATTTTTAGAAATTAATTTTAAAACAATACTTTTTAATTAATGCAGGATTTTTTATTTGTTTATAGCCGAAGACACAATAAAAAATTTTTTTTTTGCATATAAAACAAGAAACGTGCCGTAGAAGTTATAATTAGTAAATTTAACAATTGGTTAAAAAAATTAAAGCATTAATTAAAAAATAAAAAAATTTATAAACAAATAAATAAATTTAAAATTAACATATATGTAATTAATGGTTTACATAAAGTTAATAAGAAATTTATAGCTCTACTACAAAATTTTCAAAATTAAGAAATAAAATAAAGAATTTTTATTTTTGTATATGTTCTAAAATTTTTCCACAATTTGGTAGAAGTTACCGAATCCTCGCATATAAAGTTCCGCAACTCCCACCGGTTGCGTGACGTGTCCTCTAGGGTACTTATTAATATTTGATATAAAATAAACAATTATCTTGGCATGATTTGAAATTGTTTCTCGTAATTTTTATCAACCACACTTGAAAAAGAAACTGTAGTGGCAAAATCTAAATTATTTTATTTACAAAACATCACAAGAAATGCAAAAAAGTTTTAATGTTTGAAAAAATGTGTAGTTATTCCCTAAGGCCAATTAAATAGCAAAAATAGTCTGTGTTAAAATTATGAGCAAAAGATTATAATAATTATGTGTGTAATAATATGAAGTGCTTCCTATTACTTAATGATCTCCCAGCATATGATACGAGGGTTGTGCCACAATACCTGGCACGGTCTAAGCAAAAACTTTCAACTGAAGTTATTTTTAAGGAGTGAAAATTTCATTGCATCAAGAAGTGCTTTAAAGGCTTCTTTCTATTCACTGCCCTACATATTCTATAAATTGTGAAAGGAGTAAATTTTTATTTCGATAATCGTATCGCTATAATAAATATAAAAAAAATGTATCGATTTTGCTATTTAGTAACATGTTGTAACGATATTCGCTGTCAGTTGAAGTAAAAAAAGTAAAATAACAAGCAATAACAATTCCTCATTTTAATTCTTTTTTATAGCTATGCTATTTATGTCACGACACAGGAACTAGGACGTGATTTTCGTAACAAAAATAATGGACGCTATTACAGTTATAAATTTATTTTTGTTTTGATTTCTTTTTACTTAAAACCGGAGTACAAAAATAAACTAAACAAATTGCTTGATTTTGTTTTATTTCGTTTTTTGAAGCGAGGGAAACAAAAACAAAACAACAACAATGAGAAGGATTGATCAATTTGTTTTTGTATTGTTTTGCACATGAGCACAGCCGATTGGCTGTAAGCCGGCTAACATCCGCCGCCGGCCACAAACAATATATTAGTTAAATCGTACGCCGCTAGAAAATAAAATAATGGGAAATAAGTGAAAAGAAAGGTTTTGAAATATTTGCAGCGAATTTGACAACATCATATAATATAATTTTATTTATTGCATTATTATTTGACACATTAAGTTTGTTTTATATTGCTAAGCAGCATAGCTATAACCGGATGTCCTAGGACACCTTTCCTCTTTTTTTTAAAGAGAAATAACACTCATACAATAAATGCCTACTACTATTAATAGGTACATATTACCTTCTTTAGGAAAGGGATAGTGAGAGAGAAGAAAGCTTCATTCTTTTACAACTCTGCTTTTTGCACGTTTTTAATAATACAGTGTTGCAGCGCCTTGTGGTGTTAAATGAGGCGTATTAAATTGTTTTGAAGCTGTGTTAAGTAGCCATTTTATTGGTTATTTTATTTCGCCTATAATCCTGCTACACAAAACCGACGAAGGATGCTGCTCTGATGTTACCTTAGGATTAGTATCTGCTGAAGTCGGTATGATTCAGTAACCAGTGACTATGCCATCATCGCTTGAACTTTCCTACAACAATTGATACAAAGGCACACTAATGTACATCAGAAAAATGCTTGGTGTTGTTATTTAATGAATGTCGGAAACAGGACCTTCGGTGTTTTTCGCTCATGTTTACATTTTGTATACAGGGATGCCACATGATATACAAATAAATGGCGAGATGTACACTATCGTCAAAAAGAAATTATAAAATCACATTATAGTTAGCGCAAGCGAATAAATATGTTTATCGATAAATATTACGATTTTCGGTATAAAATAAACAAATATTTGATACTTTGCGGCAACTGTGTGATCCTACCTTTAGACAAGTCGGGAAGAATGGAAATGTTCCAATATTGCTTATCGTTTTTAGCCTCAGGGTACTTAACAATGTGATTAACAAAGCGAATTATGTAACCATGTTATAATCAATTTAATAAAGCGAAGCTACAAGTCGCCTTTCCATTGTCGAGTTTTGATCCACTCTCTATAAATTTGCTACTTAAACTCAGTGCTGTAAAACGATTTGGAAATTCTGAGACGACTCTCGTGTAGTAATTTCATAGTTAAGCACAAGTAAATTTGCAAATAGTATTCAAAAGCTCTTGAACAAGTTGGTCCAGTCATTTTGTGTCATCAGTACCTGTCTGCAAACAACAAACAACAACAAAAAAAAAAGAGAAATACTTGAGCAAGATGAAGATGAAGATGATACATCGTCATCCTCTTAAGATTCTTGAAACATTAAATCATTTGCAAACTTAGTTTCCCCTTCTTTCTCTAATTTGATTTTTATATTTTAATGACCTCACAATTATTTTTACTATTTTAATGGTTGTTGTATTGACGTTGCTGTTGTTGTATTGTCGTTGTTGTTTATTCTTGCTACTTGTTGTTAATAACATTTATTTAATTTTTATTTATTATTTGAAGATCCGCAATTTAATTTGTTTAAGCTACATAAGTAGTTCTTCATTTATTTCCGTTGATTTTGCCTTTAAAGAAATTATATACATTAAATAAATTGGTCTTCTTGGGATGCTTGCTTGTTTATAGACAGCTGATGTAAGATTTTATGATTTAGTGTGCGATATAAGGTGCGTTTGAGTACTTTTCCAGTAAAATCCAGTAACTGAGTAAATACTGAGTAATTTAAAGAAACTACTCTCAATAAAAAAGTTTGCATATAAAAGTACGCGAACGCAAAAATTGTAAAATCCAGTAAAATTTATACAACAGCTGATTGACAATTTTGGCGCTAAAAAAATTATACATATGTATGTATGTATATGCAAAAAAAAACCCCTGCATATATTGGAATACGTGGTGCAATCTGGATGAAACAGACTAGTTACATCATGGTCCCATGTAATGCAGTCATGGGTCTATTGTTTTCACACAAGCATTCAATGCTGCACGATAAGCGTTAGTGTTTAAACGATTATGATCGTAGTATATAACTTTTCTATATGGAGCAGTTTTGGGGTTAGTCCGATGTAATGCAAAGTTGGATCATTTAGTCCAACCATAGGACATCAACCTCCTTTTCTCCTATTTTTGGAGCAGTTTTGGAGTATTCCTACTCCTCTTTGGAGTATTTACATACATGTATGGACTAGTCACATTATCTGCAGGGAATATACGAAACTATACATACATATGCACATATATACATATCGTCGGGTACGAAGCGTTTTCGTAAGGGAGACAATGTTAGAGAATCACTTGCTGTTGCGCATGAATAAGGAGTTTTTTTTTGTGCGAGATGAGTCAGCTAGAAGCAGTACATTCAACTTCCAAAAAGCCATCATTTTGCCTTACCAAAGTGCTTCACAGAAGCAATAACATTGTATAGTTTTTGTGTACTCAGATGCAAAAGTTACTGGATTGGAAATTTTTCTTGTCGACATCGCGGGTCAGGCCGTTAAAGTTTCTATGCTTTTTACGCTCAACGTGAAAAGTGATTAGGATGTACAGAATAAGACAAAAATGTTTGTTGCCGCTTAAAGCAATCACGACAACAATATTGTTCACTTCCTTTCAAGTAGGTCCAATGAGTGCATTTATTAAGAGAATTATAAAATGGGAAAATAACTTTATGTATCCTATTATTTTATTATTTATTTATTAAATATTATTAGTCAGTTCCGTGACTGACTATACGACCTATGCCTTCACATAGGAAGTAGCAACGTGGTTTTTAAAGAAATTCCACAAAAAACCGCAAGATTATACGGTTATACGTGGCAGATCAGTCAACCAGTGGGAGCGAGACGAAAAACTCTCGAAGGCCTAACAACAGAACTAAGCCTGACCGCACTTAAGAAATAATTACGATGACGCGAAATACTGTTCTTCGACCTAGAGCTGCTTAAATAAATAATAAATATCCTGATATATTCAAGATATCGAAAAACTGAAAACAAATTTAAGAAAAGTACACATTAATCATATGTACATATAATCGATCAATAAGTAAATTTTTTTAAATGTTCCATGCGGGGAACCAGTAACCATCCGACGTCATGTATAAACAAAAATTTAACTATAAAAATCTATTAACTTTATTCACGTTTAAAAAAAAAATCTTTCGGAAATTGTTGTTATGAATACATACATACATATTTCCAACAATTGTATGAAAATTCCGCACGTTTTAATTTCGCGTAGAATACATAACAGCCCCTAATACTTTTCTGGCATCAAACTTAAATAAACGTAACATTGTTTATAACTGAATACACTTGTTTTTTGCTATTTTTAAAATTTCATCAAAAAACAAAAAATTTTGTTTCCCTTTGCTTTTGTTTGTTTATATTTAAAAACATATGGTTTCATTTTACTGGATTTTACTGGCAAAAATTTTTCCAGTAAAAATTTTCATTTACTCAGTAAATTAACTGTCATTTTTCGCTCTCAATTCGCCTCTCATTTACTGGATTTTGTGTACGCGAACGCAATCCAGTAAAAAATAGTACAAATTTGTACAAATTTTTGAGTTCTCGAACGCACTTATAATCTGGAAGAAGAGTTCAGGATTTATACTTAATATAACTAGCTAAAACTCGGAGTGCAGCTTCTGGAGGGCAGTCCTGTTTGGATGACATACCTTGAAAATTTAGCGCTGCTGGCCATTGTGTCTTTATAACTCAAAAAAAAAATAAAAAATACAAAAAATCTCAGAATAAATAATAGTAATTATTGTTAAATATCCTTTAACTATCAGGAAATATACATACATATCGTTAGCTAAAATGCAAAAAGGTGTAACTAACAAAAATTATAATTTTACAGGAGAAACAAAAAACTGAACAAACGTGTAGTTAAGTCCCCTTGTTATTTGTTAATAAAAGTGTAATTTTTGATCGCAGAAGTGTAATACATATTTTGTCAAGACATGTAGTTTAATGGCATTCATAATAATCAATAAAAAAACTCGATTTTGAATTTTTTGTTAGTTACGCCTTTTTGCATTTTAGCTGACGATATGTACATTAATTAAGCAATCAAGGAGTGCCAAGACTCGTTTCATCGATATTTCAATCATAATTAGATTTGTTGTCAGTCATAAGTTGTAAATATTCTCATTGTTTCCTTGTCCTTTTTTTTAATTAAACAAAAATTGCATCGATGTATCGACAAACAATCTTAAACATCTGCTAAATAAACTTTTATTGTCTTATAACTTTAACTTTGGTCTTAAATCTTTAATTAACTGAGACATTGTGGAAATTATTTCTTTAATGTTTAATATTATACTCGTATTATATTAAATTCATCGTGATTATCAATTAGAAAAATCTAATTTGTAATTAAAACAAATGGTTTTGTAATTAGAAACCTGAATTTCTGTGCTTGCAAATAATGAAATTAAAACAAAATAAGAGAAGACAAGAGCTTAAAAAATCAGTACAAATAAAGAAATAAAGAGTTACATAGCGTCACTTAAAATCCAAAAGGCCGCAAGTACTCTTTTTAATTTTTATGCAGGAGAAGCAAAAAACCACATGTGAGTAAAATTTTAAGTTAAGATGTATTATGGTTAATCACATCATAATCAATCAAGAAGTATATTTTGAATTATTTGTTTGTTACGGCCTTTTTGATTTTAGGTGACGATATGTACATATCTGTATAATTTTGAGATACATACATAATTATTTAAATAGTAAATATTAAATTTAAATGTCCCTATCTCTAATCGTACGATCGTGTCTGTTATCATGAACAATCATTTTTCTACTTGTGATGTTTTCGCAATTCATTAGTCATGTTTTACACTCGGCAGTTTTACTTGAAGCAAGTCTGAGTTTATAGGAGAGAAAGGAAAGAAGAAAGAAGAGGGGTACTGACTTGCCTGTACAGAAAAGTTACTTCAATTCTGTTTTGTTATTTCATTCGCTGCATTAAAACAATACGAAAATTGAACAAGAAACCGTCTGAGTGTAAACAAATGGGCAGTTTTAAAAGAGAATTGAAGAAAACTGCTTCAAGAAAAACTGCCAAGTGTAAAACATGACTTAGCAACGTGTTTATGCAACCAGGCAGGTTGCGTTGTCGGTCACATAGTATGTAGCAGGGATGGTAAAGTTGGTACAATTGTACCTTTTTTTGTACTATTCAAACTCGGAAAATACAATAGTACACCAATGACTAATTTAGTACATTTAAGGAATCTCCTCAGTTACACTCCGCATTTCTATTCAAACGATTGAAAACACTCTTGTGAGAGCAAAACGCAGCCAGACAATCAAAAAATGTGAACTCGTCCTTTTCTAAATAATTATTCTTCTGAATTCGGATTCTAGAGCACATACATATTTTAAATTTCAACTTAAACAGGTATAATCATATGCTTAACATCCCAACTTACAAGCAAATTTTTGAAAACGATTCGATAGCCAGACCAAAATCGATTATTTTAATAAAAACAAATAAAATATGTAATTTTAACTAAAAAAAAATCTTTTAGTACAATTAAGGTCAAAAAAGTACAATTTTTGAGAGTTGTTGGTACAATTTTAAAATTCTCAATGCCGTCCCTGGTCTGTAGTCTTGTTTATGGTTGCGTTCGAAGTTGCATTCGAAGTTTCGAAAATATCAAAATGTTTTTATGTTAATGGGTTGCATTGACAAATGCATTGTAGGTTGCAGTGTCTGTGTCAAAATATTAGAAAACGTGTTGCGTAAGCAAGTTGCTAATAGTATGTTTCCAACGGCATGATTTAGACAAATTATGATGATTTGTGTAAATCATGTTAATTTATACATGATTTACCATACATTTTGCACATGGATAAATCACCTCAAAGTGGTTAGTTTATTTTAAATAATGTCGAATGTAATATTTTTCGAGCTCGATTTATGTGTGCAACCCTGCGTTGCTGTTAAAATTACAAACTCCATCCCTGGGTCATCTATCAATAGTGCTTGACAATTTCGAAAAAATTACATTAATGAATATTTAATAAATTTTAAATGTCAACCACATGTGAATAAAATTCACATTACAGCTGCTGCGCCCACCTTATAATGTACGTGCATAAATTGAATACAAAAATTCGAATAGTCACAAACATACTATAAGTCTGTACCTACCATTAGAACTCATGACATTTGCAGAGCTTCCAATAATAATTTTTCTGGACGCACTACGTATCAGATGCAGCACAAGTATGGGATATCCGAAAAGGCCCACACCAGGGATGGAAAAGTTGGTACAATTGTAATTTTTTTAGCATTATTTGAATGTAGAAAGTGCCATAGCAGCACAATTCACCATTTAGCGCTATTGAAAATTTGTTCCTATTACATTACATGCCAAAAATTGCATAAAAAATATTTAATCTGTAAATAACCAGTTTCGAGCGTTGGTTTATGTAGAAGTTATTAAGTCCTTAAGAAACAACAAACATTTGTACCTTTTGCTCGAAGGTATTACAAATAAAATGATTAAGTAAGTGAAACGACGTTTTCCAAAATTTCAAGAACTACTAGAGGAACATTATCTCTTCTAAATTCATTTCCAAATGTGAAAATAATATTTTCGTAATAAAAAGAGAAACATACACTCAGGGAAAAGCTGCAACTTAAAAATAAGAACGTGTAACATTAATTCAATAATTTTCAATATAATAGAAAATGTATGGTGAGATACTCAAAAATAAATAAAATCAATAAATTAATGCTGTAAATTAATATTTTTCCATATTGAAATAAGAAATTTCAACATGACTAGACTTTCGTTAATGTTTCCTATTAATTCAATATGGTTTTTATTGATTTTAAGCTGTTTTTTCTCTGGGTGTACTATTTACTTCGACTGTCTCTAATCGAATCAAAACAAAGGATGGAGAAGTATATCCTAAATGTTACTTTTATATTCAGATCTCAATAACTGATAGTGTTTTGTGTATCTTCTGAAATTGTATTAATTAATAATTTAAGAAATTTATTATTCGACATATTGTCAAGTCTATTTTAATTTGAAATTTATTTGCTGGTGGTTCAGCGATGTCTATATGCATTTCATTGTTGCTGTAACAAATCGTCAGTAGACTTCAACCACACATCTTGAACAGTCACAAACCTCTTATCTTATGTACAGACTTTCAAAAAACTATTTGAGAGTTCACAAATAATAATATTTTTGAAAATCACAAAAGAAAAATAAGCATAGTAGGCTTAGAAACTTATACAAAACCCAGCAAATAATTTATATTCGATATGAATCTATTCTATTTTTCTACACCTTTATACAATTAGAAATCCTTTGGATAACAATAAAAGTAATTATAAGGCAAAATGAAAAATAAAATCTAAATTTAACATTTAAGAAATTTTATTATTCGACATATTGTCAAGTCTATTTTAATTTGAAATTTATTTGCTGGTGGTTCATTGTTACAGCAACAATGAAATGCATATAGACATCGCTGAACCACCAGCAAATAAATTTCAAATTAATTAATAATATAATAATTGAACTTCAAAGTGTCTATTTGTTAATTGCTAAAGACTGAGTTAGCCGACTGTAATGGTATGTACATAACGGCAACGGTAGGAAAGAGCTGATCGGTATTGTTATGTGAAAAGTAATGCAAATGGTTATAGAGATGTAACCGGAATGTAAGAATCTGTACATTACTTTTCACATAACAATATCGATCAGTTGTTTGCTACCATTGCAGTTACATTCCATTACCGTCGACTAACTGACTCTTAAGTTTTTAACAGATACTTTACGTACAAATGAATTTTAAGTGCGTTTTTAGTTAATTAGAAAAAAAGTACTAAAAAAATGAAAATAAAGAATTTTTAGGTGCAAATGGTATGACTCGTTCCCACAGCAATCGGATCTACCACACGAACCCAATTCGGTCAAGGATTGTCCATTCAGCAAAAGCTGTACCACTTCAAAGTTTTTCCTACAGGGAAGGACATCCGGGCACAGCAAAGATTTTATGACAACAACTACTAGCACTTGCATAATTTTATAAAAATTCTATTTAAAATAAGTTTAGTTACATAGTGTTTCCTTTAAGCTAACGATATACTATATTGTATATTATTGTGCTTCGATAATTGTTTAGTTCCTTATATTTTCCTCGTAAGTTTTATGTTTTACACTGCAATGGTTCTTTTTTCCTTATCGCATACATTTACAAACACAAGTATTAAGCGGTCAGATGCAATATTTTAGCTGTTCTTATTTCCAAAATTGTTTAATGATTCACCTTATCTAAAGAAGAAGAAAAAATACTTGTCTAATAGCAGGCTTTTAACATCTAATTTTTATGATTGTTTTTATCTGTAGGTACAAGTACGTTAGTTAATTCTTTATTGTTTGTTTTACAATTCATGTTACTACGAAACTTCCTTACAACATAAAAACCTCAAACATTGAATACGGCTTAAACAGAGTAAATCATTTTGAGTGCATTGTACATCAGCAGCAGTAAGAAATTCCTTAGAACAATTACTTCGCATCATAAAGAAGTCGTATTATAAAAATTACGACTAAATACTGCTGTTATTGAGAAAGAATACAAATTGTATAAAAATGTGTCTAGTAGGCGTATTTTATGATTTAAATGAGCGTACGCAGTCGTTTGTGTGCGGAAATAGAATTTCAAAAAGTATAAAGTGCAAGAGATTTTTTGGATGGTGTTTATTTAGTTTTTTTAAAGGTGGTCTCACACAGGAAGTGTTAAAAAGTAATAAAAATGCAATCAGCTGATATCAAAACAAAACAATTTATCGAGTATGTACGTGGAGGTTATTATCACTTTTTAGTTGAGTGACATTTCTTCACTTTCAGTCCACTTAATTCAATTGATTTAAGGTTATTGTTTCGTGTCACCTTAAGCCGTGTGTCCACTAGCAAGTCACTTGCGGGAGAACTTCTGCAAGTATTTGCTGAAGTGTTTCCACTCAAACCGAAACTTGCGGAAGTCTGCTTCCAGAAGTCTTCTGCAAGTCTTCAAAAAACTTATAGTTCACAGCAAGTCGTTCAAGTTCCTTCCAGCAAGCAACAAACACGTGTTTCCACATAATTGCTGCAAATACCTTCTGCAAACCGTGACTTCTGGAAGTCGACTTCTAATACGTGTTTACACGACAAAAACTTCTGGAAGTCACTTCTGGAAGCAAATTCCGCAAGGAAACTTGGTTTAACAAAAGATTAAACATCATATGGGAGCAGCACAATCAACCAGTTCAACCATTTTCGAAGCCAATTAATTGTAATTATTCTATATTCGGCTCTACCGAATCTTATATAACGATCGCCGTCTTATGTATATGTAATATACAGATACATACATACATATGTACATACACACTTATTTGTTTTGTGAAAAATTGTTATTAATTATTAATCAGGTTGTTTTAAGACGAATGATTAATTAGGCCACAGCTTCCGATCCTGGTGTTGGGACTGCCAACTATACATCTAGGCGTACTGCGTTGCTGCTGCTATTTACTTCCCCGATCGGTCGTCAGAGCTTCGTTAGCGTGACAGAGGATACCAAATCTCTGGTGGACAGTGGGTGAGGTTCACAGTTAGAGAGAATTGGCTATTTATAAATGTAACGTTTGTATTAACATACCTTTCCCCTTGGTGCTCCATGTTACTATTTCATACTCCTAAAATAATTCTAGTATTATACAAAAACTTTTTAATGTCTCAATTCAAGCATTCCATTGCCAATATTAAGCGTGCAGTTATGTTGCGATATTAGGTTAGAATTTTATTCCCACAGAATGTTTTCAATTTATTTATTTAAAAGGGCCAGTTTCAGGGAAATGAAATGGAACAAGTTCGTTAATATATTTTATAGCTATGAATGTTCTTTAGCGACATATTTAACTGAGTTCCTAATAATTTACTTAAAATTATATAAGAACTGGGTTACGTATTGGCAACGTATGACCATCGATTTAAAACATATTTAGGCATGATATGGTACGGATTGATTGCACATCTTTTCAACCCAACCTAACCCAACATAACCTACTTTTTTTATATACCACAAAAAGTTTAAATTCTCCAACCCGGGAACCGTCATTTTTATATTTTTTTATTTTCAATACCAATCTTCAGAAAACCGTAGACTGACGCAGAGAGGGATATCGCTCATTCGAAATTCCTATTCATAACAATATACACATATGAATATTGTGGAAATTACACACAGAATTACAAACCTATATATATCGATGGTTTAATATAAGAAAGGCGGAACTCGAATTTTCTATATTTTATAGGAGACGCAAACAACTGAAGAAAAACTAAAGCATTTACATGCAGGAATAATTTTTTAAGTGTCCATAAGTCCTTGATTCTTAACTGTAATGTACTAAGATCGTCAAGGAGGATGCAATTATACGTTGTCTCCCAGAAAACGTTAAAAACGCGATTTCGAAAAAAAATTGAGATATGCCCTTTTTATATTAAGACATCGATATACCCTTCGCATATTTTTGGTGAAGGGTATAATAAACATTAAAAGACATCAATTATTTTCATGATCTAAAATTTTAATGGCTCTTTTTATGACTAACAAAACAATACATAGTTTTACATCTAAGACTCAGTTAATAGTTTTAAAAAGTGTTTTTTGTTATTATTACTATTTTTTTTAATTTCTTAAAATTAGAAGAAGACCATAATGCTATTATGTACTACTTGCCGTAAAATTTTTAAAACATGGAGAATTATTACGAAATAGATCATTCAACTCGAAGAGATTTAAATATGTCGAAAAGAATGTGGCCAATATACCAAATACTAAGACAGCCATTGAGCAGGATAAATCACATTGCAAACGATTGAAAGTGTAGATGGAGCGCAGCCAGCAAACTTCTAACAGAGCAGCCAATGTAACTCTTGTATTTGTTTCCAGATGAGGAGCTTCTACATGTAGGGGTTCATAATTTAAATCTAAAGGTAAACTGCCATAAGCTGCCTCGGCGGCAATACGTTGATGATAACGCTCCAATTGAACCATTCGTCTATACAACAAAGGAGGTAAAATAAATACCAACGGTCCCGTTATGGTACCACCCACTATATCCATTAATGCATCAAAGCTGGGCAGAAATTCAGAGATCAAAACTTGCAGACCCACTACTGAAGATCTAACCAGAACACGTTTGAGAGAGAATACTGATGGATTGTTTTTTAATTTAAAATAAAGTTAATTGAAATGCAATTTTCTATACCTTCCGATATTTTCAAATAATTTTCGATTTGCAAAAATAAAGCAGAACTGCCCACTGTCACGGAGAAGCAAAGCTGTATTGTAATTAAAATCAAAAGAATGTACAATGGCAGGCTTCGAGGCAGAGATTTCAAAGCATTTTCCGCTACCATGGTGCCAAACTTATAGGCTGCCAAAACGGACCCTATAATTGCCGTTGTTGATGTTGCTGAAATTAAAAAAGTACATACTCGTATATCAAATAGTTTTGCTTTAAAAATTTCTTCTCTAACTCGTAGTACAAGTCACGAAGACGTGCCATACAATACTCGTAATATCATAGCCATAACCATATATATATCTATTTATTTCATAAATACTTTACAAAATAGATTTGTAAAGTATTGTTGCACAAATATGGGCGGAGTAACTATACCATATGCCGAAGAAGATTTTAACAATGTTTTAAAAAATCTTGTGACTGACTATACATGACCTATGCCTTCACATAGGAAGTAGCAACGTGGTTGTCAACGAAACTCCGCAAAAGAACCGCAAGATTATACGGTTATCCGTTTCAGATCAGTCTACCAGTGCGAGCGAGAAGAAAAACTCTCGAAGGCCAAACAACACACACACAAGCCTGATCCCACTTAAGAAATAATTACGATGACGCGAGAGCTGTTCTTCGACCCAGAGCTGCTTAACGACTGCCATATATACATACCTATATATATTGGCTTCACCTATTAGTGCTGCCATCACCATAAACAGCTGTTTATGTTTACATTTGTTTATTAATTTCAAAATTGCAACAACAAATGTGTGTAAACATGGCTCAAATCGTCACATCCGTGATCATATCGACAATCGTATGAAGTGATACGTCAATCGTATAAACTAAATGGGATTTCAGTAAATTCACGTATGTCACAATCCGAAAATGGTGTTTTTACGTGACGAGTTGTACGTTCACGGATGTGACGATTCGACCCCAGTAAACAACTGTTTAAACCAACTAGAAACCAACTGGTTTCTATGGTTATGGTTATAGTATGTTTCCACCTCAAAGTAGTTGATTTATTTTAAATAACATCGAATATTTAATTAATTTTAAATATCAACTGCATATGGGTAAAATTCAATTACAGCTGCTGCGGCCACCTTATGAAATAAGTGCATAAATTAACTGTGAAAATTCGAACACCAAATCAATCACAGGCTCGGTGGAAACACTTCGAAGTAATTTAAAGTCGGTGGAAACATACTATTACCTCTATGGCGTTATAGCGATAGTGTTGCCCATTAGTTTAGTTCGAACAGCTGTTTTGTATGGTTATGGTTATGCCACGTTTAATTTAAGCCTAAGTTTGGTTCGAACTGCTTTTTAGTATGTTTATGGTTATGACATGTTTAATTGAACATTAACGTGGTATGCAGAAAGATATGTGGATTTCGGGAACAAGTTCCATTAGAACACAATCCTCTATAGTAGCGATTGCACAAATAAATTCAGTCCACATTGCATCGATGCTTCAATGAGTTAATAGAGTTGGATACCCCACTGTCGCCGATGAGTTTCTTCGACCTTTCCTGTACGCCGGCGATTAGCCGCAAACTAGGCTAGTGGCGCCCATATATATGAGAGATGTATTCCATTTTCGCTGCGATTTATATGATTTGATACACTCTGACCAAGGCAAATTCGTATTAGACATAATCGCCTCAATTACCTTTTTTTTGGGATGCCCAAAAAATTTACTGAAAAATATGTTTTGACGTTTTTGAGGCAGAATTAAATTACAAACGGCAAAAAGCGTAATATTTATCTATGTATTTATCGATATATTTACCAATAGAAACATCTTAAAAATATGGTGGCCTCGAATAATCTCAAACGCTGAACTCTGGCAAAGAACGCCAAACCAATATTAATTTCGAGGTGCGAAGACGTAAATATGCGTGGCTAGGGGACACACACTACGTAAAAACTATGACAAAATCCCGCATGCGGCCCTAACATGGAATCCGCATGGCAATAGACGAAGAGGCCGACCTCAAACAACATGGAGAAGAACCATTCTAGCTAAAACAGGCAAAACGTTAAACGAGTTAATATCAATAGCAAGAGACAAAAATAGGTGGAAAATCTACGTAGACTCCTTAAGCTCCTAAATGGAGTATGGATAATAATAATAACAATATCGTAAATTTAATCGATAGTGTACAGCTGTGTTCTACTAACCATTTTTACGATATCATGTGCCATCTAAGCATACGAAATGTCAAAATAAGTGAATAGTACAAAGAAGAATAAAAAAAAATTTTTTTAAACTTATGACATTATTATTTTTTGATTCAAGCAACAGCGAATATCATTAAAATATGTTTTTGGATAGCAAAGTCGATAAGTTTTTGTAATATTTATTATAGCGATGCGATTATCGTCATAAAAGTTAGTGAATACAAGTGCTGGTATGTCGAGACCAGCTGGCGGCGAATTCACTAAGTTTTGTAGCAATAATCATATCGCTACCATAAATATAACGAAAACTGAAAAAAAGTCAGCCAATGTAGTAAAGTAAGAAAATAAAAAACATATTGATTATTGAGTTCTTGTTTCAACTTTGTTGAAATGAAAGTTTATAACATAATAACTCTAGTTGTTCTAAGATTTTTGGATAAAGGTTCCCTGATGATCTGTATTAGCAACAGTGAAATGCGCATAGGATCCAGCTAAACCCCTCAATAATCAATTTAAATGTATTTTTAATAAAAAATTTATTTTACTAATTAAGTAAAATAATAATTTGGAATTATTAGTGCGTTAATAAACGTTAAACTTAAATTGTAGCAATTCCCAAAAATAAAACACTAATTGAAAACTAATTAACTTTGCTATCCATTAACATATTTTAACGATATTCCCGGTCAGTTTGAATTCAGCTGTTCTCATTATTATTATTTTATTCTTTGTGCTCTTCGCTTATTTTGACATTTTGTATGCAGAGATGTCACATGCTATAGAATTAAATAGTGAGTAAGACATAGCTGCACACTATTTTGAAAAATAAATTACAGAATGAGACTATCGTTTCTTCAAACTAATAAATATGTATATCGATAAATTACGATTGATCACTAATCGCACTATTGCTAGAAATTCACCTTAATTCTGGCAATATCCGTCCTAAATAAAATAACAGTAAAAATAATACTCTCTCTATGTATACTTACTGGCAATACCGCAAAAAGACGCCCAGCCAACTTTCTCTTTCTCCCGCATATCGATTTGCAAAGTCAACAGCATGGGATGAATATCAAATTGAAAAGCTAATATACTGTAGCCGCTTAAAATTCTTAAAAACGGCGGTAATTCTAAAAGGAAATTGCAAAAATATTTACAAGATATTAAAAAAATAGATACTTATAAATAAAAATAAAACCAACCGAAGCTTACACCCTCGAAGGGTTTGCCAATCGGTGAGGCTGTCAGCAGGCAAAACCAAAGTAGCATTACAATCACTATCATCACTACAGCTGAGAAGATAACCAGAGTTCTACAAACCCAAAACAAAATTTTTAAACCTGGATAATTAAAGTATGTCTGTATTGTATTTAAAAAACAAATACTAACCTCATATTTTTCGGACTACCCAACCAGGCCATGGGGCATAAAAATATGCCAACTATAATCGCCCAATAACAAAATGAAAACCTAAATTCTCCATTTGTAATGCGATCGCCTACAAGCTCCAAATTTTGAGAGGCCATAACAATGTTGGGTATACCATTCGCAAATATGCTGATATTCAATAGGATTGTAACTAAAAAACCGGCATAAGGTCCATAGGCCAAGTTAGCTATTGCGGCATAGGGATATCTAGAGCAAAGAACATATTTCATTTATGGCTTCTGGTAAAATAAAAAGACCACCCACCCACCTGCTTTTATTTGTTATAGATGAGTCCAATGTCTGAGCCATGGTCCAACACTCGCTTAACAGAAACGATGTATAAATTTGCAAAACCACCACCGATATGACAAGTGGTATACCAAAAAATCCCAGTTCAACCAGTAGAGCCGGAAGCATTACAAACGGAAACACACCAAACATATCGATTACATACAAAATTGCTATAAACAGAGTCAAATGACTCGAATCATGTTCCTCATTAGCTGCAGCATGAAAATGCGGCAAAGCACTAAATCTTGATCGCGATAAAAATGGCAATTGATCACTTGGTTGCTGGTGACGTGGACGTGTTAGCCTTTCTTCTTGGAACTTGGACGCACGCAGCCATCCTGTACGTTTATTAAAAAACATTTTCTTTAAATTACTTTTAAATTATTTTAATATAAAACGATGTTTTCGAAAAACTATGCAATTTGCATACATGTGTTCTCGTATATTGACAACATTCCACTTGGGATATGAATTGTAAACTGAAGCCATTTATGTGGCATCAACAAAATAGAAGTGTTACATTTTCCATTTTATTATTTCTCTAGTAGTACTATTTATGTTTTCTCTAAGGTGTATATACATATGTATATGTATGTAATACATATGTATGTATATAAAATTTATTTGTTTTTCAGCTCTCTTTTTTTGCATGATTTCTAATGTTAACTTTTGAAGTAGGGGAAGTTAACCCAACTTTTAATTGCCCTGCAGAAAATTCGGTGACAATTGAACCAAGCGTACTCATCCTATGACTTGAGAAAATGAGAGTATTAACAAAAGTAGGGAGTAGTGTATGGTGAAAAGAGGATATATCGTGTAAATGGTTACATATTCACCTTTTTCTTGAATTGGGACTCGTTCTAGTATTGTAGCAAATGGCACTGAACATGTTTAATGTGGCTGAGTCCAGGAGCTATCAAATGGTATAAATAGTATCTTTTTTTCGTTCGGTTTTCTCTACATTGGAAGCTGAAGCATTGCCCCATAGCTAACGTAGCCAGATGTGACAAAAAGCGGGATTTTGAAGAATGTTAAATCCCTCAAAAAGCGGGATTTAAAAATAAATATGAAAAAGCAGTTTCGAACATGAGAAAATGTTAATATATATGTAGGTAGGGCAAATTTAAAGTAAGCCACCGATCAAGGTGTATACTAAGGTATTCCACTTGTGAATGTTGAGGAACAAGTCTCTCTCTCTCTCTCTCTCTCTATCTCTCCTCATAGGCTAAATGTTACCTGAACACACTTTTGTTCGTTCACTTCCATAACTTCATCCATAGTTCAATAGGATACTACTACGAATATTATATATTATATGTACTACGAATATTTTTTTGGTTGAGTATGGCTATATAAGAAACACTCCGCTGGGGCATGAATTATGTACTACGAATATTTTTTTTTTGGTTAAGTATATATATAAGAAAGACTTCGCTGGGACATCTGCTCACTGTGAAGGTTAAACAATGTATCAATATAAATAGACTGCCAAGTCACTCTGGAACAAGTCCCGTAACTATGCTTAGATATTAACTTAAGCTTAACTGGTACGTATTTATTATACTTTTGAAATATGAGTGCCCCTATGATCGGGTAGGTAGTGTGCAAGCCCACAATGCCGTAGGTTGATAGTTTGAATATAAAAATTATTTTTACTGAAAAATAAAAATAATAAAAAAAGTTCAAGTTCGTGTTGTTGTCGGAATGACATTTATGTATAATTTATATGTTACACGGAATAGGTCCCTATAAGATAGTTCAGTGATGAGTCACAAGTTGCATACAAAGTATCAATTAACCACATCCTAGGCCATCCCCATGGAAAAGTGACTGTTCCACTTCATAGGAAGTGTTAGAACTCGGACTGGTCTCTATCACTTGGGGATCGGTCACATGGCTAGTCTTGTGTCAGTTCCATTTCCTGCAGGACCCTGCAGAAAATTCGGTGACAATTGAACCAAGCGTACTCATCCTATGACTTGAGAAAATGGGAGTGTTAACAAAAGTAGGGAGTAGTGTATGGTGAAAAGAAGACATATCGTGTAAATGGTTACATATTCACCTTTTTCTTGAATTGGGACTCGTTCTAGTATTGGAGCAAATGGCACTGAACATGTTTGATGTGGCTGAGTCCAGGACCTATCAAATAGTATAAATATATTTTTTTTTTCGTTGGATTTTCTCTACATTGGAAGCTGAAGCAGTGCCCCATAGCTAACGTGGCCAGATGTGGCAAAAAGCGGGATTTTGAAGAATATCCTCAAAAAGCGGGATTTGAAAATAAATATGAAAAAGCAGTATGTACTTAAGATACACAGTTTTCACACTTTAAAGTTAAAGTTTTTTGAAGAACTCCTGAAAACTCGAACTTCAAAAATTCTGAGTATGCACGTTTTTAGAGGACCACTTGGACATGAATCAATGACCAATACTATCCACCAGCATTGACTCCAAAAAAAGTGCGTATCCTTTAGAAAATGCCAAGTTAAAAACTTGGCAATCGGCCCTGTTCTGTAAACCGAATCTGAGTAAATTTCTCGTTTTCAAAAAATTTATAATGGTCCTGCAGACGTGTTTAAACTCATACACAATAGTTTTTTTCCAATATGATGTTTGGGAATCTAAAATTATAAAAAAATTTAAAAAAATATAATAAAATATTTCTATTGTCGGAGCTAGTTTTCTAAAATCGTGCGGTTTCAAATCGATCGGTTTACAGAACAGGGTCGAATATCAAGTTCAAATTGAGAAATAGATTCATTTGCAATAATAAAGGAGGAGGAGAAGAAGCACCTTGTCAATAAATTCGCATTACTTTTTTCCGTCGAAATGCATTATGGCTTAACAGAGCTCTGTTAGGACACTAATAGAGCTCTGTTAAAGCGCAAGGTTTATGTCAATGGTTATAAATCTATACAAGCACAAACTTGAAATTCCGACGATTCCGTCAGAAAATAATGCAGTGATAATTTTGAAACTCTTCATGACATGTTAATAATGAGAATTGTATTCCACAAATTAGCTGCACTACAAGCGTGACACCTCATCTCAAAACGGGTGCAACGAAGCACACAGGGATCTGGATAGTTAAGCAATGAATACATTTAAAAAATATTTGGATTGAATTTTTATCACTTACATTTTAATAAAAAACTAATAAGAGATTAGAAATTTCAACTCAACAACTCTCTCCCTCTATCTCTCTCTCTTCATAGGGTAAATGTTACCTTAACACACTTTTGTTCGTTCACTTCCATAACTTCATCCATAGTTCAATAGGATACTACTACGAATATTATATATTATATGTACTACGAATATTTTTTTTTGGTTGAGTATGTCTATATAAGAAACACTCCGCTGGGGCAAGAATTATGTACTACGAATATTTTTTTTTTTTGGTTGAGTATATATACGAGTATAAGATAGACTTCGCTGGGACATCTGTTCACTGTGAAGGTTAAACAATGTATCAATATAAATAGACTGCCAAGTCACTCTGGAACAAGTCCCGTAACTATGCTTAGATATTAACCTAAGCTTAACTGGTACGTATTTATTATACTTTTGAAATATGAGTGCCCTTATGATCGGGTAGGTAGTGTGCAAGCCCGCCATGCCGTAGGTTGATAGTTTGAATATAAAATTTTTTTTTCTGAAAAATAAAAATAATAAAAAAAGTTCAAGTTCGTGTTGTTGTCGGAATGACATTTATGTATAATTTATATGTTACACGGAATAGGTCCCTATAAGATAGTTCAGTGATGAGTCACAAGTTGCATACAAAGTATCAATTAACCACATCCTAGGCCATCCCCATGGAAAAGTGACTGTTCCACTTCATAGGAAGTGTTAGAACTCGGACTGGTCTCTATCACTTGGGGATCGGTCACATGGCTAGTCTTGTGTCAGTTCCATTTCCTGCAGGACCCTGCAGAAAATTCGGTGACAATTGAACCAAGCGTACTCATCCTATGACTTGAGAAAATGGGAGTGTTAACAAAAGTAGGGAGTAGTGTATGGTGAAAAGAAGACATATCGTGTAAATGGTTACATATTCACCTTTTTCTTGAATTGGGACTCGTTCTAGTATTGTAGCAAATGGCACTGAACATGTTTGCTGTGGATGAGTCCAGGACCTATCAAATAGTATAAATATATTTTTTTTTTCGTTGGATTTTCTCTACATTGGAAGCTGAAGCAGTGCCCCATAGCTAACGTGGCCAGATGTGGCAAAAAGCGGGATTTTGAAGAATATCCTCAAAAAGCGGGATTTGAAAATAAATATGAAAAAGCAGTATGTACTTAAGATACACAGTTTTCACACTTTAAAGTTAAAGTTTTTTGAAGAACTCCTGAAAACTCGAACTTCAAAAATTCTGAGTATGCACGTTTTTAGAGGACCACTTGGACATGAATCAATGACCAATATTATCCACCAGCATTGACTCCAAAAAAAGTGCGTATCCTTTAGAAAATGCCAAGTTAAAAACTTGGCAATCGGCCCTGTTCTGTAAACCGAATCTGAGTAAATTTCTCGTTTTCAAAAAATTTATAATGGTCCTACAGACGTGTTTAAACTCATACACAATAGTTTTTTTTTCCAATATGATGTTTGGGAATCTAAAATTATAAAAAAATATAATAAAATATTTCTATTGTCGGAGTTAGTTTTCTTAAATCGTGCGGTTTCAAATCGATCGGTTTACAGAACAGGGTCGAATATCAAGTACAAATTCAGAAATAGATTCATGGGCAATAATAACGGAGGAGGAGGAGGAGCACCTTGTTAATAAATTCGCATTACTTTTTTCCGTCGAAATGCATTATGGCTTAACAGAGCTCTGTTAGGACACTAATAGAGCTCTGTTAAAGCGCAAGGTTTGTGTCAAGGGTTATAAATCTATACAAGCACAAACTTGAAATTCCGACGATTCCGTCAGAAAATAATGCAGTGATAATTTTGAAACTCTTCATGACATGTTAATAATGAGAATTGTATTCTACAAATTAGGTGCACTACAAGCATGACACCTCATCTCGAAACGGGTGTAACGAAGCACACAGGGATCTGGATAGTTAAGCAATCAATACATTTAAAAAATATTTGGATTGAATTTGTATCACTTACATTTTAATAAAAAACTAATAAGAGATTAGAAATTTCAAAAGCGGGATGTCTAGTCGGGTTACCTACCCGTAACTGAATTCCGTAGCACGTTGAGGAACAACTCTCTCCCTGCCTCTCTCTCCTCATAGGCTAAATGTTACCTGAACACACTTTTGTTCGTTCACTTCCATAACTTCATCCATAGTTCAATAGGATACTACTACGAATATTATATATTATATGTACTACGAATATTTTTTTTTGGTTGAGTATGTCTATATAAGAAACACTCCGCTGGGGCAAGAATTATGTACTACGAATATTTTTTTTTTTTTTTTGGTTGAGTATATATACGAGTATAAGATAGACTTCGCTGGGACATCTGTTCACTGTGAAGGTTAAACAATGTATCAATATAAATAGACTGCCAAGTCACTCTGGAACAAGTCCCGTAACTATGCTTAGATATTAACCTAAGCTTAACTGGTACGTATTTATTATACTTTTGAAATATGAGTGCCCTTATGATCGGGTAGGTAGTGTGCAAGCCCGCCATGCCGTAGGTTGATAGTTTGAATATAAATTTTTTTTTTCTGAAAAATAAAAATAATAAAAAAAGTTCAAGTTCGTGTTGTTGTCGGAATGACATTTATGTATAATTTATATGTTACACGGAATAGGTCCCTATAAGATAGTTCAGTGATGAGTCACAAGTTGCATACAAAGTATCAATTAACCACATCCTAGGCCATCCCCATGGAAAAGTGACTGTTCCACTTCATAGGAAGTGTTAGAACTCGGACTGGTCTCTATCACTTGGGGATCGGTCACATGGCTAGTCTTGTGTCAGTTCCATTTCCTGCAGGACCCTGCAGAAAATTCGGTGACAATTGAACCAAGCGTACTCATCCTATGACTTGAGAAAATGGGAGTGTTAACAAAAGTAGGGAGTAGTGTATGGTGAAAAGAAGACATATCGTGTAAATGGTTACATATTCACCTTTTTCTTGAATTGGGACTCGTTCTAGTATTGTAGCAAATGGCACTGAACATGTTTGCTGTGGATGAGTCCAGGACCTATCAAATAGTATAAATATATTTTTTTTTTCGTTGGATTTTCTCTACATTGGAAGCTGAAGCAGTGCCCCATAGCTAACGTGGCCAGATGTGGCAAAAAGCGGGATTTTGAAGAATATCCTCAAAAAGCGGGATTTGAAAATAAATATGAAAAAGCAGTATGTACTTAAGATACACAGTTTTCACACTTTAAAGTTAAAGTTTTTTGAAGAACTCCTGAAAACTCGAACTTCAAAAATTCTGAGTATGCACGTTTTTAGAGGACCACTTGGACATGAATCAATGACCAATACTATCCACCAGCATTGACTCCAAAAAAAGTGCGTATCCTTTAGAAAATGCCAAGTTAAAAACTTGGCAATCGGCCCTGTTCTGTAAACCGAATCTGAGTAAATTTCTCGTTTTCAAAAAATTTATAATGGTCCTGCAGACGTGTTTAAACTCATACACAATAGTTTTTTTCCAATATGATGTTTGGGAATCTAAAATTATAAAAAAATTTAAAAAAATATAATAAAATATTTCTATTGTCGGAGCTAGTTTTCTAAAATCGTGCGGTTTCAAATCGATCGGTTTACAGAACAGGGTCGAATATCAAGTTCAAATTGAGAAATAGATTCATTTGCAATAATAAAGGAGGAGGAGAAGAAGCACCTTGTCAATAAATTCGCATTACTTTTTTCCGTCGAAATGCATTATGGCTTAACAGAGCTCTGTTAGGACACTAATAGAGCTCTGTTAAAGCGCAAGGTTTATGTCAATGGTTATAAATCTATACAAGCACAAACTTGAAATTCCGACGATTCCGTCAGAAAATAATGCAGTGATAATTTTGAAACTCTTCATGACATGTTAATAATGAGAATTGTATTCCACAAATTAGCTGCACTACAAGCGTGACACCTCATCTCAAAACGGGTGCAACGAAGCACACAGGGATCTGGATAGTTAAGCAATGAATACATTTAAAAAATATTTGGATTGAATTTTTATCACTTACATTTTAATAAAAAACTAATAAGAGATTAGAAATTTCAACTCAACAACTCTCTCCCTCTATCTCTCTCTCTTCATAGGGTAAATGTTACCTTAACACACTTTTGTTCGTTCACTTCCATAACTTCATCCATAGTTCAATAGGATACTACTACGAATATTATATATTATATGTACTACGAATATTTTTTTTTGGTTGAGTATGTCTATATAAGAAACACTCCGCTGGGGCAAGAATTATGTACTACGAATATTTTTTTTTTTGGTTGAGTATATATACGAGTATAAGATAGACTTCGCTGGGACATCTGTTCACTGTGAAGGTTAAACAATGTATCAATATAAATAGACTGCCAAGTCACTCTGGAACAAGTCCCGTAACTATGCTTAGATATTAACCTAAGCTTAACTGGTACGTATTTATTATACTTTTGAAATATGAGTGCCCTTATGATCGGGTAGGTAGTGTGCAAGCCCGCCATGCCGTAGGTTGATAGTTTGAATATAAAATTTTTTTTTACTGAAAAATAAAAATAATAAAAAAAGTTCAAGTTCGTGTTGTTGTCGGAATGACATTTATGTATAATTTATATGTTACACGGAATAGGTCCCTATAAGATAGTTCAGTGATGAGTCACAAGTTGCATACAAAGTATCAATTAACCACATCCTAGGCCATCCCCATGGAAAAGTGACTGTTCCACTTCATAGGAAGTGTTAGAACTCGGACTGGTCTCTATCACTTGGGGATCGGTCACATGGCTAGTCTTGTGTCAGTTCCATTTCCTGCAGGACCCTGCAGAAAATTCGGTGACAATTGAACCAAGCGTACTCATCCTATGACTTGAGAAAATGGGAGTGTTAACAAAAGTAGGGAGTATTGTATGGTGAAAAGAAGACATATCGTGTAAATGGTTACATATTCACCTTTTTCTTGAATTGGGACTCGTTCTAGTATTGGAGCAAATGGCACTGAACATGTTTGATGTGGCTGAGTCCAGGACCTATCAAATAGTATAAATATATATTTTTTTCGTTGGATTTTCTCTACATTGGAAGCTGAAGCCAGATGTGGCAAAAAGCGGGATTTCGAAGAATATATCCTCAAAAAGCGGGATTTGAAAATAAATATGAAAAAGCAGTATGTACTTAAGATACACAGTTTTCACACTTTAAAGTTAAAGTTTTTTGAAGAACTCCTGAAAACTCGAACTTTAAGAAATTCTGAGTATGCACGTTTTTAGAGGACCACTTGGACATGAATCAATGACCAATATTATCCACCAGCATTGACTCCAAAAAAAGTGCGTATCCTTTAGAAAATGCCAAGTTTAAAATCTGGCAATCGGCCCTGTTCTGTAAACCGAATCCGAGTAAATTTCTCGTTTTCAAAAAATTAATAATGGTCCTGCAGACGTGTTTAAACTCATACACAATAGTTTTTTCTCCAATATGATGTTTGGGAATCTAAAATTATAAAAAAAATTTAAAAAAATATAATAAAATATTTCTATTGTCGGAGTTAGTTTTCTAAAATCGTGCGGTTTCAAATCGATCGGTTTAACACACTTTTGTTCGTTCACTTCCATAACATAATCCATAGTTCAATAGGATACTATTACGAATATTATATATTATATGTACTACGAATATTATTTTTGGTTGAGTATGGCTATATAAGAGACACTCCGCTGGGGCATGAATTATGTACTACGAATATTTTTTTTTTTTGGTTGAGTATATATATAAGAAAGACTTCGCTGGGGCATCTGTTCACTGTGAAGGTTAAACAATGAATCAATATAAATAGACTGCCAAGTCACTCTGGAACAAGTCCCGTAACTATGCTTAGATATTAACCTAAGCTTAACTGGTACGTATTTATTATACTTTTGAAATATGAGTGCCCCTATGATCGGGTAGGTAGTGTGCAAGCCCGCCATGCCGTAGGTTGATAGTTTGAATATAAAATTTTTTTTTTTACTGAAAAATAAAAATAATAAAAAAAGTTCAAGTTTGCGTTGTTACAGTTACCTAAATGTCGGAATGACATTTATATTTATAGTTTATATTCTACTCGGAATATAAGATAGTTCAGTGATGAGTCACAAGGCGCATACAAAGTATCAATTAACCCCATCCTAGGCCATCCCCATGGAAAAGTGACTGGTCCACTTCATAGGAACTCGGACTGGTATCTATCACTTGGGGATCGGTCACGTGGCTAGTCTTGTGTCAGTTCCACATCCTGCAGGGTAACTAAAACATATTTATTTGTTTTTTATGTATGTAAATTACACCTATTTAATATTTTAGAAAGAAAAACAGGTATTAAAAATCAGAAAACTTAAATATATGGTTCCAGGGTTGGAAATTTGAACTTTCTTGGTATATAAAAGTAAGTAACAACTAAAATTACTCCAGGACTGAAAAAAAAACTAGTTTTTTCTTTATAAGTTAAACATGTTCAATATTAAAAAGTTTATTCCAGGGCTGGAAAATTTCAAATTTTTTTTATATATAAAAGTATAAACTAATTTAAGTAATTTAACCTATTTTATACTATATTCAAAAGAAAGAAATTAGTATTGAAAATCAAAAATATGGCTTCAGTGCTGTAACTATTTTTGGCATATAAAAGTAATTAACTAAAACTAATTTTTTTCTGTGTTAATTAAATCAATTTTTTTATTTTAGAAAGAAATATATTAGTAATTAAAATTAAATTAAAATAGATGGCTGCAGGACTAGAAAATTTAATTTTTTTTGTTTTTTTTTTATGTAGTAACTAAACCTGTTTTACGTTTTCGAAGGATATAAATTAGCATTTAAAATCAAAAATATGGAAAATGTATACTATTGTTGGTGTATAAAAGCAGCTAATAGTGCGTTTACACTAAATCTGCAAAATGTAGTACTCACGAGATTTCGGGCAAAATCTAATATATTTCCCATACAAAACAAAATCTACTTCGTCGCTAGATTTTTTTTTTAAATATACTTAAAATCTAGTTGAACTTAGTGAAACAACTTTGTTTTTTTTTTTAATTTGTCCTAAATAGTCAGTCAGTGTACCTAAAAAGTGTGCGAATTGGCTACACTGCAATGGTTTGGTTGTAGTTTTGGAAAATTTTCAGTTAATGCCTTTTGCTTTGGATAAAAAATCTTGATATGTGTCAAAAAAAAAACTTTGTGTAAACAATAACAACATATTTATAAGAAAACATGAGTGAATTAGCTACGTTCTGTTTAAAAAGGTGTGTGAATTGGCTACACTGCAATGATTTGGGTGTAGCTTTCGAAAATTTTCAGTTTCTTTTGGATAAAAAATCTTGATAAATGTCAGAAAAAAAACTTGGTGCAAACGGTATAGATTTTTTTACAGATTTTCATTGAAATCTGCTAGATTTTGTGCAGGTGTAAATGCCTGCATACAATCACATTTAGTGTTGATATGTCAAACTAGAAAGTAGCTTTATTTGGAGCTTCATTTTTTACAGGCAACAAGTTATAATTAAACAAGATACCAAACTACACGTTTAAAATTTTGAAGAAAGGTCTTACCAAAGAATATTTAAAGAAATTAAATCCTAAAGTCAATAATGAGGCTTGATCGTTTTGACCTAAACATGTTGTTTTAAATTATACTTGTACTCGTTAGGTTTTTCTTTAAAATTGTTTCATATTGAGACACCTTCCCCAATGAATTTACTATATACAAATATTTTACTTTACATTTCTGTGCTCTTATTACAATAATGAATTTATCAAATGCATGCATAGATTGCAATAAATCGATTACAATCGTTGTTATTGTAATATTCGCAACTATATAGTCATTATGACATTGACTTCCATTAATCGTAAAAAAAATGTATCTAAGCTCTCGGAAGATTTCGTTTTTGTTGGGCAAAATAAATTGCAACAAGTTATTACTTTATGTACTCGTACATGCATATGTAATTTACTTTTGATTGTGAGTAATTTGACACATAATACACCGTTTCCATTTGTAAATTTGTATTTTAATAATAATAATTTGTAAGTAAAATTTTATATAAACTTAAATGATACAAAAAAAAATTAAAATCGACAGTGGATGGCCAGCCACCCCATTTCAGAGAAATATGTATGTCAAATATGCAAGTGAATGCTGTAACTAACTGTCAATTCACATTTCTTATCTATGTACATCTTCTTTTGTAATTGCTGCCTATTACACACCAGTAAAAAAAATTAGCTTCCAAAATAGTCAATAAGTTCCAATAGTTGGTATCAGGAAGTAGTGCTACTTTGGGTCATTTATAGGGCTTGTCGTTTTTTTTATGCTTTTTAATTTTATTTGTTAAAAAAAATGGAGAAAAATTAAGTTCCTTGAAGTTTTTTTTTTATTGGTCCAAAGAAAACAGTTTTCCTTGGTCTCTGTCAAACGGAAGTCAAAGAAATTTATCAGAAAATTACTGAAAAGTGAAAAGTTTAACACTCGCAAGTTTCATTCTTGCAAGTGTCGTTAATTAACTGTCAGAAAATCTGAAATACTTGTTTGAATTTTAATATTTATCAAACGAGAGTTCTACCGTATATACACTACGGTGTACGCAATGCACGAATGAAAACATGCTTAATATTTAAATTTCGCGAAAGTTTTTGATATGAATTCCTTACAAGCAAATAAGATGCACTTAAGGCTGGGATTCACAGTCCTACACAATCGTACGACTTTTGAGAAAATACAACCCTGGTATGATGGAGTCTAGTAAAATTTTCAAAAGACAACAATTAGATCAGGGGGTCTACTCTGTAATTCGAAACCAAAGAAAATGCTTTTGCATGTGATTCACATACAAATTCGAAAGTATTCTGTGTGGTTTCGAATTGCAGGGAACACCCCCCAGGGTAGTAATTTTTCAAAAGTCGTACGCTTGTGTAGGATAATGCGTCCTACCCTTTAAAAAATACCTACTTTGGGAGCAAAGAATATGTCGTTTCTTAAGAACAACTTCCATTATTTTTTTCTCTGAGACAAGAACTGGAAATCATTTTTCTTTCTCGGTAAAGTATATGTCTGTCTGTTTGTGCCGGTGCTTAGAAAGTTTACTTCTGAACCTATTATGAAAGGGGTGCAGGAGGAATTTTCCCCCTTTTACAAGATGTTGTGGTAAATCGGCATAGAAACCCATGAAAAAATATTGCATTTTAAGTATACGATGTGCACCTTTTGTTAAATCTTAGATGAAATACTTTCATGGAACATTTCAACACTCTTCTAAATCATCTTCGCATGCTTATGAAATAAATGCCCATAAACTGGAACACTATAATTATACTCGTACTCAATAAGTTAAACTAAAGATCTTATTGAAAAGAGAGAGAGAGAGAGAGAGAGGGAAAGGAATATAATGACGAGGGGAACCATCATTTTGCCAACTAAAATGCTACTCACAAGGCGAATTGACACAAGGTGGTCTTAATTTGTATATTTGTTAGTGTAAAATTTTCTGCTGTCAAAATATTTCCTAACGTTTTGGTTGATTTGACAACAAAGAAGCTATGTCAGCTGGGGAATTAAGACCACCTTATGTGAATTCGCCTTGGCTACTCACCTAAAATTGACGTGTGTGAACTGCTGATGCCAAACAAGAAATCCCGAATAGGGAAATCCCGGGATTTTTCGGGGGCTTTATCTTTTTATCAAAATTTAACATTTTTCTTTGTTTGATTTAGCCGCATAAGAGTGCGTTTTAAAAAAGCTTTCAATTGATTTACGACATCAACAAAGTAAGGCGCTGACATTTTGCCACAAAAAAAGACGTATTAAGTTAAAAAGTGTTTTAAAAAAGATTTTGAAACGTAAAAACCGCTGTTATCTTTTGGTTACTTTATTCAGATGAAATTTAAACTATTTATGGGGCTTGGAAATTATGAAAATTTGTTTTTAATTTTTTTTCTCCTTAACATTGCACTATGTGTCCAAATTACCCTTGTATACGATGAATCAAAACAATTCACTTATTTCATTTGCACTGAAAAGCTAAGAATATAAAGCAGAAATATGCAGCAACTGTCACCATACGCAGTGACAGTGCGATACGAACTTTAGCCTAATCAAATTATAAATAAAAACTAATTTTAATATGTATTATGTTGTTGTTTCAAATGTAAGTGTGCGTCAAGTCGAACGTTTTTGACATCGTGGGATTGGGCCTCAAATTAAAAAAAAATAACATTCACAGCTGTTTATATTTAAACATAGTTGCCCACTAGCACAAATTTCTGGTATTTTTGTCGTCGAAGTGTTTCGTGTTTTATTTTACCTGAAGTTGAAAATCTTAATTTTTGGCGTTAAGATTAAAATTGGACACATAGTGCATTGTTGCACAGCCATTGGAGCAGCAAAAAAATGTTAGATCTACTTACATTGCTATTCTTTTAATTTTATTACTCTTAACTTTTGGAAACACTTTAATTATATACAAAAATATATGTATATATATTTATTGTTAAAAGTTCTAAATGTTTGTAAGTATGTATGCAACTAGGGAAGCCCTTGATTTACCTACAGACCTCTAAGGAAACTCAACCGCAGGCCCAGAACTGAATGTGTTAGTTTAACTTTAAATTCATTTTGTCTCCGTCCACAAGAATATGCAAAGCAATGCCAATAAACTCTGTGAACTTTAAACAATATTATACAATTGTAAATGAAAAGCAGAGAATGCAAAAACATAAATAAACCAGAAACAATCATAAACAAATAATGGGAAATAAAGCAAGAAAAGTGTTATACAAAAAAAAAATGCTCGTAATATAATGTTATAAGAAAAAAGTAAAGGAACACTATGGGTAGAGATGAGCAAGAACGTACTTTGAAAAAAAATTAAATAAATAAGTTAAATTTTAAAATTTATAACTCTGTACTCAAACCATCGTGTTTAACAGAGCTCTGTTAACGAAAAAAACAGACCTCTGTTAAATAATAAGAATTAGTTTTTTCCACACAAAATGGACTTCATACACGATTTGTTAATCAAAATGAACCCGAAAATTTAAGCCGAGTTCCTCCTCTATGCCTTCTATATTTAGATCAATACTTAACACCTTATATAGCCTTAGAAAATATATTAAACATTTTGAAGAGACCGGCTCAAACTCAACATCGCTCGACAAGGATCATTAAGAATGATAGAACGCGCTGAAATGCGTTTAAATATGAATATGAATTTTCATTACACTCCATTTTACACAAATGCCAGTTATAAGATTGAGTTATCTGGAAAATTAAACTCCAGAGAACGTGACATCAAAAGACCTCCACGCAGTCCTGATTGAACCCCTATGGATTGTCTGAAATCCAAAGTTTTTCGCTAATAACCCCACTTTCTTTCTGCTTTTCAAGAAAATATGCTGGCTGGGAAGTAATTTCCCATATTGTGTAACTAGCAAGAAACTTTTTATTAACATAAACTTTTCAATGTGTGTGAAGAAAAATTCATCGAGTTAAAGTCATTTTTCAAAAATATCGCATGCGATATTTTTTTTGTACACATTTTGTACTGAAATTAAGGGGTTTCTTCATAAAAACGTCCACTGTGGCTAAACCCTTCTTCCTCAGCGAATCAAACCTAGTGGAAAATGAAGACAACAAATCATACTATTAAACTGCATTTACAGTATATCTGAATTATATTTGTTTCCTTTCAGTGAAGTAATAAACGATAAAGTTTTTATATTAATGATTTGATTAGGCTAAAGTTCGTATCGCTCTCTAAGCCAAATTACATGTGAAAATTTGTTAAGGTTTTCAATTATTTTTTAATCAATCCACTAAATACTAGGGATGCCAATCGTGATCGATTTGTGGAAATGCCGGAATTCGGGATTTTTTAAATCCCGATCCCCAAATTCTGGATTTTTTGGGATCCCGGTATTTTCCGGGGATTTCGGGATCTAAAATTATTTGGTAAAATAAATAATTTTTTTAATAAATATTACTTTAATAACAAATTTTATTTTATTTATGCATTTTAAAAAGTTTTATGTTGATAATATCTCATTACACAATTGTCTTTAAGGTTAAGAATTGTCTAATACGAGTATGAAATAAAAATCAAAAGAATTTTTTTGATCTATTTTTAAGTTGATTAATCATGTCGAAAAATTAAAACCAATGTAAACACAATTCTAATCAAATTCAATTAATTACGTCTAATTATCTTGCTTGAGCACTTGAAAAGTATTGTTGCTTTACCTTCCGGCTACACTTTCAATAAATTGCTTTAAATTTTTTCACACATATTAAAAAATATTTCATTCGGTAATAATTGAAATTACTGAACTTAAGCCTGATTAAGAAATTATTTCTGATTAAAGTTCCTTTGATCTTAAAATTTAGGGCCATTAGTACGTTTTTTCATTAAAATTCGTCTTTTATTTGTGGTTTATGTTGCATATTATCGAATAATATTATTCATTAAATTTACATGCAGAACTTTCTATTTAATGCATACATACAAACATATGTAGATATGGGCATTTCCACAGGAATGTCAACTTTTTGTAGCGTGCGACACCAATCAAATATGCTTGTTTTTTTTTTCAAAAAAAACGAAACTTTTTTTACTTCTTTATATATGTATTTGTGTAGGCCGTTAGCAGCTCTACGTTAGGTAAAATTTTAAGAAAAATCGAGTCACGTTGTTCAGAAATACATACAAGGTTAATTGCTTGCTGTCGCACGCGACAAAAAAGTGGAATTTCTCGGAGAAATGCGCATATGTGTAAAAATACAAAAAATTTTCACCATCTATTGTTGCAGAGAACTTAGAATTTAAAAAATGACCCACGAAATTGTTGTTGTCTTCACCCACAGTATTCTTAAAAAGCTAAATTAAATAAACTGTTTCAGAGAGAAAGATAAGGGAAAAAATAATTTATTTGATTAGCCACAACACCAGCAGCAGCAGCAGCAGCAGTAGAGAAACAAAAGAAACAAACCTTAAATGACAACAATTAAGCAAAAGCGACAACAACTACAACAAAAATGTTTAATGCTGCTGCTGCTGTTGCTGTTGCTTTTTGGGGCAGTAGTTTTATGTTGTTGCCTGTTTGATTGTTTAGTATTAATTTTGAATGGGGCTGAGTGGCCGGTTGGTTGTTGGTTGGTTGGTTGGTTAGTTTGGACAATTTGTTCATTTCCTCTTGAGATGATAATAATCTGTTCATGTGCTTGGAGTTTTTTGACACAGTATAGTAGCAGGGTTCATTGGCACTTTCCACTCACACTTCGTTCACACTTTAATGGCTGTAAGGCAAAGAAAAGCAACCAACTAACAGACACCACGAAGATAAGTCTAAATTAAAAATTTTTTTTCTGAAAATTAATCATAAAAAGTTCTTAATAAATAGTTACCGCAGTAAGAAACATATTAAATTTAAATTTAATTGAATTAGAAAATAACGTTTCTTTTTATTTCTATGGATTTTTTTGGTTGTCATTTCTCCTACCGGTCAACTTGCAGTTTTGTTTTAGTTTAGTTTGGTAAAACCTTTGAAGTGTAAAAAACGATATATAATTCAGTGACCTTGATACTTTTGGCGCTTCTTCAATTTTAAAATATTTCATAAGTTAAATATGAAGATCATTAAGCGACAACTTCTTGTAAACATGTGGAAATATTTAAATAGAGAAAATACATATTTTAATAAACTGTCATTGTTAAATTGCATTAGTTTTTTATTCAAATATTAACTAAATTTACAAACAGCGTTACCGTTGGTGCTACTAAAGGGCCACTCAGACTATTATACATGTATAAGGACTTTCATCACACTTTACGAAAAAGAAATCTAAAGACATTTGTTTCGACTATCAAAAAATCTAACGTAAATTGACATTTCATGTTCACACCATCACACCTCATTTTACATTAAAAACACAAGTATTAAGCAAACAGCTGCTGAGGATTAACCTGAGAACATTAACCGTTGTCTTCCGGTGTCAGAGCCGTTTGATGCACGCTGTGGTCGTGCCGGCCTTTGAAAATAGACGGCGGTTAAAGTAGTTGATTTAAATAAGATAAAGAAAAAGAAAATATGATAGTTTCGTTAACTTTTAGACATGCCTTACACGAAAAATTATTCAATACGATAAGCATATTCAATATTTATATCCAGTTTAAGACAAAGACATATATCATAAAGACGGCATGGCATCGGCGTCGAATCAGACGACATGTTAGTTTGGATTTTGTAATAATACAACTCTGATCAGATGAAAAGTATTATCGTTTAGAAAATTTTCAAAAAATGGTCAAGTATTATGGGATGTCAAATTTTTAACGTATTATTTACCATTCGTTGTGACATTTTGCATTCACAATATCTGTGCTACCTTTACAAAATGCACTCAAATTTGATACTTTTTCTATATTTTTGCCACTTTTGGTACTTTTTACTAAATGAAGATATACTTTTGTGTACTTTTGGTTTTATTAATATATAAGTTAAGCTGTTTTAATATGTTTATATGTAAGCAAGCTTATACGATAACTTTTTTCTTGTCATGCGTCTGTCTGTATGTAGAAGCGATAAAAGACTGGTGGTTTTTGTGTGGACATTTTGTTTTAACGTACACTTCAATCACACGTTAATTTGTTTGCATATTCAAGTAAATATTTATTTAGATCCGGTATTTATTATAATATAATAATATAATAGTTACGCGAACTTGAGGTTTTTGTAAGAGAGTTAAAGTGACGCGTATAAGAAAGCTAAGCGCATAAAGAAAGCTGCAATGCATTTTTCAAAATCAGCCTTATTCCAGTTTTCGACATCGAAGTCACTTTAACACAATACCAGAAAATTAGGGCTTGATTACTCGCTCTCAGGAACAATTGTGTGCTATTGACAGACTATTTCCGTTCAGTAAGGTCTAGAAGACAGAATAAACCTCCTAACATGAGTCAGTTTGTTTTCGACAACGGGTACACAATCCCCAAGTTTTTGGTGTAGTGATAAAGTGACGTCGATGTCGACAACTGGAATAAGGGTAAATATCTCAACTTGAAATGTTGGTACGAAAAAACCAATTTCTAAAATTGCTTGGATGAAAATTGATATATGAGGAGCCGCAGAACTAAAGGTGCTTTTTTGCTCATTGGAAATTTTTGGGAAATCGAGACTTATTTTTTTCGCCCCTTTAAAAAACTGCAAGAACCTGGAAATGCTAACAAGTTTTTTACTTATCTACAGATGCATCTAACTGTCATAAGTCACCCCATTAAATGTAAAGGATGTTTGATATAATTCCAATTTCATTTCGGAAAAAGCACCTTTTGTAAAAAAAAGAAAGCAAAAAAGCACCTTTTGTTAAGGAAAAAATGTAAAAAACACCTCTTGTTAAAAAAAGTAAAACATCACGTTTTGTTAATAGAAGGAAAAATACATTGTGTAATGGGAATACACATATATATGTATATGACGATAAAATTTTGACTGAATATGGTTCAAGCTGATCTAATATATTAAAAAAGCACCTTTTGTTAAGCATCATTTTTTTAGAACCCTTTGTAAAAAAATATGTAATAATAATGCTAACTTGATTGTTTCTACAAGATTTCAACCTAAATATTATAAAAATACCAAAAAACAAATTTTTCGAGAAATTCGAAAAAGCACCTTTTGTTCTGCGGCTCCTCATATAAACTTGTTTACATTTCTTCGGTTGGTTTCTGCCTTGCGGCACAGTATATTCAAAATACATTATGTCTGCAGCAAACCAGAAACCAACCGACGATTTGTTTCATATATATTTAGTTTGCTGCATAATAGTGCTCCCACTGAGTGGTTCTTTTTCTAAATTGGCATCATTAGAAAATAAATTAACTAATAAATTACAAGCTTAAAGCTTGTAGCAAAGTGATTTCGAAGACTGGATTCTAAATAATGAACTTATTCAAAAGTACAGATATACAGTTTCAAAAAAAGGCATTTAACAACTATTAAAAATTTATAAAAACGGCCTTTTTCAGTTAATTAAAAAATGCAATGTACAAAAAATGTACAGAAATGTATTGTGCCTGTCTCTTCAGAATTCAATATTCAGATATTTAGCAAAAATTAAATAAATTTTCTCTAAAGTAAATAAGCATGAGTTTGTTTTTTTATAAATAAGTGCCAATATATACATATCGGCACCTTAAATGCAAACGGACGTAACAACACAAGAATTCGAAATCGAGTTTTTGTTGGATTATGGTTCATTTTATTAAAGAAATTCAAAGGACATAATTACCCTGCATTAAATTTGGTGAACTAAGCGTACTCGTCGTAGGACTTGAGAAAATGGGAGTGTTAAAAAAAGTAGGGCGTAGTGTATGGTGAAAAGAAGATATATCGTGTAAATAGTTACATATTCACCATTTTCGTGATGTATCTAATACATATATTGAAAAATGCCAAAATCTCGATTTCAAAAAAAAAAATAATAATAAAATAATGAGTTAGGCGGTTTCTATGTTATGGCCACTATGTTATTTAAATTTTCTTTATGCTGCATTACGTTAATGCTAATGCCAAGTTATCAGAAAATATCTAACCAAATTCTTGAAAAAAAAATTGGAATTATATAAAATCTACCATAAAGTAATTGAGAATTACTAAACATCTTAAAAGCTAAAAAGCTTCAACAGACATCACAACATGCTTTGTTATAACTCCAGGACCTATCAAATAATATAAATATATGTTTTTTTTTCTTTGGATTTTCTCTACATTGGAAGCTGAAAGCTGGACATGATCCATCAAAAACTGGGATTTAAAAATAAATATCTTTTAGAAAGCGGGATATGTAATATGCACATATAAAGTTTCGTATGTACTTAAGATACACAGTTTTCACAGTTTCTAACATTAGAAAATGTTAGTACAGATAGGGCAAATTTAAAGTTGTTTGAAGAACTCCTGAAAACTCGAACTTCAAGAAATTCCGAGTATGCACATTTTTAGAGGACCACTTGGACATTAATCTATGACCAATATCCCACAGCATTTACTTCCAAAAGCGCGTATCCTTCAGAAAATGCCAAGCTGAAAACTTGGCAATACGAGTATCTAGTTCAAATGCATGCTTTTCAGAAATAGATTCATGGGCAATAATAAAGTAGGAGCATTACTTTTTTCCGTCTGGGTTGTCTCATTAACTGGAAAAGTCCTTTAGAAATGCATTATAGCTTAACAGAGTTCTGTTAAGACACTAATAGAGCTCTGTTAAAGCGCAAGGTTTATGTAAAGGATTATAAATCTGTACAAGCACAAACTTGAAATTACCCCGATTCCGGCAGAAAATAACGCAGTGATAATTTTAAAACTCTTCATAATATGTTAATAATGAGAATTGGATTCTACAAATTAGCTGTACTACGAAGCACACAGGGATTCGGATAGTTAAGCAATAACTGCACTTAAAAAATATTTGGATTCAATTTGTATCAGTTACATTTTAATAAAAATATAATAAGAGATTGAAAATTTCAATAGCGGGATGTGTGGTCAGACTATCCGTAACTGAATTCCGTAGCACCATAAAGGTTTCAAGGTATTAAAAGTTTACAATCTAGACTGAGTATTGAATTTCTACTATTTAATCAGCCAATGTATCTGAGTTAATTTAAGCTTCATTTGTGATGTTGAGGAACAAGTTGGGAACAAGTATCTCTTTCTTCATAGGGTAAATGTTACCCGAACACATTTCTGTTCGTTTACTTTTATTCTCCATTAGTTCATCCATAGTTCAATAGGGCACTATTACGAATATTATATATTATATGTACTACGAATATTTTTTTTGGGTAGTCTGTCTATATAAGAAAGGCTCCGCTAGGGCATGTATTATTACGAATATTTTTTTGGTTTAGTATATATATAAGAAAGACTTGGCTGGGAAAGATAATGAATCGATATAAATGGACCGTCAAGTCACAACAGGTGTTTATACTTTTGAAATATGAGTGCCTCTGTGGTCGAGTGGGTAGTGTGGAAGCCTGTCATGCACAAGGTTTTCAGTTAGAGTCCCAAAAAATAAATTATTTTGAATTTTTAAAAATAAAAACAAAAATTATAAGTTTTCATTGTTTCAGTTAAGTGTCGGAATAACATTTTTAAATAATTTATATTATTCTACACCGAATAGGTCCCTGTGGGATAGTTCAGGGACAAGTCAAAAGGCGTATACAAAGTATCAATTAACCCCATCCTAGGTCATCCCCCACTTTATAATTATTGATTGTGAAACGTTTTTCGTTTCTCCTGTAAAAAATATAAAAGTGTAGTTACGTCCGTTTGCATTTAAGGTGACGATATGTATGTATCTTCAGAAAATGCAAGTAATTTATTATTATTATCAGCTCAGATTAGATGAACTATTTTTATATTTTGTGGCTTTATTTTATCATAAAAATTGTATTTTTTAGTTTTTGCACATAAATGCAAAACCTGATTTTTATTCTTGATGTTTTTAAAAATAAGCAGATTTGTTTTGATTTGACTTGTGTTTAAGGTTGCCTCTTTTTCTCTTAAAATCCCCTTTTTGATGTCACCTTTTTTTTTTAATCCCCTTTTTGTGCCACTTTTTGATATTTTACAACGGTAACGCTGTGTACAAACCCTTACGGCCATAATAATAAAGGCACCCTCTTCTTGCAGTGGAAAAGAGCGCACAGTGGGACAAATCCGGAATCTAGCTGGACAAAATCATTTGAGGTCAGTCTTAAGGGGTTTGAATTCGACAAATATAGTTAAAAAACTCCAACTCATTTTTTAAGGGAATACGATAGAATTTCGCTATTGCGAACTACGATAGTACATATTAATTTTTTATATATTACCAAATTCGCATTAGCTTTTAATATTTTAGTGATTTTTCAGTTTGGGAAATTATTTTAAAATTTCTATACCATTTAACAATGAAGCACTCGAATTGTTTTCATAAAGCAAGTCGTCAGCGTAACCCATCACTTTAGGGCCTCTATTACTTATAACGTGGAAAAAGAAATTCGCCAATCAATACTACACAAAGGTGTGAAAATAAAACTCCGCCTTGAGGACACTGTGCTGTAAACAAATGTAAATAAATAAATAGTTATGTCTCTACTTTTCAGCTTCTTATCTAATACAACTTACAGATTCATACTTAAGACTGTTATGCCCGTTATTTCTACGCATAGATATCCATCGTGCAAGTTAAATTTTATGAAGCAAACTCATAGGTAAAAACCTTAGGTAAATTATCTGTATGCAAAAATTACGGGCATTAATCTCAGAGATCTACCGATCGAAGTATAACTCATATTATAAAAAGTGTCCTCAATGTCAAAAAAAAGCCACATAAGGTGATTTCCCTTGACCGATTAGTCCTCTCTCTCTCTCTATGACTGCTTTTACACACGCAAAGTTTACTTTGCAAAGTCTTGGGTTTGCCGGAGAGAAGGGAAAAAAGCTCCCATTCTCTTTACCCTTCCCTCCTAAAAAATGCAAAACTTTGCAAAGTAAACTTTGGGATTAAGTGCATGCTCAGTCGATTTGCCGTTTGCATATGTGAGAACCGATTACTTACAGGGGAAAATGTTTCGCTGTTCTGATACACAGTTCAATTAATTTCTGCATTATTTTCAGAAGATAGAACTGTTGGTATAAATAAAATTTACTAAAATATTTGCAATAAACATTTATGCACATTTATTTCTTTTTATTTATTTATGTGTGGTTGCTTTTTAGGTGCATAATAAGTTAAAATATTTTTATAATTATTTTCATTTACATGATATAAATAGTAAAAAAATATTTGGAATTATTTATTGTAGCCTTTACACTTTGCAGTCCTTATTTTAAAATCAGGCCTAAGACATCTTTTGAATTTTTTACCATTAACATTATTTAAACATTTTCGGCCATTTTTGCCTTTTTCGATATCATCTGCAAGAAATTAAAATAAATAAAAACAATAAGACACTTAGCAGGATGTATTTAGTGTTGTATTTATCAGTCATAATACTCGTAATGTAATGGTATTGGGCGTATAACCACGTTATACCACTTTTGTGGTATAATTTAAAGGTGCAATCAGAGGTGCCATAACCATAGCAATAGAAAACAGCCGTACGAACCAAACTAATGGGCAACACTATAGGTTACTCTCCATAACGCCATAACTCTCACCATAGAAACCAATTGAGTTTTGGTTTGGTTATGGCTATGGCATTATGGCTATGCCACGTCTAATTTATGCTTTAAGCTTGAGTGTTACAGCCTGTCCCACGATGTCACCAGAAATCGTTCGATCGAATACTTATATTGAAAGCAACAGCAAATTTTCTAATGTTATTGTTGTTTGCAATACAAGTTGTCGATTGAACGAACGATAACAAGCTGATTCGATCACGCTGTTTCAGATTGAGATTATGGCATTTGATATCGAACCATAGTATTTCATTGTTCTATAGCGAATGCCATAAACTCAATCTGAATCAACGTGATCGAATCAGCTCGTTATCGATCCTATATCATGTTAAAATTTTCATGATACCATGGCATCTAAAACAATTCAAATACAAATATCAGAGTATGGCTGTTTGTACGTAGCTGCCTTAGACAATTAAAAAAAAAAAAAGGTTACGTACCTTAAGAAACTACATAGATTATACTGCACAGTACTTTTCTGAGATCAAATTATTTGTTATTGGTTATTCATGTCTAGATATATTTCGTTGCTACAAAAGCAGTACATCAGTTGACTCCAGCCGCAATTCAAAAACGCTTACAAACCCCCTTCTGTATGTCATGAAAATTACAAAACTACAATCATAGAAGAATAAAAATTAAATACTAAACTATGTATATATTACTTTTCTATATACATATGTACATATAACAATAACAAAAGAATTTGTATATATGTATATGGATTTTTTGTACTAAAAATATCAACTTCAGACTGTTGTACTAGTTTTTTTTTTATAAATTTTAAATATATCGCACCTTAACAACAAGAGGGTATTAACTCAAAATTTTAAAATGTTCAGTAGAGACGAAAAACTGTTTGTGGTTAGATTACAAGAGAATTTGAAAATCCGAATCCATAGTAGTAATTAAATTTCATTTGAAAATATATTTGCATTATTTTTATTTCAAAATGTTGGAATTCTTGGGAAAAAACTCTATGTTTTGAGTTAATACCATTTTTCTGAATTTTCTCGATATTTTTTTTTTGTATTATTTTGAAATACTAAAGCGTCGTAATTTAAATAAAGTTTCAAAATATATTTTTCAACAAAGCAGTATCAACTCAAAATACAACAGAATTTAAATAAAACAATTGGATTATTTTTAACTTGAATAAAGGCTCAAATCAAAATAATACCTTTTTTATGAAAATATAAGATACATTTCTGTGTCCACTTTTGTACTAACTCAAAATAATACCTTTTTGATTATATAAAGGTAGTCACTACACTATCACAAAAATGGTCTCAATTGTGGTTTTCGAGGTGAAAGAGTAATCGGAATACGTTGAAATTTTTACAGTAGATAGATATTGATGTTGTTAGTTGATTTCTTGCAAAAAGTGAAATTTCAAAAATTTTGAGTTAATACCCTCTTGTTGATAAGGTGCGATATAATAGTGTTCGAACTATTGCCACAATTGTTTAAAATTCCCTCAAATTCAAAAATTATCGGCTCGATAATTGTAATGTGCGTTGCTATTGCTCAAAAATTATATTAGCTTCATTCAGAGCAGACTGTAAAATATTGTTTTTAGAACAGTTTTCTATTCTGATTGCTAACAATTTTTGAATATCTGCCATTACATTTGTTGCGTCAACTAACGGCAGTTTTGACAATTGCATAGCAATAGACTTCCCGAATGCAGAAAATATGGTTTCCTGCTCATCTTTACCATCCTTAACTTTTGCTATAATAGCATCGAAAGCATCGTTAAATTTATTATCTCGTTCTGCTCTTGCCCTTTTCAAACTTTTCCAACTTTTTTCTTGATTTGGAGTCGAATATTGCATGCTATCGTTGTACACTGAGAAGCTACTGTCCTGAGTACACTCAGGGCTATTTTCCAGCTTATCTTGAGAAATATATTCTGGACAAACGTTTATTATCTGGCTAGATTCCTACTGTATTGAAACATGTTTTTAATGCTGTACACTTACGTTCGGCAAATTGCTGGATGTTTGACGCAACGCAATAACACAATCCAGAAAGTTCAACTCATTATAATAATATAAATGAGGCCTATATAAATCATCTGCTCCTGAACCTGAATGCTTGGATTCTTCAGCTTTCATCTTTTCGGCAACGTATGCAGATCTCAAGTACTTCACTTTTTTCTTCACCTCCTCCACACTTTTACTCATCTCCTTCGCTATCTCTTCCCAGGCATTTCTTTTCAGGTCCGTTCTTTTATAAAGCGGACTTTTGTAATCCCAAAGGCAGGGATATTGGCGGTACAGAGCTATTATTTTATATACTACATCCTACTCTATTAATTTGATGCATGACATCTCTATGTATTATTGTAAATATATTGTTTTAAAAATTGGTAAATTATCAGTTTTCTCAATATAAATTATTTTAATTTAAAAATTAAATTAAATTATTTTAATTTTAAACGTCTTCGCTGCAGTATTATTTTGACGGTGAAATTGTCAAACAGAAAATGACATTTCATGGCCAACCTCATGGCGAACATTGTTGCTCAGACATATGCTCGGGCATTGATGTCAGAGCATGAACAAAACATGGACATGAGCGGTCTCCATTATCCATTTTCGATGTCCGACATGATGCCCATACTAATTTCATGGCTAGTGGAGACCGCTAGTAAACATCATCCCGGCATAAACACATTTCCCATACAAATTGGCACAAAAAAGAAGCCCCAGAAAGCAGTCGAGAGATAGAATCTATTTTATTTTGACACGGTTATTTCTTACCCTACGTATCCACTAGCCATCCCCTTGGACATGACATGAACTTGACGCCGGCAGAGCAACTGTGGAAAAATCACATTCTCTCAACAATGTTACCATACTTTCAATAAATTTCATACATTTTGTGAAACAGGGATGGCAAAGTTGGTACAATTGTGCCTTTTTTGGTACTATTCAAACGGCATAACTCTCACCATAGAAACCAATTGAATTTTGGTTTGGTTATGGCTATGGCATTATAGCTATGTCACGTCTAATGTAAGCTTAAATGTCACATAAGTTTGTTAAGGACACAAATCATGCGTAAAAATGATGACATAAAATGCGTTGATACCGCATTTTTATGTTCTACACCCAATATTTTGTTACAATAATTTTGTATTTTTTACTAGTTTTGAAAAAGTTGGTTACAAGCAATCGAATCAAATCCACCACTTACCTCATTATCATCCAATACAACTTCTGGAATGCCACATCTATTGGTTATTACTTGTACCGCCTGTCCGGGCGCAGTAGCTGCTTTTTTATTTTTATTATTATTATGTCCCAATAATTTTCCAATTACACCGGCACCATTTTTATCACCACAACAGAAGACATTGGCTGCAGCTGTCACTTTTTTGCGATTATCTAAATTATTGCTATTATTATTTTTAACTGATGAAAAATCTGTTGCATCCATATGCTCTTCATCGCAATCGACATCATCATCTGAAGGTGTTGTCTCATTTGATGATGTCTGCATATTAACATATTGTTCTTGTTGATTAATGTTAGCATTATTGAATATTATATCCTGCTTTAAGGGTTTGGTTAACAATGTTATATACTTACTAATGATCCAATAAAATGTTAGGCAAAAGATAGAGAGAGAGAGAGAGCAAATGAAAGTGGATTTTTGTATTATATGAATTGGACAATTATACACAGGTGCACTTATGTCACCTGCCGTCTACAGCAGACTTGCAATTAATAACATTAAAGTCTCAGTTACCCGACTGTAATGTAAAGTAACTGCAATAGTAGAAAACAGCTGATCGATATTGTTATGTGAAAAGTAATGCAAATGGTTATAGAGATGTAATGTAACGTAACCTACTTTTCATATTAATATATCGCTCAGCTGTTTCCTACGTTGCAGTTACTTTACATTACAGTCGGTTAACTGAGCCTTAACATTGACATTATTTTACTAATTTTAGTATTTTGTTAATGTTTCAACAGCGATGTTAAGAAATCTGTTTCAATAGTGCTGTTTAAACATGACGTCTGCAATAGAATAGGCACGCAAGAGATGAGAGACAAAACAAACTTGCACAACTTATAAATAGTATTGCTAGAGTAACACTAACATGATTATGTGTATGCCACCATTGGCATGTCACTCTATTAATAGCAACATAATGTCTTAACAGCATTTAATTTTTAATGTAGACGGCAGGTAAATTTAAAATATATTAATTTATGGTTTAAAATTCTGAATGATTTTTTTTTTTTTTTTTTTGCTTAATGAAGAATAAAATTCACACTTATCGCTACTTCATCATAAAAAAGCTCTATCTAACTGGATATTTTTTCAACTTCTTATTTTTTTAAGTAGGGAAAAAGTGCTTTACGTAATATGTGAATGGCCGCTTATAGTAAGTATGAACCTCTTAAATTTTAAATTTTCCTCTACGAGAGTTACAGAACATGATTACCAGGGAAACCGTAAATATGCAATTGCATGTTTTTTCTTGTGTGATGTATTAATGGGGAATTAAGATATTTATCCGTTTCAGAATTTTTATGAATTTTGGCATCTATTTGTTAGTGCATATTTTTGCATATTTTACCCTTTAAAGCATATTTTTGAATATTTTACAATTTAAAGCATGTTTTTGCATATATATGTAAGTCTTACACGCATATTTTTTAGCATAATTTCTAATCATAATATAGGCACTTAGGGCATATTTTGATACTTTATAGAATTTTTAATTTTAATATGCTTTCAAGCTTATGTGTTGGTCAAAATTTGTATTCTTATTTTTCGCCATTTAAATCTCATTTCCAATGCTCCATGTAGTATATACATGTTTCTTATATATTACGCAGTTATTACGGACGTTAGTTTCAGTAAAAATCGGTCTGCCCTGAGTAGACGTTGAAGGAACATTATCAATGAATGTATTTAGATGTGACAGGCAACGATTTTTATTTCAAAATCTAAATTATAAATAAAAATCTTGTCTTATTTATCCAAAATACTGTTCCAAAGTCTTAATTCTGACATTGTGATCTCTTTTGAAATTGAAGCTAAGTTTTTACGAGAGTATCAAAAAAAAAACACATTTGTATTATTTGCTTTAGTCAAAATTTGTATGGCAATTTTGTTTTAACGTGCACTTCAAACCTAAATTATTTTTTTAATACGGCAGTTATTGTTTATTAATTTTTTTATTGTTTCCTTTTTTTGTTTATTTTATTTTTGTCTTATTTTTAACCCCCGACCAAAGAAAAAGGTGTGTTATAAGTTTGTAGTGTATGTCTGTGTATCTGCGTGTCCACGTACAGACCAAACGGCTGGACCGATTTTGATTTAGTTTTTTTTTTTTTTTTGTTTGAAAGGTGACTTGATCCAGAAGGTTCTTAGCTATGTTTTAAGGAAAACGGTCCAGCCGTTTAGAAGATATCACATCTTTTCTAGATATATTCGGGGGGTTTTTTAATTTTTAATTTTTGTTATATGTACATATGTATATGCAAATGTTGTTGAATTTTTGAATTAAAAATATATTTTCATTTACAAAAAAAAACAATTTATTTTATTCTGAATATCATATTTTTTACTTTTTAGTGCATATTTTCAGTTTTTACACTTTTTTAGAGCATATTTCTGGTTTCCCTGATGATTACAGTCGCTGCGACCTTATTTTATTTTTAATTAATATTTTAAAAACATTTGAAAAATATTTACAAAATATATTTGTACATACTTTTAGGAGCGACAAATAGATATTTGCAACTTTAACAGCTTGACCCACGATGTCACCAGAAATCGTTCGATCGAATACTTATATTGTAAACAACAACAAATTTTCTAATGTTATTGTTGTTTGCAATACAAGTCGTCAATTGAACGATTTCTGGTGACATCGTGGGACAGGCCGTAATTTTCTGTGTTTTATGAAATCTTCAGATAACATAACGTTACAAAACGTCCTAACTTTAACAGAAGGAAGAAAAAGATGTTAAAATGGAAAATATGGTTTTTGCGTATGCGAATTTTTGCAATTTAATAAAATAAATAAAATCGCTATTTTTAGAAGAATCTGCGCTTATAAAAAAAGTCGATTTAAAATCTTTTGCTACATAGGGCGTTTTGCGTTTTAGTTAACAATAAGTTTTAACCCTTTTGATACATTTTTGTACATGATAAAATACGAAAAAAAGGCTGCAAAGCTAGAAAATTTCGTTATCATGGCGATAATTTGAAAAAGAACACGTACAGGAGGAGTTTGTAAATCAATACAAATGGTCAATGGTAAGTAAGACTACACTCGCAAGCAATGTCCATAAAAATAAGAACTTCATTATTCTCATATATTTGGCGTTTGTATACATTTGGCGGACTGCTACAAAAATACGTTTTAGAAACAGGGAAAAAATGTTGATGAATTCTCATTAAAACTTACACATTTGTTTTGGTATTTTGACCCAAGAGGAAGTTTAATTATTTTACAAATTTTGTTGATTTTTATTTGAACGTTCACCATAAGGAACGCAAAAAAGTCTGTACTCTCCCTACCCCAACCCCTTCAAATGTATTGCTTTCTCCTCTTTCTTCTATAAATTCAAGACTAAGCAAATATTTTAATCTTAACTAATAACAAAAATGTACACATCTGCACCCGTAACGATATTAAACATTCCGCTTTTTATCGCTGTTGTTTCTAAACTAATCGAATTGCAATGTATTAAAATAAACAAATAAAATACGTTGATGTAATTTGGATCTCACATGGGTTTCAAATTTGAACTTTTAAAAATATGTGATATTTTTCTCGTATATTCGTTATAAAGCGAAAAGAAAATACACACTTATCTGTGCAGCTAAGGAAAAAATGGTTAAGTCTAATTTGGCATTTTGTCATTAAATAATTTTTAAACTTTCAATGGTTTTTTAAATGCATTCCTATTTTTGTAAGAGGTGCTACTTTCCTGCGGAACTTGATATTAAAAAATTCTCAAATATGTATGTATAAATTTAAGGTAATAGAAAGAAATTACATAAAATTATCAAAATGTCACTTTCTTAAAAATAACACAAATAAATGCAAAATTTTTTATTATTTTTAATTTAAAAAATTATAATGGTATTATTATCTCAGTTTTAGATTAACTCGACTTAAGCTGTTTTTCTTTTATGCCACAAATGTATGAATCACATTGAGATAAATTAATTTGAAAAAATCTAAAGCATATCTTAAGGCAAGATCAAAAGAAATTTTATGTTAAATTTTTTAACAAAAACTAAACGTACACTGAACATATGGATGGATTAGTTAACAAAAACAAAAAAAAGAAGTGCAATCTTTTTTTAAATTTTATCACATTAATTAATATAATTGAATTTAAAATAATAATAAAATATCACAATATTTATAAAATTTGTTCTTTGAGTTTTATATTTAAAATTTAACTCATTTAACTCACGCTCCATATATAATTTCCATTTAAGATGTGTTAAGCTGTTGTGTTCAGGTGCTGGTAAAGAAGAATTGGATGAGTTTGAGGAAAACAATGTAACGTTTAATTTTTGATTGCATTCTTTAATATAATCACTTTCTTTAGCAATGGTAGTAGTTGTTTTGATCACATTGTTACAACTTGCAGTATAGGAAATACTAGTGCATTTTAAGGTGTTACATCAGCTAGAGTTGCTTTAGTTTGTGTGTAAATAAAGTATTAAAAATATAAATTATAAGAAATAGTAAGTGAAAAAAGCAGACAAAAAATACAAACAAAAATATTTAATTATTTAGCGATTAGGAAAAATTAAAACAGCATACAAATGACACACAATAAAGGTTTTGGTTTTAATCTGATAATGTGTTCAGTGTACGTACGTTTGAATGGAAAAAATTAATAAAACTGTGCAAGAGATATGAAATGATTATGTATGTTTTTTCCCCGTTTTCTTTGAAGATTTTTTTTTAGATTTTAAATTTCAAAATACTTACGTATTTGACTGGTATAAACGGAATTGTTTTATATATTCCAAAACCATATCATCTATAAGATATTTGCAAGATTGGCCACGACTTACAAGACGACGTATCATAGTCGAGCTGACCTCATTTGACACCCAATTTGTAACCAACGTTATATTACGCTAAAAAGTAATATACATACATATTTATAAGCTAATTTTCTATTTCAAATATAAATTGTACATTATTTGACTTTACCTGATAATTGGTTAGAGTATCGGAATCAAATATAAATTTTTCAGGATTTGAACCACTACGGGATATAACCACTAAGCCATGATTGCAAATAATATCTTCAATCTACATATATTACAGAAAACTTTTTATATATAGATATATGTACAACTAGAGAAGATAAAGGTATAGTTATCAAAATAAACTTACATCTTCATTTGCCCACAGACCAGGAACTGCAAAAGATTCTAGCAAATCCGCTCCACATAAAAGTTTCAACTGTACTGGGTCACGACGTTCCCTCAGGCTGGGTGGCAGCCAACTGGGAGCTTGATAATCACCACCATTCATATTATCGAAATCCGCGGAATTTATGTAGTTATTCATGAAATTTTGATGGTACTGTAAGACGGCTTGAGTACGTGACCAGCCGTCTTGTTGTGTCTCCCAGTCCGACAAACGTATCCATGAAGAGGACTGTAAGGCCAATTTAACCATAGCACAACGATGTTTACTTGGTGCCAATCCTTTTTTCCCATATGCATCATGTGTAGGGGAGACAATCCCACCAATTACCTTGTGAGTGCCATGCGTTTCAAAATGGTCTTTAGCAATTTCTATTTCACAGAGAATTTTTTATAGATTTGCAATAGTTCTATAATTATCCTTAAAATAATTTTCACTTACCAAACATGCGAAAATGCATTGGTGTTGGAGGGCTAAACGATCCACATGCAATAAGTACAATCCTTGGTAATAATCGATTTGAGGTTTCTTCTAAAAACGCAGACATTTTCGTTTTGTATTTTTATAAATTAACCCTTTTGGTTATTAAGTAAGTTTTGTGTGTTACAAATTTATTTGTTTGTTATTTTAGTTTTCTTATGCAGTTAGTAATAATGTTTTCTTAATGATAAAAAATATGTTTATTATTTACAAGGTCGTTGCCAAAAGAGAAGACAGATAGATGTCTTTAATAAATGTACATATATGAAAGCTGTGACTTCTAAAAACTTCGCGTGCTTATATGAATGTACTGCATACACTACAAAAAATTAAGGCACAAGTTCTAACACTCATCCCGCATGACATCTCGCTCTTTATTGAAACAACATCATAACTTAAACTTAATAATTAAGTACGTAATTAGCTAATTTTTATTTAAAATTAAGTTGTAATTAAATACGATTTCATTTTTTCAGTGGTTAATTAAAGTTCTTATTAAATTACGTTGAAAGTACGGCAGCAATGCAAAACTTCTAAAGAACAGCTGTTTAGCATAAACAAAAAAGTTAGGTTATAAACATGTAGAAAATTAAAATTGCATAAAAACTAATTTTATGAAATCAAACGAACATTATAATACAGTTTTCTATTACTTTATTCCATAATATGCAACTTTGTATTGTATATGTTATATTATTATGAAATTTAAACGAAATTCTTCTTAACCCGACCACATGATGTTTTCAACCCGACCACATGATGCCATGTGCATGTTTTCAATAAACACATACACGCATAAAAACATGGTACGTTCATAAAACTTAAGTAGTATTTAATTACACAAGGTTGGGTATTTAATTATTATTTAATTATGCATTCAGAAACAGAATTTCGTATTTAATTAGAACTTAAAAATAATTACAGTTTGATTAGCCAGTCAAAAACTGGGGGTTAAACTCTTAGAGTTAATTATGCAGAATTAATCATTAGAGCTGTGCCAAATCGTTCATTCAAGTGACCGCTCATTTTCGTTCATTTTCTAAAAAAGAACGAGTTCGTTCATTTCGTTCATCCGCTCTTTTCAAGAAATAGAACGAAGTGAAAACAAACAAGGCGTTGGTTCGGTACATAAAAAGGGAAACATGCACAATGCATTTTGTTTTGAATTGAAAGTAAAGAAATGAAAAAAGATTCATATCGCCAAAAGAGTACACAATAATGACAATGAAATTAAACTATATATCTAAACTAATTTTGTTAAAAAAAACTATTAATACCTACATATGTATGTTCTAAAAACTTAATAAATATGAATGGCAATTTAATTATATTCATAATTGCCACAGTGTTACTAAAAGTATGTAAAAAGTCAAATGAAAACAAGAATATGACAACAAATCTTACATGAACAAAAAAAAGCCAAACAAAACAAAAAAAAAAAAAGAACCAAGTGTGCTCGGTCGTTCATTTCGTTCAATTGTACCACAGTTTTGTGATTGTACTTTTTATCAGTACTGCTGAACCAAAACAGCTCAGTAAAATGAACGGCTCACTTCGTTCATTTCACTGATTCGTTCTATTGTACTCGTTCGTTCATGAACGACACAGCTGTATTAATCATCATATTGTGTATAAATTTCATGCACATAACTTGTTTATTCATCGCTTGAATGGAAAATAAAATTTAATTTTTCCACTAAGTTCTGTGTGAATTGAAAACTTTAAACTAGTTTTTCAGAAAACTAGCCTTTTGAGCTATAAAATTTGTGGGGTTGTTCGTATTAATAGTCAATTATGTAATTACAAAATTCAATTTATTTATTTTTAAAATTACAGATTACTTATATTTTATACAAAAAGTTTTATTGAAAAGCAAAGGAAAAAACGAGTCTATTTGAAACGAGAGCTGGACGGGTAATAATCAAACTTAAGCTGTTTGCATTTCAGCGTAGTACAAAAAGGTACTTTTTTAGCATTAGTGCTGTCACTCACCACAATACCCTGCTCCTAGTTAAGACTTTAACGATACTTTAGAGGAATTCTGACGTGACGCCCGGATGACGTAAGGCGTTGTTTTTGCATGGTAGTCTCCTGAGACGTGTCTGTGTCCACATGTGTTGAAACATTTTCTGAATTCTCGGATTCGTTTCCACCTTCTGTTGGTGGCGCTTCAGCTGGCACAGCGTCCTCGCTAAAAATATACGCAGCCTTTAGGCGATCTATTGTGATTTTCGCTTCTCGCTGGCGTATTTTTACAATATAATACTTATCATGTTTGTTTAAAACTTCGTAAGGGCCCTCGTAACTGGGCTCCAATGGTGTACGCACATGATCTACCCTCACAAATACAAACTTGCAGTCAGCCAATGCTGGTTGAACGAAACATCGTTGCATCCCGTGACGGACAGGTTGGGTAGTTGGTAAGTTTGAAATGGTTCTACGCAGTGTTTGTACAAACTCGGTTTCCGTAATATTTCTTCCTGAAGGAATGAGAAACGCTCCAGGTATTCTTAAAGAAGCGCCGAAAACGATTTCTGCTGGGCTTAGCCCAATATCACTTTTTATTGTTGATCGCATGCTCAAAAGAATTAGCGGAAGTGCAGAACTCCAGTCGTTTGTTTCAGCACACTTAATGGCTGTCTTCAGTGTACGGTGCCATCGCTCAATTATGCCATTTGCCTGTGGGTGGTAGGCCGTTGTCCGCAAATGCTTAATTCCCAGTAACTTCGTTAATTCGCTGAAAATGGTTGACTCGAACTGTCTTCCTAAATCGGTGGTAATACGCAAGGGGACGCCGTAGACAGCAATCCATCCTCTCATAAGGCCACTTGCAACACTTTGAGCTGTTATGTCTGTCAGTGGTATCGCCGTGGGCCATCTCGAAAAACGATCGATACACGTGAGGCAATATCGGAATCCGTTTGATGATGGCAACGGTCCCACGATGTCTATATTTATATGTTCGAAGCGGGCATCGACTGCTGCATAATTACATAAGGGTGCTTTTGTATGACGTTGTACTTTTGCTCTCTGACAAGGAATACACGCGCGCACATATCTAGCGACGTCTGCAGATATAGATGGCCAAACATAGTGATTTAAAACCAATTGTTTTGTTGCTCTTATGCCTGGATGCGAAAGCGAATGAAGCTTGCGTATGATTGCCTGACGATAATTTTTCGGAACATAAGGTCTTACTCTATCCTTCGAAACGTGACAGTAAATTTCTTTAGTCGACTGTGGGATGGCTAATTTAGTGAGCTGTAATGACGTGTTTGTGTTGCTGTCCAGCAGTGCCTGCAGTTCAATATCATTGCCTTGCTGCTCGGCCATTTCATCAAAATTTACTACTTGCTCCTCTATGGCGTTGATGCGGGAGAGTAAATCTGCTATGTTATTGTCAGCCCCAGGTAAATGTCGTATGTCCGTCGTATATTGGCTGATAAAATCTAATTGCCGAATCCTTCGCGGTGATGCCTTCTCGCTTTTTTGCTTAAAAGCAAAAATGATTGGCTTGTGGTCTGTAAAAACGACGAATTCTCTTCCTTCAACTGCGTATTTGAAATGTTGAATTGCTTGGTATATCGCCGTGAGTTCTCTATCGTACGCGCTGTAGTTTTGTTGTGATGGTGTCAACTTTTTGGAGTAAAATCCTAATGATTGTACTTGCCCTTCGACTATCTGATGCAGTACTGCCCCTACGGCGTCATCTGAAGCATCTGTCGAAAGCGTTATCAATGCTTTCGGAGCCATATAATTCAAAAAAGTAGCTTCTGCTATATCGTTTTTACATGCATTAAAAGCAGCCATTGCTTCAGGTGTCCATTCTATTATGGTGTTATCGTTTTTTTTATTGCCAGGAGTCAATTCTAACAATAATTTTTAATTTTTTATTGCATGCGGTATGAATGGGCGGTAAAAATTCAGCATGCCCAAAAATTTTTTTAAATTCTTCACAATCATTGGTCTTTCAAAATTTCGGATCGAATCGACCTTGTTTTCAGGCGGCGTAAGTCCTTTGGGGCTAATTTTGTGGCCTAAAAATACGAGTTCACGCTTACCAAACTGACATTTATCGAAATTAACGCACAAGTGGAATCGGCGAAGGCGATCAAATATGATGCGCAGATGCTTTGCATGTTCCTCCTCTGTTTCGGACGCTATGAGGATATCATCGATGTATGCAAAAGCGAAATCGATTCCCTTCAAGACTTCGTTAATATGACGTTGGAACGTTTGGGCCGCGTTCCGTAGACCAAATGTCATGAAACAAAACTTAAATAAGCCAAACGGCGTGATTATGGCTGTCTTAGGTATATCGCATGGCTCCACGGGTATCTGATGATAAGCCCTTTGTAAGTCGATAGAGGAAAAAATGTTCTTTCCGTGCATAATACTCGTTATGTCACGTAAAAATGGTATTGGATACCTGTCGGGTAAAGTGATGCTGTTAAGGGCAAGATAATCGCCGCATGGGCGCCAGTCCCCGTTTGGCTTTTTTACCAAATGTAGTGGGCTGGCCCAATTACTTTTTGACGGTCTACATATACCCTTTTCCATCAAGTACTCAAACTCTTTTTTTGCAGCTTGGAGCTTATCCCCCGCGAGTCGACGTGCGCTAGCGTATGTGGGAGGACCGTTTGTGGTAATGTGATGCGTGACCGTAGAGTCCACTGGGCGCTTGTTGGCATTAATCGTACCTAACTCTCTATACTCGTATAACAGCTGGGCGTAATTATCTTTTTTGTCGTATGCTAAAATCTGAACATAGGCAGTACGTGCGGGACGTGCCCTTGCCTCAAGCAGCGTAGTACGATCGATAAGCTTACCTCTCTTGATGTCAACCAAAAGATCGTAATGCTTCAAAAAATCTGAGCCTATAATAGCACAGTTGACATTCGCTACCAAAAAAGTCCATGTAAAATTGCGACGTAGACCCAAAGAAATGCTTAACGTTTTCTCACCGAAGGTTTTGATGGGGGACCCGTTAGCAGCAAACAATTTTCTAAAAATCCCTACACGCAAACCCTCAACACTACCAGCTGGTAACACCGAAACGTCGGCACCAGCGTCGATTAAAAAATTCTGTTTCGATATGCTGTCATTAATTATAAGACGGGCTATTTGGCATTCATCTCGAGATCCGCCCGCCAGATCGGAAGATGAATTTAGTTTTTTGACAAATTTTGTTGATATGAACATGGCTGACGACATTTTGTGGCTTTTTCGCCAAATGTCCGATGGTACCAGCAATGGTCGCTCACTTGCTTTGCTGGAGTGGCATCTGTTTTTTGTCGTCGTGTAGAACTTGATCGTGACCGACGTACATTTTTATTGTTCTTGTTACAAAGGCTATTTATCTGTTGCTCTATGCGATCGAGTCGTCTATCAAATTCGCTTTTAGAAGTTTGTGGCATTGTAGATACCACAGATAAATGCTGAAACTCTCCCACCTCCATAATTTTGTCTGCCAACTTCGCTAACTCGGTCAGATTAGCATCTGAAGATTGCTCTGACTTGCGCTGGCAAACGCTGCAACCATAGCGTTTTCAAAAAATCAGTTGTTACCTTACTTATATTTTATACAAAAAGTTTTATTGAAAAGCAAAGGAAAAAACGGGTCTATTTGAAACGAGAGCTGGACGGGTAATAATCAAACTTAAGCTGTTTGCATTTCAGCGTAGTACAAAAAGGTACTTTTTTAGCATTAGTGCCGTCACTCACCACAAATTCACCCTTATTCCAGTTGTCGACATCGACGTCACTTTAACATAATAGCAAAAACTGGGGCTTGTGTACCCGTTGTCGAAAACAACTGACTTCTGTTTGCAGGTTTATGCTATTTTCTAGGGAACGGAAATAGATTGTCCGTAGCACAAAAATGATATCGAGAACGAATAAGCTAGCGCAAATTTTTTTGTATTGTGTTAAAGTGATGCCGAATTCGACAACTGGAATAAGGGTGATTGTTTTAGTAAATGAGCGATATGTATTTGACTGAGATTTTAACTCGCAAGTATGGTGTTCTGTAAATCGCAATGGCAAGAAGTTTGGTGAACTCTAACAGCAGTAGTATATTGAAGTCAACTGATGTGATTAGCATAATCCAAACTTTGCAGAAAGAGAAAAGTAGTGAATTAATTAACTACTACTAGTGTCGTATTTCGGCTTGGACTACGACGATTTTTTATTAGACTAAAGAATCTTTAAATCATTTTTCATCTGTCATTCTTTGTCCACGTCATTAGTATTACGTACTTTTTCGCATTCTAATAATGCTTTCAAGCTTAAATTGCTTCAACATTTCTCCTCTTACTCGACGTGCATGTCTCTCTCCTCTTTTGCTGCCCATTCGACCTGTTGTTAACTGGAACTTTGAACTTTTTTCTTATTCATAATATACTTAATATATATATGATAATTATCAGTTTTTATGTTTGGGGGTTATATGAGATTGTTTATGTTTTTCTCCAACTTTTTCCAAGTAATTATGTATTACTTTCTATCATTCCATCCTACTAGGTTTTCAGTTCTTTCATCATGAAACTGACGAAGTTTATATATTGTAATTATTCAGGGCAATCATAAATAAAATTCCGCGAGAAATTTCTCCCTTTTCCAATTAGAATTTTTTTGTTTTCGCTATATCGCGGAATTTTATTCATGATTGCCCTCATTTTTTTATTGAAATACGTGGGTGTTTGCCACTATTTTCTTTCCATTAGTTACTTATTATTATTAATATTCAAAGGGCCAAACATGTTAATTTTTTTTGTAAGAATTATTTAGTTGTTCTTAGTAAAAATCTATTCTATTCGAGTCCACACAATCCCCCTTATTGTGAATGGCGTCGTCGACGTCACATCAAGACGACAGTAAATATTGTCACTTGTCTACTCTTTATCGGCAACAATTGGCTCTTATTGACAATATCTTACTAATCTCTAAGGCTTTATAAATTAATGGAACATGTTAATAATAGTCAATTCTTGTCGACAAAGAGTACACAAGTGATCATTTTTACTGTCGTCTTGATGTAACGTCGACGACGCCATTCGCAATAAGGGGGAATAAATTTCAGTTCGATATGTATTCAATATACAAACTTGTCGGAACAGTGTAATTATTTTGGGTTTAAATTAGGGATGCCAATCGGGATCGATTTTTGGAAATCCCGGGATTCGGGATTTTCCGGGATCACGGGATTTTCGAGATTTCGGGATAGAATTTTTTCGTAAAATAAACTATTTGTTTAAATAAATATTACTTTAATAACAATTTAATGCATTTTAGAAGGTTTTATGTTCATAATTTATCATTCCACAATTGTCTTTAAAGTTAACAATTTTCTAATACGAGTATGAAAATAAAAATCAAAAAAAATTTTCTCATCTATTTTTAAGTTGATTAATCACATTTGATGTTAGAGAATTTATAGTGAAAACAATAACTTAATATATTGTTAATTATATTGTTTTCAATATAAATGTTTTACTATAATCTAAACCAAAACTAAAGTATCTGTGGACTCTTAGCACTACCGATTAAGTTGACTTACGAAAATTTTTAGATTCACTTTCATTTTTGTTACATACATACATATGTATGTATGTATACCAAGCATTATCTAATTTTGTATCGTTTTCGTTACGACTATGACAACGATAATAAAGCTGAGCATGTCGAAAAATTAAAAGAAATGTATACACTATTCTAATCAAATTCGATTAATTACGTCTAATGATCACATTTTTATAGACACATACATATATTAAAAGTTTGCGTGAGCACTTGAACAGTATTTTTGCTATACTGAAAAATTTTTAATTCATACGTAGGTTGTTTCATACGTTCGCTTAGAGGAGTGTGGTTTATTAGTGTCCTGGCCTTTTTCTCTGCAACTCGAATAAAACTATAATTGAGTCGAACTCATTCAGTCGGTCGTTTTTCACTAAAACTATTTATCAAACCCATGTAATTTAAATGGGTTTGATCTTAGGTTTGTGTCAAAAACTACCTAAACGGTCTAAGTAAAAAAGAAAATAATTTTGAACTGCAATGTGAAAAACATACACACACACTCGAGCAGTTTTTTAGACAAAATACTCCGCATTATTCTATAAATATTTCTCGCTTTTACGTCAACCGGACAACAAAAAGTTTTCACTTGCCTTGTATCAAAGAATATAAATTGTGAAGAATATAAATAATGATTTATGTTTCCAAAGCTAATATGTTTCTTTTGTTTTCAAAATAATTCTAAAATGTACATGTATTGTAGCTCCTTTGATGAAAATTACCGTAAGAAAATAGTTTATTTATTTTGCTCTTATTGTTAATTTATAAGAAATAAGTCACGAATAGTCATTAAATTGTTAAAACTGTACGTATAAAATTTTTTAAATATTAAATTTTAAAATTTTAAATATTATAAAAAATACCACAAAATCAACGAAAATTTTAATTTATAAAGTTTTTTATATAAAAATTGCTAAGAAATCCCGAAAATGAAATCCCGGGATTGAATTTTACAAATCCCGGAATTCGGGATTTCTAAGTCCCGAAAATCCCGGGATTTTCGGGTTCGGGATTTCGCGTTTGGCATCCCTAGTTTAAATAGACAAAGAGGTTGCCACTTGATATTCTCTTGCAATTTTGACAGTTTCAGTTCATCAATATGGCGTCGTCGTGTTAAATGTCTTTTTATACTGCCAGTGTGTGCGTGCGTGTGTTTGTGAAAAAAGGAAAAATTACGATATTTTCTTTTGTTGTTAGAAGTTAAACAAGGAAAAACTAAAATATTGGCAACAAAGTAGTGTAAATTTTTACTAAAAAATATGTATAAATATATCATTATTAATGAAATCTAAGAAACGAACTTAATTTTTCTGGTCGAAAAAACTGGAAGATGGGTTTGTGCAACAAATGTAGAGATTGAAAAAGGCCAGTGATTAAAAAATCTGTGCGAAAAAAATTAAGGAAACGAAGAATAAAGTGTATAAGGCAGTTGCTGAGGCAAACAACAGTTGTAGGAAACGACTGAAAAAAATCTAAAAAAATAAAGGGGCGACGACAACTTCAAGAAATATTTTTCGTTATAAGACTAAAAAATAAATAAAAAGAAATAAAACAAAATACTAACGCAGCGGACAAAGGATTTGTATATCAAATGGCATTGGTAACAGTACAACGTTCACCAAGTGTCACTGGCTCACCACAATGTTCCAATTCGGTAAGACCTTTAAATAATTTGTGTGCATTTTTTGCCACAAGCATCTCTTAAATGTCATGGCAAAAATTATAAAAGAAATTTTTTTTAGCCGAACTTACCTGCAAATAATAGCAATTAAAAAGAACATGATCACTGATCAATGAATAGATTCAATCAACATTGAGATAAAATGTATAAAAATGTAGTATTTATAAAAAGGGTGTATTATTCATTCATATTTTCATAGGAATATTATTTAAAAAAATGCAAACTAAAAAGTCTATACATACGTCGTTCCTAAATCGCTTTCGTATAATTTTCTTTATTGTATGTGCACAAATAAGGCAAAAAGTGCGAGTTGCGCAAATACCCACAAAAAATTACTCATTTCTTGCATTTCTTTTACATACATATGTACCTACGTACATATGTATATGTACTTATATGTTTTTGTTTTGTTTTTATTGTTGGTACTTTTATATTATTTTATAAGATATATTGGCCAACTAAGAATATACATAATGAAAAAGATGAAGTGGAATATATTCTTCATTATGTTATAATTAATATTAATAGTACCAGACACATTGGATAAAAAATTTTAGATTTTTTTAATTTAATATATTTGCAGATACACCCAAGAAAATATTTAAAATCAAGAAGAAACAATTTCATTTTAAAAACGATACCTTTATGAAATAGAATTTGGTTTGTTTTGTGTTATTTTAAAAATGTTCATTCTTGTTTTAAAAATTAAAACATTGAAATCAAAGAAAAAATATTTTAATAAGACAACAACATTGATATGAAGTTGAACATACTCAAATTAAAAACTTATGTTTTTAAAACTAAATATTTTTATATTAAAAACGAAACGTTTTGAATTAATAATGGAGAATTTTTAAATTAATAATGAAACGTTTTAAAATAATAATAGAGAATTTTAAATTTTCCGATTATTTGTTTTAAAATTAAAAATGTCAGATTTTTTTTTAATTAAAATGCCTTTATTATGAGCAATTTTCGATCTTCGACTGTAGTCCAAAGCGCTAATCGAACGAATTTTCATTTACTATTACGAACACCGTGATTTTTTAAATTTTTGCTCAAGGATCATACAGGGTAATGGAAATTAAAATACATTTGGTCATATTATTAAATTAATCCTATTTTTTTAACACGACATAAATGTAAAATGTTACTAGGGGAAAAATATAAATTTTTGCTTTTTAAAATTCATATAATTTAAAAAAATTAATTTATTCAAATAAATAAATAAAATTCTTGAAATAATAATAAAATATTTTTGTTTTTAAAGTGGTTAAAAATAAATTTTCTTTTGCATTATAATTTCTTTTGCATTATAATTTCAAAAATTATAAGTTTTTATTTTAATAAGAAAACATTATTGTTTTTGAAAACTTTAAAATGAAAGCGCACAAAATATTTTTGAGAGTTAATAATGACTTATTAATATTAAATGCTGTTATAGGTAATGCAACAATCGTAATGACTAGAAATTATTATAATATTAGAATGAATAATCTTAGTGGCACTATTAAATATACATATCGTTACCTGAACACTAACTCATTATTTTTTTGAAGTCGTGTTTCTTGTATATTTGTATATATGTATATGTACATACTATCTAATGTATTGAAAAATGCCAAAAATCTCGATTTCAAAAAAATAATGAGTTAGGGCTTTCTATATTAAGATAACGATATATCAATTGTTAGAAAAATATTTAAAGAACAGATTACAGAAGATGAACAATGAATTTGTAGAAAAACTTTTTTTAATAGAAATAATTACAGTTTTTGGCTGTATGGTGTTCCAAAAATTCGTGAAGAAAATTTTCCTATAAGGCCAATTTGCTTACCACAAATCTTCAAAAAATTAACAGACAACGCAATTTATAATATTAAAAACTCACTACATTTAAGAGATAATATTAAATTGGAACAAAGAAAAAATATCTATCATATCATAACTGAAGGGTCTTCCAATGGACACTTCATCTCTTATTGTGGATGACATAGTTATGGAAAAACCACTAGATGTAAAATTAACCAGCTATTTTTTGTATCTTTTGTTGATTTGTGGACGAAAAAAAAAAGGTTTTTCTTCCGAAATGCGTAAATAAGTTATTTTGATTGTTTTCTTATTGAAAACAAAAATACGTTTTTACATATCGATGGCTTAATATAAAAAAGCCGTAACTCGAATTTTCGATATTTTATAGGAGAAGCAAAAACTGAAGAAAAATAAAGCATTTACATGTAGAAATAGTTTTTTAAGTTGCCATAAGTCCTTGATTTTGAACTGTAACGTACTAAGATCTTCAAGGATCGTCGTCCAGAAAACATTAAAAACGCGTTTTCGAAAAAAATTGAGATACGCCTTTTTTTATATTAAGTCATCGATATGCATATGTATGTATACATACATACATATGTACATATCGTTACCTTAATATAGAAAGGCCCTAATTCATTATTTTTTTGAAATCGAGTTTTTTGTATATTTCGATGGAAGAATATCTATCGTATTTGCTCGGATGTGATCGGTTATGCGTAGATTTTAAAATTTCACCCATCAAATCGTTTAAAGATATTTTAATTGGTTCAGAAGTTAGCAAAAGTAGACTTTACATATTTATAAAAAAATATTCAAAAACAGATACATACATACATATGTACATACATACATATGTGTTAAAATAAAAAAATAAATTTATTAGAAATGCTCTTGAAGCTGAACCACAAAATGAGTTATGTGTAGTTTTTGAGGCAATTCCGCTATACCTACCAAATCTACAATTATTTAGGATTCATTTTACGAAATACTTATAAAAATGTTATCTGTCTTATAACTCATTTACATTAGGCATTTTTTCATAAAATTTTATGAATTTTGTTGCACGAAATTTTTTCTATTTGCTAATTGCAGTGCTATAAAAGAGAGTTTTCTATAAAAAATTAAGTAGAATGAATTTCTGATGCATTTTTGGCAACTTTTTTGATATAAGTTGCTCCTCCAGGCCTCCTATTGGCAAATAAAAAATTTTCATGCAACTAATTTCATGAAAAAAATGCTTAATGTAAATTAGGTATTATTCATAAAAAATATTTCTGTTTAATAAGAAGTTTATGAAAAAAAATGCCTATGGAAATTTGATTAATAAAACTTTTATAAAATCAAAATATTTTGTATGATTAGGCCCTAAATATTTTGTATATTTCAATATAGCGTTGCAGTTTTCAAAAAAATTGAAAGGTGTCAAAATAAAACGGGGTTTTTCTTGCTCTCCTGAAAACTTAGTAAAAAAAACATCAAATGTATCGGAAAATGCAAAAATCTCTATTTCAAAAAAATTATGAGTCAGGGCCTTTCTATATTAAGGTAACGATATGTATAGGCACATGTATATTTTTTGCACTCAAATAGACAAATATACCGTCACCTGAAACGCAAAACCCAACATAAAAAAATCAAAATTACTTTTTTATTAACTCCCAGTAAAAAAGACACTTCAAAATCATCATGAAAATGTATAGTTTGCGCTCCGGAATTAGTGCGAATTTGGATAATTTCTAATGGTTTTTACATAGGGTTCTAGTTCTCTCTTTTGGCATATTAATAATATCGTTTTTTTTTTTTTTTTGAAGCAATAAAAATGTAAGAATTACATCCAACTTTTTATTACTTTGTTCCGCTGTACTTCATCCAAACAATTTGTTTTTGTTTTATTACATTGGAAAAATGTTCATTGAACAACCCAATATTTTCTATTTTAACATGTTTCCTCCTCCTATAAAATTATGAAAATGTAAGTTAGGTCGTTCCACGTTTCAGATAACGATATAAGTATTTGCACTTTTAAAAATAAGGTAATCCTTAAATTCATATTAGATTTAAATTTTCCGTTATTTATTTATTTTATTATATTTACATACTATTTTTTGCTCTTATTGAAAAATTACTCAAAAAATCGAATAGTAAACTCTATTACCTAGAAAAACCTGCAGGTTATCAGTCACGCCAAAAACCCACTTCCATTTTGGGGTCCTTTAACGCTTTTTAATTAGAAAATTTTAGAAGTCTGGATCGTTTCAAGATGGTAAGACCGCTGCATCTGTCTAACTGCAAACCGATTAAAGTAAATAATATTGAAATAACATCGTAATAAAACGATAGTATTTGAAAGATACGTTTTTTTTTTATTTAGTATTATATTTATAATTCTTGTTTTAATTTTAAAATTTAAGTATGGTGCTGCAAACTTTTTCAGATGAGATGACTCTATTTAAAAAATGAATAAAACTCTCTCTTTGGTACTCTCTTTGTACAATGGCATTGGATTTAATTTTTACAATTCCTTTCACTTTTCACTCTCTGCCTGATGATTGTCAAAAAATATTTTGACCTTGGTTCCACTAATAAGTTGATGGTCTTTTAAAATATATTTATTCATATACATACATCTACTTACATATACATATGTTTATGTATGTATGCTTATACCAACTACATACATTAATATTTGCATATACATATGTACATATACATACATACATATTTATGTACATATGTATTTATATTTATGCTCATGCTTTTTTATTTGCCTTGGATATTTTGTAAACATAAACGTTTCTTAATGTATTGTTAGCGAAATATTTTCTTCGCTATTTAAAAATAAATTAATCATATTCGCAATAATTTATTTTATTGTCGATAAGATATAAACATATCGTTACCTTAATATATAAACGTCCTAACTCATTATTTTTTTTTTTTAAATCGAAATTTTTGCATTTTTTGATACATTAGATATTCCTCTATCGAAATATACAAAAAATCGATTTCAAAAAAATAATGAGTTAGGTCCTTTCGATATTAAGGTAACGATATATACATAAGTATGTATCTCTATAGTTTTCATTTGAATTTTTTGTGAGCTTTAAATTTGTTGTTATATATAGCTTAGTTTACCAAATACTCGTAAATGAAAATGCAAAATCTTTGATTTGAATATGAATGCATGTAATAATCATTTCAAACAATTAATAGCCATTATTGTTATTAATTTGTGCAGATATTTCTACTATGTACATATTATTATTTCATTCATTTGACTTTTATAATTGTAATCTAATAAATCAGAACAGTGTCAGTAGGTGATGATGATGATGATGATGATGATAACGATGATTCACAAATATTAACTCCCCCTATTTATTTATTGCTTTGTTCCGTCGATATTTTTGTTGTATCTCTAATAGACTTTTCATATCATTATAGTCAACATTAAAGCTGGTAGTGTGGCGTATTTGTTCTGTGTTTGACTTTATTTAATTTTATTACAAGTATAAAATAAAATAAAAAATATTTTAGCATAATTATTTAGTTTTCTTAATATCTAATATTATTATTGTTGTTATGCTTATTTTCCTGCATATTTGTGTAAAAGATATTGGATTAACTTTCATTTAAAAGGAATGTATATCAAATTAAAAATATTTGTTCACAAATAATAAGTGTCTTTGTGCGTTAATCTAAATTTTCTGATGTGATACCTACATATGGCTCCTTTATTGCAACACAGTCATATCTCCAAAAAAAAAAGCATTTTTGGTGTTAATAATGGAGAAAAATTCGTTATATCATATTTAATCTTGTGTGAAAATTTCATACAAAAGGCTTTAACACTCACGTCTTGAGAAAAGAAAATATTTTTATATTTTCATGTAAATTGAAAACTTTAAACTTATTTTCTGCAATGCTAGCTTTTTTGACTTATGACTATGTTGCAATAAAGGAACGATATGTGCATACTTAAAACATGTATTTGTATTCACACATTACTAATTGCTTATTTCATATGCATTGCATACAATAAAATAATCGAATTTAATGCAATTCCATATACATATGTACATAAAGCAATTTTTCATTAAACCTTAAGTAATTTGTTGGTAAATTTGTGTAACTGCATTTTCTCCAATAGATTTTATTTTGTATTAATTTAAAACTAACTTTAAAAACTAAAATCTGATTTTGTCTCGCCAATGGTACGCTCAATGTTTTCCTTTACTTCAAAGCTGCTGCAGCGAAATAATCATCTATATTTGGCTATAAGTAAGTCAGAAATTGAAAAAACCTCCATTTGCACTCAGAATTGCCCTTATTATCTGCTATTAGGCCACTGAATTGCCATGATGAAGCCCCTGATATCCCCCAGTTTGCACTTACCGATATCACTAATGCTCTAATGGAAACGGCTGTTCAGCCATCTAAGCCTATGGTGTTGCAGCTTCGGGCGGCCAATGTCAGATAATATGTTCAATGGTGTTTGATTCCTATTCATCCCCGCACATTATGTAGAAATCTGGAGTGCCAGTTTCCCAAATACTGGTCTTTGCTCTGATCAAGCAGTGACAAGTCAACGCGCCTATCAAAGCTCGCATCGCCCTGCTATTCATATCCAGTAGCAGTTTGGATCTTTCTGAGTCAAGTTTTTGCGACATAACCTTCGAGACTCTACCATCCTTCCTACTTCGCCATGAAAGGTTGTTCATGCTCTCCATCCAATTGCTCAGTTCCTTGTAGTAATGACCTATCGGAAATTTCTCCATTCTGCCACACATTCCCTCATCTAACGTCGACCCTATTCTTGCCAGCTCATCGGCAATTTCGTTTCCCTCAGCACTGTATGCCGAGACAAGAACAACGCAAACATTGGCCACTAGTTCCGTGGCCCTGAAGATCGCAGTCTGAAAGAGCTACGAATATTCGTTCCCAAGATATAAACACCAGCCCCTGTGCCTTCCCCCATTTTTGTTTCGTCTGTAAATACCGCACTACCCTCATATAGCTTATCGGAATTAGCCCAATAGTACCAATCCGGAATTACCAGTGATGGTGTTCTACTAAAATCAATTTCATTTAAGATTGATATGTGACTGGTTATTCCTGTAAGGAGACTTCTAGTCGTCGACGTTCTCACCACAAAGTCCTCCTTAGGAAGTAGGTGAAGAACTACGACCAATGCAGCCTAAGCAAATGTGATGACCAGCGAGACACACCTCTGAATATACCGCTTCTGGCACCAAACGGCATGGCTCCGTATTTTTACGGAGAGTAGAGAAGTTATCGAAGCCATAAGAAATAATAAAATTCACTCTAGAGCGTAGTTCAATGAAAAAATTTTATAAATTCATACGGGGGGTTATTATATAATCCGAATCGAACGGAAATGTGTTCGAACTGCAATGTTAATAATATACAATTTCGAACAGTTTTCGTTTCGAATCGAATTACATAATAACCCCCAGGTTTTGTGGGTATATCGAGATCATATGAACTCCAAGACATCACTGGAAACTAAGAAGCGGATAAGCTGGCGAGGATTGGATCATCACTGAACATCATCACGCTAGAAAATGCCAACCTTTTCAAAAATTCAAAAATGAACTTAAATAATGGAATATAGAACAACACACCATAGAAAGTGAAAAAACTAAACATATTCTAAGATTAAAAAGGCAAGACTTCGGAAATTATTGAACATAATAACAGGATATACCGAGTTAAAGAATCACCTGGCTCGCATGGGTATAGTTGGTCATATAACATGTAGAACTTGCAAGGAAGATGATGCAGCAATGGTGCACTACTGGTGCCACTGTCCAGCATTTAGTCAAATCTGAAGACAAATCTATAGATTGGAAAAATTTAAGAAAATATATTGACGAAATATAACTTAACCAATTTGATATGTTTTTGGATTTTTATTTGAAACTGCCCCATATTTTTTTAAAGAGCGCGCAACATGCTCTAAGAACATAAGTGTAATCCGTGAATGCCTTGTTTCAACGAGTTATTTAAAACTCAGGACCTTCACATGCAGGGCATTTACTTGTTGTAAGAAGATTGTTCAATAGCGCGAAACTCACAGGCATATATAAAGTGTTGTATAATAAGTACAAGTGTGATCTCAACAGAGCGAAAATATCCTCATGGACTAAATAATGTGAGGAGATTGATTCCGTAAATGAGCTCTCTAGGTTCCGGCGAATATTGCCAAAAGGCCCTAGGGCTCTTGGGAATATTCAAAGAATGGATGGCTAATGGATGGAATCTAGCTCTGAGACACATATACTGTTCTGATGAACACGCATTACCCTGGCTAAGGGGAAGTAAGAGAAGAGGCAATGACGAAAGTTAATTTTAAATACTTGTCGGAAACACAATTAGGGACGACATAGTGACATTGGAAAAACAACATGGGCGATAAATACCTTTGAGCCGTATAAATCACCGGACTCGGATGTTATTTTTCCGGCCATGTTGCAGAATTTCCCAGAGTCCATACTACTGTCTCTTGTGATTTTAGGGTCATCTTTATACCGATGGCGGGTAAAGCCAGCTACTCAAAGTCTAAGGATTTCAGGCCGATCAGTCTTTCGTCATTTCTTTTGAAAATATTAGAACGACTGATTGATCTGCATTTAAGAAACACTATTGATATCCGTGTGCGACTGTTGACAGGGCAACAAAAGCACTAATGGTTTGTGGATCTGTTGCAGGAAGAACATAGGTCTACACACCCAAAATCTTGAACTGGTGTATGTCCATAGTGAGACTTATCATCACTTATGATGCTGTTGACTGGTCGGGCAGGGTCAGGCTAGCTACGACCAGAGATCGGTTAGAGAAATTAAAAAGGCTAGCATGCCTTTGCATAACAGGGGCTATGAGGACTTGTCCTACGGCTGCTATGGAAGTCCCCAACGAACTCACACCTCTGACGATTGTGATAGAAGCTGCTGCCAGACAAAAAGTAATCAGCATCGCGGGGAAAACCACAGACAGGGATTGTCTAATTAGCCAATGGTAGCAATCATCCCTCGCAAGACGATTTCCCCTACTTGCGAAACCCTCTGACGTGATGAATAAAGTGTATGACTTCGACAAAGAGGTTTGAAACTGTTCTGGCCAATAGAAGGGAATGGGGGGAAATAGAAACCCGGTATTCCTTTGAAACTGGCATCATCAGGTGGTACACTGATGGTTCCAGAATGCCGGCAGGTTCTGGTGTGGGAGTTGTAGGACCAAGGACAAACTACCACGAGTCGTTGGGAAAATCTCCTACCATTTTTCAATCGGAAGTTTATGCCAAAAGTTAGTAATCGGCCAGCATTCGGCCTATGGCAAAAATCGGCCGATTAGCCGAAGCCGAATATTTTTCATTCCAAGCTTGAAAAATAAAATTATGTTTGATCGTTGCTCGCCGACAGTTTCTATTGTGTTTAACGTTTTGAAAGGGTTGCTTTGAAATACAACCCTGTTGCTTTCTATTTTCTTTTACTTGGATGTTCTTGTGAGTTATCATATGAAAAAGCAATCTAGAAATTGCAAAATAGCCACCATATATGTTTTTTTCTTGTTATGTATCCAATAGATATTACAGCTATTTCAGTGATCTCAAAAAAGCAAAGTTTTTTCTTAATTCATATAAAACGTAAGTATCATTTTTAAATTTTAAAACATTCGGCTTCGGTTTTGGCCGAAGTTTAGGACTTTATGCCGATCTCTAATGCGCACAATTCAATCTTGATAGGGTCTACCGAAGAAAAGAAGTAGCCATTTGCTCGGATAGTCAGGCTGACATCAAAGCGCTCAGCTCATATGAGTTTACCTCTAAGTTAGCGTGGGAATGCCGCATTAAGCTAAATCAGCTAATAAGGTCACACTCTGCTGGGTTCCTGGACTCGCCGGAGTGTTAGGAAATGAAAATGCAGACAAAATGGCCAGAAGGGGGCTAGTACAGCCAGGTCGGACCAGAACCGTTTTGTGGACTCGGATTGGACAAAATCCGGGAAGATATATCGACGGAGATCAAGAGTAATAGGCAACACCTCTGGCTCAATCTCCCAGGAGAAGGCTCATTCTCCGGCGAGAAGATAGTTGCTTATGCGGATGACATGGTATCAGAGAAGTCATGAAGTAGGCGTTGGGAGATCTATCCTCCTGGGCCAAAAGCAAAGGGCTGGAAGTCAACCCAGGTAAAACTCAGCTAGTCTTTTCTAAGATAGCAAGCTTTCTTGAAAAGGAAAACGCAGGAAAGGCTAAAGAAAGGGCTCAATGTCTACTACGCATGCAGGAACTCTATAGGACTTACAGATCGGTTATTTCCTATGGTTGTGTGCATTGAGTAAGGTTGGAGGCATTGAGTAAGGAAAGTTATAGGAAATTACTTGCTAAGGTTCAGAGGTGTGTCTCGCTGGGCATCACATTTGCTCATAGGAGCACATCCCAGGCTGACTTGGACGTCATTCTTCACATACTTCCTATCGAGGACTTTGTGGTGAGAAAGACGTCGACTAGAAGTGTCTTTAGACTCGTTGAATCAGGTTTGTTATGGACAGGAGTAACAGGTCACACATCAATTTTAAATGAGACCAGTTTTAGTGATCAGAGATCCGTAACCCCTGTGTTCACGGACTTGAAATTTATTTTAGTAGAACACCCTCACTGTTAATTGAGGATAGGGACTATTGGGTCAAATCTGATAAGCTATTTGCGGGTTCCGACTGCCGAATGAATGTAGCGTTTTCTAAGCTGAGATGTTGGCGATCCTAAGGGCCACGAAATTATTGGCCAGAAATATAACTGAATTCGAAAAGGTAACCTTCTATGTCGACCGCCAGGCAATGCTAAAAGCTTTGAAGGAACAATGAAGCATCAACCGTTCATGTCAATTCAAAGAGGATTGTAAAGTCTCGAGTGCTATGTGGCAAAAATTTGATTCAGGAATATCCAAACTGATACTGGATATGAATAGGAAGGCGATGCGAGTCGTGATAGGCACATTGACTGGTCACTGCTCGATCAGAGCAAGGACCAGCGGGGATGAAGAGGAACCAGAAACCATTGAACATTTTATCTGTCCGATGCTGCAACGCCATCGGGTTAAATGGCTGACCAGACGTTTCCATAAGAGCATTAGTGTTATCTGTAAGTGTAAATTGGAGGATATCAGGAGCTTCATCATGGGAATTCATTGGCTTAATGACATAATTGGAGCACTTGTGGGTACAAATGGGAGTTAAAAATTATTATGAACGAGTGTCAACAGCACCTTCCTAACCTACTCTAACCTATTTATTTATGTATTTAATTATTTATTTATTTGATCAGTTTCGCAAACGGAACTTACAGAATTTATATACATACATATGTATTAGAGATGCTAATCGGGACAGGTTTTTTGAAATCCCGGGCTTCGGGATTTAGTGATGGAGTCTCGAAATCCCGAACCGGGATCCCGGGATTTTCGGGACTTACAAAATCCCGAAAAAATTGTGCTCAAATGTGCGTCTAATCATAATATTTTAATTTAACAATTAATTTTTTTTTGCATATTTTAAGGTTACTTATATAACTCACACATTTAATTGCAAATTTTAATTGAAAAGTGCGATGTATGTAAACATTTTTCCTAGAAAAGAAAACGCCATATATCTGTGGCAATAAATAATAATGGCTTAAGTCGAAATGTCTTGTTTCGAGATATTAAGGATATTGTCTAAATTGTGTTTAGTTTTTATATAAAATTTTTAGCCACCGAAAAAGATGCACATTTACTTGGAACAAAACTGTTAATTTTATAAAAAAAAAGAAAACTTTTTATAAGTTTATTTATATTCGTTGCTTTTTAGTTAAGATGTTATGAAAAAATCCATTGGCAGAAAACTGAAAACTAAAGTGCACTTAAGCTATTACATTGAAATGCAAAATAATTTGTTTTGATAGTAAGTCGCTTTAGATTAAATTGAAAAATGCGGAAAACCTGAGATAATGTATAGATATTTTTAAAATAAGTTTTCAAATTAAATTAAATTTAAATACAAGTTTTTTTCTTATGAGCATGATACAATAATATAAAGGTACAACCACATTTGACGTATAAAATTAATTTTGACTTTTACCAAAATTGTTTGATTACTGTTTTTTTGTAAAGAGAGAGGAAAACGTTGCCACACGAAATTACGGGGAATTTTTTTTTAGGAATGTTTTTGGAAATGTGTAATTTTAAGTTTAGAAATTATGGTTTAATACACACTTTTTTAAATGTTGTATTAATTGGATACGTGGATAACGAAATATGCATGTGTATAATATGATGTAGAATGGATGAGCGTGTTTCATGCATATAATACACATTTACATACACTTCGTGTGCAAATTTATTGCAGCTTACAGTACGAATTAATGCTTTTTTGATGGGCTACATCTGAATAATCTGAACAAAAAAAGACATGCAAAAGAAATAGTTAATGCATGGGTTCTATTGCTAATGAATTGGTTCAATTTAGGTGCAGAACGCATGATTTTAACACAGGCGTGTCATTGACGAGCATGGGCGAACATTTAGCAAAACTGCTCATCATTCCAATGAGTGCTTAGAACCCATGATACGTTTATTCGTTTATATATACATACATATGTATGTTTAAAACAGAGCATAACGAAGTGCCCGTGGGTGGCCTTTTGCTTATAATTTTAGGCTCTAAGCAGGCATACTCTAATGATTGTATTTGAGGCAAACAGCTTTGAAAGCTGTTAAGTGTGCTGTTGTTTCCTTGCAAATTAAGAGGAAGCATTGTTCTCGCCGAGATCTGATTGGCAATTGTGCTCTCGCTCTTTTAAAAAAGTTGGCACATTGTGCATATCACTTGGACGCACCTGATGTAAAGCAATAAGCCAGAGTAGTATGAAGAGAAAGTCCCACCCTTGATTCAGAGGCTTTTCCGTTGGTAATTTCCCTTGAATTGTTTATGCTGATGTAAATTTTTTTTATAATTATAATTTAAATACATATTCTTCAATATTTTTCAATAAATAAAAAAGAACGTCAAAAAATTAATCAAAAACTCGGATTTCATAAATTAATAAGGTAGCATTAATTTTGAGAGTAAAAAATTGTCGGCACAAACGTCAGAAGGTTAATATGGCGACGAAAAGAGAGAACGGTTGTACCTTTATATTATTGTATCATGCTTATGAGGAATATTTTGAATGGGCTGTAAGTTATTGAACTTAAATGTATACAAGTTTTAATGCTCAAACATTTTAATATTAATAATATTAAAGCTACCTTAAAAAAGATTAAGTTGAGTTAAGATGCTATGGCTTATGTATTATTTTCCATGAAGGTTTAATCTAAAATATAAATGCGTATAGTTTTAATATTAATGACATTTTAAAATTGAATTTAGCTGAGTGATAGATCTAGAAGAAGAGAATAAGAATATGTAATAAAATGAAAAAGTACTTATGTCAACTTAATCCATTATTATTTATTGCCACAGATATATACCATTTAATAGTATCTACGAAAATATTTATTCAAAGAAAATTTTTTATTTTAACAAGGAGTTTCTAACAATTTTTAATATAGAAGATGACCGCCAAAAACATTATTTATGCTAAAAATCGGGATTCAGATAATCCCGAAAATCCCGGGCCTTAAAATTAAAAAATCCCGGGCTCCGGGATTTGCATAGTCCCGAAAAGCCCGGGATTTCCGGGCTCGGGATTTCCCGTTTAGCATCTCTAATATGTATGTATGTATATACGTTGAGCATGTTATCTAAAAATGGCATGCGGATCGTGACAAACGAAAATTTTAAAAAATTATGGTTATGGCAAATGCACCAAGCAAGAACTTCGTCCTTATTTTTCATAAACTGTATTAACAGCTAAAGTTGTTGTGTGGAACCAAATTTTCTATATTATATTTAATAAGGAACTTTTTATGTTGGCTGGAGAACGGTTAAATAATTACGATTACCTCGCGTAATCGTAATTATTTTTAAAGGCCATTAGAAATGTGTTGGTTTTTAACTTATTACAATTTTATATATTAGAAATGACCAGTATTGTAAATAATTTTGAATTATTATTGCAGGATAGTGAAGGAGAAGAAGATGAGGGTAGTAAAAATGAAAAAAGCGAATGTTTCTTTGCTGGCAAAGACACCGCATTAGTATTAGCGCTCAAAGATATTCCACAGCATGCTGAACGTCGCTTGAGCACGGATTCAATAAGATCAACAAACAGCACACAAAGTAATAATTCCGATATACAACAACATTTGCAATCCATGTTTAATTTGATTAGACATGAGGAAACATTGAAAATGGTAAAATATCTTTTAATGATGTGGAAATTTTTTTTTACATAAGATACATACATATTTATTTATTTATATTGTTTTAAGGCTGTTAAATTGGAATCGCAACGTACTAATCGCACACGGTATTTGGTTATTACATCTCGTTGTTGTTATCGTTCTACAACCACCGAAAGGCGTAGTAAAATAATGCGTCATAATTCTGCTAGAATGGTGTCGACGTCATCTTCATCAACAATGTCGCCAGCATCATCAACAGTCACGCCAATAGCTTGCACAGCACGCCAGTTATCAGTTGACAGTAATAAGCCATCGTCGCAGCATTTGCAACAGCTTCAGCAACAAATTCAACAAATAGATGACAATTGGGTGGAATTGCGTGATAAAAGGGTTTCGTCAAAATCCTCCCCCTCGAATCGTCAAAGTCTTAAATGTGATGCATCAGATAAAACATGCGCTTCGGGTGATAGTAAAAATAGCTCTGCCTCATTATCACAAACAAATGCCAACGCTAACACTACGGCTGGTTCCTCTGTAAACGTTAACACGATCACTAATACACCCATTAGTCAAGATTGCATGGATGTCGAAGAATCATGTCTACTTGGCATCGACTGCAATGACTGCACAACAATTGGTTTAGTTGTGCCGATATTGGCTGATACTACCATACATCTAGATGGTGATGGGTAAGACTACTTTAGAAAATAAAAATATATTTGTTATTACAGTTTTCCATCTTACAGTGGATTCAGTGTTTCTGTTTACGGCAAGACTCATATATTTAAGCCAGTTTCTGTACAAGCAATGTGGTAAGTAAAAATAGAAAAAAATGCATACATTCATACATACATATACATATTTACCGCTCAAATGCAAATAATTAAATTTAAAGGTCTGCATTGCAAACTCTCCATAAAGTATCTCAAAAGGCTCGTGAGAATAATTTTTATCCTGGCGGTCCTTCACATGATTGGCTATCTTATTATGAAAGTCGCATAGAATCAGAACAATCGTGTCTTAATGAGTGGAATGCCATGGATTCAATAGAAAGTCGTCGACCACCTTCACCAGATGCCATACGAAATAAGTATGTTTGTTGTTTTTATTATTTGAAATCAAAATAAGTCTTACGATGTTTTTTTTTTTTTTTTTTTGCTTAGACCCACTGCTAAGGAAGAAACAGAAAGTGTGATTAAAATGAAATTAAAAGAAATTATGATGTCAGTTGATTTGGATGAGGTAACTTCGAAATACATTCGCAGTCGCTTAGAAGAACATTTGGACATGGATCTGGGTGAATACAAATCATTTATTGATGAGGAAATGTTAATGATATTAGGGCAAATGGATGCTCCCACCGAAATATTTGATCACGTTTATTTGGGCTCCGAATGGAATGCTAGTAACTTGGAAGAGTTGCAAAAAAATGGGTAAGTCGTTGTTATTATGTTTCTATTCGCTTGCATTTAAAATTATGATTAATTATATGTAGCGTGCGCCATATTTTAAATGTAACCCGCGAAATTGACAATTTCTTTCCGGGCATGTTTGACTATTTGAATGTACGTGTTTATGATGACGAAAAAACAAATTTACTCAAGCACTGGGACAATACATATCGTTATATTACGCGAGCCAAAGCCGAAGGTTCAAAAGTTTTGGTTCATTGTAAAATGGGAGTAAGTCGTTCAGCTTCTGTGGTTATAGCATATGCAATGAAAGCCTACAATTGGGAATTTCAAAAAGCCCTTCAGCACGTCAAAGAACGACGGAACTGCATTAAGCCCAATAAGAATTTTCTTAATCAATTGGAAACCTATAGGGGAATGTTAGATGCCATGAAAAATAAAGAGAAGCTGCAGCGCAGTAAAAGTGAAACAAATTTAAAGAGCACAAAAGATGCGCGCCTGTTACCAGGAAGCGAACCCACACCCCTAATACAGGCACTTAATCAGTCGAAAACAAAATCAGGCGGAGATACCACCGATGCAGACTCCGTAGTCAGTGCGACCTCGATTTGTGTTCCAGAAGTAGCATCATTGTCAAGAACTACGGCACGGAGTGAGCACAAAAATAGACGTTTTGTTAGAAGATCGAGTAGCACCTCGCCCCGAACAGTACAATCGCCATTGGCCACCACAATTGTGATGAAGCAGCAGTCACAAAGTTTGGAGAACTTAACACCCGACCGCAGCATAGCAGATGAGCCAAAAAATATGCGTTTTCCCGGGAGCAATGGAGAAAACTATAGTGTAACACAAAATCAAGTTTTGCATATACAAAAACATACGCCCCCTTTAAACACATCATTGTTTTTAGCCTCACTGGCTCGCAGAGATGAACAAAAGATGCAAACATCACCTTCGTCGTCCACTTCAGTGCGTACAATAGTCTATGATTTGGAAAATTATCAAACACCAGATCTGTCACGTAAAGCTGTAGAGGACCGTAAAACTTTGAATTTGCCATTCGAGAAAACTGCCGAAGAAGAGTGCTTCACTGACAACGTTGCAAAAAATGCGGAAGACGACTATGGTAGTGGCACAAAGGTGGTTAGTCCGGTTTGGACATCGTCGGCAAAATTGATAACACAAACATCAAACATTACCGCCACCGGTGAATCGCCATTTGCTCGAGAAGAGTCGAAACAGAAGCGTCAACATAACCGCAAGACCCAATCATGGGCTGCTACAAGTGGTGGTATTATTATGGATTCTACCAGCAAGGGCTCAAATAGCAGTATTGATTCGATCTCAACTCAGGCCTCAGCTCCTACCTCTGTGGCTTCTTATGAAGGTATAGTGCGAACACGTCCCCGCCAAAGGGAATTGCCTTCTCGCCATGCCTCCTGGGGTTCCGGTGATACTCGCTCCGGCATGCCAATGCGCAATAGTTCCTGGGGAGCTTTTGACTCTAATCGAAACAGTTGCCAGTATAATTTTATCCAGCACACAAATGCTAATGCCATCTTCGAAGGTCAAATTCATGAAATTAACACGACTAATAATAAGACTGCTCCGGCCGAAGTCCGATCAACTCATTCTCAGCATCACTTTGGCACTGTAAAGCGTACAAAGCAAAAACTTGAGGAATGTACGGTTCTTAAGAAACTCTGCCAAGAGAACGGTAGCGAAAGTGAGAACACCAACATTGAGGCTACTTTTGATCCAAACGAAGAAACGGTGGAAAGTCGTAACAATCCGAAAAGAAGTAGCAGTTTGTTCCGATCAGCATCAGCAGCTGGCGGTACACGAACACGTTTTGCTCAAAGATGTAATAGTGAAGAAATCGTTCCAAACAGTGGAACACAAAAGACACATTTAAAAACCAGTAGACGCAGCGACGGAAATCGTCCGATAAATGATTTATTTTCAGCTCCTGAACCCTATACCATGTCGGATATTGAGAATAAAAACACCATGACTGGAAGTGGCAGTGACGAGGAAAATGTTGTTTTAAGAACCACGCCAGCAGGACAACAAATTTTGTGTAGCGAAGATCAGCGCATATCGGGAAATGTACAAATTTTAAAGAAAAGTTTTGAAGCCAAAGCCGGCAGTGCAGGAGCAAGTGCAGTTGCACAGAATCAAGTACAGGCTAATACTGCAACAACTAGCATATGCAACAAGCCGATCAAGGGTCACCAATCCCTGCCATCATCGCCAGTAGCTCAACATGTAGAACATCATACGACACAACAAACTAGTAAAGCACTTTTAGAACAAAACAATACTAACACAGCCCTTATGACAACGTCGGCCTTGGAAAGCGATCGTAATGTTAAGGGCTTAGTACATAAATATCAGACTTCTTCCTCATCAATAACCACGCTGACAACGACAGCGGCTGTAGCGAAAAATGCAATTACAACTACACCCACTCCCGCCTCCACAACACACACAATAACCACCATGACGACCCTTAAACCCCGTCCTAGATCATACTATGAACCACAAAGATCTCTATCGGGGAAACCACATGAATTTAGCGAAAGTAGACCACCACCTGCTCCCCACAAATCGACCACAACAAATGTTTCATCACATCACAACAACCTAACCGAGGGTATACTAACGCAACAGCAGCAGCCGCCACAGCAAAGGCGTCTGCAACAACATGGAAAAACTCATCCACTCGCTAGGTTAAGTTTACCAAAGCAAAGCTTCAATACAGCCGCATACAATACCATGTAATCATCGTCTATATACAAAACATACATATATTTATATATGCATACAACATATACAACAAAACAAAAATTCTAATATAAATCAAATCTTAATGAAAACAAAACTCAAAACATATTCTTCACCATAATACATTAATTTACGACGCTACACCAAAACAACCCCACAAAACACAAATCATCACCAATTTATAATAATAATTATCAGTAATATAAAAAAAATATTATTACAACCACCCACACTCCCTCCACACATAAAATACACTATAATTCTCATCTTTATCCAGTTCATCTCTTTCGTTCTTTAGTCATAATTTACGCTATGCAAGTCTTATTGCTAAGTTGATTAGTTTTATAGGTTAGAGAGACGAGGGGAAAAGAAACGTTTCTGTTCCCCTAGTGTCTCTCCCACAAACTAATCAGCTTGGCAATAAGACTTGCATAGTGTAAATTAGGACTTAACACGTACACAATTCATCATTATTTTCTGAATGATTCAATGGTTTGTTTTTTTGTGTGTTTTATCATCCAACGCAAATCACTTTACTCAAACGGTACATAAGTATGTATGCATGTGTTATTATTTATAAATTGTCCTTTTGTTTATACAAATACTATCTTCAACATAGCTCTCTCCCTCTCTATCTCTCTCTCCATAAAGAATCATTTTAGATTTTAAATGCTTTGCTTTTTTAATACTTTTTTTTACAGCCAAATTCTAAATATTCCCCGGGAAATAATTTCCACTGAATTATTTTTTTTTTCTAAACATCAACCTATCTTAAACACATTGAGCTAAAAATTAAACATTTTAGAGAAAACTTGGAATTTTCGAAGTCGACTATTCTGTTTTCCAGTTGTTTTATTTTAACTGAAAGCTTGCAAATAAATGGCTTTTTAAAATGTTGGAACAATGAATAGGGAATGATCCCCCGGGGAGATGTTATTGAGAATAAGGCTATTAATTTTGTATTGAATTTCATTTAATATATTTTGTCAATTATGTTGTTGTCGTTGTTTGATATTGTGTCCACGAAATAGAATAGCGTAGCGTTTCTGGTCCGGAGAATTGCCAAATTAGTATGTTGTATATCGACAATATTTTTTTTAATCCAGTTTGAATCTTAATATACGTAGATCGCATCTTAAGGCAGAAACAGTAACAATTCAAAAAATTTCAATCGCAAAAGTAAATTTTGCATCACAGGAAAAATGCGACTCTCACCGCTTTTACAACATCAACATCTTTGATTTTGCATTTCCTGCATCTTTGAGGTTTTTTAACTTGTGATTATTTTTATTTAATGTGCGATATGCATACATTTTTTCTAGAATTTGCAATAAAAAATTGCTTAAAAAATTTAATTATAAAATGTTTAACTATTACCTCTTATTTACACAACTCGAATGGTCGACTAGTGCAGAGAATTTATATTAAAATTACTCAGGTATCTGATGGAAAATTATCGTTTTCAAGACGTTCGTTTTAAAAAGGTGTGATATATTCCGATATATATATATATATATGATATATTCTCACAGTCAGTAGGACTATTAAAAAGCACACTAGAAAATAAAATATAAACAATATAATAAAATTGTGTAACGAAATTTAGCAGAAAGTATTTAAAAAACTACATATTAAAAACAAATTTGAAAATTATTGACAAAACGACTATAGCAAACACATCACACATTTTATCGTATTCAAATCGGTTTTGTGTCCAAATCGTTTTTCATCACATACCTGATTATTTTTTTATTGACTGATTTCCACACAAATTTTTTAGATGAGTCGATTGCCTGGATTATGTAAACAGGGTGTTAATTACGACATATGAACAAAATTAAAAATATTAAACCAAAAACAATTATCAACAACTTATAAAAATTATTTCTACACAAAAAATTTTAAATAGTGTCCACATACACGTGTACATATGTATGTACATACATACGTACATGCATATGTATGTATGTATTTTTAATAATTGAGTAAAAAATTTATTTAGGCATAACAAATTCAGCTCTTCCATTAATATTAAATGTTTGTTAATGTGAAGTGTGTGTATGTCCGATCACTTTACTACATATTTTTATATGTATGTATGTACATTAGGGGTGTAACCAATTTTTTGGCATAGTACCATGAGGTCAAACATGTCCTAGTAACCACGAAAATCATAATCTTTTTTAATTTTTCTCAAAAAAGTTCACGCAGCAATTGAGTTTTCTAAACAGGTGTAAAAAATTTGGAACACTTAAAGCACGGACTTGAACTAACAAAAATATTATTTTACATAATCTAAAATTATTTCGAGGCCTTCTTAATGCAATATTGAATATTCATAATTTTATACGGTGTTTTTTATTTATTTTTTGTTTTAAATAAACATATTAATTTTTCTTAACGAAAACGAAAATTGAAAATTTTCAAAACTCCATCGCGGTTGGTGTGTGAACTCTTTTTACCTTAGCGAAAAAATAAATATACGTTTTTTATGCTCTGTGCTGTGCCAATTTTGATATTTTAAAAAATTGTTAAAAAGTTTAATCCCTAATGTACATGTGTTTATAAAATAAATATCTTCTTGTATTTAAAAATGGCTTTTATCAAAACTTTTATATTACACTGTCCCCGGTCAAGCAAAAACATTGAAAAGCATTTCGTTTCAATCGTACATAGTATGTATATTAATTATTTTCATAGATACATATAGTATATATGAATGTATGTATATATGTATGTATATGCATATACATACATATGTATGTACAGCACGAATATATATGTACATACATATATACTACATACATTTTACATATGTATGCTTGTATGTATAAGGAACCAATATCCCAACTATTTTTTTACAGATTTATTCACATGTTTCGCTCGGTCAAGTACACAATTGATTACAATAACAACATATGCTATTACAACTACAATAACACCAAATAAGTTTGATTTAAAAAAATCATATAAAAACTATCCATAAATTTTACTTTTAAAAATGTATCCCTGCCACTCAACAACAATATTTCTTGTATCAACTTTACACCTACTCTACTATCTTTTTGTCAACAATAGTTAGTTCTCTTTTTTTGTATTTTATGTAATCTTAATATTAATTTTATAAACAAAAATATTTTAATCTTAAAAATTATATTTAGTTTACATATTTTCAAAAATACATATTATGTATGTCATGTTTAGATCATTTATAGAAAAAATTAAACAGTATGCTGCAGATAACTTCCAGGCATTTTTAATTAATTTTCCTATTCAAATTTAATAAATAATGTTTTAAGTTTTAAGGTGGAATTGATTTTTTATTAACCTTAAACTATATTTGTGTTGTGTTCCTTACGATAAAAATAAATAAATATTTCCTTTATAATCCAAAAGAGAGTGAAAAATGTTATATACTAACTTTAATAAGCAATTATTATATGTGATGATGGAAGCGTTAAAAAAATAAACTAAATTAAATTAATAGTTTCATGGAAAATTCAAAACATATTCGCTTACACCAAATTAATTGTATAATTAAACTTAAAATACATCTTATATTTCAGTTTTAACTTTCAAAAATTAAACTCACTTCCATGGCCGACTATGAACAAGTTGTGTGAAATAAAGCAAGTATGTATGTACACATACGTTTTAAAACGACAAAAAAACCACAAAATACAAAAATAAACTCCCTCTTGTTTTATGGCATTGAAACAGAAAAAAAAATAATATTTTCTTACCGTTTCAATCCTTTTAAAGCTTTCTTTAAGGTTATAATATATGTATGTATGTATTTATAATTTAACAAATTACTATATCAATTTCATTTGAATGCAAAAGTAATCCACATCAACATTAAATGCAAGAAAAAGTAATCAATTTTAGTTTTAAATAATTAAAAAAATATTTTTTATGTAAATATTGTAAGATTTTTTCTATTTTTATGTTTGTATGAATGAAACCAATGGTTTTAAAAAATTAATAAATTATATAAAATTAAAATTTTTAATTAAATGATTACAAAAGTATCTATATTTAGTTCTTTTTTTACCGGTATAAATCAAGTATGTCTTTTCACATACATACATAGAAGATACAATATATTAGGTATGTTTCTTTACTTTACATTGGGATTCCAATTTTTATTTTTATTTATTTATTTAGGTTAGGTTAGCAGGCTGCTGGAGAAGAAATGAAAAATCTAGGGGTCCAGTTCACTTGGGTCGAATACGATGATCCCTATGTGCTAAAAAAAAAGCCAACCGAGCTCAAAGCACGAAAATCCTTCCCGTACTCAAAATTTGGGTAAATGAGAGAAGTTTTGAGAGAGTAATGTTATTCTTAAAGGCTCAGTTAAGGCTCAGTTACCCGACTTTAATGTAAAGTAACTGCAACAGTAGGAAAAAGCAGATCGATATTTTTATATGAAAAGTAGGTTACGTTACATTACATCTCAATAACCATTTTCATTACTTTCCACATAACAATATCAATCAGCTGTTTCCTACTGTTACTTTACATTACAGTCGGCTAACTGAGCCCTTATTTATGCACGAAACAGTCCCTACCACCGTGATGCCAACTGTTCGGTCATTAAAAGCACTATGAGCGTATACAAGTAGAGTAAAAAAGGGTAACAATTACAAAAATTGCGTTTTGAAACCGCCTAATTTCCAGGAGAGAGCTCACTTAAAAAGGTGTCTTATTGCAGCTTTTTAATTGATTTTAATGCTTTAGATGCTTAAGATATTTTATACGAGCTTAACTTCGAATGCGCTAAATCGTCCGCTCAGTAGAACACTGTTTTTCGATTTTGGAAATCGCACGATTTCAAAACGCGCGATTTACAGAACACACCTGACTGCTAAATATTCTTTTATTTATGTTTTTATAACTAAATATCGCTTAAGTCTTTATTTTTTGTTTGACCAGGACATTTAAATCGCTATAACGTGCAATTATCTCAGAATTACATTATTATCGGGCCTGTTCTGCAAATCACGACATGCCAAATCACGGTGATTTCTAAAAATTAATAAAAGCTAAATCATTGCTTTTGTAAATTTTACGTTTTATAGCTTTGGAAGTTGGAAGAAAATATGCTATTATAAATGAAAAAAAAAATTAAAACGCAATAAAATCCCATTACCAAGTCAGATATTAATAGTTTACTTTTGAAATCACGTGATTTGGAATCACCGTGATTTTCTGAACATGGGGGTATATTTTCTGCTGGTTTAAGCAACCTTTTCTTCTCCCAAGTTTTCTATATATTTTAGTTTTTTCATCTTAAAGAAAGCAGTAATAAGTTAATAAGATTTAACAAAATATTAATGCTAAATTTACTTTTAAGAAAAATTTTTAATGTCATAAGAACTAAGACACTTTTTTGTTATTTCTTAAATTTGCACAAATAAGAAATGCGCGTTGTTTAACTGTGTTCACGCATGCGAATTAAAATAGTGAAATCGTTGCTTATAAAAAAAATTCTTACAAGGAATTAAAAAATTTGATTGAGAAAATTCGAAGCGTTTGCTTCTTTCCTTTGTTTAAGTTGAAAAAATTTTGATTATTGAAAAAGCACTAAAAAACACTGCAATAAATACTAAAAAGCACTATAAATATCAGTTTTTCTGAAACGGTTATTTAATAAAGTTTCGGGTGCTTAGGCCGAGTTTACATTGGTGTGCCATGTGCCAAAAAAAGCGTAACCACTAATTACTAATGAAAAACTGTTTGATTCAGACACGTATTTATTAAGTTAAACAGTTTCATACATAACTAATAGACAATTTTATAGTATCCAACATGATTGGATCTGACAACCCTAGTCCTTACTTTTACTTTAGGTAATTTATTTATTTATTTCATAAATACTTTACAAAATAAATGTGTAAAGTGGACGGAGTAACTAGACCATATGCAAAAGATGTTATCAACAGTATTTTAAAAAGTTTTTGTGACTGAAGTCACATAGGAAGTAGTAACGTGGTTGTCAACGAAATTCCACAAAAAAACAGCCAGATTTTACGGTTATCCGTGGCAGATGAGGTTGATAAACATAATGGCACCGTCCTGTTGAAATCACATATCGTCCACATCCATATCTTCCAATAAAAAGTTCGTTATCATCTCACGATCAGCGATGCCAATTTAGCGCCATTCGCGCTAGTTTTTGCGCGTTTTAACTATGCCAAACGCGCTTTTTTTCGTCTTAGCGCGCTTAATAAAAAAAGCGCTAAATTAGCGCGTTTTGATTTAAGTCAAAAATATCATTTTAGTTTAATATCTTATTACTTTTTTTTTGTATAAATTAAAAAATTTTCTAATATCCAAAATTTAAATTTTTGTTTAAATTCGTTAATGATTCAAATGTTGCAAATAAAATTCCCTTGACTGCGGTTAGAATTAAAAACGCATTTTAATACTGTAAATGGGAAATATTTTGAAATTTCACAGCTAAAAATATGTACTCGTACTCGTGACCCAAAAAATTTATATAACGTATTACGCATCTATTCTTTTTGTTCTTCAAAAAAAATTAAATAAAAACTAAGAATTTCGAATATTTGGAAGGCGAGTCTGATTCTGTATTAAATGATTTTAGTTATTTAGGATCAGGGACCGTAACGGTTATAATTTTTATTTTAAAAATCACTTTTTAATCATTTCTTGATTTTTATTTATCCCTCACAAAATAACTCTTATTTTGTGACTTTTATTTATTCCTCACAAATAGATGCAATGAATTTTATTTTTTTGATTTTTATTTATTCTTCACAAAATAACAATTATTTTGTGACTTTTATTTATTCCTCAGAAAATAACAGTTATTTTTTTATTTTTATTTATCCCTCACAAAATAAGAGTTATTTTCTGACTTTTATTTATTCCTCACAAAATAAGTTACTGTTAGATTTTTATTTTTTTGCTTAATTTTTAAAATGTAGAAAGCGTAATTTTTGCGTTAAAATTAATATTAACCGATTTAAAATTGAATGTATCGCCAGAGTGTGTAAAAAAACTCTTACATGTTAAATTAAATTTACTTTTATATTTATTAATTTTAAAAATTAAAATTTTTTGAACAAAAAAATGAAAATCAAAAAGTAACTGTTATTTTGTGAGTAATAAATAAAAGTCACAAAATAACTCTTATTTTGTGAGGGATAAATAAAAATAAAAAATAACTGTTATTTTCTGAGGAATAAATAAAAGTCACAAAATAATTGTTATTTTGTGAAGAATAAATAAAAATCAAAAAAATAAAAATCATTGCATCTATAGGTAGTCCAGGTAGCATGGAGTATCGTGGTATATTCCTTGTGCACGTAGCACTTCTCTATTATTGTGATTTTTTCAGTTTAAATATGGAAAATAATCCTTATTTGCGATCCCTGTTTAGGATATAATTTCGAAGAAGCAATGTTGCACAAATCTGAAAAAGAGTTACTAAAAAAAATTAATTGTATTTACTAATACATACATATTATTAGAATTTAATTTAGCGCGTAGGAAATTAGCGCGTTTTTACTATAAATTGTTGATAATGCTGTAACTTAGCGCGTTCTAGCGCGTTTTGAGAAGGGAATAGCGCGTTTGGGTTATAAATAGTTGGCATCGCTGCTCACGATAGCGGACACCATTCACAATAACTGCCTGACCGGCCTCATTTTGGAAAAAAAAATACGGCCCGATGATGCAGCCAGCCCATAAACCGCACCAAACAGTCACTCTTTGTGCGGCAATTCTGCTTATTGACGAATCCACTGAGGTGAAAATGAGCCTCCGAAAAAATCACGAAGTGCACGATATGCATTTTGATTTGAACGCCCATTTTCATAATAACCCTGAATAACTTTAACCCGTTGGTGGATTGTGTATCTTTCCATGGTTCAAATTTAGATAGTCTGAAATTGAGAAATGTCAAATGAAATGCACAAAAAAACTTGACATTTAGGTGTGGTTCATATTCAACATCGGCCCTTAAAATTTAACCACGCTTTATGAATATTTACAAAAAATTCTAACATATAACAAAATATAGATTCCTTTCTTAAATATAAATAAGTTGTTTTCAGCTGAAAAATAAATAATAACTTTCTAAAAAAGTAAACCGCCTTTATACACTTAAAAGTCAAAAATAAAAAGGTATTATTATTTTCGTTAATTACTTGACTATTTGTAGCCGACACCGACTGCAAAAAGTCAAGTAGTTAACGAACAAAATAATACTTTTTTATTTTTGACCTTTTAGTGCATAAGCAATAATTACTTTGTATAGGAAGGAGCCTTTCACCTGCTCTTACATTACCACTTTTCTGATGGATTTCGAGCATTAACTATAAAGTAATTCACACCAAGTTCGTAGACTCTCACTGATGTAATGTAACGGCCGATCGGCTTGTTTCTCTGCCATGTACTTTAATTGAACAAAAACTGCTCAGGTAAACCTGACGTGTGTAAGAGGACTAATCAATATTATAGGGATCTCGTCGCCTACCCGTACACCACAACTTTTCCTTCGGATTGCCCGCGTTAACTATAGACTAATTCTCACCAAATTTGAAGTCTCCCAATGATATAATAGTCCATATATACTAGAGTTCGACCGATTAATCGGCCTTCGGCCAAAAATTGATAATCGGCCAACATTCGGCCTATGGCAAAAATCGGCCGATTAGCCGAAGCCGAATATTTTTCATTCCAAGCTTGAAAAATAAAATTATTTTTGGTCGTTGCTCGCCGACAGTTTCTATTGTGTTTAACGTTTTGCTGCTTTCTATTTTCTTTTACTTGGACGTTCTTGTGAGTGATCATATGAAAAAGCAATCTAGAAACTGCAAAATAGTTTTATTTTTCTTGTTATGTATCCAATAGATATTACAGCTATTTCAGTGATCTCAAAAAAGCAAACTTTTTTCTTAATTCTTATAAAACGTAAATATCATTTTTAAAATTTAAAACATTCGGCTTCGGTTTTGGCCGAAGTTTAGGATTTTAGCCGAAGTTCGGCTTCTGCCAAAAAAAACGCCTTCGGTCGATCTCTAATATATACTATAATTAATAATTACTTTGTATGGGAGGTACCCATACTCCTGCGCCTATCGCATATTGGTGAACATGGGACCACCTGTGTAGTATACCATTTCGTATAGAAAAATAGTTTTTAAAATCGGTTCCTAAATGACGGAGAAATCGGTGAACATAATAAACAAAAATACATAACGAACATATACATATCATCCACCTTTTTTGAAGTAGATTAAAACAAATGAAATATCATCGGTTGGTTTCTGGTTTGCGGCACAGTCTGTTCGAACTACATTATGTCTGCAGCAAACCAGAAACCAACCGACGATATGTCAATCGGCGGCTAATTCCAAGCCGTCTCCCAGCTGTGACTTGCGCGGCTCATATATCTGGTGGCAGTGCTGTCATTTCACAGATATGATTCAAAAAGAAAAAAGTGGTGCCTATAAATACCAATAGTCTCCTCAAATCAGACATTCTTTTTAAGAAAATTTCATTGTGAAAAAAAATTTAATAAATTCCTAATTGGCTAATTCTAAGCTGAGTTTTATAAAATATTTATCAGAAATGTGTATAAATTTTACAAAATGAAATATAATCCTTTCTTTGCCAGAGATAAAATTGACATTATTTCGCTTACTTGTCAAAAATATTCAAGGCATATAAATTTTCACAAGAAATATATGTACATACATACCTACACACACGTATAATCAAGAAATTGGAAATTTTTCTTAAGCTAAACGTAAATACAAAATTTAATATTAATAAATATACGAAATTTAAGTGGTGTTAATATAATACAGCATATTAAATGTTAAAAACTACTCCATATAAGCAAGAATTTAAAAAAAAATAACAAAGAAAATCACAATTTGAGAGTGAGAGTTTAGAGTGAAGTAGAAAAAGTGACTGATTTCTTGCAATTTTTACTTTATATTTATTTTTTTAATTTTCGTGTATGGAACAAATTAGTACGTGGCGTTCCATGATATACAAACGTTATATTTTGTTTTAAACTTTTAAATTATCTAAGTCAAACTAAAACAAACCTGTATTAAAGAAGATGATCTTTAATTTGCAATCTTAGAAATTTGGTTTAATAAAAAAGAAAAAAGGTTATATACATACAATATATGAATTTTTTTTTTATTTCTGGAAAAGGTAAAGGAATCGAAATCAATCGAAAAATTCGTAATAATTTCAATTGATGTTGTCAATATTGTATAGAAGGTTTTACGAGGAATATTGAAAACGAAATCTACACGAGAGTGTAATAATTAAGTTTTGAGCTGGTGAAGTGATAATGACAGATGCTTCTGTAGCTATTAAAGTAACACCCGGCAACGACAACGAAAATGAGAATGACCCGGAGATGAAAGGTTGGCTTCTCAAGTGGACCAATTATTTAAAAGGCTACCAAAAACGCTGGTTCGTATTATCTAAGGGTGTTCTAAGTTACTATCGCAACCAAGCCGAAATGAATCATACATGTCGTGGTACCATTTCCCTTCACGGTGCTCTTATACATACGGTCGATTCTTGCACCTTCGTCGTCTCGAATGGCGGAACTCAAACATTTCATATCAAAACTGCTAATGAAGTAGAACGTCAATCATGGGTTACTGCTCTTGAGCTGGCCAAAGTAAAGGCCATACGTGCAATGGAAAGTGAAGAGGAAGAGGAAAAGGAGACGTATCAAGTAGTACCCAGTCAAGAAATAACAACAGTAGTTCGTGACCTCACCGATCGTTTGGAGAGTCTACGCACATGCTACGATTTAATAAATAAACACGGCGTTGCTCTGCAGGGTGCTCTCAACGAATTAAAATCAATAAATTTGGCTGTTAGCGATGATGATACTGTTAACAGTCGCATTAAAATTGTCAATGAGCGTGCTACACTCTTTCGCATAACGGCAAAAGCAATGATAAATGCCTGTAATGACTATTTACGTTCGGCAGAGTCGCAAGGACACAAATGGTCAAAGGCACTTCAACACGAACGCGAAGCGCGTCAACGTTTAGAAGAAATTGTTGAACAATTGGCTAAACAGCACACACAACTAGAACAAGCAGCCAGTTTGGTACAACATAATAAGATTGTTCCAAATCCCCCACCTGCTGCTCCCCAAATTTGTGACGCAGACATGCAACAAAATTGCAATTTCGTATCCGATGATGAAACAGAGTTTTTCGATGCCGAAGGTTCGACAACAAATAATGAAGAGGACTCACCTCAGAACGGCTCCGATAGTGGAACTTTCATATTAAAAATGAATATTTTGGGCGCAAATAAGCAACAACAAACGGAAGTATACAGCAGCAGCAGTTCTTCCGAAGCAGATATGGCTGCTGTGCCACCTTTACCGCAGCAGGTCTGCGTTTTGGAGGAACGAAAATCAATGGATTTACCAGATACGGCCGCACCGGCCGGTGGCGATCCAACCAAAGTTTCCTCAACAGGTAATAATACCTCTACAGGTCGCCGGGATGATGAATCAGCATCATCTAATCCTAATAATCCTCATAAGATAGGTGAGGGAGTTGGTGGCGCTGCTGGAAGTGGTTTTAGCGGGGACGATGGCGGAGGGAGGGACCCCAATAGACCAGGTGGCAGTCCAAAAGGTTCTGAAAATGATGGCTCATCAAAAAAGGTTCGCCAACGACGGACCCGTGTCCCTGATAAGCCCCATTATCCTCTCAATCTATGGTCCATTATGAAAAATTGTATTGGAAAAGAATTGTCCAAAATACCAATGCCCGTCAATTTCAACGAACCCTTATCCATGTTGCAACGTCTAACTGAAGATTATGAATACTCTGAAATCTTAGATGCTGCTGCCCGTTGCACAGATGAATGTGAACAGTTGGCTTATTTGGCTGCGTTTACCGTATCAGCATATGCCACCACAACAAATCGCACGGGAAAGCCATTTAATCCCTTGCTGGGTGAAACCTATGAATGTGATCGAATGGACGATTTGGGTTGGCGCGTTATTGCCGAACAAGTTTCCCATCATCCACCTATGGCTGCCATCCATTGTGAAGGTCGTAAATGGACTTGTTGGCAGGAATTCACCATGACAAGTAAATTTCGTGGAAAGTATTTACAGGTAAGTTATCCAGTCTCTTTTAATTTTTTAATAACAAATGAAATTTCCAAAAACCACTTATTAAAATGGCAAAAAAGCAATATAAGTATGTTTTCATTTTTGTTAAATCCAAAATTTTTGTTAATGCAACAGTAATTGTAACTATAATTTTATCGCATTATTCATGAACAACAATTTTGTTTTATAGAACAATATTTTTATGGAAATCCGGTTAGAAATCTATTATAATATTATATACTTTATTTCGTTATTTTACGGACAATTTTAATTTACGAACATGAACGATAGACTTTTTCATGTATTTTCATTCGCTTTTCTGGCATTTCTTGTGTGCCATGTGCCCAAAAAAGCATAACCACTAATTACTAATGAAAAACTGTTTGATTCAGACATGTATTTATTTATTTAAACTGTTTCCAATCATGTTGGATTCTATAAAATTGTTCATATATTAGATAAGTACAGTTTAACTTAATAAATATGTGTCAGAATCAAACATATTTTCATTAGTAATTAGTGGTTACGCTTTTTTTACGCATGTGTGGCACATGGCACTCAGATCGTCGGTTGGTTATTGGTTTGCGCACAGTATATTCAAAATACATTGGGTAAAGTGAATAAAAAAAAGCATTTGCTTTTTACTTGAAAATTTGTTTTAAAACCTAAAATATGTATGTGATTTTTGTTTTTTTTAACAAATTTTTAAGTAGAATGCAAATGATTTTTTTTATTCACTTTACCCATTATGTCTGCAGTAAACCAAAATCCAACCGACGGGATGTAAACCCGGCCTTACAATCTTTTGTGTTTTATGAGTATCTCAAAAGTAATAAGGTAAATAATAGGTGTTTACTTACTTTTGCTGAAAAATGCAGTAAAGGCCATGTCAGATAAAACTTTGGCTTCGCGTTGCGTTGAAGATTCGCTTTGACATTTTAGATGAAATGTATATGGTTATATGAAACATGTCACTTTAAGTACTTTTAACGCAAAGCGAAGTGAAAAGTTAAGCGCGTGCTTTGACAATCAGTTGGTATACTTTTCTTAATTTGTTTGACAAAACCCGCATGTAAATATGAAGTTTTATTAAACTTTTGGTAAATTTACATAAAAAACGAGATAGTGGCATCAGAGTAATCGAATTGTGCTGAATTTTATGCATTAAACAAAGCAGTAAAACAAAAAGTGAGTATTGTCAAAGTTTTCATTGTGTCATACACATTTTGCGTCACGCTTTTTTCCCAAAGTTAAAAACGTCACGCAAAGCGTTGAAGTTCTATCTGACCAGCGTGACCGTTTGACCGACTAAAGTGGCAAATTGCCACTTTTTCGGTATATCGATTACACTTTTCCACTTTTTCGACTTCCTTGCCACTTTTTTCTCCTTTTTTAAGGTGAGTTATATAAAAATACATTAAAAATAAAAAGTTTAGTGTAGTTTTCTCGTTTTTTTTTAATTTTTCCCCTTTTTTTATGATAAATCCCCTATTTGGTGCCACTTTTTGAAAAATGTCATCGGTCACCCTGTATCTGACACCGCCTTAAATGAGTAATTACTGAGAAAATTTAAAAATGTACTCTCCATTTGTGATTTTTTGAAATATTTGTATGGGGACCCCCAGGGGTGGTTCCAGGGGTTGTGCCACTGGTATAGGTGGGTCGGCCCTCCAAAATTAGTGAGGGTCGGTCATACATTTTGACTCGATTGAGGAACTCTAAATGGGTCAAAGTGAGATTTTTCGAAATTTGACCCTTCAAGAAAATTTGACCCTTCGGATCAAAAGTCGGGACATCAAAATACATTTTAGAGGTATGGTTCCTTCGGCAAAGTTTCTTATTTTTATCCCTAGAATACGATTTTCCTTGTAATTTGTGCGATTTTCAAATCGAAAATATTTAAATGAGGGCTTATAGTATATTTTCCAAACACAAAAAATAAGTATCATTCAGTCTCAAATCTGCATTCTTAAAAATTTACAAACTATAAACCAAAATCATAGGTGCATAGGTAGTCAAACTTATTTCAACTAATAATTTTAAACGAACATGATTAGATAAATAATTTTTTTAGTTTTAAAACTTAGTATGACCTCCTTTTTGGTCAATTAATTCCAACTGGCATGGATTGCACTAACTGACTGTCATTAACTAACTCTTGTTTTTTAACAACTCTACTTTTTTGCACGATTATTTGCAGTGCCTCTGGTGGGTTGAATGAGGCGCATTAAATTTTGAAGCTGTGTTTAGTAGCCATTTTATTGGTTATTTTACTTCGCCGATGATTCTGCTGCACAATACCGACGAAGGAGGGCGTTCTGATGTTACAATAGGCTTAGCATCCGCCGAAACCGGTGTAGTTTTAGTGACCAGCGCCTTATGCCTGCATCACTAGAACTTTTCCCACAACAACTGATACAAAGGACACTAATGTAGATCAGAAAAATGCGTTGTGTTGTTATTTTAATGACCGTCGGAGACAGGGTTTGAACCCAGAACCTTCGGTTTTGTAGTCAACGTGCTAACTACGGTATTAATATGCGTTTTTTATTCTAACCACAGTCAAGGGAATTTTATTTGCGAGAAATTTATACTAATTGCGTTAAATTTATACAAAAACAAGTAAGAGTGCTATATTCGGCTGTGCCGAATCTTATATACCCTTTACCAAAGTACGTAAATATATATAGTATACAGACACATACATACATATTTGTTTTGTGAAAAAATTTTATAATTTTTTTCTCTAAAGCAACCCAGCAAAAAAATTTGCCTACTAGAATGCAAAAAAGTGTATGTACTCCTCAGTCGTAAGTACTTACAATTTGACTTAATAACCCATTATTTTTGTTTGAGAAGTTCAAAAAGTATGCGGTTTTGCCTACAAACATGCAAAAGTTAATATATTACTGATTGCCTAAGAGTACTCAAAATTTAATGGGTTATTTTTTGCTTACAAATATGCAAAAATTTATAGATTAATTTTTGCTTAAATTTATTCTAAATTAATTTGCTAGTTTATCAAATTAAAATAATTTTCACGATCAATAAAATTTTCTCTAGATATATTTCCTTATTAACTGGAAAGCACTACAATAAGTACTTTCACGTAATGATATAAGTCAGTTCTTATTTTATTCATTACAGGGCAGTCATTATTACGTACATAAAATAATTACATAAATAAGTATCAGTCATTACTTTGTAAGCCATTAAAGGAGTACTACCCATTACAAAATTTCGAAAATTTTTTGCTGGGAATTAATAGTAAAGTGACCTTTCAGTATTTTTCGATTAAAGAATTTGATTCAATTGTTTTATTTTCGATTTTACCAATGGTTGAATATTTCACCCTACACTCTGTGGTTAACATATATTTTACATTCACTCTTATTTCAGTCAACATCGACGTCACGTCAATACAATACCAAAAAATTGGGGCTTGTTTACTTGTTCTCGAGATGTTCAAAAACAGTGCTGCTATTTAATAACTCTAAAATATTCTTAGTATTGCACCTCCATACCAAGTAAACTAACTTGTTTTAAATTTTACCGTATTTAATAATCATTGATGTTGCAAAACTGCTTAGTGTCTTGATTTAAAGTTCCCAATGCAAATGGTATCCATCGTGGTATTATGTAAAAGTTTTATTCCTACAGGTTTTTTTTTTAAATTGTTCAGCAGAAAGGAAAGGTATCAGGAAAATGAAACGGAACATGTCCTTTAATGTATCTTTAGCGATAAATTTTAGTTTTATCTCCATTTACTAAAAATTGATAGTTATTATACTGAGAGCACAATAAGCACAAACATCGTTTATACTTCAATTAGATTAGATATCCATAAAAAAATTAAACATGTATAAAAAATCTCGAGTAATGATTTTCCTAAAACATGAAATCTGTTTACCTGAGAAAAAAATATTTTTGGTTATTTTTTTTACCGAAACTTTTTTCAATCTCCAACCCTGGAACGATATTTCTGAGTTTCTTAATACTAATTTATTTCTTTATTAAATATAGAATATATTTAATTACCAAAGAAATAATTAGTTTTATATAACAGAAAAAATTTAAGTTTTCCAGCTCTGGAGCTATGTCTTTTATTTTTCTAATTTCTATGCCAAACTATTTCATTCTAAGTCATAAAGTATATAAAACTTGAAGACAAAAATAAAAAACTAACTTGACCGACCTAGTTACTTTTGTAAAAAAAAAACAATAAATTTACCAACCCTGGAATCAACCTTTTAGATTTTTTTGATTTAAAAAATTAAAGTGTGTTAATTTTTTTTTTTTATACACACATACATATATTTATTTATCAAATCTTAAATCTAAATATAAATATTAGGCCCGACCAGTATCGAACATAAACTTAGTGATAGTAATTAATAATACATAAATTTCGTATTAAGCACAATAATTATTTTCATTTGGGGTGCTGAGTATCAGGGCACTTGTGTCCCTCTTTTTTAAGCGGATGTGTCCAGTAAAGTTCAAGATATTACGAGCAAGCGGATTAGGATGTGACTCGAGTTTTGTTAAATATTTGCCTGCGTATTTTGCGATTTCTGTTAGTTTGAATTAATTTATTAGACTCAAATAGTTTTAACAATGTAAGTTAAAAACGAATGAAAATAACAGAGTTGGCGTAGACATAAAAATATTAAAACAAGTATGATAAAGTACAGGAGAAAACATAGTGACTTGTTAAATTTATCCTTCATTTCAACACTCTCCCTGAATGACAAATTCACAAAATCAAATTCTTTCTCATGTACCCTTTACAATTATAAAAGTATATAAATATTTCAATTCAAATAATTAAGGTTTTAGAAAAATCCAAATTTAGTTCCAAAATAATCAAGTTTTTGAGAAGTAACAGCTTTGGTAAATACGTCTGCAATCATCTCATTTGTGCACAGGTATTTCAAAATTATTTCCTTTGCATCGATCTTCTGACGAATAAATTTTGATTTAATATCCACATGTTTTGTTCTGGACGAAAAATTATTATTAAGGGCAACCTGTAAGGCACCCTTGTTGTCGCAGTATAACAACATACTTTTACAGCTTTTGGGATTAAGTTCAGCTTCTAGGCGTTTTAGCCAAGCAGATTCTTGAATAGCTGCAGTTAATGACTGGAACTCAGCTTCTGTCGAAGATAACGACACAGTTTTTTGTTTTCTTGTAGACCAGGAAATTGCGCCGGATTGATATACAAAAACATACCCAGTAGTGGATTGTCGATCGTCAATATTTCCGGCCCAGTCAGCATCACAGAAACCTTCTATTTCTGAGTTGGGTTGCTTTCTATAAACAATACCTTTGTTTATTGTTCCTTTTAAGTATCTCATTAAGCGTTTAACTGCTTCCCAGTGTGCTTTACCAGGATTGCTTCCAAATCGACTTAGGAAATTTACAGCGTAACAAATGTCAGGTCGGGAAATCCGGGCTGCAAATAACAAACACCCGATCGCCTGCATATAGGGAACACGTGACATTTCCTGCCTTGCTTCTTCATCCTTAGGAGACATGCTCGAGGATAGTTTTTGGTTGTAGTCCATTGGGGTTGATGTTGGGTTGCACTCACTCAAACCAAATCGTGCCAAGACATTTGATATGTATTGCTCCTGGTCGATTTTGATAGCGTCTTTACTTCTGGTTATATGCATACCTAACACTGAAGATACCTCTCCGATGTCCTTCATTTTAAATCTTTTGGCTAACTCGGACTTTACAGAATCAATTGTTTTCATATTATTGGAAAATATTAAAATGTCGTCGACATAAATAGCCACGTACAACATCTGATTACCATTTACCTTATGATAAACGCATTGATCCACTTCACCTCTTATGAGTCCCATCTTTATCAACTCATTATTTATTGTCTCATTCCATACGCGTCCCGACTGCTTGAGACCATAAATTGACTTTTTCAACAAGCATACCTTATCGGAACCATCAGTGAACATTTCTGGTTGTTGCATATAGATAATTTCCTTAAGTGAACCATTTAAATATGCACTTACAGCGTCCATCTGATGTACATACATGTCGTATTTAATAGCCAAAGCAAGCAAATATCGAATTGAATCGTACCGGACGACAGGTGAAAAGGTCTCATTAAAATCAATCCCTTCACGTTGTGAGAAACCTTTGGAGACTAACCTCGCTTTCCATCTTATAATACTACCATGTTCATCCTTCTTAGTTTTGAAAACCCACTTTGTTTTCACAGCCTTTTCGCCTGGTGGCAAATTTGTTAGTACCCACGTGCTGTTTGCCATCAGCGAATCAATTTCTTCCTGCATGGCCGCTTTCCATTCGTCTGAATCAACCGAAGACATGGCTTCCTTTACACTGCTAGGATCATCAGAAAGAAACTGCATTGCACAAAAGTTTTGTGACTGTTTGGATTTGTTGGCAATACGATTTGATCGACGTACGTTTTCTGCGTCCGATGGAATATTTTGGGCAACACGTGGTGTTGGAACCCATTCATCATCTGCTTCAATTGGTAATTCCATAGGCGATGACCACTCAACAGAGTCGACGTAATCGCTCTCAACGAAACTAGTGTCTGAAGTTGCATTGTTATCAACGTCATTCGCTATTTTAGGAGTTGATTCAACAAAATCTCCCTCAAAGTAATTCGTTATTCTATGAGTTGATTCAACAAAATCTCCACTCTCCTCTGAATCGACTTCATCGTAATTTTGGAGCAGTTCTGGGTAGTAAAAATCATTTTTAATGTTGAGACTCACTTTACTTCCTTCCAAGAATACCACATCACGACTTATAATTATATTGTTGTCTACGGGGTTAAATAATCTGTACGCCTTACTTTCGCAGCTGTACCCCATCATGATACATTCCGTGGATTTCGTGTCCAGTTTTCGACGCTTTTCCTTGCAAATGTGTGCAAGAGCAGGACATCCAAAAACTCTCAAAAATTTCAGATTAGGACGGCGACCAGACCAAACTTCTTCGGGGCTTCTGTCTTCACCACGACATGAAACTCTGTTGATTAAATAACAAGCTGTGTTTGCGGCTTCAGCCCAAAAACGCTTGTCTAAGCCGCTATCAATTAGCATACATCGAACACGCTCCATCAAGGTTCTATTAATTCTCTCCGCCGTACCATTTTGTTCCGGAGAGTAAGCACACGATTTTTGATGAATAACCCCACAGTCCTGCAAAAAATTTTTAAATTTTTCATTAACATACTCGCCTCCGTTATCAGTTCTGAGAATTTTGATTTTATTTGAACACTGATTTTCAGCCATTTTCTTAAACAATACGAAAGTGTCGAAGACATCAGATTTTCTCTTAAGCGGGTATACAAACAATTTTCTGGAATAGTCATCAACAAACGTTACCAGATACCGAGCTCCAGAAAACGAGTTTACACTTAGCGGGCCAACCACATCAGAATGCACCAATTCTAATAATTTAGTAGCTCTTATACCATCTTCTCTTATTGGCTTTCTGGTTTGTTTCCCTTTCACACAAACCACGCACGGCTCTTTGTTTTTGTTTCCAAAATTAACGCCATCTGACGACTTTTTAACTTTATCTAAATTCTTGTCACAAATGTGTCCCATTCTTCTGTGCCAAAGGCCAAGTTCTTTTGTAACAACAAATGGGCTGTTTTCTGTAGATTTCGTTTCGCTGTCTATTCTATATAAATCGTTGTAAATTTTAGCAGAAGCAACTAGTGAACCATTTCCGTTCAATATGCGGCATGTTTCACCTTCAAAAATAACTTTCTTACCGCCACTAGTCATTTGTCTTACAGAAAGAAGATTTGCACACAAGTTAGGCACATATTCAACGTTTTTTACGGTTATTTCTTTTTTTGAATTTCCAATTAAAATATTTAAATCGACGTCGCCTGTGCAATCAACGTTCAATTCGCTCTTATTAGCAACCATCACTTTCTTGTCTTCTATGTTATGTATGTTGTACATACACTTGCTATCGTTTATCATGTGATTACTTGCGCCACTGTCTACATACCAATACATAGATTTCTCGTTGTTTTTGTTGTAAGAATCGTTTGTGCTTGCGTTCAAACTCGTGCCCGATGCTATGAGCGTTGAAGAAAACCCTACCTTCTCATATTTTCTATTTTGCTTACCGTTACTTCTGTTGTTACCGTTTTTGAAACCACTGTTGACATTGTTTTTATGATGACAATTTCTGGAAATGTGTCCATATTCTTTGCAGTTGTAGCATTCTACAGGCTTTTTCTTCTTAGAGGTAAAATTTTTTGAATAGAGAACAGCGTCCTTTTCCCTACTTGGAACATCAAATTTAGCATCTTGTAAAAGAAGATTCTTTACCTTATCGACGGTCAATTTTTCCTTTGAGTTCTCGACAGCCATTACCAGAGGCTTAAAATCATCTGTCAACCCAGCTAACATAAGTGAAGCCGTAAGTTCGTCGTCTATGTTGAGTCCTGCGTTCTTTACTTTCAGGGCAGTTATTACTAGCTCGTTTATATACTCTTGAATAGAAACATAATTCCGCAGTTTCATATTCACCAATTGTTTTAACAATTGCACTTTACGTGTAAGACCAGAGTCCTCAAAAACACTATTTAATGCATCCCACGCTTCTTTTGCTGTTTTAGCTGCAGCTATGTGCCCATAAATACAGGGATCTATCATCAAGACAATTTCTGCCAAGGCACGTTCATTTAAGACTGCATCATTAGCTTCAACCGATCCGGTTTCTACAACTTTCCAGCATCCTTTGATGACCAGGCAAGATTTTGCTTGCCTCTTCCAAACGTCGAAATTCTCGCGTCCCTTTAGGCGCTCCAACGAAAATCCAATAGGAAGGTTCGCCATCTTATTTGCCTCAACAAAAAAAAACTTTTTATTTGAAAAATAAAAACTTCGAATATATTTTTTTTAACTGCGTGACATGTAGCCCATAACCTGTTAGTTTGAATTAATTTATTAGACTCAAATAGTTTTAACAATGTAAGTTAAAAACGAATGAAAATAACAGAGTTGGCGTAGACATAAAAATATTAAAACAAGTATGATAAAGTACAGGAGAAAACATAGTGACTTGTTAAATTTATCCTTCATTTCAACAATTTCTTCAGTCACTAGTGGCATATTTAAATCACGTTTGTACATATATTTGAATTTTTTATATACCATGGAGCCGATGTTATTAACCGTAAAATTTTATTTTGCCGTCGTTGGATTCTATCCACATTTGAAGCTGAAGCAGTGCCCCATAGCTGAATTCCGTAGCACCATATTGACTTCAAAAGCCACTTGTATATCAAAAGTTTGCAGTCTAGACTGAGTGTTGAATTTCTGCCAATCAACCAATGTATTTGGGTTAACTTAAGTTTCATTTGAATTAGTTTAGAGTCAATATGATGTTGCCATTTAAGCCTTCGATCAAGGTGTATGCCAAGGTATTTCACTTGAAAATGTTGAGGAATATCTTGATTGTTGATTCGAAGGGGGGAACAGGTATCTTTTCTTAGGGTAAACGTTATATGAACACACTTTTGTTCATTTACTTTAATTCTCCATAAGTTCAACCATATTTCAAGCTGTGTAATGTGTGCTTGGAGATTGAGGGATGCCTCATCAGGGTTTTTGTGCATACTCATACAGGCTGTATCATCGGCAAATGTAGAAGTGTGGATGTTATTGCTCACAGGCATATCACAAGTATATATTAAATACAAGACTGGTCCCAGAATACTACCCTGCGGCACACCAGAAGATATAGATTTGGGCACACTCATGAAGTCTCCTTCTACAACAGTAAACTTCCTATCAACAATATAACTTTCCAAAAGTTTTTCTATATTTATTGACAAATATGTCTTCAATTTTAAAAATAGGCCTTCGTGCCATACTTTGTCAAATGCCTGAGAAACATCAATAAAAAGGGCAGAACAATACTTCTTTTCTTCAAAAGTCCTCCTTATAACTTGAACCAATCTATGCGTTTGCTCAATAGTGCTATGCTGACTTCTAAAGCCAAATTGATGGTCCGAGATGCACCCATTATCAGCTAAAATTATGGACAATTTAGTCATGAGCAGCTTTTCGAAAAGTTTTGAGATTGTTGATAGTAAGCTTATTGGCCTATATGACTTAGCCTTCGTAAGATCTTTGCCCGGCTTCGGAATCATTTTAATCTTGGCAAGTTTCCAGTTATGTGGAAAATACTGCATTCGTAAAATGGCATTAAAAATAAATAAATAAATAATAAATTCTTATTGCAATATGATGCAAGTTCATCAGCACCTTGTTACTAATTCCATCAATACCTGGAGCTTTCTTCGGATTAAGTTCAGCAATTAGTTTTTGTACATCGCGCATCTTAAACTTTATGGGTCGCGAGCAACTACACTCGGCAAATCAGCAACACCAGTACATGTGTTTGGGGTAAATACGTATTTTAAATGATTAGCAAATACTCGTATGTTACCTTTTTCAGTATCTCTTCTTGCCCAACCTCCGGTGGATGTGCGCAGAGGTGGTTTAAACTCAACAGGGGTTTTAAGGAATCTAGCAGCGCGCCACAAAGAGTAATTATATGCTGGTGTGACATCAAGACCTTCCAGATAATTTTTAAGAGCAGCAGTTTTTTTCAATTGCAAGTAACTCTTGGAGTCGTTTAGTGCACTCTTTAAATCTGATTTTAAGTTGTGGTGATCTGTGCTGTTGCCATTCCCTTCTAGCTCTTCTTTTTTCACACACGACACGTTCAATATCGGTAGAATAAATTTTATTAAATCCAGTCTGCGGATGAGAGGTAGTAGCATGTTCAGCAGCCTGTGTAATCATTTCGTTAAGGTTGGCGATGTTAGCTTCAATATTCTCGGGTGTTCTTAGCGTAATGTTTTCCGTGCAATGACTACTAAGATATTTTTTGAATCGCAGCCAATTTACACGACTGATCATCTTCACATACGAGTGAGGTAAATCACTTCTCTGTGGCCTACAGATTGTAACGATCGTGGGAGAGTGATCGGACGAGAGATCTAAAGAAGCGTCAAGGTTAATTAATTCCCTAGAAATGTTTTTCATGACGCCAAAATCTATAACATCCGGAATTTTATTTATGTCAGTAGGCCAGTAAGTAGGCTCCCCACTCGAAATGACGTCCAAGCCCATTTTTGAAATTGTGTTGAACAACGCTCGTCCTCTGGGTGTAATATGACGTGAACCCCAGAACGTATGTTTAGCATTATAGTCTCCAGCTGCTACGAAACAAAGACCAAGAGATTTATAGAAATCCTCGTATTGATTCTCAGTAATTGCGAATCTGGGAGGGGAGTAAATTGATGATATCACAAAATTTGTGCAACAATGTTCAACACAAATGTTGTCAATAATATAATGTTTGAGTCTTGACTTTGTTAGAATTGCTGATCCACCGCATGCTTTTCCTCTCGGGTCCTTTTAATCATATAAGGCGGAGCCAGAAATTTTAAAAAGGCTTCTCGAAGTCAAAAGAGTCTCTGAGACCAACATTATATCAATATTTTTTTCCGTGAGGAATTGCTCAAGTTCATTTTTATGTTGGCGAATGCCGTTTGCGTTCCAGAAACATATTTTTAACGTGTTCATGGCTTCTTAACTAATGCCTGAAGCAGTGTATTCTGCATTCGCAGCATTTCTTGCATCATGCTAGTTATATTTGTTGTAAAACTATTAATAGTTAGCACCAGATTCTCAATAGTAGCTTCAAGGCGACTAAAGTTAAAGCTTGAGTTTGTATTCGTTGAATTATTTGGCGGTGGAACATTTTGTGTGGGAATAGAACTAGTCTTAGCAGCATCGGTATACGATACACGTGAACTAACTGGTTGGCTTGTTTGAGGAAAAGTGGCGGAGTAAGCGTTTGCTGATTGAGCTGGAGCTAGTTTAGGTTTTTGACCCATAGCCTGTTTAACGAAAGAATATACAGGGCATCCTCTGTAGTTAGCGGTGTGATTACCACCACAATTACTGCATTTTTTTCTGGTTGATCTTTTGGCTTAGTGCAGCTAGCAGTACCATGGAATTCACCGCAGATGTATGACCATATTCTTGGCAATTGTGGCACTGTACGGGACCTGAACGCTCTTCAACTGTAATTTTTCGGTATAAAAGGTATTTTAGGCTATAAATTGGATGTGTCTCGTTTTTTTTTTCAACTGTATATCATTTGGCTCCAGTTCAACACGAAATAGAGGCTGGGGGATCTTCTCTCTATTGATTATATTAGTAACACTTTTTACTTTAAATCCTTGTATGATGAGTGCATCTTTTATTTCTTCGGGATTAACATAAGCATCAATGCCCTTCAATACGATCTGCATACCTTTAGCACTTTTAAGCTGATAAGTATAAAAATTTGTTTTATTTTTTTCGAAATCAGTAATAATTTTGCGGAAATCTTTTTCTTCGTATATCTGAATTTTCGTTTCATCAATTTTACCACGTTTTATTGGAATAACGTGAAATACGTTCTCACCAACGGCCGAGACTTATTTTTTAATAAGGGCATTAGAATTTTTTTCTCTCAGGTATATTGGTGGTGGTTTGGAAGTTTTTTTGGATGATACAGCGATTTGGTCGTTATTAGCTTGCAATATTGAAAAACGATTTTGACGGTTAACTGCTGCGACGTCGTTATACCTGGATATCTTGGGAACCGATGAAATTTTTGATGAATTTGGGCTTCGCCCGCGCTTTAAAATTGTGATATATCTGTCCATTCCGACTTGGACCTTGGGTTTTGGGCTAATCTTATCTTCAGTGACAACTTGGTTAAGTGATGACCCCGAGCCCGAAGCGGATGATATCGCTGAGTTAAATGTAGAAGTACTAGGCAATAATGTCAACGATTCACTAGTTGGCATTGGACAAAGCGAAGTTGATCGCTGACGAAACTGTGGTTTTGCCGTTAGAAAAAGTCTATTATCAGATTTTTTATTTTTATTAAGAGCTTCAGAACTCACAGCAAGTCTATTATCAGATTTTTTATTTTTATTGTTATCATTATGAGCATCAGAACTCACAGTAAAATGGGCATTTCTGCCGTTACAACTCACTTCACAATTTTTTTCCTTTGAGGTACTCATATAGACTATTCCTCAAGGGCACTTTGTTTGTTTTTTTTATTTTTATTTACGGTTTTTTTGTTTTTGTTATTTCTATATGTAAAAAATATTAGCAAAGCAAATAAAGCTTATTTATTAAAGTCAATATGTATTACGAATATTTTTTTATGATCTTATACATACTACTCCGCTAAGACGTCTGTTCACTATGAAGGTACAATGAAACTTGAGTGTGTTAAGTGAACAGAGAAATAAAAAAAATTAATTTTATGCTCTAATATCAAAAAAAATTCAAAGTTTCCATCTTTGGAGCTGTAATTTTCATTTTTCAAATTTTATTCGCCAAACTTTTCTTTCAGAAGCAAAAAATATATTCAATTTATAAAGGAAAAGAAAAAAATTTTTAGACCTATTTAATTTTACATATCACAAAAAGTGTAAGTTTTCCAACCCTGGAATCATAATTTAGGATAGTTCTTTAAAAAATAAATAGAATATGTTAAATGAACAAAGCAAAAAGGAAATAAGAAAAAACTTAGTTTCATTTAATTCCTTTAATATTAAAAAATTCAGTAAAGTGCGACTTTGACTCGCACACGAAGGGTCGGTTTCCCATTTTATTTTGATTCAATTACGGTGTGTACTACTGAACTCCGTTTTAAGCAAAAAAACAATAAAATTGTATGAACTAAATACAAGATTTACCTGGATTTTTTTTAAGTATCTATCTCTTGGTCAACTATAGTATTTTCTTAGTATGTAACTTTTTCAATTGCCCTCCCTGGCACGGTTTCGAGTTGTACAATAATGCACACTCTAATTTCGAGATATTATAACCTCACTAGAAACAGCAAACGAGCTTTTGGATTATTTGAAATGCATTTCTCTATGATAACCTGCGGACGTTTTTCGTGGTGGTACCCAAAACTGCTCAATACGTAATTATTATGCCGACCTATCCATCAGCAAACTAGAAATATATTTTTATTACACTTTTAAATAAGTAATAGCCGCTTATCTAATGTTTTTAGATTAATTTTTTAAATATTAGAAAGTTCAGCAATACCTACTCTTCCCCATTCTTGCTAAATCAAGCAGCACCAATAATGCATTTTAATATTTAGTATAAGGACTAATAAGTACTGTTAAGCCTGTTTGACTTTGGAATTATAGGGATATATCAAAGAGTTTTTTGGTAATTATGACATTTTCCATTTTGTTGCTATTGTTCTGCACAATCTCGATACATGGGTTTGAGAATATTAGTAATTTTATTTTTCAGGAAATATCAATATTAAAAAATTAAAATACGAATTCGTTTTCTAGTATGAATGCCTACAAAAGTTTGTTAAAAGAGCTGCTTGAAATAATCAAATGTCTAAAATATTTAAATTTTAAGTCAAATAGGGTTTTTGTTGCTTTTGTTCTGCACAGTACTGTACATATATATACCCTTTTAACAACTTTTTTTTGGTAAAGGGTATAATAAAAAGTAAAAAAAAAATATTGAACTGAAATGATGTCATTGAATTTATTTAAAACGCGCTAAGACGAAAATGGCGCGTTGAATATATAGTTAAAATACGCTAAATCTAGCGCGAAACGCGCCAAATTGGCATCGCTGCCTATTGTTGTTGTTGTTGTTGTTGTTGTTGTTGTTGTTATTTGGATTTATCCCGATAAAAATCCAAACCACTCCTGCTTCAAATCGCTGCCTATTATGTTTTGCACAATCGAATGACTGAGGCACACCATTTTAGAAAATTTTCCATACCAGTGTGGTTTTTAAAATGGCTAATAACCAATTCCCTCACATTTATAGTAGCGCGCCGCCCCATTTTATTGTTGTTGTTGTTGTTGTTGTTGTTGTTGTTGTTGTTGTTGTTGTTGTTGTTGTTGTTGTTGTTGTTGTTATTATTATTATTTTGGTTTGAATGGCAGAAGCAAGTACAAATAAATTCGGTAGTGCGACTTTGACTCGCGCACGAAGGTTCCGTGCGTTGGCTTTGAGCATTTTTTTAATACAGTGTTTTTTTCAGCTGAAAGAGTTTTTTTTGATTATTTTTCGCTTTTTTCTCGTTTTGGCGATTTTTTTAATTTTGGCGATTTTTTTTTAATTTTGGCGATTTTTTTCATTTTGGCGATTTTTTTTTCATTTTGGCAATTTTTTTCATTTTGGCGATTTTTTTAATTTTGGCGATTTTTCCGGTTTTCCGCGATTTATTTTCGATTTAGAAATTTTTTTTAATTTGGTGCTTTTTTTCGTTTTGGCGATTTTTTTTTTATTTTGGCGATTTTTTTTCGGTTTGGCGATTTTAAAATTTTGAGATTTTTTTGTTTTACCGTTTTTGAAAATTTCAAGAAGTTTGCTCTTACGGTTTCCAAGATACAGCAAGTTATCAAAATTACATAGTCGAAATTACATTAACTGATGGTACACCCTTTAATTAAATTTTTTTAAATTTTAGTGTTAGTTGTTGTAGTCTGTATAAAAATACACGAACTTTACAAATTTCAAGTGCATATACATACAATTGTATGTATATTACATAGGATTTTAACATTTTTCGTTGCTCGTTTTGGCACACCCTTTAATTTCCAACTCTCATGTATTTGTTGTTGAAGCGGCCAAGGGTCCCATGTAATATACATACATACATACAATTGTATGTATACATACATACAATTGTATGTATATTACATGGGATTTTAAAATTTTTCGTTGCTCGTTTTGGCACACCCTTTAATTTCCAACTCTCGTGTATTTGTTGTTGTAGCGGCCAAGGATCCCATGTAATATACATACGATTGTATGTATATTAGATGGGATTTTAAAATTTTTCGTTGCTCGTTTTGGCACACCCTTTAATTTCCAACTCTCATGTATTTGTTGTTGTAGCGGCCAAGGGTCCCATGTAATATACATACATACAATTGTATGTATGTTACATGGGATTTTAAAATTTTTCATTGCTCGTTTTGGCACACCCTTTAATTTCCAACTCTCATGTATTTGTTGTTGTAGCGGCCAAGGGTCCCATGTAATATACATACATACATACAATTGTATGTATATTACATGGGATTTTAACATTTTTCGTTGCTCGTTTTGGCACACCCTTTAATTTCCAACTCTCATGTATTTGTTGTTGTAGCGGCCAAGGGTCCCATGTAATATACATATATACAATTGTATGTATATTACATGGGATTTTAAAATTTTTCGTTGCTCGTTTTGGTACACCCTTTAATTTCCAACTCTCATGTATTTGTTGTTGTAGCGGCCAAGGGTCCCATGTAATATACATACATACATACAATTGTATGTATATTACATGGGATTTTAACATTTTTCATTGCTCGTTTTGGCACACCCTTTAATTTCCAACTCTCATGTATTTGTTGTTGTAGCGGCCAAGGGTCTACACACTGTGTCCAAATTTCAGGTCCGTAGCTCTTACGGTTCTCGAGAAAATACCCTGTGACGGACAGACGGACGGACGGACAGACGGACAGACGGACAGCGTAGCGAAAACAATAGGGTTCCATTTTCACCTTTGGTGTACGGAACCCTAAAAATCCAGGGTATCCCACACAAGGAAAGAAAAAAAGAAAGATGGGCATATCCATATGAAATTGCTGAAAAGTGACTAACGGTTGTGTATTAAAACTAATTATAAACGCTTATGAATTGCAGTTTCCTTGATAAAGGCATCCAATTGATGATATATACCAATGTCATGAGAATTTAATAAATCAAAAGATTGGTGAATTTATGAAATAACTGGTGCTTTACGCTGATATCTAAACTCAGAGCAATGAAAAATTAAGTGTTCTATATTGTCGATCATATTACAAAAGTCACAAAAGTCTGAATCCTTCCTCCGAATCATGTGGAGGTAAATCCCACTATAACAATGACCACATAAAAGTCTATTAATAATTTTTATATCAGTCGGATCCCATTTAACATTTCTGTACAATGGCCTAACAGGTATAACAGGAAAAAGAGAGAAGAAAAAGTGACCCGAAACCTGAGATTTATCCCGATAAAAATCCAACCACTCCTGCTTCAAATCGTTGTTTTTTTTGCATAATCGAATGACTGAGGCACACCATTTTAGAAAATTTTCCCCACCAGTGTCGTTTTTAAAATGGCTAATAACCAATTCCCTCACTTTTATAGTAGCGCGCCGCCCCATTTTATAAGAAATCAGAATTTGATTCACTTAACTGACGAAATCACAATAAATGTTTATCCAAATAATTGTAAATATACATTATTACGAAACAATGTTTGAGAATTTACCACTAATAGAGTAGTGATACTAATTCAACTGACCTTAGAAACAACTGGTTGAAAAAAGCTGTGTTAATTATGCACCTATGATTATGGTTTTTAGCTTGTAAATTTGAGAAAGAATGAAACTTATTTTTTTAAATTAATTTGAAATTTATTTGCTGGTGGTTCAGCATTGTCCATATGCATATAATTTTGCTGTACAAATCGTCAGTAGACTTCAACCACAAATTTTTAACAGTCTCTTATTCTTTTACGTTTGGGAAGTAATCTATAAATTTTAATTTAAATGTTCTCGAAATTTTATTTTGTTTCGAAATTATATGGGATTTATTATCTTAAAAGAGACTGGTTGAAATGAGCTGTGATCCACTATATGTACGCAGTTTGAGCTGAAATGTGTTTTATAAAAATATAACGTATATCTACAGTCATGTTGCCAATCGACATTTACATGCACGAAAAATGTCGATGCCAGTTAGCATAAGGTGCAAATTTGAACAATGTCTTAACGATTTTTGCCATACAAATTTACATTTAAAATTACGCTAACATTTAATAACGGGTTAAAACTACATTATGCGATGATTTCGAATATTAAATTTGTATGGAGGAACTCGTTAACAGCTAGTTCAATTTCGTCACTTATGTACTATGTTAACTGAAATGTAGTTTTTCGTTTAAGTTTTGATTGTTAAGCCTGGTACTCTGTTCGAAGTTGTGAACATTTTTCAGCAACATTGATTATTTCGCGTGAAAAATTTGACACGTAACAAGTGATGCCCATTTTACTTTTTCGGAAAAAATGTTCGTATTTATTGGTTTGAAGTAGGCAACACTGATCAACTTTTGTTAACAAAAACATCAGCTGTCAATATTTCGCACGAAATAAATGCCAGTCTCATTATTTCACAGATAGCAAGAAAATGTTGCCAGATACATATTATACATTTTTCACGAGTTGAACAGAGTACAAGTTTTGCAACATTATTTCATGAAAATTTCACGTAAACTTTTTTTGTATATTCCATACATTTCGCGTGAAATTTTGAACAGAGTACCAGGCTTAAGTATGCGACAAGCCGAACGTTGTCGACATCGTGGGACAGGCCCTAAATTTGAATAAATCTCGATTAATATATGTAAATGTATTTAATACTTATTAAGTACTAGCTGACCCCGACAAACGTTGTCTTACCCTCAATTATTGTTATTTTTTACTACAGAAACAAAACAAAAATCTATCTGGTATTGACCCGAACCTGTGTTGAAAATTTCAGCTCCACAGCTCTTATAGTTCCAGAGATCATGCGTTACGAACAAACATACTCTACAAATTTATATAGATTTATTGAAGGTGTTTTAAGATTTATTAATTAAATATTTCAAAGCAATTATGCACTTGACTTAGATCACTGATGAAAGTTTGGCTCGGTGGAGCTGGTGTGAGAGACAGTGAATGCACACTGTACATACATGTGTATCTGCTATAAAAATAAATACGAGTATGTATTTAGAAAAAATACGATAAATAAATTGGAAATACATAGTATGTATGTATGTACGTACATACTTACATTGTATGCAAATTTAAAAAAATTTAAATTGATAATAAAAAAATCGATATTTAATTTTTTTTTTCTTTCACCCAACCAATTTTTTTCTAATCACAACAATTTTCAATGCATGATACATATCGTCGATTGATAATTTAATTGTCGTATGTGGATTTTGATAATTTCGAGTAAATTGAGTTTTAAGTTTGAAAATTGTATCAGCAAGTGCCACATACGACAAACTCAACACTCCATATCTCGAAAACCGTTGAGGTATCGAAAAACTGATTACGCCAAATGAAAGATCAGGTCGGAAACCCTAAGGAATCGATATTAACTCAAAACCGTAAAAAATCCACATACGACATTTAAATTATCAACCGACGATATACATATGTATATACATACTAGTACATACATATGTACATACATTCATACTCATACTGAGGTAGAGGTTAGCAATGAATAAGTTCATACTCGCAGTGTAAGGGAAAATATGTTCCAAATCAAGGTGTAATGTAGGGGAAAATTTTTCTAAAAACACAAAATATGCTTTGATAAGAGGAAATATGTTCCTAAAGCAACGTAAATCGAACATTTTATGAAAGTAAATAATGACAAGAATACAATAAAATCAAATAATTTTATAAATTCATGTGAAATTAAAAGTGAATTAAAGTTCTAGATTTTACTTTTGTGTGCAGTTTTTAGTTAGTTCGATCGTGGATCGCACACTGAGCTAACTACAATCACGAATGCACGAAAAATTCGGAGGATCGTACACTCGGTTAATTACTTGACAGTTACAATGCAACATGCATCTAACTAGGGCTGAGTTTAGATCTCTCATTTCTTGTGTGCCATGTGCCCAAAAAAACGTAACAACTAATTACTAATGAAAAACTGTTTGATTCAGACATGTATTTATTGATTTAAACTGTTTCCAAGCATGTTGGATTCTATAAAATTGTCTATTACTTATGTATGAAACTGTTTATCTTAATAAATACGTGTCTGAATCAAGCAGTTTTTCATTAGTAATTATTGGTTACGCTTTTTTTACGCATGTTTGGCACATTTCACATTAGCTGTAAGTTGAAAGTAGTAGAAGAAAGGGGGATAGGGAATAAAGGCGAGGATATAGATGAAAAGTTTCTTTAGGATAAGAGAGAATAAAAGAGAAGAGAAGTGGTTCATTAAAGGGTCTAGTGTATACACATGCCATAGAGGAGGATTAACGACCATACCAGCCGCTGCTCCTAATGTATAGACTTAGGTTTCTGAGTCCTATTTCCGATAACTCGAACAGGCTATTGATGGGTATTCTGCGAAGTAAGCGCAGACGGAGATCCTCCAAAGCGGCGCAGAAGCAGATGAGATGCGAAATGCTTTCCTCCTCTTCTTAATCATTGCAACTGTAGCTGTAATCATAGTACGGGAGACCCATACGTTTAGAATGTGTTCCGAAAGTGCAGTGGCCGGTTAGTGTGGCCAAGAGATTCCTCAAGTACTTCCTGGTGAAGCTAATGAGGTTTTTGGTTCTGTTGATATTTAGGCGATGGCAAAGGGTTCTCGATATAACGCAGGTCGACTCATTGCGCCATATGTCTTGAGCTGAATTGAGAAAGGCAGTATCGAAGCGTCTGCAGCAGGATGAAAGAGGGAGCCCACAGAGAATGTCAACATCGTCTTCTCCGAGTAGGGTTCCGCTCTTTGCCAGGTCATCTGCAACTATGTTGCCTGAATTAGTCCCGTGTCCACGCATCCAATATAATGTGATGGATGAGTGCTGCGCAAGCTTGTCCAGGACTGTGCGATTTTCTTGGACAAGGAATGATGTAGACTACACACCTGTGAGGGTCTTGATTGCAGAATTGCTGTCCGTTATTATATGGATATTTCTATTATGTATCCGATAATATGCTGCCTGTAATATGCTATATTCTTCCGGGAGTCTGAAAGACATTTCAATTCCGAATTCTGGAATATATATACCTATGTACATCTAACTATCTTGTACCAAGAATCGAAAAAATTATCATGTTCACGCGGCCTACTTGTCACTGCCGCTTGTATAGAGTCGTGTCTTGCTTTCACAATTGGTTACATCTGTGTGTCATGTGCATAAAAAAGTATAACAACTAATTAATAATGAAAAACTGTTTGATTCAGAAATGTATTTATTGATTTAAACAGTTTCCAATCCTGTTGGATTCTATAAAATTGTCTACTAGTTATGTATGAAACTGTTTAACTTAATAAATACGTGTCTGAATCAAACAGTTTTTCATTAGTAGTCAGTGGTTACACTTTTTTGCGCGCATAGCACACAGATGTGAACCCGGCCTAAGTTGGTATGTACTCTTTAGTTGTAGTCTATGTAACCCAATATATTACAAATGAGAATTTTTGTAACGGCACGTTACATGTTGTAATTGCATTAAATTGTCATAAGTAGTCTTGATTTCTCAGAAAGTAAATCTTGATTATTTCTTTTATAAATCTTTAATCTTTTATAAATAGAATAGAATTGTATACAAGAGGAAAATATTTTCTATGTTGGCTGAGTGTATCGGTCTATATTTAAAAATCAAAACTTCTAGCACATTTTACTTTAGAGATATTACGCTGTCCAAAAATTTTCTTGCATCGATACCATGCCTTTGTTTTATCTGCAAGTTGTTTATTTATTATAATAATTTTATATTAGGTTGGAAAGATTAGTGTTTTAACACACCCCTTGTTCCCCCATAATACCCCCATTAATGCTAGTCTTCGCTCTGACCGAACAGTGACGAGTCAACGCGCCTATTAAGACTCAAAGCATCTTAATATTCATATCCAGTAACAGTTTGGATCTTCCTAAGTGAAGTTTTCGCCACAAAGCGCCCAATCCTCCTTACTCCGCCTTTATGGTTGGCGTTGTTCACCACTCAATTAGTGTCTGTCTCACAAATAACACCGAACCTATTCTTGCCTTCAGTAAACATTTCTGGACTCCAACTCCATAATTTTGAGGATTGCCAAGATCTCAGCTTGGAAAAAGACTCATTAATTCGGTAGTCTAAAAGAACTACGAATATGCGTCCCCAAAATATAGACAGTAACCTCTAAAACTGATCTTATTCAAGATTGCTCTGTGACCTGTCTAATGTTACTTTTCCCATCTATTTTGTATCTCCTGATAAAGAGGAATAGCTGTTGTGTCTGGGCTGACCCGTAGTCCTTTGCTGCTGGACCAGTAGGATAAACTGATCGGCCTTGAGTGGCTTGCTTTATCCACCTTAAGTATATAGATTACCCTCTCTCCAGCCTTTCGGTATAAGCCTACGAAACAAGCATATCCTAAAGATATTCACCAAAAACAGTAGGGCGCACTCGGAGATTGGTTGGTTGGTTTACGTGGCTGCCTACTACACGCAGGCATTCAAGTAGAATCTCAATGATTCCTACACTTATCGGTGTCAACCTATGTAGAACCGTATCTAAGTATACTGATACGGTGATAGTTACTAGATCCAACCTGTCGCATTGAGATATCTAATAAGGTCATTCCACTCGGAGATATTATGCAACATGGCCGGAAAAGTACCACCCGGACACCGTAATTTATGTGGCTCAAATAATTTTCTTATCTAATTTTCGTTCGGAAAAGTGGTTAAAATTAATCTGCGTCATGTGAAAGTGTAAGTCCATAAATGCATATAGGGTGTCAGAGCTGGATTCAGACCATGAGGGAATTTCAAAAATGTTCACTGGCATCACTGGCAACAACGTCCACGAGAAGAATAATGCCAAGGCCTATTTATCACACACAAACATGAACTAAAGTATATGGTGCAAACAACTTTTGACAGCTTAAACACGAAAACACAGAATATCATCAGCGGTCTAATCGTCGCTTTAGATAACGAGCTGATTCGTTCACGTCTTTCAGTTCGAGTTTATGGCATTTGCTATCGAACAATGTAATAATATGGTGCGATATCGAATGCCCTAATCTCAAACTGAAAAAAATCAGCTCGTTATCGAAAGTGACGATTAGAATCCAGGACGATTGCATTGACCTGATAAATAGGCCTTGAATAATGCCTATAAAAAGTATTTTTTTTTTAAATTTTATGATCATATAAATTATTTATGTAGTGGAATCGCTGTACAGGCCTACATTTATCAGTAGTTTCGCTGAGTAAAAATTGTTTATTTAGACGGTGTCTGAAATTTTCCCTCGACCGAATGGACTCCGGCAAGCCAGAAAGTCTGCTCAGCGAATTCAGTCAATTTCAATAAAGTTATTTTTTTGGCATTGTTTGCTTAAACGTTATTGCATGCTACCTTATTTAATAACTATAGCAAAGCCTATTTATTAGGTCTATGCAACTCTACAAAAACACAGCAATACAAAAAACAACTTTATGTTTAAGTTGTCAGAAACACACACAAACATGAACTAAAGTATATGGTGCGAACAACTTTTGACAGCTTAAACAAGAAAACACAGAATATCATCAGGACGCTTGCATTGACCTGATAAATAAGCCTTGAACTATAGTTATACACAAAAGTGCATGCATACATATCGCTCATTTACTCAGAGATCGTCATAACTCAAAGAAAATTAATTTTTGAGTTAGCGATGCAGAATTAATCTTCATATCGTTCTTCATATTGTGCAAAAATTTCATATACATACATACATAAATATCTTGTTTACTAACTCGTGAGAGAAAAATAAAATTTTATTTTTCCATTAAGTTTTGTGTAACTTGAAAACTTCAAACTCGTTTTCTTGCAAATTATGTTTTTTGAGTTATGACGTTCTTTGAGTAAATGAGCGATATGTACATTAGATTGTATCACAAAAAAAAGTTCTCCGTACACCAGCGAATATAAAGTATTGTTCCAAGGACATTTAAAAAAATTTTTTTTATTTTTTTGCCGAACGTAGGGGTCGCCTTTTTAGTTTTTTCGTTATATCTTCCATATTTACAGTCCGATCTTAAAGTTTGATATAGCGAATTTTTTGTCTCAGGAAGGCCAATATTTTTGCTCTTAGGTCCATTGACCTCAAGTGTACCGTTCTAGTACTTACCGCCCAAATCTCATTTCCTACCACCCTAATGTGACACCCTAATGTTAGAAATTTATAGCTCGCAAAAAATCATTAAACTTTTGCTAAGAAAGTATTTCGATAATTACAGCACAACTATTTAAAAAACGCTTTTGGGTGTTTCCATAGTAACGGTCGTGACAGGTTTACACGAAATTTCGTAATAAAACTTTAACCTGAAATACAATGTCAAAATGATTTGTTGATTTTAAAAATATAAAATTTCAACCCCTAAAAGCAATAAGAATCATTGCATAGAAACTGCATTTTAAGGTTTTTTTAGATCAATGAAAAGGTAACGGTCGTGACATTACAAATGAGCTGTTTTTGAATGTTCGGTCTTAGCAACTCAGATTGTAAAACTTTCCAAGGAATGCGTTAAATAAAAATTCTTATTAAATTCTTTGCAGTGTTTTGTGTAAGAAAACTCTACTTTTGTGTGAAAATGATGTAGCCAAATAAAAAAAAATAACTTTGAAAAGGTAACGGTTGTGACAAAAAAAAGTAACGGTCGTGACAGCATAAAAAATAAAACGGATTTGTTTTTGTAGTCGTATATTTAACAGTATCAAAATGATTACATGGAAGTTTATGGTTATCTTAGAGAAGGCAGCAATGTTTTAAAGCTCGATTTCGTTTTTATTCATTTTCAGTTGAAGAATATACATCATTATACTCCAGACGTTTAAGGCTGCTCATTTTTAGCGCCGAAACTCCAGTTATTCCACAAAGCAAACAGTTAAAGCCAGCATTTTGAAAAAAGTGCATCTTCTGGATGTTTTTGATTGCTTTAAGATGTTCCCATCTTTTTTTTAAACAGCCTGTATTTTGCTTTATTTGGTTCTTATCGCAATACAAAACAGTCACTCCATCCAACTTTTTATTTTGAACAAAAATATTGAAAGCTTCTGCTGGAGTATTAATTTTAGCTTGGCGAGACATGATTGCTGTCCATAAAGACCTTTTGATAGCGGCTCCAATTCCATCCACAGCGCCTTTGCCATGTCCAGATGCAAAAAACGACCATTTCATATTTACACCGAAGTCTTCCTTTGCAAAACATAAGTTAAATAGATTGAACCTATTTTTGAATTGCGCAGCACATCCATCCGAAAACACGTGTGCAGTATTAATTTCAGTTTTCGTTTTGAGGTGTTCAACAATCATTTTCAAAAAGTACCACACACTTTCTTTATTGTGCGTCAAGTCATCACTTATGATTGCATAAGAATATGATTTCAGGGCCAATTCAGTTTTCACCCAAGCACAGGCTGTAAACACAGTTGCTTGAGCTTGGTTCCAGTGTGCGCTTTGCACTTCGTCCTGCGAAATCAACGTGAAATTTTCAGCGAAATCTATCTGAACGACCGCTTCATTTGATTCAATCCGCTCCTTAACATAAAAATGTTGCTTAAATCTTTGGAGTTTGCTTTCGAATGTCTGAAGTAAAACTTGAAAAGTGCCTTCCTCCTCGCTTATTTGAGTATGATGTTCATTTTTGGTCCATTGTTTCCAACGCACAGTTGCATCTGAACTATAATTCAATGGCAATATATCAAAAATTGTGTCGCAGTTCTTGCAACTGCTAGTCATGCAAGCCTCATTTGTTGTGTCACAGCAAAGTTCATTCATCAAATCCTTAGCAGATTTAGGCACTGTAGAGACCACTTCAGAAACTGATTTAAGCAAAAATTCAAAGTTGGCGTGGTAAATACAGACGCACATGTTTGATGGAGTTTGTGAATTGAGGCGTACATGTTTTGGCCGACTTGCGTAAAACAAAGACTTCCCAATTTTTATTTGTGCATTTTCTTCCTTAAAAAGCTGATAACATTCTCCAACCGTCATCACCATATACATACTTCAATTGCATTTGTACTCCGTTTATTAGTTTTGTGTCCTTTCGTCCTGGTGTTTGGTAGCTTACATCGTCCTTCAAAAAGAAGTTTTTGACTTTTTCTAACTCGGCATCAGATAGGCGATTAATTTTTCCGCTACGTCGCTTGGTGAAAATCAAATCCATTTCAGGACCAACTACCTCAGAAGCAAGTCTCTTCACAACTGCAATTTTCTTCGAGGGGCTGCTCGGTAGTTTGACCTTAACTTTTGTTACTGCCTTTTTAAGTGAACGATCGGACTTAAAGCTTCCTATATTTGATGATGAGGCTGCAGCTTCAACAACTTTCTCCTTCCCTATGTTCTTTTTTTCACGACACTTCCTTTGACGTTCGCGATCAGTATTCCGATTGTGAGCAAGCATTTCTTCACTCAATGACTCTTTTGCAGCCAGCCGCCGTTTTTTATTTCTTTCTCTTTCTTTTTTCAAATGAGCTTTGTATTTTACTGGATCTTCCTTCAATCTCTTCCGATATCTTTGCATCTTGCTTTGGGAGTCCATGGTTTGTTAAGCTATAGTTAGTAAGAAAAAGTTGAACACCATTTTCAATAAGGTAACGGTCGTGGCATTCTCAATAAATTAAAAAAAAATTGAAATGACTTCCGAGCGCTTATTTTGCTACATGAAACTCTTTAACTTACTTACCTTGTCACCCTTAGCAACTGTGTTTTTTTATAGCTTTAACAGTTTTCACAAAATTTAAACTTTTTTTATTTGCGTGGTCACGGTCGTGACACAAATTAGTGATTTTGAAAAATTTCTCAAAATTATAATTTGAAAGCTACACGTGCAAATTTTCTGCTGAACGTAGACAAAAGTAACAACTGTCAGCTGGTAATTGTTTTGATTGCTAACTACCGTTATAAAAGTGTTGTCAAGTGATTTAAAAAAAGACTCAGTATAAAGGGGGAAAAAGTGTATGATGCACCAAGTTAAAGTAGATTTTTTTACAAAAAAAAAAAAAAAAATAATCATACACCCCAGGATGTAATGGATACGTATATTTTCTATAACAAAAGAGCTAAAATGGGTCAAAGTTGATAATTTTATTTTTTGCTTGCAAGGGGTCAACTTTCGTGGAATCACCCTTTTATAAATTCATTGTTGCAGACCGTAGGGGTCACTAAAAAGGCGATCCCTACGTTCGGCAAAAAAAAATAAAAAAATATTTTTGAAATGTCCTTGGAACAATATTTTATATTCGCTGATGTACGGAGAACTTTTTTTTTTGTTGCCTGTTAGGCGAGACGCTCTAATGTACATACTACATATTTATTTATGTATGTATGTACGACTGCATGTAAGTGTATACACATACATATGTACGTCCACAATAAATAAAGTCAAAGCTCAAAAATATATTTAACTACGCGCAATAATTGAGCAATAATGTCTTGTTGTTTGTCCGTTATGGATTCGAGTTATTGTACAAATGTTTAGTCTGGGTCTGTAACTAAACTGTGGAGCTTTGATTGCAAAAAAAAAAACTAGGCTTTTATATGTGCATATATGTATGTATATGTTGTATATTGTTCTAAATTTCTCTTGTTTCTATAAGCATGTGTATATTTATTATAGGGTTGCATGAACAACTCCATCCATGAAACTACTGAAATGTTTGTTCACTAAAACCCAACTTCGAATAAATATTTTAAACTGAACAAAGTGTTGCTTTTATCATAATGTGAGTGAAAACATTTCGCTTCATACTGTTAAGACAAAGAGATTGTTCATTGAAACGAGTATTGTTTCATGCTGCTTTCTCTCATCTCATTTTTTGTTATTACCCAGCGGCGAAAATTTCGATTACAGAAGCGATGATTCGATGCACACATGTAAGACAGTAATGCACACCACCTCATATACGTACCTAGTATACATTTTCAAATGCATTGCCGCATTTGTGGAGTGTATGCCTTTCGCTTGCACACAAAATAAGCGAGATACGGAAGTGTTCATCCAATCAGCATAAAAGCTCAGTATTGCCTAACATACATTGTAAGTTGGCAGTGGGCAGTTCGAATACAATCTAGCTTACTTTCGTACACTTTGTAAGCTAGCATTCATTGGACACAAAGTATGACAAACATCATTAAAGAGATGTAATGTGGTATGCAGCGTTCGCCGCTGGGTAATACGCAATAAAAGTGTTGCCAGAAAATGATGATGAGAAAATGTTAAATCTGTAAAAAAAATTCTGCTAAAATGTTCTGCAGAAGAAAAGTATTGTACTTTTCATCAGATTTAAATTTAAAAATAAATTGTTGAAATAGCTTTGAATTTCATGGTTATACAATCTCATTAGTATTTACAGGTATTTTTATAGCACATACATACATATGTACATATGTATTTTTATTATCCATAGATATGCATGTTTATGTTTTTTCAAATAGTATTTATATTGAGAAGTGTGAAACACAAAATTCCATCGTTTCTCTATTTGTGAAAAAATTGTTTCTGTATTTGAATGCGAAAACAGACAATACTGATTCTGTTTTTACAGGAATATTTCCAGTAATTGCGTGCCATATGAAACAAAATGTCACAAAAATATTATTTAAATAACGAAAAAAGAAATAATTTACAAAGAAAAGAAAATAACATAATGAACAAGAATATAAAATTAATGTAAAATGTTTGAAATAAAAAGTGTTTTTCGATAAAATGTCCATACATAGGACAATTACACAAACAAATTATGAATAAATATAATAATATCGACCTGTTAATAATAATTTTAGTTAAAAAATTCGATGTATATCTTTCCAACTAGTTTGGGAATTAAATAAGTCTAAATTTCCTCTTTTATACCAAGTAAGCTCTAAGATTTTTTCATACCAGCTAGCAGTGAGTCTTCGGAACGGCTGTTTTCGGCAGCAAGAAATTTACTTTCTGAAAAACGTTGCACCATTGGGTGGAATACAGTGTCAGTCGAAAAAATTATGTTTTTACATCATAATATAAAAACACAGAATTTCGAACGTGATGCTTAATTCATATGAAACTTTTTTCCATTAACACTAAGTGAATTTATAATTTTTATATAAATCACGCATTGGTTTTTGGTTTTCTTTGCAATAATATAATTTTAAAATCATATTGAATTTTCCTGATAATTACTCTTTTTTCAAATTGCATTTCAATAAACCACATAAAATAATGATCATTTGTGTTTTATTATGTTCTCTTATTATGATTGAGCGAAATTTACAAAAATGTCGAACCAGCGTAAGCACATGTACTGAAAAAGAAATTTAAAGTAATAATGTTCTGTTCTTTAGTAATCAGGTACCTCCGACCAAACAAGAGGAGTTTTATAAATTTCACGTGTGCATCTGTGTGTCAGCCTACGCATTCGCAGAACCAAAACGTCTGTACCAATTTCCATTTAGTTTGTTATTGTTTGAAAGGTGAGTTTATCGAGAGCGTTGTAAGCAATGTTTGAAGAAAATCGATCCAGCAGCTTGGAAGTTATACAGTTTTTAATTAACTTTGTGATTATATTTTAAATTTTATGTACGAACTATTTAAATAAATAAGAACTTAAACCAGTTCATAAGGCTGAGTTTACATCTGGCATTTCTTGTGTGCCATTTGCAAAAAAAAACGTAACCAACTAATTAATAATAAAAGCTGTTTGATTCAGACATGTATTCAGACATGTTTCCAATCATGTTGGATTCTATAAAATTGTCTATTAGCTATGTATGGAACTATTTAACTTACGGCCTGACCCACGATATCGACAACGTTCGACTTGTCGCACACTTACATTTGAAACAACAACAAAATATTAAAATTTGTTTTTGTTTTGAATGTAAGTGTGCGACAAGTCGAACGGTGTCGATATCGTGGGTTTGACCCTTAATAAATACATGTTTGAATCAAACAGTTGTTCATTAGTAATTAGTGGTTACGCTTTTTTTACACTTGTGTGGCACATGGCACACATGTGTAAACGCGGCCTAATAGTTTATTAGTTGTGTGACAAAAATTAAAGAAAACACAACAAAAGTACTCCTTTCCAAGCGAAAATAACTATTTATATACTTCCAAGCAAAAATATAACTAAAAATTATTTTTGAAATTAATATTTGTAATAAAACTCAAACAATTTTATTATCACCCTAATGCAAAAATACGAAATTTTAAACAACAATAATATTGCATTTAAAAGAAAGATAATTATGTGTACATTTAACTTATGTCTATAAATGAAATATTTTACCGAGGTTGCTCTCACTATTAAAAACTAAATTTAATTTAGATCTCGTTAACATCTTTTAACTTCCTTTTCGGCGATTATTCTAGTATTTTCCTTCAACTGGCAACACTGATCTTTAAAAGCATATTGTTTTTGCATGAACTTAATCGAGATTTACTCAACGCATGTTCTGTTTCACATTTGTGAATGTTTGTATGCTCTTGTATATATGAACAAACCAACATCGTTTTACTGCGTTCTTAACTATTGAGTGTTCATTGTTATTGTTTCATAGTTATTCATCTGTATGAAATAGGATGAAACGAATAAAAAATTTTAGCGAACATTTCATAAACATCATTATTAAGTTTCATGCAGATGTTTAATATTTATTTATTTAATTAAACTAAATTAACTAAATTTAATGCAAAATCTCATAACTTAACGAAAAAATTCAAAATCACAATGTCATTACAATATTTCCAGCCTTTATCATAATAATCAGCCGAATTAAAAATGAAAATAAAGAAAAGTTACGTCAGTTACTGGAATAATTTTGTTTAGTTTATTATTTTTCCCATAAAATTTAAAGAGGTGTAGTTGCGTGATTTTGCATTTCTTAAAAACAAAAATTAATTTTATATTTTATTGTTTTCAATATCGAGCCTTATTTTCGATTTAATCGTAAGCGACAAAAATTAAAATTTTCAGGTAATGGGATTTTTATAATATCGAGCCTAATTTCAATTTTATCGTAAGCGACATGTTATCGAAAAAATACTTTTTTATTGAAATTAAAATTTTATAGTTTAGAATTATCAAAATGCCAAAATTGTTGATAACTTTTAAGATACACACTGTAAAATTGTATCGTAACCCTACAAGCAAAGTAATACGAAAATGATTCGAAATCGTATTGCTTGGAAGAAAAATATTAATGTACATAAAACTACCATTCATTTAAATTTAAAGCAATTTTTATGGTCAACTAAATTCAATTTATCACCACAGGAGTCATCATATGTTTAGCATAAAAAGGAATTTCTTGAGCTAATGCATGATATAATTATAACAGGTACACGCACAAGCCCAGCCTGTTACTGTATACCAAGGCGAATTCACATAAGGTGGTCTTAATTCACCAGCTGACATAGCTTCTCTGTTGTCAAATCAACCAAAACGTTAGGAAATATTTTGACAACAGGAAATTTTACACTAACAAATATACAAGGCGAATACGCAGAGTTGCAAATTAAGACCACCTTGTGTCAATTCGCCTTGCTGTATACATTGCAGATAAATGTCAAACTTTGTTTACGAGCTTCAAAAATGTTAGTGTATGTGTGTGAATAAAATGTTTATAGTGTTGCCAATGAATTTACACAAGGCTGTGTCTGCAATTACACATTCAAGAAAATTACACTACACATCTTTTGTGTAGGTTAAAATTAAAAGAAAAATAAATAAAAATGGAACCAAAAGTAGAATTACACACAGATTATACAAGAATTTAATTCCATGGCCTACACATGTGAGTAAAAATTACACACTATTTAACTACACACAGATTGGCAACACTGAATAACTATACTCATGCAGGAATGCCGCGTCTGCAATTGTACTTTAGTTACCCTGTAATTGCTATTTTTATAAACAAAAGACATTTGTTTCTGACAATTTTTCGTTTGTTTATACCAACAAAATACATGTGTTTTTTGGTGTTGGAATTTTGTTGTAGTTGTCCATGTACCTAGTATAATTGTATCATGAGCTAATGGGTAATATCAAAGAATATAAATCATATAGAATGCGCATCTCATACAAGCTAAAATTTTCTATGCGGGTATTTGCAGTACTACCCGTCCAGCATACGCACTCTCATTTCTTTCTGCGTGTATGCTGCGCAGTGATGCCAACTATTTACAACCCAAACGCGCTATTCACCTTCTCAAAACGCGCTAGAACGCGCTGAGTTACAGCATTGACAACTATTTATAGCCAAAACACGCTATTTTTCTGCGCGCTAAGTCATGTTTTACACTCGGCAGTTTTACTTGAAGCAAGTCTGAGTTTATAGGAGAGAAAGGAAAGAAGAAAGAAGAGGGGTACTGACCAGCGTGACCGTTTGACCGACTAAAGTGGCAAATTGCCACTTTTTCGACTGCCTTCCCACTTTTTGTCCCCCTTTTTTAGAGTGAATTATATAATAATACATTGAAAATAAAAATTTTAGTGTAGTTTTCTCGTTTTTTTTTTGTTATTTCGCCCCTTTTTTTTTTGATAAATCCCCTATTTTTTTCCACTTTTTGAAAAATGTCATCGGTCACCCTGGTACTGACTTGCCTGTACAGAAAAGTTACTTCAATTCTGTTTTGTTATTTCATTCGCTGCATTAAAACAATACGAAAATTTAACAAGAAACCGTCTGAGTGTAAACAAATGGACAGTTTTAAAAGAGAATTGAAGAGAACTGCTTCAAGAAAAACTGCCAAGTGTAAAACATGACTTAATTAAATTTTAATAAAAGTCGCTGTATGTATTAGTAAATATACTTTTTTAAGCAACTCTTTTTCAGATTTTGCAATATTGCTTCTTCGAAATTATATCCTAAATAACTAAAATAGTTTAGTACAGAATCAGAATCACCAATTTTTTAACTTTCTTTAACAAACTTTGTACGAGTAACAACATACTCGTATAAAATGTCGAATAGTCTTGCGGTTCAAATGATTTTTGTACTTCAGCTATAACAGATGCTTGATTATATACATTTTTTTGGTCACGAGTACGACTAAATATTTGTAGTTGTGAAATTTAAAGATATTTGCCATTTACAGTATTAAAATTCGTTTTTAATTCTAATCACAGGCAAGGGAATTTTATTTGCAACAGCTGAATCATTAACGAAATTTAAAAAATTGTTATCAGAGTTTTGGATACTAGAAAAAATTTTTTATACAAAAAAAGAAAAAAATGTAACTGAAATTGGCATCACTGATGCTGCGCTCACATTGTTGAGAGCCAGTGTTGTCAGATATGGCGATATCTCGCCAAACGTGGCGACAAAAATTTGGTTTTGGCGATGAAAATTTTGAAATGGCGATTGGCGATTTACTTGGCGATATTTGAACTCCTTGGCGATATTTTTGGCTATATTTTTAAGATTTCAATAAAATAGAATAATGTTAAAAAATATGCTTATATAAAGCAATTTTTTCTCCAACATAAAATATTTCGTGCAAAAAATTCTAAATGTTGTGACTCTTTATCTGAAACTCAAGAAGTTAAAAAAAATTATGGAACAAAAAATCTCATTTGATGTTTATACAACACAGTTAAGAAAACTTCCTTTTATAAATTGGAACCAACATTTTGATAATGAAGCAGGAAAAGTCTGAGAGTTCTCGCCTAAATTGTATTATTATGACATTGCTGTTGGCACTTACTACTTCAAGGATATGATATGTGTACTTTAACACACATTTAACTGAACGTTAATTCCGTTTTATCACAAGACTTAAATAATAATTTTGATCTTGGTGTTCAAGTTCAATTTATCCTATTAAGATTGATTTTTGCAATAAGTTATTTTTAAGTCTTTTATACGCCAGTACTTTTTATATGTTAATTTAAATACTTTGCAATATTATTGCAAAGAAAATATTGCCCAATATTCCTAACATTGAAAAAGTAAACAACATTGAAAAATGTCGCCACCACATTACACAATTCCCTTGATTGTACAATAAAAATCAGAAGTCTTTTTATATTTGTCAATGTGTATATTGTGTTACCTTCGAATATGACATACACATTGGCGATATTATTGTACAATACGAAAAATTGCACAATTACATATCTGTGGCAATAAGGAAAAAGTGCTTAAGTCATATTTTACTCTGTTACAGGAGAGCACTTTTAAGGTTTCAAGTAGATTTTCAGAAATTTATATCTTTTACAGATAAATTAGGAAATTTTCTGTTAACCTTTATTTTTTTAACCAATCATCCTTTTACACACTATAAGTAAGACATTTGAGTTGAAATATACCATATTATAACCTTAATTAAGATATTATTCCAAATGAGATTAGAAGTCTAAAAAAAATAAGTCGAAGTCATAGTGCTATAACTTCATGAAAAATCACACTAATAAATTGAGATACCATTGATACCTTCAAAAATGCAGATTACGGACGTACCATTAACTCAAAAATTTGCTTATCTCGACTTAAGCACTTTTTCCTTTTTGCCACAGATATATTGCAAGTGGGTGCGCCGCTTTAAACAACATATTTTTTATGTTTTACGATAGACGTTACCTACTGAATTTAAAATTTAACGATATTTGCAATGCAATTACATAATAAAAATATTTTTGTAGCTAAAATTTAATGTTTTATAATATTGGCGATATTTGGCGATATTCGACAAGTCATTTGGCGAGGAGGCTGAAAATAAATCTGACAACACTGCTGAGAGCGAAAGTATGTGTGTATTTATGTTTGATTTTTATTATTTTGCTTTTTTACAGTCTCGTAGACAGCGATGCCAATTTAGCGCCTTTCGCGCTAGATTTAGCGCGTTTTAACTATGCCAAACGCGCTTTTTTTCGTCTTAGCGCGTTTAATAAAAAAAGCGCTAAGTTAGCGCGTTTTGATTAAAGTCAACAATATCATTTCAGTTCAATATATTTTTACTGTTTTTGTATAAATTTAACAATTTCCTAATATCAAAAATTTAAACTTTTTGTTTAAATTCGTTAATGATTCAGATGTTGCAAATAAAATTCCCTTGACTGTGGTTAGAATTAAAAACGCATTTTAATATTGTAAATGGCAAATATTTTGAAATTTCACAGTTAAAAATATTGTAAATGCAAATATTTTGAGATATCACGGCTAGAAATATGTACTCGTATTCGTGACCCAAAAAATTTATATAACTTATTAAGCATCTATTCTTTTTGTACTTCAAAAAGCATTTGAATCGCAACACTCTTCGACAATTTATATACATAAGTTGTTACAAAATTTGACAAATAACATTAAAATAAAAACTAAGAATTTCGAATATTTGGAAGGCCAGACTGGTTCTGTATTAAATGATTTTAGTTATTTAGGATATAATTTCGAAGAAGCAATGTTGCATAATCTGAAAAGAGTTACTAAAAAAATAAATTGTACTCGTATTTACTAATACATACATCGACCTTTATTAAAAATTTATTTAGCGCGTAGGAAAATAGCGTGTATTGACTATAAATTGTTGATAATGCTGCAATTTAGCGCGTTCTAGCGCGATTTAAGAAGGGGTATAGCGCGTTTGGGTTATAAATAGTTGGCATCACTGCTCGTAGACAGCGTATGCTATGATCAGCGTTGCCGTTTTGGTTACTTGTAACCAAAATTGGTTACTTTTTTTCCAATGTGTACTTGTGTAATTTTTTCCATTTTGGTTACTTTTTTTAACACAAAATTAACAATTTTTATATGGTATTTAAATTAGAAGAGAAGATTATTTTTATAATATTCAAATTTGTTTTTCATAATTAATTTTCGCTTACGATAAAATTTTACAGCCCGTATCTTAAAAGTTATAAAATATTTGGCATTTTGATAATTCTTAACTATGGATAGGCCCATAAAATTTTAATTTAAATAAAAAGGTCTATTTTCAATTAAATCTCACTTACGATAAATATCGCAAATAAGGCTCAATACAAATACAAAACTTAAATGTAATAGCTTAAAATGTAATAGCTTAAAAACATTGCATCTGAAACAAAAAATGTGTGTATTTCTCACTATCAAACATAAATTTGTCTAATTTTCTTCCCGTTTTTTACATTCACTGCGAATCAATAGCGGGAACAAACGTTCCCATGAAATTCCCGATAGCAAATTTCCCCTCATGGGGAATGAAAATTTCATGGGTTAAAAAATTTCACATACGATAGGGGTGGATGTTTACAACGTCAAGCACCAGACACCTGCGCCGAGCGATTTTGTCGGCGGCGGCTGGCTCATAAAAAATCATCGGCGGCGGCTGAAAATCGGCTGTCAGCCGGCTGAAACAACTTCAGGTATAACCATGATACAGTAATACAAAGGTAGAGAAATTCAAATATAATAGGAAACAATACAATAAAAATACCATATAATAGGAAAGAAGTAGAAATAAATTCAGTTCATAGCTTCAAATACTAAAATGAGTGAACTATATATGTTTTAAATTTAGTTTTGCATTCATACCTCAGCGAAATATAGTACGTTCGAAGCTAAAATCTCAAATTAAATAGATAACAAATATTTATAAAAAAAATAAAAAAAAAACCCGACTGGGACCAACTTTGAACCATTAAATATTCTAAATGATCATTCACAATGAAAAATCATAAGAGAAACATAAAGATGATTTTAAAATACCTGTCGAATGATACACATTTTGATATAGTTCGCCGACTTATTTTTTTCGTATTTACAAAATGACGTCTGTTGGCCGCCATTTTGAATTTTGACAACTGACATATCTCTCTTTGACACTCCCGGGATTAAGACAAATCGATTGACATAAGAATTATCTAAATCGGTCCACGCGTTCGGCTTATATAGTGCCGCAAAGGAACACACATACATTCATATGCACATAGACTGATAAACACAATACTCTTATGCGTTGAGCACTTGGGTAAAAATAGTGAAGTAGCAATTATTTGTTTAGTGGTAGTATATTCGATAAACAGACAGAACTAAGGTATAATCGTCGATATCGAGCTGATGAGATCACATTTTTTCAGTTTGAGATTATGGTATTCGCTATCGTACCATATTATTACATTGTTCGATAGCGAATGCCATAATCTCAAATTGAAAAAACATGATAGAACATAGATGTTACATGACAGAACATAGACAGAACACAGGTACTGATCGGTTATTAAACCAATTTTTTTTTAGAAAAGGATGTTACAATCAATAAGAACAAATTATGTAGATTAGACAAAATGAAATATCTCAACATATGTTAAACTTAATGAAAATTCATTGTCAACTAATCAAAAACATCAATAAATTTGGTTTCTCAACGCCAAATTTAGATAAAAATATAGTTAAAAAATTTGTATTAAGCAGAAAACTTAAAAATGTGAGACAAGTTATTACATAATAATTTCTCAAACTTCACAGATATGTAGTTATGTATATGACTTTATTTATTCCCAAATTTTTGTTAAGATTGTTACATATTTTTGTAAAAAATTTCTAGGGGAATACTTATATTTTTTACTATATGAGAACATTTTTCTTTATTTCTTTCAACAAACCAACTTCAACAACCCAAGGCACATTCACAAGGTAGTAGCGGAAATGCAGCTGAGCTATTTTTTTTTTTCAAATTAAAGTTCATCCGAAACTTCAAACATTTTTTTACGAAAGAGAAATTAAAAGAAAATGTTAAAAAATTTCAATATGAAAAATATTTTATTCAAAAAAATTCTGTGAAAACAAATTTAAAAATATGAAATAACTAATAAAAAATTGTGAATATTGCTAAACGTTGCAAATTGTGTTAGTGGTAGCTGCCGTGAAGAAATATTTTCAAATTTATATGAATAATTTTTATTATTATTACGTTAAACAAATTATATTTTTGAAGTTTTGGATGAACTACAACCCATGTTTTTTTTTTTTCATTGTTGTATTTATTCATTGTTTTTGTAATCCTGATATTACCTGGAAATGAATCTGCCTTGCAACAACCCTTATTTTTAAAAACAAAGAGAGAATGGAAGTACCCATGATATAAATATATAAGGTACTTCCATTCTCTCTTTGTTTTCAAAAATGGAAACATTGGAATTATAAAAAATTTGGATATTTGAGAAACCAAAAAGGAAACACGAATTGCAACAAGAAACATTGCTACAAAATATTCGAATACATCTTTGATATACATATATCGTTACCTTAATATAGAAAGGACTTAACTCATTATTTTTTGAAAATCAAGATTTTTGCATTTTTCGATATTCCTGTTAGATATTTATCTATCGATTTATCCAATAAACTCGATTTCGAATATATAATGACTTAGGGCTTTTCTATATTAAGGTAACGATATGTACTTAGTGAAAAATTTACAAATTAAATAAATTAATATCTATAAATTATATCCAAGATACATAAAAAAAGTATTTTAGCCGAAAAAAAATAATAAAAAATTATACTAATCGGCGGCCAATTTCCAGCCACTAATTAGCCGAAAAAAAATCGGCGGCGGCTGGTGAAAACCACTCGCCGGCTCTCAGCCGATCGGCGCAGGTCTCTGTCAAGCACTGGTGCCAGAACATTTTACAAAAAATCTGGAAAAATTGGCTAAAAAATCTGAAAAATCTGCAAAATAATTTTAAAAAATCGGGAAAAAATTCAATAAAAACACCTATATTTTGAACTGCTTTTCATTTTGTTTTCGAATTATTAACCGACTTCAATTAAGGAGGAGGTTATATGTTTGTTCGTCATGTATGCATTTTTTATTTAATTTGTGAATTAACATAAATTATCTTGCTGTACAAAAACATATGCCGATATTACAAATTCTTTAAAATAATGGGACATATACATACAAATCTGTGCAAAATATCGCACACTAAATCATGAACAGTCACTACTCAAAAAATCGCAGTTGTTTAGGAGTGGCAAAAAACTGTTAACAAAGATTTTGCTGCAAAATAAATTTTTTCGGCCCATGAAAAAATAAAACAATTTTCATAGTTTTGAGTTGTGACTGTTTATGATTTAGTGTGTGATATGTATATATGTATGTATATATGTACATACATCTTTGCACAGATTAGCTAGTTTCTTTTTACCATTGTTATGTGGGTGGTATGGTTACTGCAAAATAAAACGTCAAACACTACTTATTTGTGAGTGTTTATTAAGTGTATGTTTCTGACAGTGACACCATGGTTATTTCTGTTACGGAGTAAAGAAAAACACGAAACATTGATGTTACACAAGCATTTCAGAAAATCTGCAAATTTCATTTTATAATTTTTTCAATGAAAAATCAGCAAAATGCAGAGAAAGCTGCAAAACTGGCAACAGTGACGACAAGCTGCAGCAAGAACTCGAAGCTCTGTCGCTGTAGCGTACAGTGTGACCGTTTGATCGACTAAAGTAGCAAATTGCCACTTTTTCGATTGCCTTGCCTCTTTTTATCCCCCTTTTTCTAAAGTGAATTATATAATAATACATTAAAAATAAGAACTTTAATGTAGTTGCGTCGATTTTTTTAATGTTGCCTTATTTGATAAATCCTCCCCTATTTGGTGCCACTTTTTGAAAAATGTCATCGGTCACCCTGGAAGCGAATGCTCTCTCTGCGTGTTTGCTTGCGCTTTATACTTTCCCCCCGCATCAAAAGCGTAACCAAAAAATGTTTAATTTTTTTAGCTCAGATGCGCATTCTATATAATTTATATTCTTTGGTAATATGAATAAAAAAAGGCATTTGCTTTTTACTTGAAAATTTGTTTTAAAACCCCAAATATGTGTGTTTTTTGTTTTTTTAAAAAAATTTTTAAGTAAAAATTAAATAATTTTTTTATTCATACTACCCAATGTTTCGAGGCATGTTCACAAGGTAGTAGCGGAAATGCAGCTGAGCTATTTTTTTTTTCAAATTAAAGTTCATTCGAAACTTCAAAAATTTTTTACGAAAAAGAAATTAAAAGAAAATGTAAAAAAAATCAATATAAAATATATTTTATTAAAAAAATTCTTTGAAAACAAATCTAAATATATGAAAAAACTATTAAAAAATTGTGAAAAGTGCTAAACGTTGCAAATTTTGTTAGTGGTAGCTGCCGTGGAGAACTATTTTAAAATTTGTATGATTAATTTTTATTATTATTATGTTAAACAAATTATATTTTTGAAGCTTTGGATGAACTACAACCCATGTTGTTTTTTTTTCATTGTTTTTGTAATCCTGATATTACCTGGAAATAAATCTGCCTTGTTTTTTATTTTAAATTAAATATTTTTTTTATCTTCTAGTTAAAAACATATTGATATTATAAATTTATTGCGTATGTGATAAATTATAAGGCTGAACAAAAAGCAAAATTTTAATAACACAAAATAAGTTGTTAAAGGAAAAAATAAATAGTCAATATATTTTGAACCAAGGTGTATTTAAACAGGTGGCAGCGTTAACTTCAGCTGATAATTTTTTGCTCTATGTGCTTTGTAGCTAACGAATGTCAAAAACTTCGTTTTGTTTTGGTTTTGGTACAATTATTTTTGTGCTTTTGACATTCTTCGGTTCTTTACACATCTATGGTTGCCGTATTTTTTTATAACAAATCCTTACGCAGTCACCTGTATAATTACACCATGTTTTGAACTGTTCATTCAAAAAGTTTCACTAAAATGAAAATATTTTAATATCAAAAAAGTATTGCTTTGATGATTTTCTTCTAAATGATACAAATAAGATATTGTATTTATATCTTCTGGGCAATATATCTTCCAAATGTTTGTAGGGAAGCGACAATTTACATACAAAAACATATTTGAATATTTTTAAAAAACCTTCTGAAAATTTTAATTTTTGTCGCTTACGATAAAATCGAAAATAAGGCTCGATACATGGTGTAATTATACAGGTGACTGCGTAAGGATTTGTTATACAAAAATACGGCAACCATAGCTGTGTAAAGAACCGAAGAATGTCAAAAGCACAAAAATAATTGTACCAAAACCAAAACAAAACGAAGTTTTTGACATTCGTTAGCTACAAAGCACATAGAGCAAAAAATTATCAGCTGAAGTAACGCTGCCACCTGTTTAAAATTTAAACAGTGTATTTAAACTTTAAATACACCTTTGGCTCGATATGTATGTAAATGAAACTTGCAGCTCCGTTGAACAGGCCATTTCGAATTTCAAAATAAGTTGCTTTCCAAAAATGTATAATTTTTATGATTGCACTGTTAGATAGAAAGAAATTTTAAGGAAAGTATAATTTTGAAACAATTTTTTAATTAAATTAGCTCTTATAATATTTTGATAGCAAATATTTTATATTTCTTATAGCTAATAAATCAGTGAATGTTTAAATATAGTTTGAGTTAATTTTCATTAAAAATTAAAATGTGTTTAAATACACTTTAATTTTTTCAGTGGTTAATTAAAGTTATTATCAAATTAAGTTGAAAGTACGGTAGCACTACAATATTATGGAAAGCTTTCCAAAAAACAGCTGTTCAATATAAACAAGAAAGTTGATTTATCAATTTGCAGAAAAGTGAAATAGCAAAAAACACATTATTATTATGATACAAAAAGAGCATCAGAATGCATTTTTCTATTTATATATTTCATGATATGAAAATATGTGTTACATTTGTTGTACATTTGCGAAAATTAAACGAAATTCATTTTAATACGACCACATGATTTTCATGTACGTACCTTCAAAAAACACACACATGCACAAAACATATGATGTGTTTGTAAAATTTAAACAACACTTAAGTCTACAGTGTTGGCTGTTTAAGTTTGATTTAATTGTGCAGTGAGAAACAAATTTTTGTGTTTAAATAAGATTTAAAAATAAAATACAAATAATCATTGACTGATTTATTAGCCCTTAGAGCCTATTTCACCAAGTTATTTAAATATCAATTCATATTTAAAAGTCATTTGTCCATACAAAAATTAATGAAAATCGACATTTAAATATCAATTGATATTTAAATAGAGTTGGTGCAATTTGCCCAATTGGGCAAATTTTTCAAGTTGATTACTTTTGTCTTAGTATTTTTTTTATATTCTTTCAAACACTTCACATAACTTACATTTGTTTGTATGCATTTATTACAGATTATACCATTGGGTAGTGCGTATTGTCAGTTTCCGGCAACTGATCACAAATATACATGGCGCAAAGTAACTACAACTGTAAATAATATAATTGTGGGTAAACTGTGGGTAGATCAGCATGGTGAAATGGAAATAACGGGCTTAAATGGCGCAGCAGGTCTAAAGTGTATGCTTAAGTATATACCCTACTCCTATTTTTCACGTGAAACCCAAAGACGTGTTAAAGGTGTGGTCATGGATCGCAATAACGAAGTCAAATGGGTTATACGTGGCGCTTGGGATAGTAAAATAGAAATTGCCCCGGCTCTTTCGACTTCCGGCCCATCGGATAGTCCTGTTTATGAGACGGGAGCTTATAAAACTGTTTGGCAAAGACGTATGCCGCCGCCAGATAGTGAAAAATATTACAATTTCACTCTTTTAGCGGCGCAACTTAATGAAATGGAGGAGGGTATAGCACCTACAGATTCACGTTTACGACCTGATCAACGTTTAATGGAAGACGGCCAGTGGGATGAAAGTAACCGTGAAAAATTACGTCTTGAAGAAAAACAACGAGCCAAAAGGAAACAACGGGAATCAGAAGCAGAAGCAGCTGCACGCCGCGGTCATCCCTTTCCGCCTTATAAGCCCGTTTGGTTTACACAAGAACGCGATGAAGGCACCGATAATATTGTGCATGTACATACAAGCGACTATTGGGAGCACAAGAAAAAACAAGATTGGTCAAACTGTCCAGATATTTTCTAAACAATTTTATAACTAAAGGTAAAAACTATTAAAAACTATGAGAAGAAACTTTAAAAGATCCCAAAAACAATTAAATTTAATTAATACAGCAAAGCAAACGTATAATAAAAATAAAGTTATAAAAGTAAAACATTTGTAGTTAAATTAGGCCTTAAAATATAAAAAACAAAAACTCATTGAATTATTAAAATAAATGAATAGAGAAAAAAATACAAATTATATTATAGCAGTTACGAACGGAAACCGTATTAACCATGTATTAACATATTTCTTTTGCTAAACGCTTCTAAGCATTGATTGAGAATGATAAATAAATAAAGCACTTAAAATTACACTGGTGGAAATCGCCTTATTCACTCATACCCTCATACATACATAGATACATAATTGTTTTCCTTTATCTTCCACAAACCCTACATAGAGAGAGATAACCTTATACATATGTAATTGACTTAACTCCTAGGACAATTCCTAATTGCCTAAAAGCTTTTGTAATGAAAAAAAAATAACTACTGAATTCAGTACTTTAAAATGTAAAAACAAAAAACTACATACACACAAACATTTTAAATATGTACATATGTATGTATAATAAAGCCATATAAGGTACAATATTCGTTATACTATGGATGTATGTTTGTGTAAAACACCAATATTATTAATAAGATTAAAATATATTGAAAGGAAAGTTATAAACGGCAAAAAATTACATATGATTCTATGTTATAATAAATATATAATAAAACAAAATAAACTATTAATGATATACAATTTAAAATTATTCAGAATTTTTGTAATTTGTGCGACACGTTCATAAAAAAGAGGAAAAATTGTAATTGCTTATCGAAGTTTTTAGTTTATTACATTGAAAATAAACCGAATTGTTACATATGCTGAGTACACATCTGGCATTTCTTGTGTTGTCATTTTTAAAATGTGTGCAACGCCGCACTGTGGTGCCTTTTCCCAAAAACCGTGTCAAAAATACAAAATTTGATGACAAAATTTTGTAAAATGAATGAACACATCGTATAAAGACTATTTTACTGATCAGAATTCAAAAACTTTTTTCTTAATTGGATAAGAATTATAGCTGGTGGAGCTGCTTAAAGTCGACAGTTTTTTAGAAAGTCCAAAAAAATGTGATTTTGAGAGAAAAAAACATTTTAGAATTGAAGTGTCAGAAATATTGCAATGTGATCACTACTTTTTTGGTATTGTTTTAAAGGTATATTTATTGTTTATTAAAAAAAGTAAGAAAATGTTAACCAGATACTCTACTTTTTCGGCAGTTGCCGTTTTTCAGACACTATATTTAGGTAATTTTTACAAATAAAATAGAGAATATCTAAAAATGGGCAAAAATGGTCACGCCCATATTTTCTTAGCATATTTACTACACATTACTTTAAATAATTAAGCTAAATTGGGCCACAAAAAATGACAGGTTTTCTTGAAATTTGAAGAAAGATGTTACAATCTTATAGCCAGAGCTGCCACAGCCAAGATATTTTTGCAACCAAAATTAAAAAAAAAAAAATTGCCAAATAAGGAAAAAAGCTACCAAAATTTTAATATTTTTTATATTTTATGTTATCTTACAGCACAAAAATGTAAATATAAGTAGAACTGATTGACATATTTTTGTTAATGTATGCATATGTGCCTACTTATAAATATGTATGTAGTCTTATTTCATTGAAATATACATATATAATCGTATAGAAAGATCAAATCTTAGTTTTCTTTTTTTACAAAAATAAGAGAAAAATAACTTGTACTTTATGTTATAAAATGTATTTTATTACTAAAAGATAAAAAATTATTTTATATATGTAACAAAGATGCGTTCCAAATATGAAAAGAAATTATTCTCTCTATAAAATTGTTTTCACTGCATCACTAGTTACTAATATTTATTGTTTCTCGTTAATACGAAATTTTCGCAGTGACTTTTTCCCTACATTTTTCTTTAATTCTCTTTTAAGTTGATAGCCTTTTTACACCATTCGTCAATAAAGTCTTCAAAAGTCACCATAAAAAGTCATAGTATGAATCCCATATAAATGATAAACAATATTTTGATGTGTCAATCAGGTAGGCATAATCATTACAATTTGTTTATTAGTTTGAACCTTTTTATTTTTGGGTATAAATTAATCTGCAATTGTGTAATGCAATCATTTAATGTTTTACTTTGCAAAAGTAGTGATCAGTACCAGAACTCATAATGTCATTTCAAAATTCGGAATTGTTCGAGTTATTTAGAAAATCACATAATGAAAATGTATTTAATTTGGGTATTGTGGAAAAATTGCACGGTTTACCAGGATACCACGAAAGGGATGTTAAAAACAAAATTCACTTCGTTTTCTTGGATATTCGTAGAAAATGGCTTGCCTCAAACCGTACGACAAAAACCTTTATGTAAAAGTACTCAGACTGGCTAAATGGAGTAACAACTTTTGAAAACATCGAATAGCCGCATACATCCTTTGACATCAGAAAAGGAAGGCCTGCTAAAACTATAAACGAGTGTTCGGAGTACACAAAAAAACGTAAACTTCAAATTCTACAAAAGATATATCTACATCGAATCTGTCAGAAGCATTATGTCTTAAGTACGTAAAAGATAAAGATAGATCAAGGTCTGATATTACAAAAGCTGTGGAGCTTGCCAGCCCAGAGCGACTACGAAGGATTAAAGACAGTATTCCAACTCCTCGCAATGCATTACCCACAAAGTATAGCATAGAAGAAATCTTAGCGTTATTTATGGACTTGGGATTGTCAAAGGAGAAATATAATATTTTACGAAGGTCTTTAAAGAACCATAATGTGAATGTTCTTCCTGGATATAAAAAGGTTACCTCTGCCAAAAAAGAAGCAGTACCATTTAATGTAAAAGTTACTGAAGTATCAGCAGAAGTTGAAAAATAACTCAATATCATATTCTAATATATCATACTATAAAATAATATTATAAATTAACATTAGTATTAAAAATTAATTTGGTAGTATCGAAGGTTAACTTTATATTGCGCCGGTTATACAGTTTGGACTTAGTATTACCTTTTTATATTAAGAAGCAGATTGTACATGCAACGATTATGCCATTGTTATTATATACTTTAGAAGTGTATTCTGGAACATATGGGTATGTGCTCAGAAAGGTTAAATTAACATTAAATAGAGTTATTAGATATCTCTATTCTCTTAGATTGCGACAACATGTATCACCTTATGTGCGAAAATTCTTAGGATTGTGCTTTGCTGATTTTCTTAAGTATAGGAACCTTCTACACTTTTATAAAGTTATTAAATTACGAGTGCCTTTGTACCTAACTGAGTTCTTTGAGTTTGGTAGGTCGCATAGAAATAGACAATTGAGGATTCCTAGGCTAACAGCCTTATTAGAGCGATCATTTTACGTAAGAGTAGCAAGGGATTATAACGAATTGCCGGTTGTTTTAAGGGCATTTAGCTGTTCTGTTAACACTTACAAGAGGAAACTATTTCAGGAGATACGACTGAGTAGCTCTTTCTTGTAGTGTTTCACTACGTTGAGTATCAGGTCTCAATATTAGTAAACTTATAGTTGTTAATATTTTGTTGAATTTTGAATTTCTTGTTTTTTTATAATGTTATCTATTTTATTCGATACTAAATATTTTTAAATTTATTTTTTATGTAGATTTTAATATTGTTACAAATTATTTATTACATGATATTGTTATTTTATTTTTTTTTACATACATATTACACTTTAGTGATAATTGAGGTAGATCTTTGTAGTAGTATAAGTGAAACCGATTATGGCCATTAGGCTAGGTTTTTCTATTTTGGATGAATAAATGAAAATGAAAAAAAAATATTTCAATAATTTTTATCTGTAATATAAATAAAAAGAGTTATATTAATATAACATGTTATATTAGAGTAGCATTTTTTTCTAGACTTCCCTATGAGAATGTCATTTAAAGCACAAAAAGTTGTATTTTAAGCGCCTAATTCATAAAAAAATATTTTGATTTTATAAAAGGTTTATTAATCAAATTTCCATAGAAAATTTGTTTCATAAACTTCTTATTAAACAGAAATATTTTTTATGAATAAGGCAGTAAATGTTTTAGAAATTTTAAAAATATCATTACTTCAAAATATATGATTTTTGCGACAAGAAAGGTCAAAGTTGTCATCGTGTCCAATGCCTATCACAATAAGGGAGCACTTATTTTGATCCTAAAGGTGAAGTTACATAACATGCGTTAGTGCGCGTGCGAACTGTAGGCATCTGTTAAAAAAAGTTGAAATAGTGTTTTCGCATACGACAAGTTACATACGAAACTCTTTGACGCGTTTGCTGCAGAAAGTTGGTTTACTTTCAACTTTTTAACGCGTTGTATTGTTTTGACAACTAATCAGTCGACAATAAATAAAAAAAAAAATTAATCATGGAGTAAAAACTTATTGAAGAGTTTGAAAACATAAAGTATTGGATAAAAAAGGAATTGAAAATGTTCCAAGTTTATTTTTCAATGTAAAAATAAGTAAAAAAGCTGATACAAAAGGCGTTTATAACGCGTGTTGTGTAACTTGCCATTTTTCATGCGGTAAAGTTTTCAAACGCACGATATTCGTCGACGAACTAACGCGTGTTATGTATTTCTACCTTAAAAGATTTAAAAATCAAGTGTTTTTTTCCCATTACAAATTTCTTGGTAACTTCAAAAATTATGATGTTTTCAACAAAAAAAAAACCACTGTGCATAGTGCCTCCACAAAGCTAGGGCCAATAATGATACTCATTTTTATTAAAATATCTTTCTTACCTTAAAAGTTATGATGTTTGTAATAAAAACAGTCGAAAGCAGACACTGTACACAGTGCCGCGCCTAACCAATGACCGTGCAAATCATGTATATTAAAGCTAAAGGAGTTTCCTTTCAAATGCTTTTTAAAATTTTTAAATATCTTTATCAGTTCAAAAGTTATGATTTTTGCAACGAAAAAAGTCAAAAGGCCCCTCTGTGCGCCGTTCACATTGTCTTTTATATGGAAAGCAATGCCACACAACGAAAAATTTCGGAAATGACAAACGTTGCCACTAGTGCACACTATGGCATTTTATGACATCGCAATAGTGTGTTCTTCTTCTTCTTCTTCCTGTGCTGACATACTATGTATGTCAAAAAAGGTGGCTTCGGACACAATCCATGGTGCCACCTTTGTGGTGATAATTTTGTTTTGTTGTGTAGGAGCTTCCTTCGGTTGCTGCGAACGACCTATACCTTCATATAGGAAGTAGGAGTTTCCAAGATCCACTCCCTTGTGGTGGTTGTTTTTATTATAGTTGTTTTTGTTTTTGCATGTGGTTAATGGAAACCAACGGGATATCGCGGTGATACCGTTAACCGACGCCAACCATTAATCACATGCGGCGAGACGCAAAACTCTCGAAGGCTAATAAACAACAGTGGCCTGGTTGCATTTAAGAAATAATTGCCAACGACGCGTGATGTTGACTCGCCCAGAGCTGCTTTACGAATCGCAATAGTGTGTTATAGTACTCGGCAATATACTAAAATGTACATACATACAGTGCCGGTCAATATAATAGCACCAGTTGCAGTATTCTGATTGGAAAGATTTAAAAATTTCACCTATTTACTATTTTATTTTTTTTGAGTGCAAAAACAGTTACATATTTTATGCTATTTTAGAGTGTGTGCATTTGTTGTCAAATTTCGTAACTGTTAATCAGTTATAAAATTTCTTTTGTTAACACTTATAATTTCGTGCAGTTAATAAAATAGCACCAGTAATTAATTTGTTTTGCAAAATTTCGTGAAAAACCTGAAAACGGAAATAAAATGGTGTAATAATTTTATAAAAATTGTATAGTGAACTAATAAAAAAATTTTTGTCCGAGGGTAAATCGTATTCCCAAATAAGGGAATTGCAGGGCTGTTCCAATAAAATGATAATAAATGCCCTAACATATGAGCAAAAAGTTGAATACCATGGTAGGAAGCGATTTTTGTTACACTTAATAGTAAAACGGTTAGTTCGGACGATTAAAGCAAATCCCTTTATAACAGCTTCGGAGCTCAAAAAAACATTGGATGTGCCGGTAAGCGTGGAAACTATTCGCCGGATACTTCGAGACAACAGCCTCAATGCCTGTAGTCCTCGAAAAGTGCCGCTCCTTTCCTCTAAGTATGTGCCTAAACGGATATCTAAATTGGCCAAAGGAAAAGTGGAGAAATGTGCTATGGACTGACGAATCCGAAATTGCACCTAACAGCGAATACAATGAACAATTCACATCAGAAACTCAAACATGGAGGTCATAGTATTATGGTATGGGGTTGCTTCTCGTATCAAGACGCGAGTCCTATATACTGGATCAAAACCGTTATGTAAAAATCCTTGATGAAATTATGCTGCCGTATGCTTCCTACGAAATGCCGCTGGTGTGAGTCTTCCAGCAAGACAATGACCCCAAACACACCAGCAAAATGGCAAAAAAAAATGGTTCAAGGATAACTCTATCAATGTAATGGAGTGGCCTGCACTTCCCCAGATTTGAACCCTATTGAAAATCTGTGGACGGACATAAAGAAGGATGTATCTACAATAAAACCAACAAGCGTTGAAGGGCTCAGGGAGGCTGTGCAGAAAATTTGGAGTTCCATCAAAGTTGAAAGATGCCACTTTAGTGGATTCCAAGGGCACGCGACAAAGTATTGAAACTATACAATTAATTTATCTACAAGATATCAGTGAAATTTTTTATTTATTTTAAGAAAGACCACTAATTTTTGTTAAAAATGTACTGAAGTGCTATTATTTTATCTGTGTAGTTTTTAAGTTTTTTGTTTATATTAATTAGCGTATTATAAACTGTTGAAAAAAACCAAACAATTTTCTTATGATAATAAACCACTAACATCAAAGAATTTATTATTATGTTTTGAGTTGAATCGGCCGAACAGTTAAACAGATGTAAACGGACTCAGTATAAATTTGTGCGTGCTGCTATTATATTGACCGCAGCTGTACATATCGATGGTCTCAAGTAGAAAGTGATTTTGTGATTCTAATATATGTACATATGTACATATTTCACACAAATACACATCGTCACAAAATTTTATTGAAATAGTGCAAAAAATAACGCTTTTACAAGCAGTATACAAATATTAGTTTCTATTATGTTGTACCTTCTCATGTAAAGTTACAATTATTTGAGTTACGGTCTTTCTACTTGATACCAACGATATGTATCTTATAGGTATTCAGTATTGAAAATTTTCTAATATTACTGCAATTTTTTTGAGTAAATGATCAAACAGAATTACGGCATACACACAATTTCCATACACAAAAAAGCAGTCGAGAGATAGAATCTATTTTAATGATTGAACATAATGCCGGCATAAACACATTTTCCATACAAATTGGCAAAAAAAGAACCCCCAGAAAGCAGTTGTGAGCATAGTTGCCAGATGAAACAGGTGTGAATTCGTCAAATTTCGCGCGAAAAATCGTCATAATCGTCAAAATACTTATCAGAAAACGTTAAAAATTCATCAAAAAAACAAACACTTCTTGCAAACAAAAACATAGCACAACTAATATATTCGTAGTTTTTGTATAAACTGTTTTTTTAACAGTCTAATGACATGTCTTACTTTGGTTTTGTTTAAGTTAACTTGACTAAATACGCATTCTATATTCGCTGAAGATTGTTTTTGTTAAAATTTGTTAAGGTGGGAAATAAAAGACTAGAGTGCGTGCCTCTTTCATCACAGAAATTTTTCCAAAAATCTAAAAGTTTAAAGTGTGCATCAGGAAATGTTTTCCTAATTTCAATTGTCTGAATTCAGATTCAATTTCCTGTCAAAAAAGTGAGAAAATTCTTTTAGAATATCGTAGAAAATTTTATTTTCTATAATAATATTGTGGGGATCAAAGGTTTAAGGCTTAATTTTATCACATGATTCTATATAAAACATTTTAAAATTTTTAATTTTACATTTTTTAGTTTGACTATTTTTTTTAGTTATGACGTTGTTTTAGTAAATATTAATATATTAATAATTATTTATCCATTTATAATACATATAGCCCCTTGGCCAATAATAAGCACTGGGTAATATGAATAAAAAAATATTTGCTTTTTACTTAAAAATTTGATTTAAAACCCCAAATATGTGTGTGTTTTTTGTTTTTAATTTTTAAGTAAAAAGCAAATACTATTTTTTATTCATACTACCCACTGTATTACAATCATATGAAAACACAACAATTAATTAAAAATGTTTACAATTATACATTCAGTTGCATATACTCAAACCAAAGTTGCCACCCCATCATCACCATGGATTACTTCAATCACCTACATATCATTAAAATATAATGAAAAGAGAAAAAAAATAAAGAAAACAGCTAAATAGAAGGCCTTTACGATAATTAGCGATCAATATTGTTAAAATATGTAGTCAACAAGACGTCGTTTGAGAGTAGGTAGTGGCATTGCAAAATGCCTAAAGTTCTTGACAAAACAGTTCCATAGCGCTGATTTACACGGGATTAATTGTGCTGGCATAACATGCCAGTTTGTAGGTGAGAGAGGCAAAGAGAGGGGTTTTGTGTTTGGCATAATTTTTCAACCAGCTACAACCCCGCATTAGCAGCACAAAACCAATACACACACAACTTACAAAAAAACTGCAAATGTTAAATGAATACGAAAAACACTAACACACACAAAGCTGTGTATACGTATACATTTTTATGACGGATGAATTAGTCTCGTGTGTTCTTAAAAGAACAAAAATTGTGCGGCATAAAAATTAGTCTCGTGTAAACTACCTCATAGGAACGCTAAACGAACCACAAAATGAGTTCTCATATGCAGGGCTGCCAGAAGTTTTGCGAAAAAATCATCATTTGTCGGAAAGAAAATCATATTTTGAAGAAAAAAATCATCACAAGTCCAATTTGTTTTCAAATAATAAAAGTAACAATTGACATATTTACAGTGGACAAAAAAACTATTCGACGTACACCAATTTTATTTTGTTTTCATCAATAAAATGGTATTTACTAGCTTATTTTACAAAAAGAAAGCATTTTCAAATTGAATTCAATAAAAAAAATGAGATCATTAAAGTAACTTATATAAAAATTACATTAAATGAAAAATTAGTTAAGAAATTCAAACAAAATAAGTATTCGACATTGCCAATGTTCTGATCATATAAGGTACATATGAACAGGAGTAGAGATGCTAATCGGGACAGGTTTTTTGAAATCCCGGGCTTCGGGATTTAGTGATGGAGTCTCGAAATCCCGAACCGGGATCCCGGGATTTTCGGGACTTACAAAATCCCGAAAAAATTGTGCACAAATGTGCGACTTTATAGTAATTATAATATTTTAATTTAACAATTAATTTTTTTTTTGCATATTTTAAGGTTAATTATATAACTCAGACATTTAATTGCAAATTTTAATTGAAAAGTGGGATGTATGTAAACATTTTTCCTAGAAAAGAAAACGCCATATATCTGTGGCAATAAATAATAATGGCTTAAGTCGAAATGTCTTGTTTCGAGATATAAAGGGTATTGTCTAAATTGTGTTTAGTTTTTATATAAAATTTTTAGCCACCGAAAAATATGCACATTTACTTGGAACAAAACTGTTAATTTTATAAAAAAAACACGTTTTATTAGTTTATTTATATTCGTTGTTTTTTAGTTAAGATGTTATGAAAAATTCCATTGGCAGAAAAATAAAAACTAAAGTGCACTTAAGCTATTATATTGAAATGCAAAATAATTTGTTTTGATAGTAAGTCGCTTTAGATTAAATTGAAAATTGCGGAAAACCTGAGATAATCTGCCTTATCGTGGTTGGCGTATTTCAAATACGACTACGACTGTTTGGTAATAGATTAAAGAACAACTGTTGAAGTCTTCTTTCATCTATTACCAAACAGTCGTAGTCGTATTTGAAATACGCCAACCACGATAAGGCAGAATGTATAGATATTTTTTAAATAAGTTTTCAAATTAAATTAAATTTAAATACAAGTTTTTTTTTATGAGGAATATTTTGAATGGGCTGTAAGTTATTGAACTTAAATGTATACAAGTTTTAATGCTCAAACATTTTAATATTAATTATATTAAAGCTACCTTAAAAAAAGATTAAATTGAGTTAAGATGTTATGGCCACGGTTGCCTGAAATGCAGATTTATCTGGATTTTGCAGATTTTTACCCTCCAAAAGACGAAATCCAGATTTGAAGATTTATGGGCTAAAAACGCAGATTTTTCAACTCCAATTATAGTAAAATTTTTTACATTTCTCCTAATACTGCTACTACTTCTTGTTTCTTTTATGTGTGAACGACTCATAGTTTAGAGAGTTACAATTACAATTTAAAATTTTTGAACTTAGGAGACATCATTAAAGAAAACGAAGAAGTACCTTTGGCAAGCTTCTGGAAACAAATATCTGACATAAAACGAGCTTATTCTGATTACGATTTTGCAGCACAAAGTTTATTCAAAATGTAATGTCATTACCACATTCATTTGCAGATGTCGATCGAATTTTCTAACTCCTTTGGATATTTATGCAATAAATTAAACGACTTAATATATATAATTATATATACATAGTTTTTGACATATCCGGTTTCTTTTCCCAATTATTTTATATTATTTGCATATTTTTTCACTTGAAGCTTTTAAGTTTATTTAACCGTATTCATAAAAAATAGTTTTAGTTTACGAAAGTTTTACAAACAAATTTTTCTTTGTTAAACGTTTTGTAAACCAAAATAATTTTTATGAATAATACCTATTACGCTTGTGTACGTAATTCTTAATAACATATTGTGATAGTCATTCTATAAACATATGAAGTTTTTTTACTTTATTTCAAGAATTTTTTGTTTGAAGTCTACTGATGAGTTTCTTAAGCAGAAACGAAACGCACATTCATCAAACATAAAAGGCTTGCATTCGTAATAAAATAAAGTGTGCTTGAGTTATTTTCATAAAATTTTTTCTAAAAAATTTAAATAAAATACATTTTAAACTGAGCTTAAATTTTATGAATATGGATTAATGAAAAAATATATATGTACATATGTTACACATTTACATCCATATTTATTTCAATTTTTTTAATAAAATATAAAAAAGTTGTTTAAAAAATTGCTTTGAAGATTTTTTGAAGATTTTAAAAATAAGATGCAGATTTTGCAGGTTTTTTCGTAAAAAATTTTTGAATTTTGCAGATTTTATCCTTAGAAATTCTGGGAACACTGGTTATGGCTTATGTATTATTTTCCATGAAGACTTAAGCTAAAATATAAATGCGTATAGTTTTGATATTAATGACATTTTAAAATTGAAATTTAGCTGAGTGATAGATCTTGAAGAAGATAATAAGAATATGTAATAAAATGAAAAAGCACTTATGTCAACTTAATCCATTATTATTTATTGCCACAGATATATACCATTTAATATTATCTACGAAAATATTTATTCAAAGCAAATTTTTTATTTTAACAAGGAGTTTCTAATAATTTTTAATATAGAAGATGACCGCCAAAAACATTATTTATGCTGAAAATCGGGATTCAGATAATCCCGAAAATCCCGGGCTTTAAAACTAAAAAATCCCGGGCTCCGGGATTTGCATAGTCCCGAAAAGCCCGGGATTTCCGGGCTCGGGATTTCCCGTTTAGCATCTCTAAACAGGAGTGATACATTTTGGGTTTTTTGGTTTAGGGCAAAATTAACGATTTAAAAGGGCCAAAATACCCTTGATCGGGCCAAAAAAGTTTTTTAATGTACTCGACTAAAATCTTTTAATTTAAATAAAGACAAAAGTATGTATTAATAATATTTGATTTATTTTGTTTAGATCAAAAACAGAACTTAGCGACAAAAGTTCAAAATTTTTAAAGTATTTTTTGTTAAATTAAAGTAAATACATATTTTATAGGTATGTATTTTGCTAAAAAAACTAAATTTTAGTTAAAAAAACATTATTTATGTAATTATTATTTTATTAAACATAATCTCTAAATTCTTAGTCCAATAGTTCCTCTATTTACCCCTGTTTAAAAGCATTTTTTTGTGTTAAGTCTTAAAATATCTCCATCATAACAATTATTAGAACTAGATTTCATTAATTTTTTTTTAATTGTATTAAATATGACACAGTATTTTTTACATGACGACGATTTCTTCTATTATGGCCTGTTTCACAAAATCGAAAGAAAACTCTCGACTGAAAATTTATATTGAAAACAAAAGTGAATTTTCAAATTTTATTGTTGATTTGAATATAAATTTTCAGTCCTGCTGAGGATTGGTGAATAGAAAGAGTTCCTTGAATAATTCTGTATATATTTGTATACAAAACTTTGCATACACGATTTTTAATGGTAGAAATCCTTTTGTAAAATTTACTTCTACTTAAGCCTTTGAGCTTTTTAAATTCTGGAACTTGCGATATTGCCTATTTACTTGTTCTGTTTCCTTTTGAAAAAGTTTAATAGCAAGTGGTATAATACTATTGGTTTTCCCACTCAAAACATGATCTGGCGCAGATTTCGGAAACCAGTTTAAATAAAAATCTTCAAAATTAAAACTAGTTTTTAAAACGAAGAAAACTCAAAAAGTGTACTCAAAGGTTTCAAGGAATTAGTTGAATTTTGAGCTGAAAGGGCCAAAATATCCCAGAGAGTACCACAGGGCCACAAACATCCAAAAGTGCCACAAATGGCCCAATAGTGCCACATTTTGCATCACTGATGTACTGTTGTTTTATACTCTAAAATTTAGAGGCAAAATGCTTTTCCTAGGCGACGAATGACTTCTCTTAAACGATTTGGTATACATTTGTGCATGATTTGAATAAATTCTGGACCGATTTTCGTCACTTCTCTAACATGACTTTTTTTGTAAAGTGACGTTTTCTTATTTTTTTTTCAAATGAACCCAGAACAGGAGGGAGAGTTGTGCTCTCTGCCCCTTACCAACCTGTTTCCATGAAGACGAATATTTTCGCTGGAACAAAAATGTTTTCTTTATAGGTGTGTATAGAACAACAAAGAAAATTGTACATACATACATATGTATGTACTGAAAGTAAAAATCATAATATGCAAAATTAAAAATCATCATTCGAGAACAAATATCTTAAAATCATATTTTGGTCCAAAAATCATCAAAAATATGATAAAATCATCATTCTGGCAGCACTGCTCATATGCATTGTTGCGTATACGAGGAATAACCATTTGAGGGATTCTGACTGATTTAGTAAAAGAGATCAGTTGTAAAACGTGCAACGGCCTCTGAAACTTAATGATATTAAACCAGGGATCGCAAATAACTGTTATTTTCCAAATTTAAACTGAAAAAATTACACTAATAGAGAAGTGCTACGTGCACAAGGAATATACCAAGATACTCAATTTTACATGGACTACCTATAGATACAATGGCGGTATTCGATGTTTGATGCAAATTGTCTTGCGTAAGTGCAAATTCAAAATATCGTAGCTTTTCTTTCAAATCCAACAACAAAATACACACACAATCCAATGTTGTGAATCACCAAGAAAAGGTACGATATTTTGCATTTGCACTTACGCAAGACAATTTGCATGATTTTTATTTTATTATTTTTATTAAAAAACAACTTTACTTTATTTTTTGATTTTTATTTATTCCTCTCAAAATAAAAGTTATTTTGTGACTTTTATTTATTCCTCACAAAATAAAAGTTATTTTCTGACTTTTATTTATTCCTCACAAAATAACAGTTACTTTTTGATTTTTATATTTTTTGCTCAAAAAAGTTTTAATGCTAAGCGTTGACAAATTTTATTTGTGTTTTGTTTTTGTAAATTACATTTTTTTTCATACAAAATTTTTGAGCAATTAGCGTTGCGTTTTACAAAATTAGGCCCTAAATTTAATTTAACATATAAGAGTTGTTTAATTTAATTTTAAATCGGTTAGTATTAATTTTAACGCAAAAATTACTAAAAATTATTATTAAAAATTAAGCAAATAAATGTAAATCAAAAAGTAACTTATTTTGTGAGGAATAAATAAAAGTCGCAATATAACTCTTATTTTGTGAGGAATAAATAAAAATCAGGAAATAACTGTTATTTTCTGGGGAATAAATAAAAATCAAGAAACAACTTAAAAAGTAATTTCTAAAATAAAAATTATAACCGTTACGGTCCCTGTATTAAACAAATAAAAATAAAGTAGCCGAAACTTGAGTCACCAAATGGAAAATTTTTAAAATTCCTAACGTGATCAGAAACGCGAGCTCGTAATCTGAGCCCATACACAAATCTTATGACCCTATGTACAACAGCTTCGATTTTCCTTTTATTACCTGTAGTGTATCCTGAGTAGAATTCAATACAATAATTGAGCGATATGTAGATTAGACCACCCAAAAAATGTACGAGATGCCGAAAGTATTTATATTTTTCGCTAACTAAGTGTGCATTGCACTTTTCACCCAAAAAATAACATCTTCACTATAAACACTCTCGGCAAAATTTTATATAACCAAATATGTATGCAAATTTTTCTTTCAGCAATTTGGGTGGTCTAATGTATGTATATATAGTTATCTTAATATATAAAGGCTCTGACTCATTATTTTTGGGAAATCGAGTTTTTTGCATATTTCGATAGAACATCTAATGTACCGAAAAATTCAAAAATTTCGATTTCAAAAAAAAAAATGATTTATGGCCTCTTTTTTATTAAAGTAACGATATGTACATAATCGATGCCTTAATATAAGGCGGAACTCGAAATTTTGATATTTTTAGGAGAAACAAAGAACTGAAAAACTAAAGCATTTACATACAGAAATAATTTTTTAAATGGCCATAAGTCCTTGGTTTAGAATTGTAACGTACTGATATCTTCAAGAAGGATACAATTATACGCTATCAGACAACGTTAAAAATGCGATTTCGAAAAAAAATTGTGATACGCCCTTTTTATATTAAGCCATCGATATGTACTTTCCTTTAAAAATTACCAAAATAAAGTTTATATTTATACTTTGGCATAAAGCAAAATATATGTATGTATGTGTTTTTATTTATAGCTTGCGTATACTATTAATAAATAAAAAAGTATCATTACAATTCACCGGATGTTTGCGAATAACGAAATATATCTAATGATCTAAGTAGAGCTTCAACTGAGGGATCACGACCGCGGAATCGGCGAAAAACTTCTGCTGTTGGTACCGTTCCACCTAAGGAAAGAAATGTGTCTTTGAAACGTTTTCCTGTTTCTGAATAGTCATGTTGATTTTGTTCGAAGGCGGCGGAAATATCGGCTGCAGTTATTTTTGAGTACAGATGAGAAAAATGGGCCGCACCCCAATCACCAGAAAATATATCCGTCAACGAACAAGGATGACAATCTTTCTTTTCCAAGGGCATGCAACGATACACTGGCCATTGTTTGCGAACAATTTCTAACCAAAACTTGTCCGAATGATGTAATTCTATGTCCAAATCGGAAAGGTACAATTCATGACACAGATTATAACCACCCAAGTCTGTTTTGAGTAAACGTATATTTTTAACCATTTCATCGGATAAAGGTTCATCTGTTTCAAAATTGCATGATATCAACTTCAAAATGGAAGAATTGTCTAAGAAGTTCGACATAACATAGCCTGAGACTTGTGAGGCATCCCATTCTATATTAGACAGTCCTGCCAAATCACTAAAACGAGCCTTTGTCAATAGATGTTGCAAGCCAGAACCGAATGTCTTAAATACCATTTTCAAGTCATCTACGCTCAAGAGATATGGCGTGTCGTCAGTAGGTGCATTGAAATTGAATATTAATGCACACAAAGGTGAATATTTGGCAGATTCATTACGATTACGTATGCTAACCATCCAACCATTGTTTTTACCAAACTTGTTTTCTTTCGAATAACAATCGACATAAAATCCTCCGATTGGGTTTCTACCTCCATTATAATCACAATCAAAGATATCGAAGTATTTGACAGCTGGTTGCCATACCTGAGCATCTTTTCTTTCTGAAATTTTAATGTTGAACAATTTTTCTGAAAGTGAAAACAGTCCAGAAAACACTTTGGGCAATGGGAAATATGCTCTTAGGACTTCTTCATTAAGCCTGTATTCAGACAGCAGATATTTTCTTTGCCAATAAGCAACATCGTAGAAATCCAACTTATGTTCAAAACCACTTTTGTTTGCAAACTGTTGCAACCTTTCAATTTCAACTGACTGGGCTGGACCAGCAAACTGCATTATCTTAGCAAATGTTTGCTTAAGTTCTGAAATATCTTTAGCCATTTTTGTTTGCATTGACATTGTTGCAAAATTAGGATATCCCAAGGCATTGGCTTGACGTTTACGTAAAGCCCTAATCTTTTCCAAATGTGTACTGTTTTCCAAGCTTTTGTCCATATGATTGGAACATTTACGTACATTTGCTTGCCAAATATTCCAACGATGTGTTCGATCAGGACAATATTTGAGAAAACCTTCTACAATTTGTGGCTGCAGAGTAAATTTCCAGGGACCTTGTGTGATTGGCCTATGGGAGTCGATAGATGTTGCTTCCAATAAAGTGGTGGGGAAATCTCGTACCAACTGATAGTCATGAACGATATGTGCAAAGCTATGTACCGATACATTTACTTTATTTTTAAAATTTGTCCTTTCTTTGTTTAGTTGAATAAGTAGTTCCTTAAGATCATTACGGCTGTCATTGCTTAAAGATAATCCATTCAAATTACCCTCTAATAAATATTTCTGCAAAAGTCGCTTCTCTTCAGGATCATTTAAGCTTTCAGTGTTTTCTTCTTTGAATGCCTCATAAATAATTTTATTGCAGAAACGGGAGGCTCTAGCATTTCTAGCACGTTCATGAATATTCATATATGATTTTGTAGGAATAAGATTACTATTGCCTAAATACAAAGCTTTCGCGATACCCCATATTGTGTCCAAAGGACCGGTAACTTCATCCAGCTCTCGAAATATTTGACCCAAATCCAATTTTTCGTTTTCCTTCATTTCTTGTATGTCATTTTCAATTCTCTTGACCAGTTTTTCTACAGCTCCAGCTTGACTTCCTATTGCGCCTAAGCAATTTTCAATAGTTATATCGTTAAATGCTGGAAGACCATCCGATTTTACAATAACATCTCCTGCCTGACCGTCCTCTCCTATTTCAGGTACTCTGCAATAAAATACAATTACTGCGAGTTTAATTGGTTATCAGACCTATCCCTTTTTACTTACAACACTATGTAACCGTTTTTATTAGTGGTTGTGTGTAAATATCGTACTGCATTTCTTTTCGATAGTTGTTTTAATGCTGTTAACATATTTTCAATTTTATTTCAGAATATTATTTTTTCACTAAATGCACAAATAAAATGTTTTACACAATCAGAATCAGGCAACGAAGCCGACCTGGTTTGTCGACCGGCGGCGGCTGAACAAAATAATCTACAGCGGCGGCTGAAAGTCAACTCAAACTGAAAAACGTCGGCTAAGAAATAAAAACACGTCGGCGGCTTAATCAGCTAAAATTTCTCGTTTTATTTATCATTTATTTATTTTGACCAAATAAAATGGATAAATTTTCTTTCTGCTATTTTTTTAAGTTGAAATGCCTAAATAATATACTTTTTGATATAAAACTACCGGCTCAGCTGGTGTAGTCGACTAAAAATTTTACGAGCAAGTAGTGTCGCAATTTTTTTTGAAATGAATATTCACAGCGCCTGATGATTGGCCTTTCACACACGAGAACAATTGTGCTGGCATAACATGCCAGTTTGTTGGTGAGAGAGGCAAAGAGAGGGGTTTCGTGTTTGGCATAATTTTTCAACCAGCTACAACCCCGCATCACCAGCACAAAACCAATACACACATAACTTAAAACAACAGCAAATATCAAATGCATACAAAAAACACTAACACACACAAAGCTATGTATGCGTATACATTTTTATGTCGGATGAATTAGTCCTGTGTTCTTAAAAAAACAAAAATTGTGCGGCATAAAAATTAGTCTCGTGTGTGACAGGCCATTTACACGGGCATAATTGTTGTGCTGTTGTTGGTGAGAGAGGCAAAGAGAGTGGTTTTGTGTCTGGCATAATTTTTCAACCAGCTACACAACCCCGCATCAGCAACACAAAACCAATACACACACAACTTAAAAAAACCGCAAATGCTCCCCAGCCAACCTGAGTTTCGAAAATAAACGAATGTTCGCTATAGCCAACAATTCTCGAAACATTCACGTAAAAAAAATTTTAGCAACAAGAAACAATTTGTTTCTCTCAATTTTTTATTTTTTTCCCAAGTTCAACAATAGAGGAATAACGTTTTTTGCTATTTAGAAGCAATGAAATCGATTGCTAATGATACTGCTAAAGGTTCGCTATTGATTCGAAATTGAAAATTGAATGGAATTGAAAGGCAAAAATTTAACGTGTGGCCCCCAAGTAAACTACAAATTTCCCTGAAAAATTAACAATTCTATTTAATTTTTGTTATATTTTGTGTTTTTCACATAACTGAAGAAAGAAAATAAAACATCAAATACATTTAATTTAACACTTATGCAATTTCAAAGCATAATTTTAAGAAATTGCAGCAAAAAGAATTGCAAGTCTGGACGAGGACTTACTCTCAATTGATGCACTCAATTGCAAGTTTATGTGTAAAATTATTTTTAAGCCGCACAATTTTTGTTCTAATAAAGCAAGCCACAGACCTTGCGACTGTTGGTACAACATGAGCAAGTTGTGCGTAATTGTGAAGTGTGTGGGGTCGTCGTATGAAGTTGTGTATCGGTTGTACTCAAGATTAAAAAGATTTGATTTTTTGGAAAGTTGAATAGACAGGTTGTAAAATTTGGGAGTTTGTTGTACAACTTCATTTCATTTTGTTCTTGTTTTCGTTGTGGTTGCTTATAAAATGGAGAATTCAACAGAAATAAGGGAAAATCCCTAATTGTATAAAAGTTTGCGCGGAAGAATTGCTTTTGTATATGCATCGGAACTTTTGACAAAAGATCATTGAATAATTCGTCTGCCAAAGCCTATTTATTAGGTCTATGCAACCATGATACAATTATAACAACAAAATACATGTGTTCTTGGTGTTGGAATTTCGTTGTAGTCGTGCATGTACCTAGTATAATTGTATCATGGTATATAGTGCAAAAAACTTTTGACAGCTTAAACACGAAAGCAATGAATATCATCAGGGCGATTGCATTGACCAGATAAATAGGCCTTGAAACGTACCATTTAATATCTGTAAGTCATGTTTTACACTTGGCAGTTTTTCTTGAAGCAGTTCTCTTCAATTCTCTTTTAAAACTGCCCATTTGTTTACACTCAGACGGTTTCTTATTCAATTTTCGTATTGTTTTAATGCAGCGAATGAAATAACAAAACAGAATTGAAGTAACTTTTCTGTACAGGCAAGTCAGTACCCCTCTTCTTTCTTCTTTCCTTTCTCTCCTATAAACTCAGACTTGCTTCAAGTAAAGCTGCCGAGTGTAAAACATGTCTAAGAATTTGTGCAGCTGCGATGTTAACAAAACGAAATGTTAAGTAACGTAATGTTAAATACAATATAGAAAACAGCTGTAAGGAACATTTTTTGAATGGCAGGTCCTTAAGCTCGCAAAAGATTTTCATTTTGCTGACAGACAATAATTATGAATTTCACAGTAAAAATAAGTAAAACTTTAAGCACAAGCCAAAAAATGTGTAATTTTTGTACAACTTCATTAAACTACACCAAAAGAAGACGAGTCGTAATAACTGGAACAGGAGCGGTAACTCCCTTGGGTGGTAATGTGCAGGAATCTTGGCAAAAATTATTAAAATGTCAGGCGGCAATCACGAATCTTGGTCATAAGTACAAGGGATTGCCCTGCCAAGTCGCAGCTCAAATAAATAAAGACAAATTACCATTAAATGATTTATTAAATAAAAGTGACTTGAAATTAATGAGTAATGCTACTCAACTGTCGGTATTAGCTACTGAAGAAGCTTTGGTGGCAGCGAATATTAAACCCAAGGAATTCAGCGGCGATGAATTGGATCGATTTGGAGTTTGCGTAGGCATGGGTATGTTCGATTTGTCTGAAGTTTATGGGGCCTGGGACCAACTGCAAAGAGGCTATAATCGCGTAAGCCCCTTTTTTGTGCCAAGACTGTTGCCTAGCATGGCATGCGGTCACATAAGCATAAGACATGGTTTGAGAGGACCCAATCATTCGGTGTCGACTGCTTGTGCAACTGGAGCTCATGCTATCGGAGATGCTATGCGGCTAATACGTAATGGAGATGCTGACTTAATGTTAGCCGGAAGTGGGGAATCGTGCATAGACCCGCTCTCCATAGCAGGTTTTTGTCGCATAAGAGCTTTGAGTACCTCATTCAACAGTACTCCAAACAAGGCTTCTCGCCCATTCGACAAAAAGCGAGATGGTTTCGTAATGGGTGAAGGTGCAGCCATTTTAGTGCTTGAAGAACTTGAACATGCTGTTAAACGTAAAGCTCCTATTTTGGCGGAAGTATTAGGATATGGCTTATCAGGTGATGCTTATCATATAACATCACCCAGCGAAGATGGTACGGGAGCCGCACTGGCTATGCAAAGAGCCATTAGTGACGCTCAAGTTAAACCTGAAGATATAACTTATGTAAATGCTCACGCAACCTCAACGCCTACAGGTGACCGTATTGAAGCACATGCTATAAAACGTGTATTTGGTAATCATACGACTAACATAAGAATATCTTCTACGAAGGGTGCTCATGGGCATCTATTGGGATCATCAGGAAATTTAGAAGCTACTTTCTTGGTACAAGGTTGTTATGAAAACAAAATTCCACCGTCTATTAATGTGGATGAGGTAGATGAGAAAATAGAAGTACGTGTCGTTACAACACCCGAAGTTTGGTTTGAAGATGATAAAAAGAGACGTGTCGCACTAAAAAATTCCTTCGGCTTTGGTGGCACAAATGCGTCTTTATGTATTGCTAGTTTCGTAAGCTAAGACAAACATTCTTTATTGCTAAATGTAACCTTGTTAAGTTTGTAAAATGGATGGAAAGTTTTGATACAATAAATAATGAAATCTAATTTTTTACATTAGTATACATTTCAAAAACATTCCAACAGACTAAAGATTTTTGTACATATGTACATAGATCCATGTATATCGTTCCTTTGATGCAGCATCACAATATGAATACATACATATCGTCGCTGTTTTAACTAACTGACCTAACTTACATTTTGTAAATTTTACAGGAGAGTAGCTTTTATGATTGTTTTCTACAAGTATTCTTATGGAAACGTCTGAAATATTTTTACTGTTATAGGCTCGACAGTAATGTTTACAGTCATAAAAATTGTGGACAAGGTCTATTATGACTCATAAAGTCTAATAGTGGACTTAACACATTTTTCAAAACGATGTCAGTTAGGTCAGTTAGTTAAAAGAGCGACGATACATTAGGGCATCAGTGCAGAAGTGGTGTAACCCACATTTAAATTTTTAAATAATTACTCTTTTTAATTATTTAATTGCTTTATTACTTTGCTATAATATGATCTGTGCAAAAACGATTTTCAGCTCCATTTTCATTAGAATACCAAAATGTGGTTTACTCTAATTTTGTTTGATAGTTGATAACGTAAAATATGCATTTATCACCAGAACAGCAATCAAAAATTCGAATGTGGGTTATACCACTTCTGCGCTGATAGCCTCATATCGTTACTTTAATGTAGAAAGGCCCTAAATCATTATTTTTTTGAACTCGAGTTTTTTGTATATTTCGATAGAACATATAATGTATCGAAAAATGCATAAATCTGGACTTCAAAAAAATAATGAGTTAGGGTTTTTCTATATTAAAGTAACGATATATGGATGTATATAAATACATACATATGTATTGAGAACAAAAATAAATGTTTATACTTCTTTAAATAAATAAAATAGCAAAAATATATTAAGTACGCACCTTCATTCTTTTTTAAATTTTCTTTATTACTCCAATATTTCTTGAAAGGAAGTCGATAATTTCTAGGAAAACAAATACATACATACAAAAATAGTTTCTAATCGCAATTAAGAAAACTTACCGATTTGCAAAATGGGCACACGCCAAACGCAACATCAAGAAAAGTTTTACCGTCAGCCAACGTATTAAACCACTGTTTTAAACAAGAGGCGTGATATATTAAACTGCAATGGTTGCTATCACACGATACAATAGGAATTTCCCCTTGATCTAGTTTGTAACAATAACAAATGTTGCAATACTGAGAGGATTTTTGTGAATCCTCTGCTGGTGACATCGGAAAAAAGCACAAATCAAATATACGCAAAAGATTTTTATGAACATTTAAATCGCCATCCCAATCACGCATACCTTCACTATAAATGCGCCTGAGACGTGTAACTTCTGATGTTGGACCAATAATATGTACCGACATTGAATTTAAAGGCGAAAAGGGATCCTTAAATTGCACCTTTAGAAAAACTCTTTCTTTTAAAACAAATAAGCGCCAGTTTGCTTTATAGTTGGGCAAACACGGCTGGACGACGTAACACAATTCATCTATGTCAGTGAAGTTATCATAAAACGGTCTTAAATCTTCTAAAAACCTTTTAAATTGCTGCAACAGCACTGTGAGCGAAGTGGTCTTACCAAACATTTCTTGCCAGTCTATACAGCAAGGTAAACTGTGCTCCAATACTTTTAAACTCGGTAATTCCACTTCCAAGAAGTGCTGTTCGTTTTGTGAAAATTTTATAAACCGAACTAGAGAGCAGTTATCGTCAAGAAAAATCTCATATTGGCTAGGGGCGTACAAATCGACAATTTCTGCATAAATATTCGTTGTTGCATTATCATTGATATTGGAAAATTTTTTAATAGGAGTGTCTATAGGTTCAATTAATGTGGGTAAATTATCCATTAAATCTTCAATCGTCCAATCTGTGGGTATATTAAGTTTTGCACTTGTATATGTTTTCATATAAACATTTTGTTGAACTTGTAATTGCAAGTTATTAATATACGGGAAATTGGGACAGCTCAATTTAATATTGAACCAGATATCCTGAAAAAATTAACAAAATTTTATTTTTAAAAGCAAGCAATCGGCCATGTCACAGAGTTCAATTCCGTTCGGAAACTGAATTGAATCCACCTCAAGATGTCACGCCCCAGCATAACAGCGCCCCTAACAGTCTGGGCACACTAGACAAATTTCCGTACATAATTTTCTTTTTTAGACACCATCTTCTACAAAAATGGTGTGGATTGAATTCCGTTTCCGAACGGAATTGAACTCAGAGACATGGCCGAATAATTGAAATTTATCTAAATCATTGTCTATTGTTCATAGCATGAAATCATACCTAGTTATTAGACTTGTGTCCAACAGTTCTTCTTGAACTAGTTTGAGAGCGTTTGAATCAAAAGTTGTTTCAAACCCATTTAATTTACATTGATGTTTTTGGCCGAACTTGCGTCCAACTGAACGAACTAGTTCAAAAAGAACTGTTGGACACAAGTCTACTAGTTATAAATTTACGGCCTGGCCCACGATGTCACCAGAAATCGTTCCATCGACAACTTGTATTGCAAACAACAACAAATTTTCTAAAGTTATTGTTGTTTGCAATACAAGTTGTCGATCGAACGATTTCTGGTGACATCGTGGGCCAGGCCGTTAATGTACTTACATACATATGTACATACGTATGTATTTACATACATACATATACATAACTATTTACATACTATGTTCAAATTGTACATACATACTATGTATATATTTACCTTGACTTTAACTGGACCTTGGAAGCAAGTAACACTATTTTTTAATTTGCTCATAACAAGTCCTGGATATTTCAAAAGAATTTCCTCTAAATTGGACATTTCAGTATCACATTTATTAAGGTCTAGTTTAGCGTAATGGAACTCAACCAGTAGAAAACAATTTTGCCAATTTTCTACCACTTATACTTTTACTTTCATTCACTAGTGTGTCAACTATAACATAATCATACTTATAAGTTATACTTATATGTATACATATACCAAGGATCTAATAGATTCTAATTATTAGATTATAATAATACACAGGATTACATGTACATAGTTGTCGCTCTTTGCTAAACAGGCTACACATGTTAACATAAACATTCGTATGCCTAACTTTTACAGTCATTTATTAACAGAAATTGTACTATGTACATAAATAAATATGTAAACAAATAAACATTTAGGGCTAGTTTCTTACTAATTAGTTAAACTTAGTTTAACATACGTTTAAGTTAACGCAGAAACAAATTTAAACGGGGTTTAACTGCCCATGCTGTTTTTCAGTGATGGACTTGTAAATTTAGCCATACTCTGTTTTCCTGAAAATATTTTCCGTAAATAGGCAACACGTAAAAAGCGATGTGACAAAAAACTACAATAAATGAATTCTGAATTTTTGAAAAATAAGAAAATAAATATGTAATATGGACTTAAAAATTAGTGACGCTCCAAAAAAAAAAAAAACAAATAAGATCATAAAATTTTAAGTCCAACGAATTGGACTTTCTTTCCAATTAATACTAAATACACAATCTCTTTCTTAAACGAAATTTTTGCAAGAACTCCAATTCATTATACACATAAAAATGATTTAGACATCTTTTCATCTCTCTTATTTTTGTAACAATTGTCCTATCTTCTTCTTCATAACAGACATCCATTTTATTTATGTATGAACATATTTATTTATTAAACTTTTTAGTAAAACTGTTTTTTCAATTGCGTAATATTTACTTTATATATTTATCATTTGACAGTTCTAACTAAAGTTTAACTGAGCAATGTTGTTCGGTTAAACCTAGATTATTAACTAGGTAATCTTTATTTGAAAAACAAAATTTAAGGCTTAAACTAAGCTTTAGCCCAAGCACATCCGTCCATTTGCTTTATGCTACTTAAAAAATACAATGGAAAATACAATAAGAATTGTGTTTGTAGCAAATAAGACAAGCAAATTTGAGTGACTGAGGAACGTAAACAAACCAAATAAATATTTGGGGTATTCAAATGGTACTCATAAATTAACACGTTTTAAAGTAGTAACACGAAAAAATATGACTGCTGTGAGCAACCCCTCATAATTTTCAATTATAAATATTGAACTTATTTGTGTTTGGTTTTAGCACCCTATGACACTTTTATGTTAAAACTAAATAGGAAAATAAGTGAACGAATCACCACTGACTGCTACTAAGTATTACTGATATCATCGATTACGTAATGTATATTTTTATTACTGGGTAGTTATGACAAACAACAAACATAGCTGAGAAAGTTTTATTACTTTACAACCTTTTTGTTTGAGCCACAACAAATTTTTTAAACTATGTTAAAATGGTAATAATAATATTGCTTTTAAATAATCTATATAACAAAAATTAAAAATTTTAAAAACCAGCGATATATCTAGAAAAGATGTGATATCTTCTAAACGGCTGGACCGATTTTCTTCAAACATAGTTAAGAACCTTCTCGATCAAGTCACCTTTCAAACAGAAAAAACTAAATCAAAATCGGTTCAGCCGTTTGGGCTGTACGTGGACACGGTCAGACACACAGATACACAGACACACACTACAAACTTATAACACCCCTTTTTTTGGTCGGGGGCAGTGTGACCAGATTTTAAAATAATATTAAGCTAAATTACGTTTGAAAAAAAGCTAAAATAAGATAAAAAGTTACATTTTAGGCTAGAAAATAAAGCTAAACTTTTTTCCACTTCTTTGATCACTTTTCAATAGTTTCTTATTGCTAAACTAACGTTAAATATTACACAAACATATTTTTTTATTATACATATAGAATATTTGCTTAATGAAATTATTTATTAATTATTATATTTTAGATTTAATGAAGAACAAAACAAAAACTTCCCCAAAATAATCTTAAAAAGTTTTTAAAAATGTAAAAACATTTATACTAAAATACGAAAGCTTTTTAAGTGAATTAATGCTATTTAAGGATCACACTATCTGCACAATGTACCGAGTTTCGTCAGATCAGTGAAATAAAGTCATAAGTAAAGATTTTGCTCTAATTTATCGACTTATTGAAATACAAGGACGTAATTGCGCCACACTGCATTGGTAATAAGCCCATATAGACTTATTCCAGAATTAATTGAGTAATTATGCCATTTTGGCTTATTACTTATGACTTTATTGAGGTGGCCCGACGAAAATCGGTACATAGTATTATCCAGGCTTAAGGCTATTTCAGGTTTTTGTTTTAAGTTAATTGATGCCGCTGAATGAACGTTCAACTCAAGTCAAATAATTTTATACCCAAAAAAACTCAAAAAGTGTTTCGGCCACTAATATGAATTTAATTTTTTCCATTGGAATTCTAACCATTCTGCCATTATCTACTATTTTTCAACTTTCCATTTCCGTTATAAAAGTGTCGTATAATTTACATTTTGTATTTTTTATAAACTATTTTACAATGCTAAAAAATTATAATTTTTATAAGTTGTTTATGTTTTTAATATATTTTTAGAGAACACGCAATTTAGACTAAAAAAGGCTAAAAAAGCTAAATGAGTTTTTAAAAAAAGCTAAAAAATAAGCTAAGAGCTAAATGAAAATTTTAAGGCTAAATCTGAAATAAATAAGCTAAATTTAGCTCAAAATAAGCTAATATGGTCACGCTGGTCGGGGGTTAAAAATGGTTTGGTATTGAGCATGATACAATTATACAGGTAACCGCGAATCGACAACAAATTTACAGCAAATAAAACAACAGGGCTTTTTGTTGCTAGTTTCTGGTGCCAACTGTCATAGAGCAATGAAAGATACACAGCGTGTGTGTGTGTTTGTAAAACATAAGCAACATTTGGCAGAGTCCACCACGAAACAAGCAAAACAGCTGGCGCTTCGCGGTTACCTGTATAATTGTATCATGGTATTGAGTTTGCACAGTTTGGGCTTTAATTTATGCCAACTCGTCAAAGAAGTACACAAAAATATCGTTGCTTACGTATTAAAATATCACGGAACGGACATTGAAGAATTTTATTTTTCACAAGCAATTATATGTATGTATGTGTAAATATGTATTGTACATATATCAGATGAAAATATAATTTGCAATTAGATGAAAATACAGGTAGCATAATCAGCTTAATTTAGACTACTTCGTATTTCTGGCGACTAGACTTAATTAAATGTATTTTTTATTGAAAATATTTCAACTGATTTTGACAAAATACATGCATATACATACATACATACATACATATGCAAACATACATATTTATGTGTGTATTGGGCTATTTATTATGACTTATTTGTGGTCTATTGTCGTTCTCAACTCGGCTCAGTTTGGTTGTCTGAGAGTCAACCCAACTTTTACATAACATGAAATAAAATTATTCACCCTTATTCTAATTGTCTACATCGACGTCACTTTAACACAAAACCAAAAAATTAAGGCTTGTGTATCCGTTTTCGAAAACAACTGACTCCTGTTGGCAGGTTTATGTTATTTTCTAGACCTTAGGGAACGGAAATAGATTGCCAGTAGCACAGAATTGTTTCCGAGAGCGAGTAAACAAGCCCCAATTTTTTGGTATTGTGTTTTAAAGTGACGTCGATGTCGACAATTAAAAGGGTGAATATTTTTTTTTTGGAAAAAATTTAAATTATTCCCATTTTTTTTCAAAAACCAAATTGAAAACCAAATATAGGGAATAAAAGTTCAAGTGAAATGTGTTCCCTTTCCCTAAAATTATGATCTAATTTTGTTCACTATTTTTTGCTCACGGGGAATATTTTCCGTGAACAAAATGTTCGCCTTTTATTCCCGATGAGGATGATTATTTGCATATCAATTAGCATACATGAGGCCATATTCTCCTTATATGTATATAGTATATATATATATATATATATATATATATATATATATATATATATGTATGTATACATATACATATATATAATTACCAAACATCATATCATGGCTATTCTTTCGTGCTGTCAGCTAACTGATGTGATAAAAGCCGGGATGAAGAAAGTTGTAAATCAAATAGCTCATGTTTTTATCTCTATCTTTCAACTTAAATTACTCCACGTACAAATTAAAGATTTTTTCATTTAAATCCTTTAAGTAGTTTAAAAGCTTGGGATTATTTACCATTTTTTTATTTCACGCCTGTACCACGTAACGCAGACACCGATATTAATTGGCAATGATCCTTTTAACTAAAACGCTAAATAACAAGAAATTAAACAAAACATTATTGATACATTTAAAAGTATTTTTTTATTTTTGAGATGGTAATGCTATGCTTAAGTTTATTAATTTAAGGTTTATTTTTTTATTATTTTTCACCTTAATCGCATTGTTTTTGCAATCCATTTTGTTATCAACTTAACCAAAATGTCAAATATTTTTACCTGTTTATTTATTTAATAATTACTTTAAAAAATAAAGGTATTTAAATTAAATTATAAAATATATTTTAATGTATATATTTTTTGTTTTTATGTTTTATTATATAATTATTTTGTTTTTAATGTTTTTTAATGCAAGAATATTAAGTTACAAGTTACAACTATCAAATGTATATATTTTTTTTATATAAATGAATTAGATTTACTTTATAAATAAAAAAATATTAAAATAGAAAAAGGTGTAATCTTTTTTTTTTAGATTTATATACACATGTATTTTTTAGAATTACTTTACTACGCCTAAGAAAAATTCAAAATAATTTATAGAAAATTTGTTGGTTTTAATAATAAATAAATTTAAGACAATGTCCTAAACATACGTATTGCCGGTAACTAAAAAAAGTGTCACATATTTGTGAAACATTAATAAAGTTTACCAAAAACAATGGGAAGACAATAACATAAAAAAATAAATGGTTTCAAGTTGATTAATTCAGGAAATAGTAATATACAGAGATATATTAGTTTACGTTTAAATTTAAATAAAAAAATATTTAATTTAAGATTTAAGGATTGTTTCTATTCTGCATTTTTAAAAAGCGGTAAGGGTAATTAATGGTCGACGTGTTTATATCTATATCGCACCCATCAAAAACAGCCACAACTCTAGAAAAAATCTTTAAAAACCTCAAAAATTTATCTTGCATCGATCGGTCCTTTTTATCTGACATATATTGGATTATGCCCATTTCTATGTTATTTGCATCGCATGAACAGTTTTTTTTTACCTCTGAACGTTTGGGATCTTTTAATTGTGACAGTTTTTCATTCAGTGATATGTGTATCGAAAATAAGACCATTTTTAATTATAATAACACTTTTTAGCGTCCATAAAGATTTTTTAAATAGTTAGCTATACAAGATCAATTAGTTGCAATGATGCAATTTATATACGTACTTAAGTGTTTACCATATGTACTCTCTGATACAAAACTATTTAATTATGTAAAATTATTAAAACTATTGAAAACAATTACATTGCTGATTTTTTAATAAATGTTTGTGGATGTATTTGGAGATACATATTTAGCTTTTCTTAAAATTCGAATTAGTTTTTGCTTAATAGTTGTTTGTTTTCATTGTAAAAATTGTGTGCTCATCTCATGTATATAGTATATATTTGACATTGTTTTCTGCTGTGAACTTTTATTATTAATGATCAAACAGAATTGCGGCATAAACACATTTTCCATACAAATTGACACAAAAAATCAGCACCAGAAAGCAGTCGATAGATAGAATCTATTTTATTTTGACAAGGTTTTTTCTTATGCTCTTTTATATAAATACTCATTTTCTCAAAAATGCTACCATACTTTCAATAAATTTCATACATTTTGTGAACAAAACTACAAAGAAAAATAAACACAAAAGAAAATAAAACTAAAATTATAGAGTATTTGAAGTTACTGCCGTAGTTTTTATTATGGACTTTGTTAATTTGACAACGATTTTTCCTGAAGTTGCGGACATATTCTGTTTGATCATTTAGAATAGAGTCGATAATTGACATGCAATAAAAAACAACAAATAACTTAAAAATACATACATATAACAAATTTGAACTCTAGAGAAGGAAAAACTGCAGATTTACACAATTTGTTTTTAGAAATCTTTTTAAAAAATATTTTTGTATTACTAAAATTGTATTCTCTCAAAAACCAAAACAATAATAAAGTAATTACAATATATACTAAACATACAGGGCAATAATGAATAAAATTCCGCGAGAAATTTGATGCTTTTCCAATTAGAACTTTTTGTTTTCCCTACTACTTGCCATTAGTTGGAATCTTTTCCCGAGAAAAAATTCTCGCGGAAATTTTATTTATAATTTCCCGCAATATTAAAAACAAAATTATCGTTTAAAAATGTGTGTATGTTTTTATGTATATACATATGTATACATTATGTGTTATGTATAAATTCATATTGAACCTGACCAAATATTAAGAAAATATAAACATTAACCTAAAACCTTAAAATAGAAGTATAAATATTTTATTACAAAATAATATAACAAACTGTTTAAGATTTAAAATTTCAACAAAACAAATTTTCTTCCCTCTCCCGTTTTTACTTCCTGGATCAAAACTTAAATTACAATGCTCTGTTTATAATAAAAGTTGTCAAATCATATAATTTGAATTGTAGGTTAGCTGGTATTTAACAAAAATAAAAATATATGCATTGTACATACTAGGTGTGGTCAATAAGTATTTGAGAAATTATACAAGAATCACTTAGATTTTATAACAAGCAAGGTTTTTTTTACTAAGTACTCATAGACATTCAGTTTTTTTTTTCAGATATAAAAAAAGTTACATATACACATGTGTTCATACCAGAGAAGCGCAATGAGTAGTGAAAAAGTGAGTAGAGTTGAATCATGATGTATAATTTCTTGTACTTATGCGCACTCATACTTATTGCAATGTTGTCTATGAATCATATTCACTCGAAAGTTTGAAGTGCGAATCGAACTCATACTTAGCTATATTTATGACGTTCTTGATTTCGACTAGACTTGGGTCGAACTCGTTCACTAGTTCATTTTTGCCACAAACCAATGATCAAACCCAAGTAATTTAAATGGGTTTGATCATTGGTTTGTGGCAAAAATGAACTAGTGAACGAGTTCGACCCAAGTCTAATTTCGACTCCCCTTAACTTAATGCCTATGGACGATGCAAAATAATTATGATTCGCAATGCTATCTTCGCATACGAACATTAAAGATCTCATTATTAGGTTATGTGTTTCTCTCTAGCTTTTTTTCAGGAATTAAAAAACAACCCTATTTACTACTATTGTATACTACTTGCAAACTGTTCAATGACTAAACTTAAAAAGAAAACATACATGCATAAGTTGAGTGAGCTGAATCAATATGAGCAGTATAAGTATTTTACTGAAATTATAAATCAAACTGAGGTGATTTATGAGTGCGAGTGTGGTATGACTATGATGTTGACGTCGCATTCATATTTATTTCAACCTACACTTATAAATCAATGCCATGGTGAGTATGCGTAAATCAGAGTAGTTGATTTGAAATGATGTCCACTCACTTATATTTAAAATTTTATGAGTCAGTATGAATAGCGAAAACATATTCATTGCCAATCTCTGGTTTATACCGAATTCAAATTCATTCGTGAATAAAAAGCAAAACATATATGTAAGTATTTGAATCCTAGAATTCCATTAAGTTTCCAATATATGCATATGTAGGTATATATTAGTTTAACTCAGGGTGACACATATGCACTAGCGTTTAAGGTTTCACCTTGGTCGAGATATCTATCTGAGGCATTTACTTAATTATGATCTAGATTGACTAATAAATAAAAGTTGATTTTAATTTAAAAAAATTTAGTGCTCGCATTCAGAAATATACGCAACAGTATGACATTCATTAGGTATTTTCGAGAAGGTACACAACCTTCAGCTTTGCAACATAAGCCAATTTAATAAGCTTACGAAATACTAAAAATAGAAAAGAACCCCCAAATAATCAAATAAATCAGTTTCTTTCTATGTTTTTGAAAATACTTATTGACTTTCTTCGTATACTACTCCATAGATATAGTCGTGTCGAAGTGGAGAAGATTGGTTTAAAGATGAGGTTTTACTTCATTTCACTTTATATATGTATGTTATATATAATTGTCGTTGTCCTAAAATTCATAGTTATATTTCAATTAATATATAATATACTCCCTAATTGGTTTATTATAAAGTATATTAGCTCAAATTTAAGCAAACAACTATAAACATTAGTTGGTATTTATAATTGATAATAAATTGATATATACAAGAGTTAAAAAGAAACAGTGAAATATAACTTCCATTGTTTTCAAAAAGCAACCTCGTTTTTTACCTCATTTGTAGCATAATGATTCATTTAGCTCTAAGTTTTTATTTACTTTTTAGTTCAACAGGGCATCCATGGTGTAACGAAATGGTTGTTGTTTTTGATGATGACTCATAGATGGAAGTTGTTGGCGGTAAGGTTTATTAAACTGTGGCTGTTCAATTAATGTAGATGTAGATGATGTATTTGATGTTAAAGATGCCGCCGATGACGGTCAGTCCAATATTACAACTTCTGATTTAATATCTCTTCTGGGTATGTGTGGTTTAACGGTTGTTATAGGGATATTTCGCCAGGGCTTACGAGCTGCCCTTCGCAGATCTGTAGGTGATAAAAACTTACGGGCTTTTCTGAAACACAAGATAACAGAGCAAAATGAAAGTTATTAAAACATTTTGTTTTTGTTTTTTTGGTACATTTAAGTTTACTTTGAAATATGTATACCTAATTTAGATTATGCATTTTTTCATGAAATTTTATTAAATTGGCTGCAAGGAACTTTTTTATTTGCTAATTGCAGCGCTATAGAAGAGAGTGATATATAAAAAATGACGTAGCATGAGTCTTTGAATAATTTTTGGCAACTTTTCTTTGATTTGATTTGCTTCACCAGGCTTCTTATTGACGAATGTAAAAAATGCGTGCAAAAAATGCTCAATGGAAATTAGGTAATATAGGCCCCCTTGTTATGAGCAACTTTCGATCTTCGACTGTAGTCGAAAGTACTGATCGAACAAATTTTCATTTGGTATTGTTATGATGAGCATTTGACAAATAATGTCCTTATTGTGAATATCACACACAAGTAATTTTAAAAATTAGCAACAACTTTACCTAATAATAAAAAAAAACAATCTATTATAATAATAGGTGTCTTTTTTACATTTGCAGTAAAATGCAATAAATGAGTAATATTGTTGAAAAATATATAAAGTTTTGACTACTCAACTCTTTTTCTTATTGGTAATCGATACAATATTTTTTATAAGAATAAATTTGTAATTTATTTCATTTAATATTTGTAATTAATTTCTTCTTGATTTCCTTGATTTGTTGTTGGTTAAATTAATAAAAATTACATTACTATTTGTTAATGTTATTGATTACCTTAAAAGGAAGTGCAGTACTAAGTAACCAATACATACTTCAAAATTTTACAACTCTGAGCAATTGAAATAATTTGCGAAACAAAAGGATTAATAAAATAAATATACATACTTTAATTATTTTTTAATGATTTTCACAATTTTTATTTAACCTTTTCTAAAATTTTTAAACTTTTCGCCTACTTCCGTTTGTTTACTTTTTGAATCATATGTTTTTATCTTACTAAGCTTTACTAAGAAAAATGTCTGCAGTAAAAATTTTCAAAACACTTAGTCAAATCAGTAAACAATTTTAAAAACTTTTGCGTACGCGACCACAATTAATTTGTATACTAAAATACTTCATCGAAAGGTACATTCCGTTCGATAGAAAATTCGTTGATCAACGAAATTTTCAATGCTCATAATATGAATTGAACATTCGATTATCCATGTTCCATAAGCAGCGAAGATCGAAAATGGAATGCAACTCATAATAAGGGCCGTGCAGTTTCAATAATTTAAGTTTTTTTTAATTACAGAACGTCTCGATAATTTCGAGTTAAAATATATTGAAAACAATAAAATATGATTTTTTTTTGTTTTCAATATAAGTCGAACGTTTTCTTTCGCAGGTGGGAAATAGGCCAAAAAAGTCGATATTAGTTGTAAGAAGGGTTGTCATATATGGCGATTTCTTGCCAAACGTGGCGATTTTTCCAACTTGTTTTGTCGTCTATATTTCTGATTTGGCGACATGGCGATTTTTCTGGCGATAAATAAATTTGTTGGCGATTTTTATGGTAATTTTTTTAAACAAAGTTGAACTTCAAAATTTTTGTAATTCATGAAAATTAGTTTGAAGGAGGTGTTTCAAAAATAAATCGAGAGTACACTGTATAAAAGGTGATGAATGTTTCAGGTAATTAATGCGTTATATAAATGTAAATTCGAAATTAAAATTATGGAAACCCGCAAAATTTCGTTTTTGAACTGATGCACGCGTATAATTTCAATTATTACCAACTTACTTGCTGGCATTTGTTGCTCTAAAGTAAACATCATCTGGTGCGTCCATCCAACTAATAACCTGCTTACGGCCGTTGCCTGTGCGTGCCATTTGAGCAATTTTCGGCTTTCCATTAAGCTGAAAAATAAATAATTATGTTTGGCAATTAAACTTAAGAACTAATAACACATACATGATGTCTTGATAGTGGTTGACCGGAGGCAGCCATCATTGCAGCAAATTGTTCAGGACTCGGACAATGCGAGGGCATGGGATCTTTATTGGGTCTCTTGGTTGGTGGTCCAGTCGGTACTATTGTCACTGAGCAGAAGAACCAATTAATTAAAAAAAAAAGTATAGAAGTTTAATTAAAAAAAAAATACCTTCTGTGCCATTTAGCTGAATTTCCTCGTGAGGCCTTTTACGCATTACGGAGGGAGCCGGACTTGGTATAATTGTTAAATCCTTTTCTAAATCAATAATTTTATTGGGTATGCGATCGTAGAGAAGACTCCCGTCAGGGCCTTTTGGAGGTTTAGGAAAGTAAACCACATCTGGTTTTGGCATTTTATCTTTTGGCGTCAATACTAACCACTCGTGGGGTCCCATGCCTGGTGACCCCAAACGGTTAGCTATTTTAGTAACACTGCCGCGTTCCTTCTTGTTCAACAATAAAATATTTTTAATGTCAGCGGGTGATTTTCCAGACATGCGACTTGTAACTGGCATAAAAAAAAGAAGGTAAAGTTAGACAAATATCATTTGGGAATACATTTTATACTTACATTCCTGCTTAACCAGTTGTGTGTTAATTGCATATGAACTTTGTCGGGCTGCTTTTTTAGGTTTTATAAAATTTCTACAAATAATACGTGCCAACCTTGTCATAGGATTCGTATGTAAATAAAATGCAGTGCGTGTCTTCATTATCGGTCTGGGTGAACTAGAACTAATTGCTATGCCATGCGCTTGGGCATAATGGCGAGCAAGATGCGTTTTTAACTTAAATTCTTTGCCACAATTGACAATTGAACACCTATAAAATTGCCTCCAATTTATTAATAATAAGCATTCACATCTAACAGTAAACAAAATACTCACTTATGCATTGAACGGTTTGACAAATCACTAACTTTTTCCTCTTCTTCAGTAACCACTTTCTTTTTTGTATCATCGATGCTGCCATCATTTTTACTCTTGAGGCCCCCATATTTTTTCCAATAGTCCCAGCATGTTTGACACAAACGCGTAAGCACATTGCCACTATTCCAAGGATACCACTAAATATAACATTAATATATAATTAAACATTAACACATTTTCGTAAAAAAATTTTTTATGTCTACTTGTGACGATTTCATATTTGAGCAAGATTCACAAGGTTTGCCCATATTTGATACATCTGGACCACCATTCGTCGTTCCATTGTAAACGCTACCCTTTGAAAGAACAGCTGTACCACTACCACCTTTATTTGCAGAGGGATTATATTGCGGGATATATACTTGCTTCAATTTCAATTCCGCTTCCACAGCCTTAACACGTTTCTGTTGGACATAACGATCTGTAGTTTTCCACATGTAATAATACTCAATGATTTGTTTTAAAGTCTTCCAAGGCAGCTATGTAAAGAATTTATGAAAAACAAAACACAATAACAATGAATGCCGTAAATGTATCGCAAATACTTACAAAATCTTTTCGTATATCATTGAAATCTTTGCCATATTTATCTAAAGCTTCTTCAAATAGATTTGCTTCTGAAGCACTCCAATCTTCGATTTCATCGCGACATAAAACTGGCCCAGTGGAAGGAACTAAGGAACACATTGCTTCTTCTATGGAATAATTATGTTTGTGCAAAGTGTCCATGGCGTGAAACTACAAATAAATTTTTTTAATAAATTTTCTAAAAGTATTTATTTGGCAAAGTATTTATTATACCAGTGTGATATCGCGACTCGCTGCTGCTGCTGACATATGTAAGGAAGGCTGTTTGACCGAACTACTACAGTCCAGGGCTCGTGCAAATGTGCCGATGGAACGTGATACAACCAAAAACTGATCAATTTTTCGATCTGTCAGTATGTGACTTGGAGTCCATACTATTGTTTCTAATTCTTCTAACTTTCTTTCGTCCGTGGCAATGTCTTTGAGTTTAGCAGGAATTTCACTTTGATAGCGGCTACCAACACGGATTTCACCCTTGTCTGCCAAAAGAGTTTTTTGTATTGGATCAAAGACCAAACAATAGAAGAAGGTATCCTGTATTCAAAGATGTAAATTATTATTTTATAGTAATATTTTTGACGTAATTGCGAAAATTGAAATTGACTTTGTTAGTAGAAAATCAAAATTGTCGTTAACAATATTAGAATATCTGGAATTTACGACTCACGTCTTTATTTAAATAACTTTGCAGTGATTCCGTTTCATTGAGCAGTGTCACCGAACATTTGCCTCTTATTTGTGTGGCGGGTAAAGATTCAACAATTCGAGACATAAACAATTCACGGTGTTTGATTTGATAACGTTGTTTCGCTGTTAAAGGCTCACCTTTTTCCGGCGTTACCAATGAAGCATTGAGACCCGTTGTTGTTTTATCAACGGCAGACGAAACAGGACTTGTACGATCTTCATCTAGAGCAGCTATAAACGAAACAATTTAAGTAATTAGAATGATCACATTTAAACAATATGTTCATATTTACATATACAATGTATATATGCACATATGTATATGCATGTTTATGTATATACTTGTAATTATACATATATGTACATATGTATGCATGTACATATGTATATATGTACATACATACATACAAACATACGTATATGCATCACAGTTTTTAACTACGTATACATTTTTTAACTGGATATCCAATCCTACGAGTATAACAAAAAAAATCAAAATAAAATAAAAAACAACTTACATATGTATACTACATATGTATGTTTGAACTAATATCGAATTTACACCATGAAATTTTTACTAAATTTCATAAAATTTTTAAAACGAGGAGCGGTAGAGAAGCGATGACATAGAAAAAAAGTCGAAGCATGAATCTCTGACACATTTCTTCATCTCATTTGCTTCCTTCTACACACCTTCTATTCGTATTCATTTCATGAAACATTTCATAATGTAAATTCAGTCTAACACAAAACGCTACATACATATATAAATCGAATTAAGCTTTTTTAATAAATATTCTAACTAGTAGAAGAGTTTGTGATTGATACCTATTGAAGGATCAAGAACAGCCTGAGCCGCTTGTTCTTCTCCTACTGGTGTTCTAAGCCATGTTTTCTTCAGCTTCATTGCCAGTGGGGAGTCTTCAGCTGTTGCCACTACATAATTTAAAAAAATAAATTTCAAGCTATGTTAAATTAAGTAAACGACTTCTAAGACTTAAAATGAAATGGGAAATAAAATTATTTTATATGTTAAAATTTATTCTTTTTATGTATATTTTGAAGAAAAAAAAAAAAAAAAAGAAATACCTATTTCAGATTACATTTACATGCATGTAACTAGAGTTTACTGTTTCGTTTTAACCGAAACTTGAATCACGGTTTTACATGCCTGCTAATCCAGACCGGAAAAAAGACAGAAAAAGAAAATAAAAATGACAGAAACCACAGTCAGGAAATCCCAAGTATTTTAGCTGGATTCTGGGTGGTGCTGTTGGCTGAATTAGTTAGTTCGACAACTACACAGCAAATGGAGGTGTTCGCGAGCCCGAGTTCAAACCCCTTGGCTAGATCATGTCAGTAATATCAACATCATAGATTTTTCTGATATGCGTTAGTTCTATGCTAATGTATATCGCAGCACCCTTCGTCGATATTTGCAGCAAAAAATCGTCGGCGGAGTAAAATAACTAATTAAACTAATAAAATTGCTACATAGCTTAAGTAATACAACTAGTTAACACTAGCGGCACTGCAACGATGGTATACAAATTAATCAAACTCACAATAGCAAAGTGATGTTGTCACTTTACCATATGTACTTGCAATATACTTTTCCTATCTTCTAACTAACGACTGTCTACTGCCTTTTTTCTTTTGAATTAATCGTCGTTACAAATACGAGTAAAGATATATTTTTGTACTTTTGGATTTAAATAAATAATTGATTTACTATTATTGGAAAATAGTTCTAACGTACATATAACCACTTACATCACATAAAGCTGTCTACGTAGAATTAGTTTCCAAAATAAACTCCTGTAGTTTTTTATTGTATGTGTGAGTATAAATATCGTTAGAAACGTTTGCAAACTGGATTTAAACAAAACAACAGTAAGCAAAACAATTACCAGTAGTTGAGGTTAAAAATTTTTGTTATTAAAACGAATGTTTTCAATCCTAAGATCATGCTATAAACGTTGAATTTTATTCTGAAATTAGGAAATCTTTGTTAGCAATTATAATTACATCTTTTTCTTTTCACATTTATTTTTATGAGGATTTACATTAACAGTAAATTTGATTACCTAAGGCTGATAAAAATATATGATTCAGATTGCTCGCAATACAAAAAAATACTTCATCGAAAGCTAAATTCTGTTCGATAGAAAATTCGTTGCTCAACAAAATTTTCGTTGCTCATAATATGAATTGAATTGGCTATCGAACATCGAAAATCGAATTTAACTAATAATAAGGGCCTTTATATGCCTCATTTGACACCAGAGGCGCTGCAACGCTACATTATTAAAAAAAAGCGTGCAAAAAAGCAGAGTTGTAAAAAGAAAGAAGCTTTCCTCTATCTCTTACTTCACAACCTGTCTTCTCAATCACTATCCCTTAACTATCAACCTCTCCCTCACTATCTTCTCTTCAACTCACAGGTAGCACAAAGGGATCATTGTATTGGAACCAAGTGAGCTGGACTCTAAATTTCACCCTTCTTTACCAGCAGCCTGCTAACCTAACATTTGTATTCCACGAAATTGTTGTTGCAAATATGTATTTATAAAAACAAGGCTGTGACAGTTCCGAACGATTTAATACTGTAAAAGAAAACTGATCGAATTGGTATGCTATTAACAATACAATTCGAAAACATTTCTGTTCGATTCGGATTACATAATAACCCCACAGGACATACCCGCTAATTTTGATTGATCTAACTAATTATAATGTACCTAACAAACAAATATAGCAGTTAAATAAATTTGCTATTTATTTGCAATGGGAAAGGGTGTAATCTCTGATTTGAAGAGAGGCATCCTAGAAAAAATATAAAATTCCATTTCTAGTCGTTTAACATATACGACATTTCACTTGAGCTCATCAATAAAATAAAAAAAAACGTATAGCGATTTTAAAACAAAATGCTATTTTAATTTTTATTAGTTTTAATAGCATGTAGTTTTTTATTGTAACCCTTATGCATATTTGTATAAATATGTTTATTATGTATTTTAATTTAAAATTTAAAATATCTTATGTCGTAACATTTTTGTCCTCTATTGTACATGGTCTGGTGGCCAATTTATATTTTTAAATACGATTATTTCAAAAAGCAATAAACGATGCGGGAGGAAGAATGGCGCCGTTGGAATTATCGATTGTGCGGATTTGTTAGTCACAATGTCGTAGTGGTCGAGTGAGCATCCCGCATTCGCTGTGGAAAAATTTTTTAAGAGTAATGATTCTTACGTAATTGCTCGTCGACAATTTTGTTTCAAAGTTTGGTATTCAGCGAATACGTGATGGACCGAGTGTAAATTTAATTCGTTCGTGGGTGCAGAGATTACGCGCAACTGCTTCGGTTATGAATGTCCCACGACCAGGGTCCAGTCGATCTTCAAGGATTCCCGAAAACATTGAACTGGTTGAAGCAGTTGACGTGAAAATCCGTGACTTTCAATACTGAAAAGGGCAGCATCACGGGGACTTCGAAGAGCGATTATTCATGAAATTTTAAAATAGGATCTGAAGTTCCATCCTTTTAAAACTCAAATCGTTCAAGAACTCAAAGAAAGTGACTTTGATTTTTGTAAAAATGTTTGTGAAACTATGTTGGAGCGTTTTCGCACTGTAAAACTCATTTTTATGGAGCGACGAGGCTCATTTTCACTTAAGCGGCATATGTCAACAAGCATAACTACCGTTACTGGTCTCCAAGAACCCGCAACCCTCGATTGAAACATGAAAAACCATTTCATTACCCCAGGGTAACTGTTTGATGTGCCTTATCTAAGCATGAGATAATTGGACCATTTTTTTCTGATTTCGAGACCAGGGTGTCTACTCTGTAATTCGAAACCATAGCTAATGCTTTCGAATTATAATGTTAATAACATACAAATTGGAAAGCATTTTATTTCGTTTCGAAATACAGCGGAGACCCCCAGGCGACGAATGTCAACGGTGAAAATTGTCGACGCATGATTATAGGGCATTTACATCAGCACAAAATCTAGCATATTTCGATTAAAATCTTTTTGAAAATCTATACTGTGTACACCAACTTTTTTTTTTGACATTAAAAAACTCTTGACAAATTTTGTCAAGTTTTTTATCCAAAACAAAATCCATCAACTGAATTGTTTCCAAAACTACAACCAAACAACTGAAATGTAGCCAATTCACAAACTTTTTTAAGCAGACTGTAGCTAATTCACTCACCTTTGGTTGTACAGGGTAGTAAAGAATTAATAAAAAACATTAGATTTTTATTAGATTTCCTACAAATCTACTGAAAAATTAGATTTCGTTTTGTATGGGAAATCTGGAAAAAGGCAGCTTGATTTAGCTCGAAATCCCGAAAGTACTAGATTTCGAGACAGTGTAAATGCACTATTACGGAATTATTAATATATTATTTATTATTATCGTACTCTTCACACACGTGGTTTCAACAGAATGCAGCGACTGCACACACAGGCAGAGCTTCGATGAAATTGCTTTGGGGGAATTTCCTCCAAAAACTGATCAGTCACTTTGGGGACATCCCATGGCCACCGAGTTCGCCCGATCTAACTCCCAGTACAATATATGTTGAACAGTATGTTCAACTCGACGGAAGACATCTGGATGACATACTCTTAAAAAAAAATCCGCATTTTCATTCTTTTGTTCAATGCTCTTAATAAAACTTTGTGTCAATTATTACGTTTTTTATTTAAGTTTGAAAATATAAATCTGTTACCTGTATATGTTTTATGTTTTGCCAAAAATTGGAAAATATTACATTTGATAAACAAAAATTAAATACAAAATGTACATTTGTGCGAGGAAAACATAATAATTATGAAATTTTCGTGCACAATGGACTCTGTGGCTGAGTGGTAGCGATGCTAGCTTCTCAGTCCAGAAGTCGTGGGTTCGATTCAAGCCATAGACCCTGGGTGTTTTCCGCAGACAAGCTAATCGCTTCGAAGGTTGTGTTGTGTTAAAAAAAAAATTAATTCTCAGTAATTCTCAGTTTTTGACTTTCCTGCAATTAATGCTTTTAAAAATAAAATAAAAACCAATCAAGTTTTGAAAGCCTCAAAAACGAAGCATCTTTATACAGTAAAAAAATCATAGTTCAATTTCGTATTTCGATTTCGAATACGACGATTTCATACTAGATTAAAGAGAAAATGTTGCAATGTTCTCTTTTAAAAATAAATATTATTGACCCAAATCTATATCTACTATATAAAATTATATAAGAAATATTAAATACTTACGTTGATGTTTGTCAGCTAATTGAACCAAAGTATTTGGAAGATCTCGTCTTCGATAGAAGCACATTGCTTTGGCTTCTACGCTTCCACTTTGACTTTTATTTAATTCTTCAATGCGACGTATCAAATAAGGACTATTTGGAGATGTCTCTACATAGACATAGTCTAAAATCAAAATAAAAATTAACAAAAATTTTAAATATACAATGTATGTACATACATATAACTAACTCTATGTTGTATATCGAGCCTTATTTTCGATTTAATCGTAAGCGTAAGTTTTCAGGGGAAGGGTTTTTTAAATATTAAAACATTTTTTTCCTGCACAACTGTCAACATCCACTACACGTGACGTAATGTGTTCTTAGCTGACGAGGCTCTAACGACGACCATGGTGGCGGATAAATCTGCACTGTCAAATGTGTTTCTGGACGTACTGGCAGCCCCAAATTCAGGATCGGATGCCTAAGCCCAATCAGCTACTCATCTTGAATTAAGCCAAGATTACGAAACCTCAAGAAAAAATTTGAGGCCCTATGCTCCTTATAGGAAGCCAAAGGATCAAATATATGTATCGATATGTATATATGTACATGTATCTTAAAAATTATTATAAATTTTCGCATTTTTATAATTTAATTTCAATAAAAAAATTTAATTTTTTTACATGTCGCTTACGATTAAATCGAAAATAGGGCTCGATATATGATGTACAGAAACAGTCGATAACAAATATTATTTTGAAAATCTTATTTTCATGAGAATTCTGATGCATTTTTATCAAAGATTGGCTAAATACTATACAACCAGAAACATACATTCAAATAGACTAACCAACAAAGTTTCCCATTATTACAAATTTCATTTCATTTCATTGATTTTAAGAAGCAGAGGAAAAAATATGGAAGTAGTTTAGTCAAAAAGAACTTCAGCTTATAGGATAAAAAGTACTATTTATTTAGTGTCGTATGCAAAAAAAACTTAACAAAACTGTGCCAAGCAATGTTAAGTAAAGTTGTATTCTAAAAAAAATTATTATATGAAAAATGAAAAAAAAGTAGGCACCTACGTTTGTTAAGGCTACTTTAAGTTGATATTTCCAAAATGTGTATTTTGTATCTCAAATATTTTTGTTAATATAGCACATATTACATCTGAAAATGAAGCTGGAAGTGTTAGCTCTTATCTTAAATTTATTATTTCTGTCATGTTATGGATAACATCACCAAATCATTCAACTGATTCGAAATACATAGCAAAATCCATAAAAAATATTAAAATAAAAATATACAAAAATGTTTATACAGTCAAAAAATGAGTATTCAAATACTCATTGCATTCGAATAAAATAAATTGTCACAATTTTTCTTTGTTCATCATATTATTTTAACTTTTACTTCATATAAATGTTTATCTGTTTTCCTTCCATGTCAGAAGCTCATATTTTTTAAATTAAGTTCCTTTACTTCATGATAATAAAAATTTACTTAATAAAATAGAAAATTATTTGAATACTCGAATGAAATTGTATTCGATGTTGTACATAATAAGCTGTGAAGTGGTCGTTGAACACGGTGGTGTTACCAGTATTTATTATTAAATCACAAAATAATTAAAGTTGTCTTTTGCATACAATTTCTTAACAAAGCAATGTTAGCCTTAATTTACGGTCTCCACCTGAAATAAAATGACTAACTTTAACATTAACTTCAAGTTAATGTTAAGTGTAGACTGCTCAAGTTAATGCTTTTTCAAGTTATAACATTATTGTTAGTGCATTTGTTTTAAAAACTCAGTTATAACCTCAAGTTACAGCAAAATTTCATATCAGGTGGAGACGTAGATGTAAAGTGCTTGGTAACTACTATGAACTTTAACTTGAGGGTTACACGATCAAGTTTTGCCTTTCAAATTTCAATACATTCACACTTTTTCACTAATACATTCACATTTTTACAATTTGATGCGACCTTGACTTCAAATTTTCTTTTCAATTGTGTATTCAAATTTATAGGCAAAAAACAACTGACACCAATTTCAATAAGCACACTTTTCGTTTTTGTTTTCAAATATTCTGCCGGCAAAGTATTTTTATGCTCTTTTATTACACATAATGTTATGTTCCTCCTAAAAACTTTAATTAACTTTAAATAAAGGGCCTGTTTCTCTAAATGCGAACGATAGATTCGATCGAACATTTATATTAAAAACAAAAACAAAAAAACTGAAATTTGTTTTTGTTTCTAATATTAATATTCGATCGAATCTTTCGTTCGGATTTAGAGAAACAGGGGGAAATATTATTAGGAACAAAAATATGTAAAAAATGTAATGATGTGTTGCGATCTATAGACCTAAATAGAAGCCATGAAAATGTGTGTTTAAGATGTTTTCTTATCAACGGCATATTGAAAATAAATTTGCTTGAAAGTTGCTTGAAAATTGCGTGCAGCCTACGTCACAGCTTTCAATTTAAATTACTTTTGACAACCAGTATGTGTGAAAAACTTGAATGTAAATCTTGGTCGTGTAACTGTAGCGTAAGGGGGATAGTCCTTTTAACATCTCAAAAAACTTCAAAAATAAGATAAATCTTCACATATGGTAACGCTGGTCTAGAGTTACCGTGTTCGAGCCATGACTGTACCATCAGTTAAAGGGCTATTAGACAGGCATAATTGTCTTAAGACATGTACGATGGCATACCAAGTCTCACTGTCTAATAGCATGTATACGATTACGTTAGACATGTATGTTGCTTTTCAAAAATTTTTGATTTTCTGATGTCTGTAGCACAATTAATATGAAGTATGCCGTTAGCGTTCGATAGTGTAAAGGCCGGGGACACAATGAATCAGTCATACGTTAAACTTCGCCTTTTTCAACTGACATTAACGCAACGACGGAGAAGGTTGGCACAATGAGTACTTTATTGTCGGAAGCATTTGACCAGATTCTATAGGTCAATTATCCATTTTATTTAATAAATTCAACTGCTTGTATTTATTTCGTTTAATTCTTTTGTTTAATTTTATTTTTGCAGCCACAAAACACAAAAATCTAAATCAGAACATACCAAAAAACCAACCAATATCTGTCAAACTACTCAACGTACGCAAAAAGTTAAAAGTTGACCAAATTTTTTACTTTGCGTTGACGGAAACGTACTGAATGTAACCGAGCTCATAAGAAACCATGTATTTCAACTTAGCTGTCAGTTGAAAAAGGCGAAGTTCAACGCATGACGGATTCATTGTGCCCCGGCCTTAATAGCAAAACCCAAAGTATGGCATCGTACATGTCTTAAGACAAGTATGCCTGTCTAAAAGCACTTTTAAAGAATAAAAGACACATATCGTTAACTTAATGTAGAAAGGCCCTAACTCATTATTTTTTTGAAATCGAGTTTTTTGTATATTTCGATAGAATATCGAAAAATGCAAAAATCTCGATTTCAAAAAAATAATGACTTAGGGCCTTCTATAATAAGGTAGCGATATGTGCAATGATTGAACAGGGTCAAGTCCTCCAGCGTAAGTCAAAGAATAAAATAAATTCAAAAATTAATAGGTACACTTTTTTGCTGCTTTTTGCGATATCGAAATTAATTCAATATTGGCTCCCTTTTGATATTGCTAACAAAACTTCGAAATCGAATATTTTTTGTAACAAAACTGTACTAAAAGTAACCTTTTTTCGATTAATTTTGGAGTGTCAGTCTCGATAGTTTTACACAATAAATGTTAGAGATATACTCGAAATTGATATCATTAACGAAAATATTGGTCGTGATAGGATATTGTTTCTATCTGAATATTTGCATACATACATACATATGTACATATATAAGCTATTTAAAATTTATTTTTTAGGTTTTTCGCAGTTTCCTATGGGAAGTTCAGCGCCCCATAACTCGGAAAATATGCGTCGCCGCCAATTTTTTTATTTAATATATTTTTTTTTATTTTACAATTTTCTATCGCATAGACTACTTTTTATTTTGTTTGGAGCTGCTTCATTAAACTGCATTTAAAAGCCAAATTTAAAATTTTCTTGTTTTGGAACCAACATTCCCTACATTTGCATACAAATGTTTTATACTTAATTTTGTTTATCTATTTATTTAAAAAAATACACCTCGGGGCAGTATATATCTACTTTAGATTTTAAGTCAAACATAAAATAGGAAACATATAACTTTATTTTCTTTGAAAATATGTTTATCAGCTAATAATTTTGAGAAGCTTTCATATGATACCAATATTGTTATATGTATGTACTAAATGAAAAATTTATAAAGAAAATGCCGACATAAAAAATTTTGGAAGTCTGAAACTCGCCTTTCCGAGGATTTTTATACATAACAGCATTCTTAGAACTCAGTTTTCTATCATTTAATGGGCATTGTTACGATATTTCCGTAAATGAGTGTCCAAAATAAAAATTTAGTTCTCTGCTCTACTATTGTCACTGTACATTCTTATATATTCAAACATATTTTTAAGTACAACTTTAATTTTTTTTGTCCGAGTTTTTTATCATTTACTTGTAATCTTTCTTTAGTCAGCATTATCCGTATTTTTGCATTAAAAAAGAGCTTAAAGCGCACACACAGGAAGTAGTCGCATCGAGAAAAAGATGTACAAAGATATGTACATATATATATATACGTATGTATATTTTTGTATAATCACTTTTGCACCTTATTAAATTTAAGGCCCCCGATGAAAGCCACACTGCTGCGGTAACAGTTAATGCACACAATTTTTTTGGTTCAACGTCATTAAACATAGCGTAAAAAATCGACGTTGACGAAATATGTAGTAAAAAAAAAACACATCAGGAAGATTGTGTGAGACAAGAAGTGCAATGAATGATGTAAAAAGCAAACTGACATACGAAGACAATACAAAAGATACAAGCGAAAAATGGAAAATTTTCACATCTCACCTCCGACACGATACATATTTGTAGCCATTTTCACCCTTTTCTATCACACACAACTTTGTATGTATTTTATGCACTATAAAGTTAATAATGTTTTTACACAACTTAATTGCAATTTTAAGCACATTTATTAATAAAAATCACAATTTGTTATGATTACATTCTTCACACAAGACGCGTTTTTTTCGTCGCCATCTTAGAAAATTACTGTGAGTTGCAGACAGGGTTGTCAAATTTTCTCTCACTTATTTCGCCAAATTGATTTTAAAAATCGCCTAAAGTCGCGAAAATAAATTCTATGTAGTTTTTCTAACCCCCAGTTTTTGACTTGCTAATCAAACTGTAATTATTTTTAAGTTATAATTAAATATGAAATTGTGTTTTTGAGTGCATATTTAAATTATAATTAAATACCCAAACTTGTGTAATTAAAAGGTCTGTTCCAGATGCATAACAAAACAGTCCGAACTTGTACAAAGTAATCCAAAAGCGTTCCAGATAGCAAGTTTTGTGCAATTTTGAGAGCGAATGAGAGAGTAATTTTTTTCATTTCCTGTACAAACTAGTACGAACTTTTTCTTCTGGGTAAGTTCGGACAAGAATTGAATAAATAGCTGTTTTTTGTTTACATATGAAACTGAAATATTAATCAGAAAATTTGCAAATATAGAAAAAACACACAGATTTATTAAAAAGCAAAATGGAAGGTTTTTGAAATCAAGCTTAAGTTGTAAGTACATTTGTGCTTATTTTTCCATTTCTTTAATATAAAAAAATGATTTTTTAAATAATTCACGTAACTTCTACTTTTTTGGAGATTTTTTTCATTTATTTTTACAGCTGTTACCAATGATGCAAATTTTATGTTTTTATAATGTTATGCATTCTAAGCGACTTAAATCACTAAAATAAAATTTAATTTAAAAAGTAAGCAGTACTAGTATTTCAAGATGGTCAATTATGGTTTTTTGCGTTCCAGCAATTTTGGATAACTTTTGCACATTCAGAGAGTAATTTTCTTTTTACTCTCATTAGTCCGAACTTTAAAAATATCTTGTGGAACACACCTAAATACTACTTAAGTTTTTTGATCGTACCATATGTTTATTGAAAAAATACACATGAACATCATGTGTGTGGTATTAAGAAGAATTTCGTTTAAATTTCATAAATATATAGCATATACAATATAAATTTTCATATCATGGAATAAAGTAATAGAAAAATGCATTATGATGTTCGTTTGGTTTCATAACTATAATCTAACTTTTTTGTTTATGTTAAACAGCTGTTCTTTGGAAATTTTTTTATTTTTTTTTTTTTAAAGAGAAGTAACACTCAGGCAATTAATGCCTACTACTATTACTAGGTGTTACCTTCTTTAGGAAAGGGATAGTGATAGAGAAGACAGGTGGTGAAGGGAGAGATAGAGGAAAGCTTCATTCTTTTACAAACTCTGCTTTTTTGCACGTTTTTAATAATGCAGTGTTGCAGCGCCTCTCTGATGTTAAATGAGGCGTATTAATTTTTTGAAGCTGTGTTTTGTAGCCATTTTATTGATTATTTTACTTCGCCGATGATTTCGCTACACAACGAAGGAGGGCGCTCCGATATTACATTAGGACTAGTATCTGCTGAAGTCGGTATAGTTCAGTGATCAGTGACTATGCCTTCATCACTTGAACTTTCCTACAACAACTGATACAAAGGGACACTAATGCACATCAGAAAAATGCGTGGTGTTGTTATTCAATGACTGTTGGACACAGGGATTGAACCCAGGACCTTCGGTTTTTGAAAAAATGAGATCGTATTTAATTAGAACTTAATTTTAAATAAAAATTAGCTAATTACGTACTTAATTATTAAATTAAAAACTAGGGGTAAGTTTAACGAATTACAAAGCTTCAATCATGGTAGGATAGTACTCGTCCAGACTTGAAATTTTTTTTGCAACAATTCTTGAGTTTATTGGTGAGAGGGATGAGAAGATTCGGGAGGGGTACACAGTTTCAAGTGCTCGGCAATTCTCTTTTGTTTTGAAATTCGTAGTTGGTATTTTAAAGTTTGCAGGTGTATTTGACGTTTTATTTTATTTGTTCAGTTGTATGAAAAACACAAAATGTAACAAAAAGTAAAAATAATTGTTTATTTTTTAGGCAAATTTGTTGTGAAATAGAATTTTTTAATACGTAATTGCAAATCTAAAATTTCCTTATGTGGAGACTTATGCAATTTCAAAAAAGAATATAAAAAAATTGCAAGTCTAGACGAGGACATAAGAAACTTAAAAAAATAAATTTAAAAAAATATTAATAAATAAATTAAAATAATATATATTAAAAAAATATAGGTGCTCGATGTAACAACAGCCTTCTCAACACACTCATATTCATGATCGTTTTATTTTCCTACTAGAAAAATAGTTTAAATTAAGAATATTCCTAGCAAAACATTATTAAGCTTACCACTATCTTTATTTTGCAAATATCTTGAAATTTTTAGTAAATATGTAAATTGCTTTCTTATTTTAATTCTCCTAAGCAAATATAATATAAGCAAATATTGTAAAACATTATTTGTTATAGAATAATGAAAATTAATTGTAAAATTTACATTAAGATTGATACTATATCTAGGTCATAAGGACCATAATAATAATAATAATAATAAAAAATAGTATGCGTGTTAGTCATGTTTTAAGGCCCGGGCACAATGAATCCGTCATACGTTAAACTTCGCCTTTTTCAACTGACATTAAGACATCAACGGAGGAGGTTGGCATTGTTATTATTGTATTCTGTGGTTGGCACAATGAGTACTTTATTGACGGAAGCATTTGAACAGATTCAATAGGTTGATTCTCCATTTTATATATTAAATTCATTTTTTTATTTATTTATTTTGTTTAACTTTATTTTTGCTGCCACGAAACACAATACCCTAAAACAGAACATACAAAAAAAACCAACCAATACCTCTCAAACTACTCAACATGGAGTAATTATACAGCATAGAGTACTAACTAGAGGCGACACCGGCGAATTGAAGAGAATTCGCTTTACTAAGTTCTTGCGGTAGAGACAGCAAATATGACTAATTTTTATGCCCTTCTCTATCGCACCATCTTAGTAAAATGACATTTATTTATTTACAAAATAAAAATTTTCTTGGCAGGAATTGGCGCAAATTGGATAAAAAATGATTTTGCGCCAAACTCCTTGCCAAAGTTGGTAATATGTGGACAAAAATTGGTAGATTATCTTGTCCACATATTACCAACAGTGAGAAAAGTGAACAAAACAAAAGTGATGGTGAAAAAACACGGATTACTGGGAGCATCACACAGCAAAAGTAAAAATGTAAGTATATATTTATTGTTTCTTTTACTTATTTATAATAGATTCTAACAATATATACTTAATTTCCAGTAGCCACAGATGCACTATGGGTTGACCCACGGGATAGAAGCTGAATTTGTTCCCGACAGAGCCAACTAAGTAAGTAATTTATATAAAAACGTCTGTGAAAAGTGAATTTTTCAAAGTGAAATTTGAGTGTGAGGCTGTGTACATTGGAAGGGACAATGGTCTTCTTGTCCCTTCCAATGAATAAGTGCTTTGTTTAACATATAGTGAAGAGAAAATGTGTTCCGATCAATAAGATCCAAAATACGCTCGCTTTGTATTACTTTTAGAAGGAGCTAAGTAATATAAACTACACGACTAATGTGTACATGTAAAGTGAATTGAAAGTGTGAAATTATGTACATTGGAAAAGACGATGTTTGTCTTGTCCATTGTACAAAAACTTTGTTTAACATGCCGACATGAAATGAAGTGTTGGGATCAATTGGAATCCAATTTTGTTCGCTTTTTGCAAGTGCCTTACGCAAACAAGTTTATATGGTTGATGTGGACAGATAAAGTGAAGTGTATGTGTGGAATCTTGTGCATTGGAAGGGACAATGATGTTCCTGTCCAATGCACAATAGCAAGGGTTAACAAGACATATAAAAATGTAGTGTCCAGATCTTTTGGATTCCAAGTGTTCCAAGTTCTTTTTGTTTTTCACAAGTTCTTAACAAAAATAAGTGAATTGTGTCTACGTAAAGTGCGTTGTTTGTGTGGAATTTTGCACATTGGAAGGAGCAATGATGTTCTTTTCCAATGTACAAATACTTTGGTTAACAAACCGTTTAAGAAAGAAGTGCTTGGAACAATTGGATTCAAAAGTTGTTCACAAATAACTAGTTTTTATGACTAATGTGTACATATAAGTGAAGTGTTTGTGTGGAATCTTGTACATTGGAAAGGACAATCATATTATTGTCCTATATACAATGACACAGGTTAACAAGCCGCAAAAAAGTGAAGTGTTCGGATCAATTGGAATCCAAATATGTTCGCTTTTTTTTAAGTACTTGACAGAAATAAGACTAATGTGTGCCTATAAAGTGAATTGACAACGTGGAATTTTGTACATTGGAAAGGACGATGATGGTCTTGTCCAATGTACAATAACACCAGTTTGTAAGTCGCTAGAAAAAGAAGTTTTCCACTCAATTGGAACGCAATTGTGTTAATTTAGTGTCCTTCTTTACAAGTACTTGAGACAAAAAAGGAAGTACTTTTCATTAAATTAAAAGACCTTTTACGGGCTATAGAATACTTTATAAAAAAATTCAACTTTTGTTTTATAGATATATAACTTTAGTTCTATAAATAAAAAGCCCTTTTACTTTTTCCAAAAAAGACAATTTTTTTAAAACTAAAAATACAATTTTAATAATGCTCTTTTTTAATTTTTATTTTATTTACATATGTGAACGGCAAGAAAACCTGGAAGAAACAAAACGAAATATCGCTGCTACAAAATCCATTCGACCCCTAAGGACTAAGCTGGAATGTTTCCAAGGAAAACAACTTTAGACTTTGGTGACATAAGTAAAATTATTTTAATTTCAAGATATTTAAAAAAATTTGGTTAATTACATTAGTAAATATTCCAATTTTGTTTTTGTTTACAGTGTGTGTAGTGCAGTTCTTTTTGTAACAGTTTCAAATGATTAAAAATTGTATATTTACATATGTACCTAGTTACTAAAAAAATTTAAAAATAAAAATGAGAAAACAATTCCAAAATTGAACATATAACTTATTTTTTTTAAGATTTTGTTACTACAAATTGAGGTGAGTATACGCTCAAGAAACGAAGACCTTTTTTGATTTGAATCGCCATTAAAATAACTTATTTCTGTACTGAATATTATTTCAAGTCAATACAAAAGTTAAAAAAAATCGTTAATTTTTATAAAAAAGTTATTACTTTGAGTCTAAGATATATTTAATAACACAATTCCACGATTGTTCCACTCTTAAGAAATTAGTAAGCAATTCGGATAGGTATAAGGTACTAAGATTCAGAAAAAATATTTAAAATTTTCAATATAAAATTAATTTAAACTTTTTGACATTATTTATGATTATAACTATTTTATAAATATCCCCTTTCTTTCTAAAAACTGACACAAAAAGACATGATTCAATTAAGCTTATTATTAGTATCCAATTCACTTTTGCGATGTAACTTTCTTTAATGATGTGTGCATCTGTAAGAAAAAAAGTTAATTAATAAATGTACATTCATGTATATTAAAGTAAAAAATACCTTTACCTCGAAAAAGATTCTCAAATTTATAGCGTGTACTTCTGATTTCAATTGACCCTTATTATTTTGTAATCATGCTATTAAATTCCTAATTTCTTTATTTATGGGAGCCGTCTACTAGTACTGGATGCATATGTCTGATTATTTGGTATAAATGTTCGACCAGTATTTGTTTCTGATCTTGTTGCATTTACCAACAAAGAGGCCTAACGATTATCTGAAATAAACGATGACAATTAATATTTCAAATAATGAATTATTTATTTATTTATTCAATGGATGTAATAATTATTGTTCAAATAAAACTTACCGTTTTGATGCATAGCACCAGATTTTACAGGTGGCCCGGCCAAACCAATATAAGGTGCTGGAAGAGTTTGCTGGCCAGTTATATCATATCTGCACATGTGCAGGTCAGCGTGGTGTTATACGTATTTGTGTATACACTTGCGGATCCAAAAAAAAAAATTGGCCGGGCCCCATGTAAGGCACAAAGAAACTCCCAACAGCATTATGTTCTATTACTTGGCCAAGTTGTTGCATGGACCGTATACCGCACTTCTGATGCATATATTGTGAGTCCAGACGAGCTTTATTTTCGTGGAGCTCATGCTGATTGTGTTTTGCCAATAGTTTCTTGGCCAGCTATTACTTCAAGCAACATACCATTGATCTTACTAGCCAAAAATGGATGCAAATGTCTGTCTGGGTATAAACGTTCGACCAGTATAGTAACAAAGAGGGCTAAGGATTTTCTGGAATAAACGGTGAGAACAATTAATGTTTCAAATACTGAAATATTATTCAAATAAAACTTACCGTTTTGATGTATTTGCGACACAAGCTGACTTGCTGGAACCTTTTGAACTGTTTGCGTACACCTTTTTTGGTAGCACGCTGTTGAGCAGCGTTAAAGGTGGCCCGGCCAGTATAAGGTGCTGGAATAGTTTGCAGCCCAGGGTAGAGTATTACACATTTATGTAGGCACTTACAGATCAGAAAAATGTGGCCGGGTACATTAGGCGTGGAAGCACGCGTGCATTTTTATTTGGTAGCACGCTCTTGAGTAGCACCAGCTGTTAAAGGTGGTCCGGCCAAAGTAATATAAGGTACTGGAATATTTTGCTGGCCAGTTATATCACAAGCGTCCATGCACAGCAAAGTGAAAGTGATATACGCATTTGCGTAGGCACTTGCGGATCCAAAAAAAGTTGGCCGGCCCCATGTTAGACACACAGAAGCTTCCAGTTGCATTATATTAGAATAATTGGCCAAATTGTTGCATGGGTCGCTTAACGCCCATGTGATGCACATGTTGTGAGTCCAGATGAGCTTTCCAAACTTATTTTCGTTGAGCAAATGCCGATTTTCTTATGGGGAAGGAACTTGCAAACGTATCCTTTCTCCATATATGTATAAACAACATGCACAACTTTAGCAATTGTTTCATTTTCTACATCTTCCGAAGTGCACAAAGCCGTTTGCTTTAGATGAGTCTCCATCATCGGTAGTAACTTTGTGGCTACATACCCATATTTCCAAATTTCGGGAAATTATCACAATGCCCTTATCCACTTTTTTTGTAAAAACTTTGTAATTACGAAAGTTTGTTACATTATTTGGGCAACAATTTAGAATCAGTAGTTGAGGAAGCCCACTGACCATCAATTACACAACTTATTATATCAAAAACACATCTATTTTCAACAAAAATTTAATTTTTACTTAAAATTTTTCACTTTTGAACAATTTTATTTTCTACTTTTTTAAGAACATATGTTTGCAAATGCAATATATAGCTTTTGCTTTTTATGCATGTAGAAAACAATTTTTTCTCTCACTTGCAACAACTTAGTAAAAATTAAAAATTCACACCAATCAGCTGTTATCGCGATTTTTCATCACTCACTGGTGGGTCTTCTGGTTCATATTCTGTGTTATACAGGTGACTGCGTAAGGATTTTTTATACAAAAATACGGCAACCATAGCTATGTAAAGAACTGAAGAATGTCAAAAGCATAAAAATAATTGTACTAAAACCAAAACAAAATCGAAGTTTTTGACATTCCTCAGCTACAAAGCACATAGAGCCAAGGCAAATTTATTTCCAGGTAATATTAGGATTCCACTAACAAAATTTGCAACGTTTAGCACTTTTCACAATTTTTTAATAGTTTTTTCATATTTTTAGATTTGTTTTCAAAGAATTTTTTTAATAAAATATTTTTTATATTGAAATTTCACATTTTCTTTTAATTTCTTTTTCGTAAAAAATTTTTTGAAGTTTCGGATGAACTTTAATTTGAAAAAAAAAGCTCAGCTGAATTTCCGCTACTACCTTGTGAATATGCCTTGCATAGAGCAAAAAAATATGAGCTGAAGTAACGCTGCCACCTAGTTATATACACCTTGCTACTCAACGTACGCAAAAAGTAAAAAGTTTACCAAATCGGCAAATCTGAATTTGTGTTTTTTAATGAAAAAATCGACAAAATACCGAAAAATTGGCACTTTTGGCAGCCCTGCTTGCAGCGCGGCGGATTCAACAATAACATTCCAAGGCAGATTCATTTCCAGGTAGTATCAGGATTACAAAAACAATGAAAAAATACAACAATGAAAAAAACAACATGGGTTGTAGTTCATCAAAAACTTCAAAAATAGAATTTGTTTAACATAACAATAATAAAAATTATTCACATAACTTTGAAAATATTTTTCCGCGGCAGCTACCACTAACAACATTTGCAACGTTTAGCACTTCTCACAATTTTTTAATAGTTTTTTCATATTTATAAATTTGTTTTCACAGAATTTTTTTTAATAAAATATTTTCCATATTGAATTTTTTTAACATTTTCTTTTAATTTCTCTTTCGTAAAAAATTTTTGAAGTTTCCGATGAACTTTAATTTGAAAAAAAAATAGCTCAGCTGAATTTCCGCTACTACCTTGTGAATGTGCCTTGTAACATTCTCTTCTCTTCTTATTTACTTATTCTCTCTCTCCTTGTTGTAATTGCCCTGTCACACACGAGACTAATTTTTATGCCGCACAATTTTTGTTCTTTTAAGAACACACGAGACGAGCTTTGTTAAATTAAACAATAAACTTTTAAGAAAAAGTCTGCAAAAGTACACGAAAATTTTTTATTGGGAATGCAAATGAATCTTAACAGTAAATTTTTATAAAAAGCTGCTCCATTTGGACTATAGAAAAATCGTCGATTTTAATGAAAAAATCGTCAAATATATACATATATATATAGTTTTATTATATTTATTTATTAAGAAATAATTACGATGACGCGAAAGCTGTTCTTCAGCCCAAAGTTGCTTAACGACTGTGAATTTTAATATTTTATTTTAATTTATTTTTAATATTATATGTATTATATATATATATGTATTATATTATATGTATTATTTTATATATTGTGCGGCAAACCAGTAACCACCCGACGATATGTATTGCTTAATTTATTCTTCAAAAACTAATTATTTTGAAGTTACACTTGGCGGGATCGTATGAAAAAGTTGCCATCACTGTTCTTATGGCGTGGTATCACACTATGATGAATGGTTTTTAATAATAATTGCTGTTAATTGTCAAACGAAGTGACGTGGCCGAGAAACAAAATTGTGGAAAATCTATTCCTTTCTGATTCAAGGAGAGTTGGATTTTTTTGTTTGATTAAAAAGAATCATTCATAAAAGTTACAGTAAATAGGTTTAAACCTCATTACTGTCATAATAACGTGCGCTAAAAATGACAACATATGAAGAATTTATACAACAAAATGAGGATCGAGACGGGGTGCGGCTTACGTGGAATGTTTGGCCCTCGAGTCGCATTGATGCTAGCCGTTTGATAGTACCTTTGGCCTGTTTGTATCAACCGCTCAAGGAACGTCCTGACTTGCCACCCATTCAGTATGAACCTGTGCTATGTACTCGTAGTAATTGTCGAGCAATTTTGAATCCCTTGTGTCAAGTGGACTATAGAGCTAAATTGTGGGTTTGCAATTTCTGTTTTCAAAGAAATCCGGTAAATAAAAATAAATTGCATAACAAAAAATTTTTTAAAACATATTTTATTCTTAGTTTCCGCCACAGTATGCTGCCATATCGGAGCAACATCAGCCAGCAGAGTTAATTCCTGGGTTTAGTACCATTGAATATACCATAACCCGGGCTCCGTGTATGCCACCAGTTTTCATTTTTCTTGTTGATACTTGCATGGATGAAGAAGAATTGGAAGCTCTAAAAGATTCCTTGCAGATGTCCTTAAACTTGTTGCCTCCTAATGCCTTAGTAGGTCTTGTGACTTTCGGTAAAATGATTCAAGTTCATGAACTGGGGGCCGAAGGTTGTTCAAAGAGTTATGTGTTTCGAGGCACTAAAGATTTAACGGCAAAACAAGTGCAAGAAATGCTGGGTATAGGGCGCGCTGCAGGTGGACCTCAAAATGCTCCAGTCGGTCCGGGCGGTCAGCAAATGGCAGGCCAACAACGTATGCCAGGCGCACCCGGTCAACATCCTGCTGTCCCGCCGGCTAATCGTTTCTTGCAACCAATTTCTAAGTGTGATATTGCATTGGGAGATTTGATAAGTGAGTTGCAACGTGATCCCTGGCCAGTGCCTCAGGGCAAGCGTTATCTCCGTTCAACGGGTGCTGCCTTGGCCATTGCGGTGGGTTTGTTGGAATGTACTTATCCCAATACAGGTGCCCGCATTATGGCTTTTGTTGGTGGACCTTGCTCCCAGGGCCCTGGTCAAGTGGTTGACGATGAGCTCAAGCATCCAATTCGTTCCCACCATGACATTCACAAGGATAATGTCAAGTTCATGAAAAAAGCTATTAAACATTATGACACTTTGGCTTTACGCGCAGCAACTAATGGTCATTGTATAGATATTTATTCTTGTGCCCTCGATCAAACTGGTCTAATGGAAATGAAACAGTGTTGCAATTCCACTGGCGGCCATATGGTAATGGGTGATTCTTTCAATTCTTCCTTATTCAAACTTACTTTCCAACGTGTATTTTCGCGAGATGCAAGAGGTGATTTAAAAATGGCCTTTAACGGTACTTTAGAAGTTAAATGCTCCAGGGAATTAAAAATATCGGGAGGCATTGGTTCGTGTGTGTCGTTGAATGTGAAGAGCCCATCGGTGTCGGATGTTGAAATCGGCATGGGTCAGACTGTTCAATGGAAATTGTGCACCCTTAATCCCAGTTCAACAATGGCTTTCTTTTTTGAAGTTGTCAATCAACATGCTGCACCTATACCACAAGGCGGTCGTGGCTGCATTCAATTTATAACACAATATCAACATCCAAGTGGCCAAAGGCGTATAAGAGTCACAACATTGGCAAGAAAGTGAGTATGAAAAATGATATTGGATTTCAAAAATTTGAAATGAAAAACTTCAAATAACACACATAGGCAGCATCTGTTTAATATAGATACTTTTAAATTTATTTCGTAGTGAAGGGAAAAATTGACAAGGTAATAATTATGTTGATTCAAAGAAATCGCTTGAAACTATGTGTACGTACACAGTTTTTATAATTAGTATTTTGTAAATTCGAATTATGTACATATGTATATCATTTAAATTTTTCATTTGGGCCTGTTCTGAAAATCACGCATGTCAAAATAGTTGATTTAAAAAGAATTAATAAACGCTAAATCATTTTTTTTTGTAAATTTTACGATGTATTGCGTTGGAAGTTGGAATAAAATGTTTTATTTTAAATGACAAAAACTTAAAATACAATGAAAAACCCCAATAACAAGTCGGATCTTAATAGTTTGTTTTTGAATTCACATTATTTAAAATCACTCAGATCAGTCCCTATTGTTCAAAATATTTTTGAAATGCGATAGTGTCTCAACTTTAAATACTGAAATTTTTATTGGAAGTGCAAATACATTTTCTCGTTCTATTTTGTTGTACAGTTGGGCTGATGCTTCCTCTAACATTCACCATATAAGTGCTGGTTTCGATCAAGAAGCAGCTGCAGTTATTATGGCTCGTATGGTAGTCTATCGTGCTGAAACTGATGATGGACCTGATATATTAAGATGGGTTGATAGGCAACTCATTCGTTTGGTAAGCGTTAAAAAAAAATTAATTAAAATGTAAAACTAAAAAATTCTTTAATTATAGTGTCAAAAATTTGGAGAATATAGTAAAGATGATCCCAATAGTTTCCGTTTAGCCCAGAACTTTTCACTCTTCCCGCAGTTTATGTACCATTTACGTCGTTCACAATTCTTGCAGGTTTTCAATAATTCACCCGATGAGACCACATTCTACCGACACATGCTAATGCGTGAAGACTTAACACAGTCGTTGATAATGATTCAACCCATATTATATTCGTACTCATTTAATGGTCCACCAGAACCAGTTTTATTAGATACGTCGTCTATACAACCTGATCGAATTCTTTTGATGGACACATTCTTTCAAATTTTAATATATCATGGTGAAACAATCGCGCAATGGCGTGCTCTTAAATATCAAGATATGCCTGAGTATGAGAATTTCAAACAATTGCTGCAGGCTCCAGTTGATGATGCACAAGAGATTTTGCAAACACGTTTCCCAATGCCGCGTTACATTGACACGGAGCATGGTGGCTCGCAAGCTCGTTTCTTGTTGTCAAAAGTTAATCCATCTCAAACGCATAATAATATGTATGCTTACGGCCAGGTATGTTTCAAAAAAAATTTTGTTTAATAATTCGTATTTTGTATTAACTAATTTTTTACAATTTGTTGTTCGTATGAAAAAAATCATCCTTGTGTGTTTTGCCTTTTTGTTTTTATGTTTTTACCAAACCAATAAAATCCAGCCACCAATTGGTTCATCTACGGTATTTATTTTCAAATTCTTTACAAAATATGTTTAACTGTTGGCTTCTGTTTGATCGCTTTTGAAATGGTTTCTCTTATCATATTTTAAGGCTATGGTGTTGGTTTCTCTTTTATTTTTTCTACTACTGTACATATTGCTCCTTTATTACAAAGAGTCATAACTCAAAAATCAAGTTTTGTAGGAAACAAGTTTTAAGTTTTCCTTAGAACTCAATGAAGATGTTAAAATATTTTCTTTTCTCAAGAGGTGCGTGTTGTAGTACAAGAATTTTATATGAAATTACACAATATTCATCAAAACGGAATCTCACGATTCTACTTGATTGCTTGTGGTAAGCAGGCAGCCACGTAAACCATTACACAATGTTAAATGTGATATAACGATTTTTTCTGAAATTTTAACTCCAAAAACCAATTTTTTGAGATGTGTCTATGGTACAATAAAGGAGCGATATTTATATATACATACATATATAGATATACATACATCCATATACATATAAATTTATAATTTATTTAATTAATTTGTATACACATTTCAGCAACTTAATTTAAACGTACTCAAATATTTTCTTCTTTACTTAATTTATGTAGGATGGTGGTGCTCCTGTTTTGACTGATGATGTATCGCTGCAACTTTTCATGGAGCACTTGAAGAAACTAGCCGTATCTTCAACAACATGAATTAATTTGAATGGATGGTATTGCAATTTCCTATCGTGTTTGTGTATTATTTTAAAAAATGCATTGATAAAGTTGAAAAGATGTTTAATACACTTTATTATCAATTAGATGATATTGTATGCATACTTTAATTCTGCTAGTTTAATATACATACATACATATGTAGTTTTAGTTATGATATACGTTATGTTCAAAATAATGATTGGTGAGGTAATGCGAGTGATTTTCAATTGCCTGATTTTTTTTTATTTTTTTAAATTTGTTTTCAATGTTTTGGAAGTACTACTAAATAAGATGATTAACAAGAAACAGTTCTTGGAAATCACACGAATTAAAGTTACTCGTTTAAAAAACATGACTGCGTTCAACGAATTCACATTTGAATTACTGTTATAAATATACATAAGTAGAGAAACAATCACAATTATTCAAAATGATATGTATTAAAAGGATGTTAGTAATTTAATTATATAAAGAACAAAGCTATATAAATGTGAAATTACGGTATATATAATATATATATACATACATATGTAGTTCGAAAATTATTAATAAATAATTAATAAAATAAAAGGAATTGCATTTTAAATCAGAAATTGCGGTCTGTCTCAATGTCGACAGAATACGTTCGACCGATTGCTTACATTGAAAACAAAAACAATTTTTTTATTTTACTCTTATAATGAAACTAAGCGATTATTTTATGCGGGCCCAGTTTTACACATAATTGTAGTACCCGAGGGAGGTTTTTTTCCATTTAAAAATGTCATCTTTATTTACAAATTGGAGAACTTGATGCAGCGTCGAAATATAAACTGCAGAAAGTAATCAATAACTGTGCCAGATATGTGTATAATAAAGGGAAATATAATAGAAAATAGCGGTACTCATTACAGATTCTAGGGTGCAGTTTGACATAGTACTTAAATATTCGAAATTCAATTTTTCTTCACAAAGTTATCTTCTTCTCTAGATCTAGTCCAATGATGTCAGCATGATACAATAATACAGGTCAAGATACAGGTAGCCGCGAATCTACAACAAATAAAACAACAGTGATTTTTATTGCTGTTTTGTGATTGACAAGAGAGACAACCAAGAGAAAACAATATACATACATGTACTTTCGTTTTCTCTTGGCTTTGCAAAGCATGTTTGTATTAGTACAGTTTTAATAGGCACTGTACGCGTGTGTTGGTAAAACATAAGCACCATTTGGCAGATCACATCACGAAACAAGCAAAACAGCTGGCGCTTCGCGGTTACCTGTATTATTGTATCATGGATGTCAGTTTCATGGCACAATCATGATACAATAATACAGGTAACCGCGAAGCGCCAGCTGTTTTGCCTGTTTCGTGATGTGATCTGCCAAATGGTGCTTATGTTTTACCAACACACGCGTACAGTGCCTATTAAAACTGTACTAATACAAACATGCTTTGCAAAGCCAAGAGAAAACGAAAGTACATGTATGTATATTGTTTTCTCTTGGTTGTCTCTCTTGTCAATCACAAAACAGCAATAAAAATCACTGTTGTTTTATTTGTTGTAGATTCGCGGCTACCTGTATTATTGTATCATGATTTAACCTGATTATACCTAATTACAACTATTTATCGTTCTCAAGATTGTTCTTTGTTAGTGCTGTGAAATTATGGAACAACTTACCAAATAATATTAAAACCGATCTCCGGTTATTGTCTTTCAAAATGGCAGTTAAAAAACTTTTTAGTAATTAATTTTTTTTTTCTCTTTGTTTTATAATTAAATTTGTTTATATTATTTAAAATGTTAATGTACTATCTGCTAGTAAAAATCTAATTTGATCAATTATTTAAATTTGTTTGAGATGCTTTAAGAGACTTTGAGTCTTATTTGTACTTATAATGGTTTCTAATAATAAATATGTAAATAAAAATACAGTCAGTCACACACAAAACTTTTTAAAATACTGGGCATATGGTCTAGTTACTCCGCCCATATTTGTGCAACACCATATTATGCAAATTTACTTTGTATAGAATGTTTAAATAAATAAATATATACATAAATATCCAAAAAAAAATTATCAGGGCAATTATGAATAAAATTCCGAGGGAAATTTCTCCCTTTTCCAATTAGAATTTTTTGTTTTTCCTATCACTTGCCATTAGTTGGAGTTGTTTTGATAATGGAAAATTCCACAAAGAACTAGCTTTAAGCGATACAGTTAGTTGCGGTAACCATTAAGAAGTGTCTCACTCGCAAAACTCTCGAAGGCCAATAAACAACAGTGGCCTGGTTGCACTTAAGAAATAATTGCCAACGACGCGTGATGTTGACTTGCCCAGAGCTGCTTTACGACTGTATTTATATGTATGTATGTATTAGATTTCGCAAAGTTGAATTTCTTTTCATGTTTTGAAAAAAAAAAAAAAATAAATAGATCCGTTTTAATGCAGTGGGAAGTAGCCGCTTTTTCTTAATGTAAACGTTGCATGTACATAATATGTTCCAGTATTTACTTTAATGTACTGGACCTAATACGCTGCCTCGTGGAATGCTTGCATTAATGTTACCAAAACGAAATGGACACAAGAAGAAAAAACATGATACATAGAATAGTTGTTATTGAAGGCTGGTTTTCGTTCATTTAGGCTTTTGTTTCGCTTTGTTAATGTTTAAGCAATATTATGGTTGCACCCATAAAATTAATTATTTTTATGTAAGAAAATCTTTAAAAAAAATATTCAGGGCTGTTTAGATAACAAGAAGGATAAAGTAGTTTTCTTAGTTGAATTTTTGTTTTTTTTAGGAATATATTCAAGAATATGATTGCAGTTTATTTAACAAACAGCTGCTCCAAAATGAAATATTAGCGCTTCCTATTTTTTTCTATACGTCGCAGCGAAAGTTGAATGAGTTTTATTTTAACAGATTACAAGTAAGGAAAATATGGTTGGAATGTGCCGCAATTTTTTAAAATAGAAAACAAATTTATTATCAATAAAATTGCACTCCGAAATAACTATGCTGTGTAATTATGTACAAATTTACAAATACCGCATACAGGAATTGCTTTTATTTACTATTAATAATTATTCTTCAAACGAAGAAGAATAATAATTTTAATAGTTTAACATTAATCGAAAAAATAGGCAACAGCTAAAATATTCTTTGATTTAATTTTAGTTTAAACAAGTTATGAAAAATTAAAGTTCACAAAATAATTTTGTTAAAAAGTAAGTACATATTCACTCTGTTTGCAATCCTTTCAACGTGTTGCAATAACCTAACAACATCCTGTGTACATACATACATACATATGTATATACATACTTGTATAATAGACTATAAGGGCGGTAACACTTTTAAAACTCAGTGGACAGTGTGAACTAGAGATGGGCGCGTGTGGTTGCACATCTTGGTATTCTAGTTCGGGCCGTGTCGTGTTGAAAAAATTCGACACTCACCCATCTCTAGTGTGAACATATGTACATATGTACTATGTCTGAGCTGCCCAAAGTAGCCAGTTAAAATCGTCAACAAGTCCAGTCAACACAATAGACTGTTGGTTTGAAAAATAAAATTCAATTATTTTTGTACGTTGTTCGATCGTGTAATGATTCATAATTAATTCCCCAAGTCTTCTTCACAAAACGCTGAAAAAACAAAGAAAGAATAATAATTAAAAAAGTTATAAAGAACTCAAACCATTTAGCTCATTCTGCGCCACCCTGTACAAATGAGTACACATACGCGAATACATTTCTCTCATGTTTCTCTCGGTGGCCAGCTTATAAACAGTCACAAATCAAAAAATTTCAGATGGTGAGTAGCGGCAAACAACTGTTAACAATGTCCAAATGACTCAAGTATGTAACCAAGGCGAATTCATAATGAATTCATACGCGAATTCATTATGAATTCGCCTTGGTATGTAACATAAAAACAGGAATAACGGTATTTTATATTCTTCAAGAAGACTTTATTGCGAAAGAAATTGTTACGGTCGTGAGAGTTTTTTTCAGGTAACTGATTTATAAAACACCAAAACCACTATGATCATTTTGAGTTGTGACTGTTTATGATTTCCCAGCAAAAAAAGTGAGGAAAAGAAGTAGAAAAAACACCACATCTACTGAATCAAACCACTTCAAATTTAGGTAAAAAACCAATGATTTTTACATTGACGTGTCATTGAAAGGAAGTGGTTTGCTTTTGACATTTTTTAACTCAATAAAAATCACGTTTTTGGTGCTATAAAAATCTGAAATTCGGGTGTGAAAATAATTCACTTCACAAAAGTAGTTAAAAAGTGCTTTTTATTAAAATCACTTTTATATGGTTTGCAAAGAAAAAAAGTTAAATAATTTAAGTTTAAATAATGTCAGTTAAAGTTCACGTTAACTTTTAACCATACATTGTGAAAAGGGACGTAAATGTAAGAAAAAACACGTGTATTTGGCTTGAAAAAAGTAATGATTTTGTTGAAAACAATGTAGTGATTTAAAATTCCATTTGATATGTGGTTAAAAATAACTTCTTTACCATCTAAAAAATATGCATTAGATACTTTCGAAGTAATTTGAAAGTGGTTCGTAAGGAAGTACTTCTTTAATTTTTTGCTGGGTTAGTGTGCGATATGTGCGTATGTTATTAATTTTTTTCGAAATCGCGTTTTTAATGTTTTCTGGTAGCCAACTGATAATTACGTCGTCCTTAAAGAACTAAGTACGTTAAAGTTAAAAATAAAACATTTATGGCCACTTAAAAAATTATTTTTTCATGTAAATGCTTTAGTTTTTATTCAGTTTTTTCCTCCTCCTGTAAATTATTGAAAGTTCGAGTTGCACCTTTCTTGTATTAAGCCATCGATATGTATGTATGTACCCGTATGTATATCGTTTTCCTTTGTAATTTTAACGATATTGACTTGCGACTTTACAAAGTACACATTAATATAGATTTAATTATACATATAGTGGATTAATCTGTCAGATATTGTCTGCAAAGTATTGGCTATTGAAAATTAGCTTCAAAATAAGTTAAAAAACTCACGATTTTAAAATGAGGAAAAATTTATTAATTTATTTAATTTCTTATTTTTATTTAACAGGGAGTCAATATGAATACTGTTGCTATAATTCTCAATTATTTATTATGAATTCTTATATATTATTATTATTTTTTCGAAAAGAATTGATGACGATGAGTTCGATTGAAAAATTTTTTATTGTTCGGAAAAAATGTTTAAATATTCTAGATGATATACTTTAGATTATAAAAAAAAGTTCTATATGTACACCGAACCGTTTCTAAGAAGTGGAATTTTCAAAAACGAGTAAATATCTATTTGGAGTTCTACAAATTACTTGATTTGGTGACATTCGAAACTCAATTGGATGTTGTCGGAATAAAATATTTGAACGTCAATGACATCTGCTAATAAAAGAGATCATATTTTAACACCGGTATTCATAAACGATTGTTAAAGTTAACTCACAATTTTCATGTTTTCATTTCACTATCAACACTTGAAGTAAAAAGTAAATACATACATATACCTACATTTGTAGGTATAAAGTGAATGATGGAGTTAAAAAGATCTCTCATATTAATAAATTAGTTTTACTACAAAAAAGCTATTCCAGAAATTCAGGATATACTTAATACAAGCTGCATGCATATTTACCCATGCGCATACATACATATGTATGTACATATGTATGTAGGTATATAATTTTTAACATAAAATCACTTTATAATATAAAGTGATTGTATATAAAGTTTATATTGTACTTTGACACAGACTGTCAATTACATATGTACACATACATACATATACATACATATGTATGTACATATTTCGCAAACTACACCGAAACAATTTTTTTATTTCAGAAAAATATTTAAATGAATTTGTTTAGTCTATGGAATTGTTCAAGTACATACTATGAGTTAAAATCGAAATTAGTACCAGACACAATGTTTTAAGACAAAAATTTTTAGATATCATTAACTGTTCCTTTAAAATAAAAAAAATATATTTCTGAGATCCACTGAAAGTCATATACTCAGCAGAAAAACTTGGGATAATTTTCGTTTCGAATAGAAAATATTGCTGCCATTTTGCTCAGAGCAGAATTATTTATATGAATGTTTTTAGGACCTCTATTTCTGTCAAATTACTTTTTGTTTGAGAACAGAATTTGATTTAATCTCATATGGTGTGAGAACTGAAATAATAAAAAAAAATATAATTCTGAATTGCAAATAAATTTTCACAATAAACATACATATTACCAATTGTAAAAATAAAGAAATTTTCACTGTGTATGTATGTATACATATTTACCCTGCAGGAGATCGAACTAGTGTCCAACTGGTATTTTACTAGTACAGAAGCCACCACCACTAGTTCCCAACCGTAAACTTTCCTATAAAATGTTAATGCTCAAATTAGCATTGAGTGTGTTTAGAAAATTACTATTGCCATTGGTACTAGTTTAGGACTAGTTAATTACCAGTTCTTTTGCAAAGAAAAATTCTATAAAATTGGTGGTTTTATTCCTTTGTTACCCAGTGACAACTGCTAGTTAAAATTCGCAATTGTTTATCAAAATTCAAAAATACACAAGGTTAATTGTAATTATTTGATTATAACTATTTATAGGTGAACCTAAAACTTTAATAATTGTATAATACCAATTTTCGTACATTGCAATTGCTGTGTTAGACAGTCAAAATTTAGTTTGCAATGTGGTGCCTTGGAACTACTATACTATACTATATTAGTACTCATCAGAAGTAGTAATTTTATACAACAACTTTAACCCTTTTCGCACTAGTTCTTGCTGTTCTAGTAATTATACTAGTAGCTTTTAGACAATTGACAATTATTCTCCTGCAGGGTATTTACATATGTACGTACGTATGTATGTATGTCTTCACAAATATGTTTCAATTTTGTTTAATGTTGTGTATACCATTATTGGCAGCTTGTTGCCCATCGAGAACATAAAGTTCTTTGCCTTTATTGAAACAACAACATATGAATGAACTTACTTTCAATAATAGATACAATATAAAATCAGTCATCGACATATTGTTGCTTTTCAAAACAGCTTCGGGCATCGCAGCGATAACACCTGTTGAATACGGTTTCCTTTACTAAGAATACAATATAAACACAAACAGAAACAGAATAAGATGGTAGTTGTTATAACTGTAAATATATTTTAGAGTTAAGTGAATTAAATTTTTTGATTAAAATCAAAGCATACCCTGAGGATAAAGTGTTGGTTCAGTTAAAAATCTATGTGTAAAACGTGTTTCATTCAAACATATGTCTACAATTATCATTTAAAAATATATTCATGTATTTATTTGGTGTTGAAAAGTTAATACAAATTTAGTTAAAAAAGAAAACTATACCAATATGTCTGAAAAACAACAATCCTCAGCAAGTAATATGGAAGTAAAAGAATCCCTTGCAAATTGTGCTACTGGTTTAAATGAAACTTTTAATGAAAGGGGACCATTTAGTTCTAATTACGGCACATCTAGTCGCAGTCTGATTGCTGTCATTGTGTATTTGGCCTTGTTGTTGGATAACGTCTTGTTAACTGTTATTGGTAAAGTATTTTATTTATATCACTATTAAACGACTTTAAAAAAGGTGGAAGTTCTCAATTCGATTGTTTATTTTATTATATGTTATTTCATAACTCCATCGCAAAGCGACGTTTATTATTGGTGAAGTTTATTTACATTGTGAAAAAAGCTTATTAAAGTTTAATCCTTAGTTTTAGGTAGTTTAACCCATACGAAACTTTCCACACATCTTATATTCTTTTTATGACACAATCTGGCGATCAATATTGTGGTCAAACAATTTAATAATGTCTTATTTAACTGCATTTAAATTATGCATTATATACGGCATCGGCTCTAATTTTTTGTTTTTTATTTTTGCTTCGCAAAGCAAAATCCATTAATTGGTGAAAAACCGGGAGAGGAACGCTTACCATGCAATGACATATGATATATGATTATCATATCATATCATCAGGCCTTGCACATCATATAAAAGGAGTATAGAGAGAATCCTTCTAGAAGAGATTCGTACTCCTTCTTTTAACCGCGGGGATATTTTTAAGTTTATCGAGTGCTGTATAATGGAATAGATAAAATTATCATCTTATTTTTTATAAATTAATTTCGCGTTGTTTTTTTTATATGCAAGATTTCGCCAATCTTCATACATAAAAAATTATGTAGTTCCAAGATGACAAAGATTACAAAAATTTACTAAAATAAAAGTAAAAACTATACGTAGAAAATGTCGTAGATTCGCAAAAAAATATATAAAAGGGGAGTGAAATTCTGAAATTTATGGAAAAGTCTGCAGCTACTAATTTTTGTTCATTTATTTAACAAAAAAAAAAATTCGTCGTTACATTTTGATTCGAGTCGTACACATTGACTGCCGTATTCATAAAAAATTATTTAGCTTTATAAAGCGTCTATTAAATAAATTTTCATACAAAATTCGTGTTGTACACTTTTTTTAAACCAAAATTGTTTTTTATGAATTCAGCAGTGAATCTTTATTACACGTTTATTTATCTTGATTTTAAAGCTGTGAATTGAATAGATAATTTAAAAATTTAGTATATAGATGGTACATACTAACTTTTTCATGTCTTAATTGGAAGGTATGCATGTTGTAGATATGTGATTTTAATTCGAAGAAACGAAAATTAAAAATTACTTGAATACTTGAAACCAAATATAACATAATTTTCTCTCGCCACAGTGTTCAAATTGGACTTCGTAAAAAAAAAAACAAAAATACGAGTATTAAAGCCTCCGATAATAATCGTGTCAATATTATACATGTTAAAATTTGCCTGTTTGCCACTTTATAACGCGAAGACAGCCGAACGAATTTGAATAAATTAACATGAATATGATGTACCCATTAGGCATATAATAAAATAATTATTGTAAAATATTTTTATACACACATGTACATAAGTTTCTTATACGTTTTTTAATTATACTTTATACCTATAACTTCGAATAGGAAGTATGATTTCTGAACTTATCTACACTGGGTCTTTAATTGTCTCCATTAATAATACGAGTAGAGTACCACACGACGTTAAGTCTTTAAAAGTGTCTTATCAAAAACAAGTTAAGTCATCCGAATTTTTGGTTGTGTAATAAAAAATGTACATAAGGTTATTACGAAACGAGTGCATGTGGCTATCAAACAATTAAAATAATGTTAACTCGGTACATTTATTCGCGAGATACCGTTAAACCAATGCAGAATGACACTGTAAAACAATCATAGGCCTGATTGTACTTAAAAAAAATCTTAATGGCGTGAGACAGTGAGCTGCATAATCAGTCATTTTTGCCACTTAATGTACACACATAGAAATTACTGTGTCAGTCACACAGTAACATCAATCTGTACAATCATTGTCGTCACAGTAATATTTTTTATCAATCAAGAGCGCACTCATGTTGTCCGTTAGTCACTGTTTCGTGTGTGTGCCATTGCCTCGTTTCATAACACATCTTCGGATCAGTGTTTGGTCTTCGCTCATAACTACACAGCTTAAGCAGCCGAAATATCTCTCACGCCGTGAGAGATATTTCGGCTACTACTACTTATTATTTATTTAGTTTTCGAATTTCAAAAGTATTATATAAATACATACATATGTACATGTCGCTACCTTAATATAGAAAGGCCTTAACTCATTTTTTTAATCGAGTTTTTTGTATATTTCGATATAAGAACATCTAATGTATCGAAAAATTCAAAACTCTCGATTTCAAAAAAATAACGATTTAGGGCCTTTCTATATTACGGTAACGATATGCACGTTTGCAAATGCATATACATAAGTAATATCTATTGTTACAGAAAGGATTCAAAATGTGAGTGGGAGTGCTTAGACACGAACTTTCCAAACCTAACATAATGTTACAATTCAAAATTTTAAAATTTTAAAACAACTTTCAGGCATACATACACACATACATATGTATGTATATACGAGTGATGCACGAATATTCGTATTCGTATTCGAATTGTCGAATATTCGGCAATTTTTAGATATTCGTATTCGCCAAATTCAGCGAATACGAATATTTTTCCAAACAAATTAATTGAATAAATTCATAAATCTTAAACGAAATTTAAATAAATGGCTAAAAATATTAGTTTGTTCAAATCCATTAAATTTTTTATAGAAATTTGTGCTTTGTATCGTTTTCAAATATTATTTAATGACCATCATTAAAATTTTTTGTAGTTTTTATTAACTTTAAAGTACGCCAACAGGAGTATGAAGTCCTTTTTCATAACAATTTTTTAATATTTCATATTGCAGAACCCCAATTTATTGTCTATAAAGTTCACATATAATATTCGTATTCGAGAATATCGATTCAAATATTCGCATTAGTATTCGTACTCACGAATCAAAAATTGACATTCGTTACATCACTAGTATATACATATGTACATACCCTGCAGGAGAGTAGGCGATAATTGTCTAAAAGCTACTAGTATAATTACTAGAATAGCAAGAACTGGTGTAAAAAGGGTTAAAGTTGTTGTGTAAAATTACTAGTGCTGATGAGTACTAGTATACGAAGTAGTTCTAAGGTACCACATTGCAAAATAAATTTTGACCATCTAACACAGCCCTTGCACTGTTATATTTTTGAATTTTGACAAATAAGGACGAATTTTAACTACCAGTTGTCACTGGGTAACAAAAGAATAAAACCACTAATTTTATAGAATTTTTCTTTACAAAAGAACTGGTAATAAACTAGTCCTAAACTATTACCAATGGTACTAGTAGTTTTCTAAACACACTCAATGCTAATTTGAAGATTAAGATGGTATAGGAAAGTTTACAAGTTGGGAACTAGTGGTGGTGATTGATGTGCTAGTAAAATACTAGTTGGACACTAGTTCGATCTCCTGCAGGGTATGTACATAGTGTATATGTATATTCATGTATATAAATTTTGTTATGCTCTTCTTAAAATAATATGTATCGATTATTTAAACAAAATTTTTTTCCCACTTTTTCTTTCTCCCTTAATTGAAATTAATGCGACTGCATGCAGTGCCCATTTTACCAGATTATCTTGCCTCCATAAATAATAGAACATTACATTACGCTTCACTGAGTACAGCCGCAGCAGCAACAAATGTTAAAAGTATAAATGGTAGCGGTGGCCTTGGCGCTGCGGCGACAGCACAGCATTTAGCTTATCGTAATCTCAATGGTACAGAACATCAGCAACAACAAGGGGCACCAGCAATACAACAATACCACCAGCAATCACATATTATGACAAAACATCCAATACCGGGTAAATCAATGGTTAATTTTTCATTGATACACTTTTCAAACGATGATAACAATAGCAATAATGTGTTAACGGCTTCGCCCATAAGTGAACAGCGGAATCTGTCCTCCACAGAGGAAAGTTCTCTAAGGCTTATTTATCAAAGCAAAAAGAAAGACAATAAACCAACTGAAATTGAGTTAAATAATCATAGCGACCGCAATATTAATCTATCTAGTGAAAATGGTTCAATTGGAATTTTACTGGCAATGAAAGCATTAGTACAACTAATATGTAATCCTATTGTTGGTAATATGTCAATCAAATACGGATATCGTGTTCCCATCGTCATGGGAACCTTTTGTCTACTCATGTCGTCATTAGGTAAGCATTGCAATAATGTATGCTTTTCAACAGATAAAGCAATAATTCTATGTACATATTCGTACATACATACACACACATATGTATGTATATCTCTTTTTAGTATTTACTGTGGGCGAGTCATATAAAACACTGTTAATTGCTCGCTCAGTGCAGGGTATAGGTTCGGCTTGCATTGGAGTGTGTGGTATGAGTTTAGTGGCTCAGGTATGTACATATGTCTAAAACGTTTATGTAAAAATCTTGGCACTTGATGTTACCAATTTACAGCATTATCCAGAAGAAGATCGTCGTTCAAAAGTGATGGGCATTATTTTAGGAAGCATTGCTTTAGGTGTATTACTTGGTTATCCATTTGGTGGCATATTATATGATTTGTATGGAAAATCTGCTCCATTTATTATATTATCAACAATAATTTTTATTAATTTAGGTAAGAATATGAAAATTTTTTTAACACATTTTTGTGCTTTTATGATTTCTGGAGCATGGTGAATCCAAGAGTAACGTTTCGCCAAAAAAAAGCTTTTATATGAAAAATAAGTGAAAAATCTGACGTTCCTGTGGCCACAAATATTTTACACACTTTAATTCGTAGGTTCCTCAAATCCTTCTCACATCAAAGTCAGGCACACACAAACATCTTTATATTATTTATGTATTAGTGATAATATGCTAGAGAGTAAAATGTATGCTGTGTCGAATGCTTATGAGAGATTTAGCCGTTTTTTCCATACGTGTGTTTAAGACCATAACGAAGTGCCCACGGGTGGTCTTTTGCTTTTCTCGGTCTTACATACATCCCGTGATTCGGTTTGTTGGGTAGTTTACATGACTGCTTTTTACCTTCAAGCAGTCAAGTAGAATCGTGATATTCTTTTTTTAAATACATACATACTATATAGCACTATACCCGCCAGGCCGTCTACTACATGTTTTCCTAAGAGTTTGTGTCGCGTGTGTAATGCCAAGCACACTTGACAAACTATCTCTTCCTTACCCTATGTTTGACAGCAGCAACATATTGTGTTTTATGGAGAATAGCTGGTAGTATATGTTAGCCAATCATACAGTGGTCGATCAAAAACGTTACCAATCACGAGATGATATTTATATTTTTTTTATTATCCGTTCTGAGCATTTTTTTGTGAACCTACATGTATTTAGCCTATTCTAAATGTCTTATGTTTTCTGAAGATAATGTTTGAGAATTTTATTTTTAACGGTGCAAGATGAGTGTTGCAGAATAGTGTCAGAACCAGAATGCGCACCAACAAAACTAATATAAGTTATTTGCAGACCTATTGAATCAAGTTCAAGTTAACCGGAATACATACATATACTACTATTTAGGCACCTAGAAGTAATGTTATTGGCGCGTAGTCATAGTCAAAACAAAGTACACTTTAGGAAGTTAAAACCAGTATTACCATACAAAATATTGGTTTTAATTTCTTAAAGTGTACTTTGTTTTGATTATGACTACGCGCCATAGATTTTTATTCGATCATGTGCGAACTAGCTCAAAAAGAGCTGCTGGACACAAGGAAGAAATATGCATATTGTTTTGTTTTTGTTTTCCCCAGTAATATATATAGCAACGATCCTATAAAAATTAACAAAACGCACAATAGCAGATATGTAGAAACGAACAAATTAATTAAGCTTCTCTTCTCTCTATCTCTCACTTCACCATCTGTACTTTTATTATCCCTTTCCTACTCTCAGGTAACACAAAGGTACCTGTTATTTGGACCCAAGTGAGCTGAAAACTTTCTTTCTCTTCTTAGCAACCTGCTAATCTAACCTAATCTAACATCGGGGAAAGCTAAACTAACATGTGAAGACCCGAGAAATCAAAGTTTCTTAATAATTTCTTAATACTTCATGGTTATTTTACAATACACTTTCCGTTATAAAAAAATATATACAGTGGAATCTCCCGTAACGGACACCCCCTTTAGACGGACACTTTTGACAAGTTCCGTCAGCGCTCCATTTAAATGTTTAGTTTTCTCTTGACCGGACAGTCCCCTTGTACGGACACATTTCAATGGTCCCTTCAGTGTCCGTTCAAGAGAGATTCCACTGTACATACATACATATAGTTACCTTAATATATAAGGCCCCTAACTCATTATTTTTTGGAAATTGAGATTTTTGCATTTTTCGATTTTTCCTCTATAGAAATATGAAAAAACCCGATTTAAAAAAATAATGGGTTAGGGCTTTTCTATATTAAAGTAACGATATGTATGTATGTATATATCGTCACCTTAAATGCAAACGGACGTAACTACAATTATATAATTTTTACAGGAGAAACAAAAAACGTTACAAAATCAATAATAGTAAAGTATTCTTGAAAGTTTTCCACGAAATATACTTGTAGTATGGATACTTATATGTTTTTAACCATTTATTTTCTTTTTATATCCATATATTTAAGCTTTTATGCTAGTTTCGTTCCGTGCAATAAAAAATTTATGCATTCGTAATTATGTCCGTTTGAATTTCTTTAATAAAATCGTCATTTTGATCGCAGAGGTCTAAATATTTGTTTGATAAAATGAACCATGATCAATCAAAAACTCGATGAATTTTTATGCAGTTGCGTCTGTTTGCATTTAAGGTGACGATATGTACATATGTATATAATATACTTATTGTTGATCTTTACTTTAATCAACGTTTATTTTAAAACATATTTTAAGGTATGCAACTAGTGACAATGGACTTATCGGTACGACCCGAGGTTTGTAAAAGATATTATACCACTTTTTCCTAAAATGTATCCTTTTCAAAATTTTCTAGGCAACTTTTAATAATACCCAGCAACAACAACAACTATGGAGGCCATTGTTACAAAGTAAAATGATTTTGGGTATTGTTATAGCAATATGGTTTTCTACTTCAACAATGGCAATATTAGAACCATGTCTGCCCATTTGGTTAATGCAATACTTAAAACCTACCAAGTGGCAATTAGGTACTGTTTTTATACCTGACTCCATAGGCTATTTAGTGGGTACAAATTTCTTTGGCAGCATTGCCTATAGATACGGCCAAATTAAAATATCCTGTTTATCGCTAATATTAGTGGGCATTTCTTCCATGCTGGTGAGTGAAAATTCGAGTTAAATTACTTAAGTATTACTTTTTTGTATTTGTACTAGATACCTAGTGCTTTAACAATAGCACAATTACTATTGCCTCATTTTGGCTTAGGCTTGGGTATTGGCATTATTGATGCTGCTCTAGTCCCTTTATTGGCCACATTTGTAGATGCCACTTTGGCCCAGGAGAATCAAATTGATATGGGTACAACGATAACAAGTAGTTCACACACCATGTCAAGTTATGGCACTGTTTATGCCATACAACAGACATCTGTTAGTTTGGCCTATTGTTTGGCACCACTTATTGGAGGAGAGTTGGCTCAGGCTTTTGGATTTGCTTGGCTTATGCGCATTGTAGGCTTCTTCAACATAATTTATGGACCAATACTAGTGTATTTATACCACAAATATGATCCGAAGGTAAGTGATTTGTTATATCGACGGCTCCATTCTAAGACATGATATGTCAAAAAAGCCAGTTTTGAGATAAACGCCTTCAAAGTTTATTGATGATATTTCAGGAATGTTATGAGATAGAAACTTGAGACTTTTTTTAATCACATCATAATTGCAATAGAATTTTTTTTAGTTTATTTGAACTTTATAAATTTGTTGCAGATTATAGTTAAAAGTGACTTAAAATATTTAATATTGGCCTCTAAGTAGACTTAGCATCTATCTGGTGGTCCTTTCTCACCTACAATGGTCATCTAAGTACATATGGCATGTCTTAGGTCGGAGAAAAATTTAAATTAATTATTTTTTGTCTACTTAATTTTTAAACTAAATCATGCTAAGTGTACTTAAAACATTTTAAAAGGGAGGTTTTTTAAACTTGACAAATTATGCTAAGTACATTTTTGCTCATAACTTTTGATAGAATGGTCCGATTACTATCAAAATTTTACAGAATCTAAGTTAATAAACCATGAATTCAGAAATGATATTCCCAGCATAAGATGCTATTTCGACTTAGCATTTTTTGGAATGGGACCGTCGATATTAAAATGGACAAAAATTTAATTTCCATTCAACTACATTAAAAGACATTATCAAGGCACTTTAATAAGGTACACCCAGTTATACAACAATTATTACAGCACCAAAAACCACATGAATTATGTTGGTATAAATGACCATGACACTTGTCAAATCAGGGTAACGTTGTCTGAGTGTATGGCTGTTTCAATAAATTTCCAACAAAACATAATGTAAAAAATCATAAATGTAAAAAAATACCAAATTCCTATCCAAAATTTCGGCCATCAAAAGTATTGAGATCAAAGTTTTGACCAAGTTCTTGTTTCGTGCCATACTTATCACTAGAATCTGCTGTGCATTATATAAATTTGTCATCGTGAGGGTGTTATCTTACTTCTGGGCAACATGTTAACTACATTCTAGTTTTCCAAATCGTTCTATTTAATTAAGCAAGTATCGATTTACATAATAAAGTCCTGCACAAGACTATTTATAAGAACTTTCAAGACATGAGGGATTTTTCAAATGCTTTACTACAGCGAAGTCTTCTAAAACAAACGCTAAAGGCCGTTTCACACTATAATACAAGTGTTAATACTTTTGACGAAAATGCATCCCTAATCTAATTTCTGTTTCAAAAATTTCAAAAGACAATAACAACTCAACATGTCAGAGTTGCATTTTCCACAAAAGTATTAATACTTGTATTATAGTGTGAAACGGCCTTAAGCAACACTGTTTGCAAGAATTTGATTCAGTTATTGCAAGTATAGGAGTAAAGAAGAAAATACTTCGTGACTGAAAAATTTGTGATGCTTGTTTCTTTCTACGCATGGGCGCGTATAAAAGCGTCATGCATGTACATACACACACACGTTGTGTGCATGCTCTTCTATTTTTCTGCACACAAACAAACGTTCACATGCATTTACATTAGTTGTGTGCGCTTGCTTAAAAAAACCTCCCTTAAACACATAATAGCTTACCATCTACATCTTACACACACACACACTCAAACGTACAATATGAAAAATAACAAGCATACACGTATCAACACTACTTTGTTGACTGTTTGTTCGTAACAAGAAGTCTTGACGACATTGCTTGTTAGCACTCATATACACATATACCAATGCATCTATCGTGCTTTGCTTATAATGCGACAGCATTTATTATTGGTTAAGTATAATGCAGCAATGAGAATACATTTAAAAAACAAGACGTATTTAAATTTCAAGACAATTTACGCAGGTCTATATTACATAAGTTCCAAAATTCATAGTTAACTTGACTTGTCAAAACAACGTTTTTTAAACTTTGAAATTCAAGAAAAAAAAAATTGGAGACGACGTAAATAATTTTTTTCTTATAATACATATAACTAAACTACGACCAAAATATGAACAAAAGATAAAAATAAGATAAGAGAAATTGCTTAAAAGTATTTTTTTTTCAAAAAATTTTACTCGTTTGCATACTGTGACGTATGAGTATTATATTATTTTTGTATGCATACTGTGGCGTATGAGTATTATATTATTTGAATAGTAAGTATACTCTTTACAACATACCCATGATATGAAAGCTTCTATACAAGAAATGTATAACCGAAACTAATGCATTCACACTTTTTTATACTAACATATTTATAAAGAATAAGTACATATGTATATAAGTATATATCGCTACCTTAATAAAGAAAGATCCTAACTCATTATTTTTTTAAATCGAGTTTTTTGCATATTTCGATAAAGATACACCTAATGTATCAGAAAATGGAAAACTCTCGATTTAAAAAAAAAATAATGAGTTAGGGCCATTCTATATTAAGGTAACGATATGTATGTGTACATTATTTGCAAAAACTTTAGTACAGAACTCTCACGAATATGGAAACCGATGATCCAGTAAATTACTCGTATTGTGACGAAATGTGAAAATACATACAATGTTCGCAAAAAATATTTTTTATGGCGAAAATTTCGCTTTTGGGAATTTCATTCTCTGAATGTAAAAGCTTCTAATTAATTAACAAATCGGATGTTACTTTGAAAATAAGCTAAATCATAACTTTAAATAAATTATGCAATACACATTTATATACATACATACATATGTATGTATGTATGTAGATACGAATGCTACTACGTCTTAAAAACTAATTTTCGTTGAAATACATTTTAATTTTTGAATAGTTCATGATCTAATTAAGACAATGTAGAGAAATTTATAACAAAGTACTTCTACTTTGATTGGAGATGAGCTCTTGTTCCAATTAAGACAATGTAATTAAATTGTGGACAAACAGAGCAGAAATATGGATGAGAATGCAATGTTCTCTATCAGACAGGCAGATATGTGTTTTTAAATTAAATTGAACAACATTGCTGAAATTACATAATGGAATTTGGTATAAATCAACATATAAAAAATATATGTTAGGTTAAGTTAATTTAATCCATTATGGAGAATTTATTAAAGTTGGTTAGGTTAAGAAACTACTTTCCTGAATATATTTTCTTAAGTTTTCACAATCTGAATCCCTAAGCTATTCTATATCTGGTATATTTTACATGTAGAAAATGTGTCTACTGATTTTACTAAATGCTGGATAGCGGCACAAGTGGTGTAAAACAAGATACTCGTAATAAAGTTTAGTTAACAATGAATGATCAGTATGTTCATTAAAATTTAAAAAAATAAAAATTTTGCCTAATTCCTTTAAGCTCGAGGTCCTGACAAAATTTTTATGCACTTATAAAGGTCGAAAAACTTGGATTAATTTTTATATAATTTAAAAAAAAATAACAAAACCATATTTTTTTTTAATGATTTACATATTTTTTTTAAATAGATTTTACGAGACAAACATAATGAAATTTTATTATGTTCTGCTGGAATCGGACACGGCAGGAAATATAAGCAGCTCTACAACTCTATGGACATTGAGTGACTGAATTACATTATTGAGATTTTTACAAATAAAAACTATTACTATTTAGCAATATGGGAATATGTATGTATATTTCAGATTTACTGAAATTTGGTGAGAGATAACTTAAAAAGTTGATACTGACATAAAATTCGATTTTAATTAATTATCTTATTACATCTAATCTGCTGAATAGTTTCAAGAAACAAAATTCTTGCAATGGCAATAATTGAAAATAATCGTAGTTTGATCTGCTTTCAAATCACAAAATCGCAATTTTACGGACGCTCTTCACTTACATATTTCCAAATTTTACTTTGTTGTATTAATTTTAAAATGCTATGTTATCAAATCCATCACATACCAGATTGGCAGGCTCAAAGTAAATTATTTTCAAATTGATGTTATATTTTTGAAAACAAATACATATGTGTATATGTAGATTTTAACGTCCTGTCCCACGAAGCCAATAGAAAGCGTTCGATCGACAACTTGTATTGGAAAGAATAATAAAATAAGAAAATTTAATTTTGTTTTCAACTTACATAGTACATACATACCTACATAAGTAATCGATCGTACGTTTTTAACGCATTAAAAAAATAAATAAATAACTCTTATTGAGAATCAATAAAATAATGAAATTATCTTCAAGCTTTTCAAAGAATTTTTGTTTACAACTTTTGAATAAAGTTGAATGGACTGTAAGTATAAAATCTTGAAGCCGTTTTACTTAAAAATTCACCTGCAGAATTAAAAAACTCAGAAGAATCAAAATTATAGTAAATCAATCAATATTTTTGAATATTCTCAGTCAATATAGTAAGTTTTTCGTAGTACATATCGCACACTAAATCATAAAGTCACAACTGAAAAAATTTCAGATGCTGAGTAGTTGCAAACAACTGTTGATACTGTACAAATGACGCAAGTATGTGACATAAAAACAAGCATAACGGTATTTTATATTCTTCAAGAAGACTATATTACAAAAGAAATTGTTGAGGTCGTTATAGATTGCTTCAATTAACCGGTTTATAAAAAAGCAAAAGCATTTCTATAATTTTGAGTTGTGACTCTTTATGATTTAGTGTGCGATATGTGCATTTAATTTAATAAATGTTTAAACAGTATAACATAAACAAAGCCACTTTAACGTGAGTACGCTCTTCTTTGACGGGATAAGCTAGTATTTTAATAAAAATAAATAAATCCTTAACGAAGTTTCTGCAATAATAATGAGTATATTAAGTACCTACTTTCAAACTGGAAAAATATGTAGCTTCGGAATATTTTAAACTTGCAACCTACTCATATTATTAGAAACTGTATTGTTAGGGCACAACTTAGCGGTTCTTTGAGGGTACCGCATTTTTTTTAACTTAAATAAATTATAAAAACAGAATTAAAGGGTTGGGAAATAATCTCTAAGAGATATTTCAATGATTCCAACTTAATATGCGATAGCATCTGTCGACTTTAATCTTGTGAAGCGTCCAATTATAAACGTAAAATAATTATGGTATTAAATTGAAACACTCCCAAAAAAAGTAAGCGTAGAAAAAATCAACAAAACTTTTTTAAATTTCTTTCTGAATCAAAATTAAAATTCATTTTTCGGACAAATTTTTTTGGAATACATATTTCGGTCTAAATTTTAAAAAAAGTTTTAAAAATTTTCTAAAATTGCAAAAACAATATAGGATGGCGAAAACGTTACCAGGTAGAGTAAAATATTAATATGAACACACTAAAGTTTAGAATTAACATTTATGTACATATGTATGTATGTACATTTGTTATACATATTTAAACAAAGGTCCTGCTGATTTATATCCTCTACCTCCAACTGTGGGATTTGTAAATCATGATGTACGCAAGCAACGTTTGCCAAACTATTCATTTGGCTTAAAAACAACATTAATCGAGAACACCTATGGACCTGGGCCAGCTAAATATAATGTCTCAAAATTAGCTCGATATGGTGTGAGCAAAGCTAACATGTATTCCATGGCACCTAAAACCTATTTAAAAGGTAATTCGTAAAATTATATCTCTTTTTTTAATTAAAATTAATTCTGGCACATGAATATATACAGAAAAGAGCAAAGGACCCGGTCCTGCGGCTTATCAACTACGTGAATCTCCCACTTTCAAGGGCTCGAAATCACCAGAGTATTCCATGGGAAGAGTAAACACGTTCTTCTTCAAAAATTGTGCTCCTGGACCAAATATATATGGTATCAATGATTCATTTGTCAAACAAAGGGCCCCTAAATACAGCATGTAAGTTAAAAATTTGAAGAACATAAAACTTTTAATCGCATTGTTTTTATATATTATTTAAGCGGAGTTAAAAAGTATTTGAAGGAGTTAGTTCGTTCACCCGGACCTGCCACTTATCCAGGTGCTTCAATGGCTTTAATACGACCTGATAGTCCCAAATATACAATGACACCTCGTACAGAGTACATATTTAAATTATATGGACCAGGCCCAAACTACTACAATCGAATGGAATACAAGCCTTTTAAGCGCGCTCCCGTTTACTCGTTTGGAGAGCGTCATTCTCCACGTTCTGGCACTATGATTGTGCCATGCGATAATATATAATTGCAATTTTAATGAAAATTTTTTCTATTTTTTCCGTATACACTTTATTTTTAAGAACAAAATTCTATTAAAAAATTTTACCTTTCTGATACAATGAATATCTATGTATATGTATTTAAATGAGCTCATGCAAAAATATCATAAGAATGGAGAAGAAAAATGTCCCTGGTTATTTGTCGCGTCTTGCCGACTACGTTTTTAAATTGTACTAATTTCAAAGATGGTTGGTTTATCCATTTTGACTTATTCAGTGATTAAAATCAAATTGATTTATCAAACTCGCTAGATTTTTGTGCAATTTTTTGCTATAACAAAATGTAATATTGGCAAATTTGTTTAAATTTGTGATTTTAAAACAGAGTCATGATATTTGAGTGTCTACCAGGAAATGAAAAAGGGAAAGAAGAAATTGTATAGAACTGTTGTTCATGATGGTACTTAGTAAAGTGATTTGTCAGTAGATTTTGGTTTAAAATGTCGCATTTTTGTTAATGAACTAAAAAAAACATTTTAATTTATTGTTAGTTACATGCTTTTTATTTAACATAACGATATAAACATTTAACAAGAAGACAATCTAAAAGAAACAAGTATAACTCAATGCAAATTATAACATGGTTATTTGAAACAATTTATTTAAATTTTATATACAATAAAATATTTTATTCAGTAAAATATACTATAATTTAACAAACTTAAGCACAATTAGAGCTATAAGTATGGCCAACTCAAAAACAATTATTAAAACTAAAATGAGTTTATTGTAAAAAACTTCACGTTTTAACCTACGGATAATACTGCGTGATTGGGAGATATCATCGTCGGCACTTTCGAGGCGACGCGTTGAACGCAATAGTGATTCTCGTTGTTCACTCAATTCGGAGAGTACCTTAAAAATATAAAAGATATGTTCTTTTTAATTTAAGGTAAAATAATTTTTTGAAGGTGATCGATAGAAAATGAAACATAAATAAAATTTCACATGGAAATTTCCGAACGTGTGAAGAAAATTATTCACAAAGATTTATCTGTCGGAAAACGTGGAAACATGTGAGTTTTTAATTTTATTGGAATTGATGATACGGAATTAAAATCCATGTGAAAAAATAATTTAATTCGGAAATTTTCACATGTACGATAAGGCTTGAATATCGTCATATTAAAGACCTAATAACCTATCTGCAAAAATTTCAAAATTCGTTTTTTATGGATTATTATTCCCTATATCATAACGCATATGTGTGAGAAATTTTGAACATCTAATATCACAAATGACCAAGTTTTTGTACCTAGAGGACCGTTACGCACTAAAAAAAGAGAAAAATAAATCGTCAAAAATCACGATAAAAGTTTAATGCTGTTGCATAGTGTAACAACAAAATAATAGCAAATGTCTAATACTGTTTAAAATTCGCGAAAACTGTTAAGAAGCAGAGTACTTGCAAAAACTCGCTTCGCGAACAATTCCAAAATTTGCGAGAAGTTGCAAAATCGGAGACAAGCCTTGAAATTCATTAGAAATCGTTAAAACTGTTAAAAATAAAATAAACTCGGAAAAACGCGAAAAAATCGCATGTTCGTGAAAAAGTCGTAAGCTCGCTAAAAATTTCTAAGCGCATTGGAGAAATCACTTTTTTGGGTACATGGCACACAGATGTAAACTCGACCTAAGTGTGTGCATAACATTGCTCTAAATTACATCGTTCATCGTGGTAGTATTTTTTCACGACAAAGGTGCTAAACGAATCTGGTTAATAACATATCTGGAAACATGTTTTGATTCATAAGTACTACATCAATAAAATATAAAGATTAAGCCAAAAAGTTAGCTCTAGAATTAACTGATACCACACTTTATACATATCGCACCTTATCAACAAGAGGGTATTAACTAAAAATTTTAAAATGTTCAGTAGAGACGAAAAACTGTTTGTGGTTAGATTACAAGAGAATTTGAAAATCCGAATCCATAGTAGTAATTAAATTTCATTTGAAAACATATTTGCATTGTTTTTATTTCAAAATGTTGGAATTCTTGGGAGAAAACTCTATGTTTTGAGTTAATACCATTTTTCTGAATTTTCGCGATATTTTTTTTTGTATTATTTTGAAATACGACGCTTTAGTTGAAATTTAAATAAAGATTCAAAATATATTTTTCAACAAAACAGTATCAACTCAAAATACAACAGAATTTAAATAAAACAATTGGATTATTTTTAACTTGAATAAAGGCTAAAATCAAAATAATACCTTTTTTATGAAAATATAAGATACATTTCTGCGTCCACTTTTGTACTAACTCAAAATAATACCTTTTTGATTATATAAAGGTAGTCACTACACTATCACAAAAATGGTCTCAAATGTGGTTTTCGAGGTGAAAGAGTAATCGGAATACGTTGAAATTTTTACAGTAGATAGATATTGATGTTGTTAGTTGATTTCTTGCAAAAAGTGAAATTTCAAAAATTTTGAGTTAATACCCTCTTGTTGATAAGGTGCGATATGTATGTATGTGCATATGTATGTATGTATGTAAGTAAATTTGTGTTAAATTAAGGCTATTAAAACACAGTTCAGGATTTCATATTCTTCAGGAAGACTTTATTGCCAAAGAAATTGTTGTAGTCGTTAGAGATTCATTCAATTAAATGATTTATAAAAAAACAAAACCAATTTGATCATTTTGAGTTGTCTCTTTATGATTTAGTGTGCGATATATACCTAAATACATATGTATGCATGAGCCATTTATTATTAAAATGAAACCAACTTACCTCTGTTCCTATTTGCTCCGATTCGTAAGCAATTTGATTAGAACGCTGTAAGCTTTCACCTGTTCGCTGCAGGACATCATAGGAATTTGCAGCTAATTGCTGTTGATTATTAATAGAACGCGACATTCTTTGCAAAAATTGTTTACAACGTTAAAAAAAATAATTTTTTGAAGCAAATACATACATAAGTATGTACTTTACACTTGTTTCTTTTCATGTACATTTACATCACAAAGTACTTTTACAAAAACATATGTATGTATACATATCAGGGCTGCCAGAAGATTCTGCTGAAAAATCTGCACTTCGGCATATTAATTTTGAAAATCGTCAAGGAAATCAGCATGAGTTTTTCATTAATTTTTAATAATTAAGGCGTGTGCCAAACGGTAGAAAAGTACTATGGTAAATAAAATATTTGCCTGTGGGGAAAAAATTAAATTTTTCTGCTGTGCCAAATCATATTTTTTTGAAAATGTAAAATTTTGACAAATTTGCTTCAGCATAGAAAGAAGCTGATAAAAAATTACTGCGGCGGCGAAGCATAAAATTTTACTACAAGCCGCCGGCTACCAACAATTTTTTAAATTGACTTTTTTATTTATATTATTTTTATAAAACAATATTCTTTTAGCAAAAAATTTTATAATATGATGTAAACTTTTTTGCAAATTGATCAAAATCTGCATTTTTTACCTAAAATCGGTAAATCGGAATTTGTTTTTTTATTAACGAAAGTTTATTATGTAAGTTAACATCATGTTAACACATCATGCTAAAATATTAATTATAGAATTATCTTAACATATTTTTGCATTTATCTGGCATCGCCAATTAAGAATAAAATGTTCATTTATCTGGCATCGCCAATTGAAGTAAGTTCTAAAGGCGAATTCATATTAATTCGTCTTGAGTTGTAAAGAATAATACAAAAGAATAAAATAAAGGAGTCAGTCACATTTTGACATTTAAGCACGGCGTTTCATTTTCTTACACGACCATATCTTAGGTTAAACACGTGGAACGTCGTCCAACATAGAAGTGACAACTCCTAATAATTGGCGCCCAACGAAATACTAAAAATTATTATAAAATACCATACACGTACATTTTTGATTGGTTAACAATAATTTTTTAAACGCATACATAATACATCTATTGTTTGATGAAAACGTATGAAAATCAATGTTGTAACATTTAAAACTGTAATACAAAGAATAAGAATTCTTCATAAAAGTGTCCATTAATAAATTAAAACAAATTCCTAATAAAGGTTAAAAAAAAGACACCTATATTCTTTACAAAATTTACATGTGTATGTAAAACAACACGTGCAAATTTGCAGAAACAATAAGTACATATATGTACATATATATCTTTTACGAAAAGAAAGACATAAAGAGGGCAAAATTGCAATCAAGATAGAATCTCTTTTTGCAAATTGTAAAATAAAAGTAATTGTTGAATAAATAAATTTGACCATCCGCTAATGAGAAAGCATAGCAGAAGATATTTGTACTTAACGATTTACAACACAAGAGAGCCGTACTAAACTCCATTGGAATCAAGGTTATTGGTCAGCATTGGAATCAAGGTCTATTTATCAGATTGGAATCTTTATGATAATTAATTATTAAACATATTTTTTGTGCTATCACTCATATTCATATAATTATTTTCTTTTCAAAGGCCGGTACGGAGTTCTTACATAGTTCCACATTCGTAAATTTGCATTTATCTCTACACGAAAATAATCGTGTAGCTTTTTATGTAGAATTGTGTCTGCTTAGAAGCTAATCTATTACAATTTTCGAAAATAAGAAACGCCAAGAACGTTGTGGCCATACAATTGAATGAACATCATTTTTTCAGTTGATTGAAAAGTCTCCACTTATAGTTATAACATACCTGTAAAAGACAATATATTTCAAAATTCCGCGTTTTTTTTGGAAGTCCGTACCAGTCTTAAACATTTGATACATTCTATGATTTTTTTTATATATTTTCTTTTTTACATTTAAGTATATCCAGGTACATTTATATTTGCCTACAAAATCTGTTTATATTTCTGAGCACTCTTTCGATTGAATTTTTGTTTCTGATTCTAATTTTTAATTTCACAATTTTTGCTACGCTTACAATCCAATTTTTTTTTTTTTTTGTGAGTTATTAGCGATAACTTTCTTATTCCCTTTTACCAAAATTATATAAATTTAAAAGAAAAACATTAAAATGAATAGAAATGACGTATTGGGTCTTGTTGAGGCAGCAGTGGATGCAACTAAATCAGAAATTTTAGAACAAATTCAAAGTTTGACAGCCGCTGTCCAACAATTGCAACCAAGCCGAGTTGAACCTTTGACACCAGTAAGTATTCAGCCCGGTATTGGTACCGGTAACACGAATTTAGACCTCGTTAAATCTCTACCACAGTTTGGTGGAGACTCAAAAGAGTATCCAGCTTGGAGAGAAGCTGCAAAATTCGCTATGAATTACTACTTAGGGGGTTCTGAAACATATTATGTTGCCATGGGAATCTTAAGAAATAAAATAGTGGGCGAAGCGAATTCGACATTAAGCGCGTTCAATACAATGTTTAATTTTGAAGCAGTCATTTCACGTTTGGATCAATCCTATTCGGATAAAAGACCACTATACTTACTAGAAAATGAATTAAGCGTTTTAAGACAGGGCAAGTTATCGATCACGGAATATTACGATAAAGTGAACAGGCAATTGACTCTCATTGTTAATAAGATTATAATGACTAACTCCGGTAGGAAAGAGGTAATTGAAGCTCTAAACGATCGAGCACGTTCAAACGCATTGCGTGTTTTTATATCTGGCCTTCGAAAACCCCTATGTGACATTTGTTTTTCGTCGAATCCGCCAGATTTACCCTCAGCCTTAGCAACGGCTCAGGAATTAGAACAGAATCAGGAAAGGTATAAATTTGCAAATGCATTTGCTAATTCCAAAAACGTTTTGCAGTCAAACGCACACAGTTCAAACAATACGTCCGGCCATGCAAATGCTTACCAAAATTCTCCGAACTCCAGGCAAATTCCACAATATTATACTCCCATTCCAATGGAAATTGACAGAGGCACATCAAATTTTCGAATACCCAACTCTCTTAGAAATAGCACAGGTATCGATAATCACAAATTCAGCCCTGATTACAGTAATCAAAAAGTCATTGTTCATGAAAGTCAGTCAAAAAGACCGCACAGCACCAACAATTCAGGCCAATCTCCTGTTCAAAAGCTACAACGAATCAATTACGTTGAAAACTATCAATCGAATGATAGCATCCATGAAAGCGAAGATTTTTCTGAAGTTGGGTATGAGAATGATGCAGTAGATGATTTGAATTTTTTATGCTAAGGTCGCTCTTGCCATATATTGTGAAAAAATCAATTAATGGTCAAGAGCTTAAAATTTTGGTTGACACAGGAACATCTAAAAATTATATCCGAAATTTTTATTTTCTCAAAGGTGTTAAGTCAGTAGAATCTCCATTTCGTATAAAATCAATAAATGGCTCCACCTGTATTAGGCAGAAATGTGAGATAAGTCTACTTAATCACAAAACAACATTTTTTTTATTACCGTCCTTGACTTCCTTTGACGCAATAGTAGGTTACGATTTTTTGAAAGAAGTTGAAGCTACTATTGATACCAAAAATGGAATTCTTTTTCATAAATTCGGAAAAGAATCAATTAACCATTTTTTTTGCAACCAAGTCAACTCAATAGAATTTGACAAAAATAACGTTCCGTCGAATTTACTAAGTGAATTCGAAACCCTTATTCAAAATAATTTAAATGCATTCGCAGACCCAGATAGAGCATTGCCAGCCAACACGCAAGTCGAAGCTACAATAAATTTAACGAAACAAGAACCCATCTACTCTCGCAGTTATCCATACCCCATTTCTGCATCCGAATTCATAAATAAAGAAATAGAAAGCCTCCTCAAGGACGGAATTATACGAAAATCGTCGTCGCCTTATAATTCGCCAATTCATGTGGTTAACAAAAAGGGGGTCGACTGTCATGGTAGACAGAACTTACGTATGGTGATCGATTTTCGCAAAATTAATAATTTTACAATTCCAGACAGATATCCAATGCCGCATATTAACGTAATTTTATCAAATTTAGGTAAGTCAGAATATTTCACAACGATAGATTTAAAATCAGGATTTTACCAAATCACATTGGCCGAAAAAGACAGACACAAAACAGCGTTCAACATTAATAACGGCAAATATGAATTCTGTCGCCTACCCTTTGGTCTTAAAAATGCCCCCAGCATTTTTCAGCGGGCCATTGACGACATTTTGCGCGATGACATAGGGAAGACTTGTTTTGTTTATATGGACGATGTGATTGTATTTTCACCAAATGCAAATAGCCATATTTGCGATGTAGACAACGTATTAAAAAAATTGGCAAACGCTGGAATGCGGGTTTCAATAGAGAAATCAAGGTTTTTTAAAACCGAAGTTGAGTTTCTTGGGTTTCTTATTTCACGAAATGGTATCAAAACATGCCCTGGGAAGGTCAACGATATTCTGAACTTTCAAAAACCTAAGACGTTAAAAGCATTGAGGTCCTTTATTGGGTTAGCAAGTTACTACCGTAAATTTATTAAAAATTATGCTGACATCATAAAACCACTTACTATGTATCTCCGAGGAGACAATGGCAATATTGGCTCGAAAACATCAAAAAACGTTAAAATTCATTTGTCTCAAGAAGCAATCGATGCCTTCGATAAGGTAAAACGTATTTTAGCATCAGAGGATGTGCTTCTTCAGCACCCGGACTTCGACAAGCCCTTCGAGCTTACTACAGACGCTAGCTCTAATGCGATAGGTGCCGTTCTTTCGCAAAGCGGCAAACCAATTACAATGATTTCACGCACGCTTTCCTCCACGGAACAAAACTACGCCACAAATGAGCGCGAATTGCTCTCCATTGTGTGGTCATTGCAAAAATTGCGGCATTATTTATATGGTGTTAAAAATATTCATATATTTACCGATCACCAACCTCTGACTTTTGCTACCTCAGATAAAAACCCGAATCAGAAAATTAAAAGATGGCAAGCGTTTGTGGCCGATTTTTCCCCAATTTTTTTTTACAAGCCTGGCAAAGAAAATGTGGTTGCTGACGCATTGTCACGCCAATACATGAACGGATTTACTCAAACAAACTCGGAAACAGAACACAGCGAGTTGTCTTTTTCAAAAACTATAAAATCTATAGATGGTCCTGTTAACCAATTCTTAAATCAACTGATTATATCTAAAGCTGGAAGTATCAGTAAGACCACAAAGTATTTGTTCCAAAAATACAAAAGGCATACAATTCATTTTAATAACATTCAGAACCTCTTGCTAACTTTACAGGCCTGTGTCAATCCTCATGTTGTAAATGCAATATACTGCGATTTAAGCACTTTAGCAGAAATCCAAAACGAAATACTTAACCACTTTCCACTAACAAGATTCATTCATACAAGACAATTTGTAATTGACTTAACGAATAAAAACGATCAATTAGAAACATTAAACCTAGAGCACAATCGCGCTCATAGATCTCTCAAGGAAAACTACAAACAGATTATATCGGAATATTTCTTCCCTCAAATAAAACAGATGCTCCGGTTGGTTATAAAAAATTGCAAAATATGCTTAGAGAATAAATACAACAGGAAACCTCCACAGCCTTTAATTGGTGCATCACCAATACCAGATTTTCCTGGTCAGATACTCCACATGGATATATTTTCCACAAGTAAAATGCATTTTCTCACTTGCCTTGACAAATTTTCTAAGTTTGCAGTGGCTTTACCCATTGCTTCTAGAGCTTTAGTCGATGTGAAAATTGCACTCTTGCAAATTTTGAACAACTTTAAAAATACGAAATTGTTAGTTTCAGATAATGAAAAATCTTTTCAGTCAAACACTATCAAGAATATGCTAAGAGATGTCTTTGATATAGATCAATTCTTTGTGCCTCCACTACATAGCGAAAGTAATGGCCAAGTAGAAAGGTTCCATTCGACTCTGCTTGAAATTGCAAGGTGTGTTAAAGCGCAATGCGGTATAACCGATGTTTGTGATTTAGTACTAGTTTCTACTTACAAATACAATAGAACTATCCACTCTGTTACCGAAGCAAGACCAATAGATGTTATTCAACACTCAGATGCAGGCATCTTAAAAAAAGTAAACGAAAAAATTGTAGCTGCACAGGCAAAAATTGAAACGAAATTGGAAATCGAAAAACGATCATTCAACGAGGGAGATATAGTATTTGTTCGAAAGAACAAACGATTGGGAAACAAATTTGAAAAAGTTTATTTAGAGAAGATTGTTGAAAAAGATTTAGGAACAGAACTTTTGATAGATGGCAAGAGAGTGCATAAGAATAATGTAAGATAAAACAATAACTTAGATTTGAAACATGTTGATTCGAATGTTAATGTCAACTTTACAATTTGCAAGTATAGTTAAAACTCACTTTGTAAAATAAAACGTATCAATGTAATTACCATACTGTTTTGTTAATGATTAACTACATTTTTTTATATATTGTATCTATTGTTATTGCTATATTTCTTACTGATAAAATTATTATTATATCACCCAACTTAAAAAAAAAAAAAAAAAAAAAAAAAAAAAAAACTAAGTTATCGTAACGGGACGTTGCGATTTTAAGAAGGGGGGAAGTTAACATCATGTTAACACATCATGCTAAAATATTAATTATAGAATTATCTTAACATATTTTTGCATTTATCTGGCATCGCCAATTAAGAATAAAATGTTCATTTATCTGGCATCGCCAATTGAAGTAAGTTCTAAAGGCGAATTCATATTAATTCGTCTTGAGTTGTAAAGAATAATACAAAAGAATAAAATAAAGGAGTCAGTCACATTTTGACATTTAAGCACGGCGTTTCATTTTCTTACACGACCATATCTTAGGTTAAACACGTGGAACGTCGTCCAACATAGAAGTGACAACTCCTAATAATTTGTATGTACATTTACATCACAAAGTAGTTTTACAAAAACATATGTATACATATACATATCTCATAACATATTATTAATAATATCGGCATTCACAATAGGGAATTTTATATTTTGCAACACTAAGAAGTACTTGTTTATATAGTATTGCCATTGTTAATTTTTTTCCAATTGGTTAATAATTAAGTTTTTTTTTATCAACGTCAGTACATGTAATTTATTTATTAGTTCATAGTGGAAAGAATAAATAACAGAATTTAATGTTAATGAAAACTTCATAAAGCTTTAATTTATAAAATAATCTTTAAGTTAGTCCACAATAAAGTTTTCAAATGAAGATGAAAAAGACATGGGTAAAGCGGGAAAATATATACTACGTCCCATTTTATAAACAGAAATCGAAAATGTTTCTTTTGGGCATATTTCTATTGGGCATTATATTCTTTATATACCAAGCTATTTCCATTAATCAACTGCCAAATGATAGCACACCGTGGTCCTTGGAAGGCACGGTGCAAGGTTTCAAGAAAAAGCACAAACAAATACAAGCATCACTAGGTAAAAAGCAAACTGATACTGATTCCGGCGGAGGTTATTTTGCAGGAACCAATGATGAAGGCGGTGGTAATAGTGATAAAATATCTCAAGATTCTATAAAAATATTAAGGTAACATCACACAATTTTTCAATAAATCTAGTTAAGCACATCAAGAAAAAATAAAATAAATTGATTGCGCACATACATACATACCATACTTATGTAGCACGATTTTAGGATATCACAAAACTTGGATGAAAAGTTTTAAATAATATTTTTCATATTTCTAGAGGCATTCGACTCTTTGATTACGACTCGTATAGACCGAATTTCGCAGGGAAATTCCGCTGTTTAGATGGAAGCTTGGAAATACCATTTGATCGCGTCAATGATAATTACTGTGATTGTGTGCATGATGGCAGCGATGAACCAAGCACAAATGCATGCACAAATGGACGTTTCTATTGTAAATATCAAAAACGTCACATTACCGGCCGAGGGCGTGAAATATATATACATAGTAGCTGGGTCAATGATGGAGTATGTGATTGCTGTGATGGTAGTGATGAATGGCAAGGAGTTAAATGCAAAATCAATTGTTTATAGAATTCAATAACAAATTTTATCCTAGAAATCCCTTTGTTTTAAATAATTATTTATTAATTTTATATTTCTTAAGTGACTGAACATTCTTCTCAAGTCATCCAGGACTTTAAATACTGATATTTTAATAGCAATAATTTTTTTTATGAATGAAAAAAGTGAATTCATTTTTGGGCAAATTAGCTAAAAAATTATGTTTTCCAAATTTCCAAAAAAAAGTATACATAATAAAAAAATTAAATTTTGACATAAAAACGCATAGATAATAAAAAATATGTTAGGAAAGAAAGAAAATTAAAAAATATATTGTAACCAATGATTCTGGCGGAGAAAACGTGTATTGGCGTTTCAAAAGTGTTCGCTTGGGTCTTATTTGAATTAGTATTAAAGTCACCACACCGTGCATATTTTTGTGGTAAATCGAAAGCGGTGCGACAGTACGTAATATTTCAATCCTTAAGGATCCATTTTGTATTTTTCGAAAAAAGACAAAAACTATTCTTAAACGAGGACATCACAATTCGAAATTTCTACATATCGCTCATTTACCAAAACAACGTCGTAATTCAAAAAATGGGATTTTTGAGTTAATAATGTATAATTAATCCTCACATTGTTATTCATATGGTATACAAATATATTGAATATATAAAATATTTCTTCAAAATTGTTTTCCATTGCTTTTAGTTGTTGCTTACTTTTTGAAAATCATTAAAACAATCGATTCTAAAAATCGTTCGAATCTCGATCACCGGTTTTAAAACCTTAACATAAATTATTTTAGTTTCCCTGTTTTAACAAATTAAAGTAAACGAATCGACTTGTAATAGAAAAATTTTTTACGTGTGTATTCATTTTTATAAGAAGCCAATTTATGTTCGGCACTCTGGTGATACTTTGTTCAGCTCAGGTCTAAAACAATGCTGTTCTATTTTACTACATGTAATCACGTTCTAAGCCAATATAAAAAACGAGCTGTCACCAATTAACATAACGTGGAAATGCCCATATATTATACAACAGTTTTTTAACACTAAAACATTTTTTTTTTTAAATATCTTTTCAAAATTTTTTTATATATTAACTTCCGGTCCTAATTCGAAAACCGTCGCACCTTTACAAAACGAATCGATCGATATAAAAGCATTAAATTCATTTAACGTATATATGGCATGTGTTAAAATCGACGAACTATTTGGCTCGATATACATACATATGTATTGAAATTTTAGCAATTTATAAAAACGTATCTGTACGTATTCTAGAATTTAATAAACTGGAATAATTTTGAATATTGAAGTTTAAATGTTTTTTTTCTAAGCGATGCAGTTCACATAATATTTAAAAAATTACTCTTCATTAACTGTAATGTCCAAAACTCGATCCTTCAAGGAACCAATAAATTGTTTTTCACTAAGAAATACTGGTGTGTTAAATAAAACACAAGTTTATATTATTTTGACATACATATTTCAGTAGAACTTAATGAATATGGAGTTGTTTTCTCTCTCTTTTTATTATTATTCAATTGTTTTTTTATGTACTTTTAATCTTAAAATCTAAACATGTATGTATGTGTTTAGTTATGTATATTAATTTAAATGTATAGTTTTTAATTAATTCTTACAGATTGTGTAAAAATTTAGTCATATTATTTAATATACGTCGCACATTTTAATATATTTATGCATATATAAAATGATAATAAACTTAGAATACTAAAATACATATATTTTTTAAATAAATATTAAATAATAATCCCCATAAACAAAATCAATTGGGATTTCGACTAAAATCAAAAAGTTAATATAATGAAAGCATATTTAGATTTCTAGCATTTTTTTTTAATATTTTTTCCAAAAAAAAAAAAGAAAGAAATACTGTAAACAAATTTTGGTATGTGTTTGATTTATTTACTCGTATGTACTTTGAATCAATGTTTATTGAATTTTATTTAATTTATTATTTCTTTCAAGTGAAACGCATTAATGCAATTTTGAACTGCTAATTCGAAAAGGTACTTTTTTAAAGTTTTTTTTATTTAATCTTTTTTTCCGTTAAATAAGTGATATACATACATACATTTGTTTAATTTTTTGTTTTGCAAATTTTAAATACTTGCATTCGTTAATCTCTCATTTAAATATACATAATATTCCTCTTTTTGTATTAATTTAAACAAAAAAAAATCATGTATTACTAAAATCGAATTAATATTTTATTTTATCATTTTAGTTATATTATTTTAGAGAGCCAAGACTTGTAATATTATTATGTGTTTGTTTGTCGTATTAAGTTTATTATGTTTTAATTTAAATCTTTCTTTCTTTCCTTTATAACATAAAATCTAATTAATACTTAATTTATATTAATATTTTTAATTAGCGCCCATAATTTTAATAAATATACATATGTATTTCTACGGCATAAAAATATCTGACAACTTTAATTTGTAGCATAATTTGTAATATTGGCTTACCTTCTGGTAAGAGATACGCTTTATACATATGTATATATTGAACAATATTCATTCGGACAAGATGTTTTCAAAACATTTCATAATTTATAAAATTAAACATTGTTCAATAACATAAAAACCAATCACTATCACAATTGGATTTATTGAAAAATAAAACTCTAATATGTATTAAAGTAGGATAATATAAAGAAATCTTAAATATTTTTTGTTGTTGCCATGTTTTATAGCACGTTAATAACACTATGTTTTGTACAAAATTAAGATTTTATGGGTTTGTTGTTTCTGATATACATATAAGCAATAAATATTGTATCGAGAACGGAACAAAATTTAGAACTCGTTTTTGAAAGCATTTAGGGCCTGTTTCTCTAAATGCGAACGATAGATTCGATCGAACATTTATATTAAAAACAAAAACAAAAAACTGAAATTTGTTTTTGTTTCTAACATTAATATTCGATCGAATCTATCGTTCGCATTTAGAGAAACAGGGGGTTAGAAAAATTAAAAAATCGACAGCTTATAACATATTCTTGGCAGCGACTTTTTTTAAACTAAAGTGGAATAATGTGGCTTTAATTGATAGTTGTCATATTGAAATAATTGTGTCCGTCCTTTTTTAACTATGTACCTTTTGTATGATTTAGCACGGGACATTTAGAACGGGTCATATTTTTCTACAATGTATGTAGTGTATTAGGGATAAGTTCAAGTTAAAATTGTATTGACATCGAAAAATTTCATATATTGGGCCTTATTACGACGATTTTCTACCAGACTAAAGAACATTGCAAAATTTTTTCTTTAATCTAGTACGAAATCGTTGTAGTTGTAGTCGAAATACGACACTCATAATTAGGCCCATTATATCTTATAAATATTCATAGATATGTATACATTTTAGTTTTTAGAAATCATAATAGAAATCGGAAATGAGTGAAATTATAAAATATTATTTTTCAATGAATACTCCGTATTAGTTGCTTTTAATCATAAATACTCCTCATTACCCATCTACATTAATATATGCATGTTAAAATAATAAAAAACATTCGTTTTTAGCGAACGCGACACACTTTGAAAACCAAAATGATATGTTTAGTATGTGCATAAAATGTAAATATTATTTTTAGTTAATGCCACTAAATCTTAATTTGTAGTAAAATTATCAGCCAGCTGATTCGAACGATCGCGGAGCACTGATGACAAGTGATGTTATTATAAGTAGTAGAAAACGGGACAGTAGAACATGGACCAAATAAAATGAAAATGAAACCGTTAAGCGAACTTTGTTTGTTCTTTTTTAATTTTTGGGTTTTACCCCCTCTTTATATAACCCAGACGATAGACTTGAGCATAAAATTTATATGGAAAGCACTAATTTTTTTGAGTGATTTTCATACAATTTTTCTAAACGAGTCGTCTGCCTGACTTGTAGAAACTGGTAGTTAATTTTTTGTTGATAGAAAGATTTCATAAAATGTTTACAATCGTAATATACATACATATATACATATATATGTATTTAAATAATTATTATTAAATAGAAATGTCGTTAAAAGTAACTAAAAGCAAATACCAATTTTCTCGTAATAAGTCCCAGTTCACATTAGTCAAGTCTTATTGCTAAGCTTATCACTTTTTCTTCTTTGAACTTTCATCGGCGTCCACACAATTCAAGCCTTATTTTTCAGCTCATATTTTGTATGTATATTTTTGCGTATGCATGAGTGCTTTTTTAACATTACGAATGCGAAAGCAAAACGTATTGACAGTAGATGAAGCTCAGTACTCGTTTTTTTCCCTCGTCTCTCTCTATCCTCTAAAAATTAATCAGCTTCGCAATAAGACTTGCATTGTGTAAACTAGAACTAACAAACAATATAAGCTGAAAATACATTATCTTGTAAAAATTTCAAAATTTTTTAATACAATAAAGGTATTCATTTCAGTTTTTTTTTTGGTTGGAAAAATGTATTTTTTTTACAACAAACACAGGTAAAAAAATTCACCAAAAGTTGAAATTTTAAATTCAACTTTTGGTGGAATTCTTTTTCCTGTGTTTGTTGTAAAAAAATTACATTTTTCCAACAGAAATTGTGAAAGTCGTTAAAACAATTATTTTATAAGATATGATAATTATATTATGATATTATATTAAAAAGTTCCGCACCAAATGCATTTTCTGCAGCAAAAATGTGGATTTTTTAGTTCCAAAAAAAATTCATATTTTCGTAATGACAAAAAATTTTTTGTTAATAAACCATCTACTAGTACCCGAATTTTATAGATCCGCTGATCACGAATCTGATGTTTATACATTAAGTGGTTTTTGAGATATGACCATTTGCATTTTGCTGCAGAAAATGCATTTGGCGCTAAGATATCAAAAAAGTAAAAACGCAGTTTGTCTTAGAATTTTTTCCTGCATATGAAAACCTAGCGAACCCTTCGCGTTTTGCAAATTTTTTGTTTTCTGCATAAGCCTAATGTACATATGTATGTATATATATAAACATACATATTTTCTTAATTTATTGTTTTTCTTTGATTAAGTCACATAATTATACCCTTTACCAACAAAAATGGTAAAAGGGTATATATAGGTTTGTCATTCCGTTTGTAATTTCTATAATATCAATAAGCGATCCATAAAATATATATATTCTGGATCCTTATGCATAGGGAAGACGAATAAGCGATGTCCGTCTGTCCGTCTGTCTGTACGTGAAATCGGTTTTCCGAAGCTCCCAGAAGAGCTAGAGACTTCGTTCTTGGACTGGTGTGTCAGAAATTTTCCAAAATAGATTGGTATTGAAATTCAGCAAAATCGGGCAGACGATTGCAGAGCTGGAAAACTTAAACTTCATTTTGCCATATAAAAGTAACTCCCGAAAACAAATTTTTATTTTTTTTTAATAAATGTACATATTTTACACTTCAGTACGACTAAAATTGGAATTTTAAATTAAAAAAATACAAAAAAATTAAAAAGACGTTTCCAGGGTTGGAAAACTTTAACTTTTTGTGTTATGTAAAATTAACTATGTCTAAAACTATATTAGTATTTTCTCGAGAACCGTAAGAGCTACAGACCTGAAATTTGGACACAGTATGTAGACCTTTGGCCGCTACAACAACAAATACATGAGAATTGGAAATTAAAGGGTGTTCCAAAACGAGCAACGAAAAATGTTAAAATCCCATGTAATATACATACAATTGTATGTATGTATGTATATACACTTGAAATGTGTAAGGTTAGTGTATTTTTATTCAGACTACAAAAATTAACACTAAAATTTAAAAAAATGTAAATTAAAGGGTGTTCCATCAGTTAATGCAATTTTGACTATGTAATTTTGACTATTTGCTGTATCTTGGAAACCGTAAGAGCAAAACTCTTGAAATTTTCAAAAACGGTAAAACTGAAAAAATAAGAAATTATAAAATCGCCAAACCGAAAAAAATCGCCAAAAACAAGAAAAAATCGCCAAAACGAAAAAAAGCACCAAATTAAAAAAAAATTCTAAGACTAAAATAAATCGCAAAAACAAACGGAAAAATTGCTAAAATGAAAACAAAAATCGCCAAAATGAAAGAAAATCGCCAAAATGAAAATCGCCATAATGAAAAAAATCACCAAAACGAAAAAAACCCTAAAAAACAGAAAAAATCGCCAAAATGAAAAAAAAAATCGCCAAAATGAAAAAAATCGCCAAAATGAAAAAAATCGCCAAAACGAAAAAACCCCAAAAAACAAAAAATCGCCAAAATGAAAAAAAGCCAAAAACAGAAAAAAAGTCGCCAAAACGAAAAAAAGCACCAAATTAAAAAAAATTTTAAAACTAAAATAAATCGCAAAAAACGGAAAAATTGCTAAAATGAAAAAAAATCGCCAAAACGAAAAAAAACCTAAAAAACAGAAAAAAATCGCCAAAATGAAAAAAAATCGCCAAAATGAAAAAATCACCAAAACGAAAAAAAACCCTAAAAAACAGAAAAAAATCGTCAAAATGAAAAAAAAATCGCCAAAACGAAAAAACCCCTTAAAAACAGAAAAAAATCGCCAAAATGAAAAAAATCGCCAAAAAAAAGAAAAAACCTAAATAACAGAAAAAAAATCGCCAAAACGAAAAAAAGCACCAAATTAAAAAAAAATTTCTAAATAAATAAATAAAATAAATCGCAAAAAAACGGAAAAATTGCTAAAATGAAAACAAAAATCGCCAAAATGAAAGAAAATCGCCAAAATGAAAAAAAAATCGCCAAAATGAAAAAAATCACCAAAACGAAAAAAAACCTAAAAAACAGAAAAAAATCGCCAAAATGATAAAAAAAATCGCCAAAATGAAAAAAAATCACCAAAACGAAAAAAACCCCAAAAAACAGAAAAAAATCGCCAAAATGAAAAAAAGCACTAAATTAAAAGAAAATTTCTAAGACTAAAATAAATCGCAAAAAAACGAAAAAATTTCTAAAATGAAAAAAATCGCCAAAATGAAAAATATCGCCAAAACGAAAAAAAACCTAAAAAACAGAAAAAAATCGCCAAAATGAAAAAAAATCGCCAAAAAAAGAAAAAAAATCGCCAAAACGAAAAAAAAAATTAAAAACAGAAAAAAATCGCCAAAATAAAAAAAATCGCCAAAATGAAAAAAAAAATCGCCAAAATGAAAAAAATCACCAAAACGAAAAAAAAAACATAAAAAAAAGAAAAAAATTGCCAAAATGAAAAAAAATCGCCAAAATGAAAAAAATCACCAAAAGGAAAAAAAATACAAAAAAATCGCCAAAAAAATCGCGAAAAAACCCAAAAAACAGAAAAAATCGTCAAAATGAGAAAAATCTCCAAAATGAAGAAAAGCTTAACAACAGAAAAAAATCGCCAAAATGAAAAAAACCTCCAAAAACAGACAAAATCGCCAAAACGAGAAAAAAGCGACAAAACTGAAAAAATCGTTTTAACTGAAAAAAACTTCAAAAAAGCAAAAAACCTTCCTTTCGTGCGCGATTCAAAGTCGCACTTAACTGATTTTTTTTAATATTAAAGGAATTAAATGAAACTAAGTTTTTACTTATTTCGTTCTTGCTTTTTTCACTTAACATATTTTATGCATTTTTTAAAGAACTAGATTGGTATCAATAATCTGAAAAATCCAAAATTATGACTCCAGGGTTGGAAAACTTACACTTTTTGTGTTATGTAAAATTAAATAGGTCTAAAAATTTTTTTCTTTTTCTTTATAAATTGAATATATTTTATGCTTCTGAAAGAAAAGTTTGGTGTATGAAATTTTAAAAATGAAAATTATAGCTCCAAAGATGGAAACTTTAAAAAATTTTAAATTTTTTCACAAAACAAATATGTATGTACGTGTCTGTATACTATATATATGTACGTACGTTGGTAAAGGGTATATAAGATTCGGCACAGCCGAATATAGCACTCTTACTTGTTTTTTTCTTGTTTATTATCGAATCAGGCTGCTGCTAAAGGGTGAATTTTAGAGTTCAGCTCACTTGGTCCAATACAATGATACCTTTGTGGTATATGTGTGGTGAAGAGAAGATAGTGAGAAAATGTTATAGGGAAGAAGGGATAGTGGTAGAGAAGACAAGTGGTGAAGAGATAGAGGAAAACTTCATTCTTTCTACAACTCTGCTTTTTTTTTTGCACGCTTATTTGCAGTGCAGCAGCGAATCTGGTGGTAATTTATTAAATTATCGCCGATGATTCTGCTACACAATACCGACGAAGGAGGGCGCTCTGATGTTACATTAGGATTAGCATCCGCTGAAGCCGGTGTAGTTATAGTCACCAGTGCCTTATGCCTGCAACACTGGATCTTTTCCCACAACAACTGATACAAAAGGCACTAATGTACATCAGAAAACTGCGTGGTGTTGTTTATTTTAATGACTGTCGGAGACAGGGATTGAACCCAGGACCGTCGGTTTTTTAGGTCAACGTGCTAACTATTTCAGCCAACGCTACCCTCAAATGATTTGTTAATAGAATAGAATTAAAAAATAATGAACAACTTCACAAAAATAGCAAAAAAATAGGTTTGTTCATTTACTAAAAATTGTTACGAATTTTTAACAATTGTTACTGGAAAGTGTTCATTAACTCAAAAAGTTTGCAAGAAGAGAGCGCCAAAAGAGAGAAAATGTTGAGAGACACAAAAAAAATTCCTAGAAATTATTAATAGTAAAATGCATGATATATATGTATATATATATTAGAACCATGGATGGAAATTATGATACAATTGTACTTTTTCTGATGTATTTTGTTTGATATTTTAAATTGCATTTTTTTTTAGAAATTGACATTTGAGATGAAGTTCTTTACACAGTTTCATGTATTTTTACTATTTTTATGGATTTTTCATAGTTTTTTAATTTTATTCATTAACAAATACAAAAATTCCACTTTCCATCTCTGATCAAATATGAGAAACAAAAAAAATTATTTGCAATTAAAATAAAATAATAATAAAAATAAATTAAGAAAACATGCTTTCTTTTTACATACGTATACATGTTTTTAACGTAGAAATGCACATTTTTCAGTTTTCCTTTTTCAGATATTTTTTAAATAATTAATTTGACACAGTCGTTAAGCAGCTCTGGGTCGAAGAACATCATTTCGCGTTATCGTAATTATTTCTTAAGTGCGGTCAGGCTTTTGTCTGTTGTTAGGCCTTCGAGAGTTTTTCGTCTCGCTCGCACTGGTTGACTGATCTGCCACGGATAACCGTATTATCTTGCGGTTTTTTGTGGAATTTCTTTAACAACCGCGTGGCTACTTCCTATGTGAAGGCATAGGTCGTAAAGTCAGTCACGGAACTTTTACTCCGCCCATATTCGTGCAACGCCATACTATGCAAATTTACTTTGTATAGTATGTTTAATAAATAAATAAATTAATTAATTTGACAACAAAACACTCAACAGGTGGTTGGATAATTCTTGCAAGTAAAAATTTTACTACATAGTAATAATTTGTAGGAATTTTTTTGTCTCTCAATTTTTCTCTCTCTTTTGACGCTCTCTCCTTCATTGTTGCCATTTTGGCATTTTCGCTGCCATATGTGGCATTTTCATTACCCGAAAAGCATTCAACTTTGAAAAAATTCTGCCAGATGCTTTTTGGCAGAATTTGCTTAAAATAAAAAATGCAAATTTGCTAAATTTTTTTTAGTGTAGAGAATAATTCCTTTTGTAAATGTATTTTTTTTTACAATTATGTGTTTCCTACGTAATGTAGATACAATGAATACCTATGTATTATATACTATGTATTATATATAATTATATGTGTGTATATGTATGTATATGTATATTTTCAATTATCAGTAAGCTACAAAAATTAAAGTTTTCGGAAGATGGTTTTTATAGTATTCAAATATATTTTACGTCATACATAAACTGTCGCTTACGATAAAATTTTACAGCCTGTATTTTAAAAGATATCAAACATTTTGACATTTTGATAATTCTTAACTAAGGGTAGGCTATTATTTTAATTTCAATTCAAGACTTTATTTACAACATCTTGCTTACAATTAAAGCGAAAATAGGTTTCGATATACATACATACATTCATATGTATATATGTCCTGAAGGAAATGTCGATGCTGAAAATGTACTGAGTCGCTTTTGGCTTTGTCACCAGTACTACTCTCTAATTATTCCCCATACAATACTTTGTGTTATAGACTTTTTGCATGTCCTTGTCACTGAAAATCTACTAGTAAACTAAAATAATTGACTAGGTAGTGACTACGTAGTTCTTATGGGAACATGGAGACATACCAACCACTGGTACATTTCTATACCTTACCTACATACAAATTTACTTATATTGACAAGTTGTTGCAAAATACACCAGAAATACACTGACGAATAGAAGAGAAATTGTAGACAATGTAACTACTACTAGAATTTTAGTGTTGACATATACACTTTGTCACCGCCTTACTGCAGGGTTGATAATAAAAACTGTTAATAGTAATAACTTTGTTTAAACATGAAATTCAAAGCTATTTCAATAATTTTTTTTAATTTAAATCTGGCATTATACTTTTCTTCTGTAGAACATTTTAGCAGAATTTTTGTACGTATCTAGCATTCTCTCATCATCATTTTCTGGCAACACTGCTCTCCTTGCAAACTTTTTGAGTTAATGAACACTTTTAAGTAATAATTGTTACAAATTCTTAACAATTTTTAGTAAATGAAAAAACCTCTAATAAGTACATGGAACTGTGTAAAGTATTTCATATTAAATTTCGATTTTTCAAAATTTTGTAATTTAAAATATTAATCAAGATTATCCAAAATACATGAGAAAAAGTACATGGTTCTGACAACAATAAAATTTTCTTGCAAGTTTTTACAAGTAAAGCATTCATTCGTATCTGGGAGAGTAATTTTGTAAGTTTCTGCCTTTTACTCTCTCGTTGCAAGTTTCTGCTAGAAATGTGAACGCAACTAATAATTTAAACTACTTGCAAGTCATTAGCGGAATTCACTGTTCGTATTAAATTTAAAACCCTTTTAAATATACTACGATTTTAAACGTCCAAGTGTGAGCGATTTTTTCTTCTGCGTTGTTAAAAAAGTTTTATTGTTCAATTCAATGCTAGATACAGAGACTCTCTGAGAGGATTAGTATGTAACTTGTTCTTCTCTTGTACAAATTCAGCTACAACATCTAGCACAGTTTTTAGTATAGTAGATGGTGTAGGCATAGTTAAATAAAAATTTATGCATAAGATATACAATAGCCAACCGTGAATACCGCTACTATAACACAAGCAAAGATAATTTTATTAAATTGAGCGAGCGAAATGATTTACGAAAGGTAAAAGTTTTCCAAAATAAATTTCATATTATGGTTTCTTTTTGGCAAATGATTAAAACACCTATAAAATTTATCTATTATTAACCTGCCAAATAAATTAAATAAAATAGTATTTATATTGTATAAAATGTATACAATAAGCAAAAGTTCTTATATTTTATTGCACTGGAAGAAAAAATCTAAAAATTGTAAAAGTTTTATTTATGCATGTAATATGCATGCACATGTGTATGTGTGTATACAATAACTTAAAAATTGCTAAAAAAAATGTTAAACGAATGAAACTAATTACATACTATAGAATATTTGAATATTCTTATAATACAAATAGTTTTTAAGGGAACTCATTAAAAATTATCTTTTTTGTATTGTATCTAAAATGAAGTAAAACAAACAAGCAGGAGATTCAACGACACAGAGTATAATACAACTTTTGTAACTTACGTTTAGACTTACACTGGTGAGTATGATTATGATGATTAGAATTATTGTTGTGCGCATTATGAGTAGTTGTAGAAGTCGTAGTTGTATTGCTAAAATTTGCATTAGAGCCCACAAGAGCATTAGACGTAAGGTGATGCTGCTGTTGCTGGTGGTGTTGATGAACAGCGGTTGTAGCAAGATGATGATGCATTGGTTGTGTATTATTCAACAATGTATTGGTTGTATTATTAAAGTTATGGCGAAAACTTTGGGGCGTTTGATAGGATTGGTAATTAAAAAAATTATAATGATTTTGATTATTGATATTTACAATTGAGTTGGTAACAGCTGCTGGTGTAGCCGATACAAGTGACGTTGGCGATGTGGCATTTAAGTTTGTTGTTGATGCAGCCGTAGCGGCGGCAACAGCAGCCACTGTTGATTGTGATATCAAGGCAGCGGCAGCTGCAGCTAAACTACTACTAGTTGTGGATGATGAAGATGAAACTGCAGCTACGGCTGCAGATGCAATACAATGAAGTATATGATTCTGCTGTTGTTGGTGTTGTTGTTGTTGCTGCTGCTGCTTATGTTGTTTTTGTTTATGAGAAGAAGCAGCTGATGAAGAAACTTTACCATGATGGTGATGATTATGGTAGTTATGGTGATGGTGATGATGGTGATTAGATCGTCTCCGGTGGTGGTGGTGATGATGATGGTGGTGGCGATGTCACTTTTCTTCAGACGTTTGTGATTGCGGTTGTGGACTATGTTGATCATTGTTTTGTCCATTGTTGGGAATTTGCTGGTTGGATTGACCTTGCTGCTGCAAGTGCTGCGAATGTAATTGTTGCTGTTGCTGCTGCTGTTGTTGATTTTGATTGTGTATGTGCTGGCAAAACGCTTGTAATACTTCGAAGTGTGTCATTAAATTTGCTGTTTGGCTATCATAATGTAAATGTCGTGTGACTTGCGCACCCAACCGTCTCAAAAGATCTGTGAATGTCTTTTCCTCTTTTCTTATCCAAGGGCGACGATCATCCTGCACTTGATATGGTGTTAAGTGTACATGTATATTGATGGCTGAAAATATTGACACATTATAATTAAAGAAACATTTTCAGTTTTATTTGAGTTTTATTTTTATTACCCATTCTAGTTAGAGTTTCCAATAAACTTCTAGATGTTATCCATGTGTTTTTTTGACCTCCATGGCCACCATCTAGCCAATACATGTCTTTTATGCGTGATAGCAAACGTCCCATAGTACTATCATCGGGTGTAAGAGTTTTCAAATAGTGGAATTCGTATATGAACTAAAATAATAAATTAAGCATATGAATTAATTAGAAATTTCTTTACAAGTAGTTTTGTTGAAAGGCTGGTAATTAATGAAAAAATATTAATTATTGAAAAATGTATGTACATCATAGCTGTTAAGTAATGATTACTAATCGTAATGATTACTAATTTGATTACTTTTTTTTTAAGGTGAATTAATGATTAAATTACGATTCTATTCAGTTTCGTACTTAGTAATCGTAATTACGATTACTAATAATGGAAAAGTAATCTGAATTACTTAAAATTACTAAAAATAAATCAAAAAGAATCAAAAGTAATCAAAAAGTAATCCGACTACTTTCAAAGATTACTTTTGATCCTTAATAAATAACCAAAAGGAATCAAAAGTAATCCTTAGAAGTAATCGGATTATTTTTTGACTACTTTTGATTCTTTTTGATTATTTTTAGTAATTCAGATTACTTTTCGATTATTAGTAATCGTAATCAATTATTTATCAGCAATTTTAAATTTTAAAGGCAATTATATAATCACTATGATTCTTTTTAAAATGTAATCTAATTGATTACTAATAGTAATCGAAATTTAACAGCTCTGATGTACATATTTACTCACAAAATAAATCGTATTATCGTTTTTTCTTATAAGGAAATATTCTTGATTTCAATTTCACTTCTCTTATTATTATTATTAATTTTAAAAGTTTGATTTCCTCGTATTATTTATGAACGAAAATCTAAATTGAATGTATTTACTTAAAGTTGTATATATGTATAATCGATTAAATACGAGTATGTATTATCTTTTTTCTACATGTTAACTAAATCTTTTCGAAATTCTTGATATTCTTTTTGGGTTTCTATTTTTTTAATTAGTTCCTCTACAATAAGAAGCGAACACGTTTTAGCATCGCCCGATATGAACATATTTAGCTTCCCATATTCAATATCATATGGCAATCCTAACTCACATAATTCTTTAAATTGATCTTGGGATAGTTCCGGTGAGTGTTTTAAATATTGTTGACACCTTTCAAAAAGTTCTACATATAGTTCAATTAAAGTTTTATCACCGTTTGACCGTTTATTTAGAAAAGTTTTCAATAGTTGTAATGTATGTTTATCCGTAAGAGTGTCCCGAACACTTAAGGTAATCAAAGGTTTTTTTATATCCATTTTAATTTGCTTAGTTAAAATATAATCTTCTTATAAACTTAGTCGTTTCATTTCAATAGTTTATTGCACACTAAGCGCAATCTACTCAAAAATTTTTGTGATGATGTAATATGAATTCGTCAGAACAATGAATACATATACACACAAACATACATACTTATGTACATGCATACCTATAGAATAGAGATCTGCATGAGTGCATTCATTTGAAATTTATATTTATCTCAAGAATTGAGTATGCAAGATGTTTGTATGCAAAATTTTAAACAATATGAATAATAATCGGGCAAGTTATGAAAATCATATTTTTCAAATGCAGATATTTTTCACTTTTTTTTAACTTTTCTGAAAGAAATTTATAGTATATGATTTTGAAAATGTCTGCCGGACCATTATTACTTTTAAGATCGCATGTGATTTGAAAAATGTGATTTTCAGAACATGCCTGTATTCATTCTGCATAATTAACTCAAAAATCCCATTTTTTGAGTTATGACGTTGTTTTAGTAAATGAGCGATATGTAAGTGAATGAAATTTATTTATTTTTATGCAAAGTTGAAAACTTTATTGCGGTTCGTATTGATAGCCTGAAAAAAACGAAGTAATTCAGTTCTCTTTAGGTATATATGATGATGTTCAATGTGATTTTAATATGTCTTGCTGGACTTTTTGATTTTGTATGAGAGAAATGAAAATGCAATACATATATGTATGTACATATGTATATACACTACAAGCTTTTTTATTCGGTTTTCGAAGCCGAATTTTAAATTTCATGTAATTGGCATTACTCAACTACATTTTTATAAAAAAAATTGTTTTATTTTGTACGAGTATGTAAGTGTTTTCGCATGCATAAGTCATGTTTTAGATACAGCAGTTTATCTTGAAGCAACTCTGAGTTTACAGAATTTGAAGAGTACAGACTTGCTTGTTCCGAAGAGTTATTAGTTATTTATAAATTACTTTGTTATCACAGAACCAAATAAGAACTGCAAAAACTGCACTTTCTTTTGCTTATTAAAGCAACGAGGAGAAGTTTAGTGGGTTTTCAAGGGAAAGTTCTATATAAATTTTATTTCTTTAGCATTTCCTGAATTTATTTTCTTCTTAATATTATTTTGTATACATACATATGTATGTACATATATATGTATTGTTTTGCTCCTTATTTATTAAAAATAAATAGATTTATTAAAATGAACGCACATATGTATATGAGGGCAATTATGAATAAAATTTTGAGAGAAATTTTTCCCGAGGAACAATTCCAACTAATAGCAAGTAATAGGGAAAACAAAAAATTCTAATTGGAAAAGGGAGCAATTTCCCGCGGAGTTTTATTCATAATTGCTCTGTATATAACTTTATATATATCTTTTTCAAATCTATCTTTTTCTTTCTCAATATAACATCAAATATTGGAAAATTAATTGATGCACATACATACATTAAAGCAGAGCTGGTCACCGAGAGAGTCATGAGAGAAATGTATTCGCGTATGTGTATTCATTTGTATAAGAAGCCGATTGATGTTCGGCACGTTGCGCAACTCAGCATTAGAGTGGCCGTTATTTTTATTTATTTTTTTATTTTTTATATTCGCTTCCCCCAAATCGGATCAGTTTTATGTAAAAAAAAAATACAAAAACTTTCTAGCGATAAGTTGTGTTTTAGGGGGTGCGTCCGCCCATCAAAGTTGCCTTCAAGCTCATTTATTCAATGTGATTTGTTTGTATATAACTACCTTAAAAAAACATTTTACAAGAATATGAAATATGGCAATATTTTAGTTCTTCTAGTCAACAATATTAGCTTCTATTATATTCTATTAGCTATTTTAGAAAATAATGAAGAAAATAACCAACAAAATACCAAAATTTTTATATACCATAATTACATTTATATGGACATTATTTTACTAAGCATGTACAATAAAACTAGATTCACCCATTGTTTCCGAACAAAATTCTTGTCGGGACAAAGAATTTAATTTTAATTTTTCACCCAAAGTTGAACTGAGCTGCCACATCATGTTATATGAATAATAAAAGCGCAGATTATACATACTTGTATTAATTAGAATAGAAATAAAGGAAAACTGAAAGATAAAACATATACATATGGAGAACGAAAAAATTGCATTAAACAATTAAAAAGACAGCGAATTGTAATCATTTGCCGCTGTGCTGCCACTTGTAAAATTAATATGCATCGTTTACACACGTATTTCATATGGTAGCTTTGATTTTCCAGACAAAATGTTCGAAATGGATGAATCGTACTGCAGAAAACTCTCAGTAGAAACATTTTGGTCTGGACATACATTTTGTTCGGAAACAATGGGTGAATCCAGCTTAAGAGCTTATATCTATTAAATTATTTCATACATATACTACGTATAGTAAGAAAAATATAAAAAAAATTACATTGAATAAATAGGCGGACGTACCCCGTAAAACACAACTAATTAGAGAAAAAAGAAAATTACTCTCTGAATGTGCAAAAGTTATCCAAAATTTCTGGAACTCAGAAAACCATAATTTCATATCTTGAAATACTAATGTTGGTTACTTTTTAAATTAAATTTAATTCAAGTGATTTTAGTCGCTTAAAAGGCATAACATTATAAAAACAAAAAAATTTTGCATCATTGGCATTATCTGTAAAAAGTAAATGGAAATAAATTCCAAAAAAGTAAAATCTACGTGAATTATTTGAAAAAAGCATAAAATGCATTTTTTTATATTAAAGGAATGGAGAAATATGCACAAATGTACCTACAACTTCAACTTTGTTTAAAAAGCCTTACATATTGCTTTTTGGTAAATTTTTATGCAAAAGCGTTTTTTTGGTTTATGTGCATACTACTGATTAATTTTTCAGTTTGATATGTAAACAAAAACAGCTGATTATTTTATTCTTGTCCGAACTTACCCAAAAGAAAAAGTTCGTACAAGTTTGTAGAGGAAATGAAAAAATTATTCTTTCATTCGCTCTCAAAATTGCACAAAAATTGTTATCTTGGACGCTTTTGGGCAAGTTTGTTTGAATTTATTATATTTTGCCCTATAATATATAAACCAAAAATCAACCAAAACAAAGTTGGTATGTGGGAAGCCAATCTAAAATATCTATTTATATTTTTTATTATCCCTAATTAACTTAAAATTATGTTCTTTTTATTTTGCGTAAAAAATCCTATTTCTATTTGGTTTTTGATTCGAAGAATATTAGAGATTTTAAGAAAACTTTCTTAGCATAACCTGACACTGAAATATGTTGAGGGAAGTAAAATTGATTAATGATTGGCGGCAGTGAACTGCAAGAGTGGTTATTTTTATGACTCTAAGTATACTCATCTTAAAAGCGTTTGCGGTGTCACCGCCAAAAATAATAAAAAAAAACATAAGCGATAAAAAATTATAAATTTTAAAACTAGTAATAATTTAAAGATTTTTACACCGTTATTTGAATGTGATTAGCAGACTCACTTGATTGAGAACGACACAACCCTTGCTAAAGCCGATTATAATCAATTTTGATTTGTCTAAGTTAAGATTTTCACGCCACCATAAAGGATTTTGTTGTTGCTGATGCTGTTGATTACATGATTGCTGTTGTAAGGAACAATCGTTAGTATTATTTAAACTGTTGAAATGTTGCATGTTTTCGTTATTTTGTTGCGACAGTATTGTATCACATTGCTCTTGATGTGATGCCTTTGTTATAGTTGCAGTTGCTGCTGTCGAGGAAGAAGAACAAGTTGTAGCTAATATTGTAGAAGTTGTTATACTTGTTGTTAAAGGTGCTGATGTTTCTACAGAAGTATCTTTATCATTACTTGCAACTGAACCAGTGTTATTTGAAGTACTAGAATTATTTAAATCACCAGAATTTGAGAAGATGACAGCTCCATCTGCATCAACAGTAACATTTTCTTGAACCTTCAATATGAAATAAAAAAATTGCAAAATGAAGTTTTTTTTCTTCAATGTGATTCTTATTTAAAAATTGTATTTGAAAGCTATGGTTAACAGAATAATACCTACGTTTTTTTTTGTAAATGATTTAAAGAAATATATGCGCATAATTGTATGGTTGAAATATAGGAATTTGTAGGTGGGAGTGGGCTTTGAATTAATTACTTCGAAAGTATGTTATGCATTTTTTCTGGTTTAAAGAAGTTATTTTTAATCACATATCTAAAGTAATATTAAATCACCTATTTTATTATTATTATTCTCTAAAATAAAAACATAGTAAAAAAGTAATGAAAAAGAAGTAGCAAAAGCACCACAGCTACTAAAACCGCAATAAACCACTTCAAACTCCGAGAAAAAAAGTAGTGAATTTTACATAACCGTGTCATTGGTTTAGTTTTGCAAGCCCGTAAGCTAATAAAATTTACTGATTGATTTAAATGCTTAAAAGTGCAAATTTTTCAACTTCAAAACTGAACGGAAACAATAACAGGCTTCCCTTTTTTTGTTACGAGCCAATTATGTTAATGAGTAGAATAATTATTAGGCTTTCCAAGTGGGATAATAAACCACTAAATAAGCACCACTTCCTAAATCAGAAATTTAACTGCTTTGGAAAATTAAAATATGAATATTGGGTTTACTTCACCAATAAAAAATCACAACTTATTTTAGAGTTTTTATAGCAAATAAAAAGTCAATTTTATTAGCTTACGGGTTTACAAAAACAAACCACTTCGCTCCAAGGCGCACTGATTTTCGAAATCTTTGGAAGTCCATAAAAAAAATTGGCTACCAAAATCGCAAAACTGAGTATGTATAGGGTTTTGCTTGGTAGTTAGTACTATCGAACCTACATATACTGTCCTGTCCGTATGTTTTTCCAAAAGTCTTCATTTGTGGCACAGTGTAATTATGTATTGTTTAAATACGAGTTAGGGCCTTTCTACTTGAAACCATCGATATGTATATTAATGATCTGCTAATATTTATGACATACATGGGAAGCATTTACAAAGCTTAGATAAATTTTTAATGAGAATTATAAAGCACCAATGATGTAAAAGGCATTTAAAGTTCACAATGGTTTTCATTAGCACGTTTATTGTATTTGTAAATTTTTGGATTAAGATTGATTACCTGCAAAATATCAATGTCCATTTCTTGACTACTATCACTGGCATTTGATGATGAAGAAGAAGAATCTGAAGATGCATTTGAAAGAGTTGATGATACTAGAGCAGCAGCGGCTGCTGCGGCAGCCACAGCAGCAGCTGCTGCTGCAGCTTGCGCCGCCTGGTCTAATATTTCATTTTCTGGTATAGATATCAAACGCTGTGATAAATTTTGCAATAATCTAAAAAAATTAATTGAAGTAAACTAAATTATATAAACGAATACAATCGATAAAAGTTAATATAGTACATACTTCTCCAAATGTTGCAAAGCATGATTCATGGGCGTATGATCGGGCACACCAGCATTATTTCCACGAACAAAATTATCAAAGCAGCTAAATGTCTTGAACTCCATTCTGTTTGTTTTGTTTCAAAGATAATAAATTTAAATGAAAATAAAAGAAAATAACAACAAATCAATTATATGTACATATCGCTCATTTGATTGAACAACCTAATAAGTAAAAAACCGCTTTACAGAAAATAATTTTAAAGTGTTCAATTTACACACAACTTAATCAAAAATAAATTTGTTTAAGCAAAAAAATAAAAATGAATAACAATATGACGATTAATTCTGTATTATTAACTTAAAAATCTAACATTTTTGAATTATGACGTTGTTTAAGTAAATGAGCAATACCTTAATATTAAAAGTTCCAAAAATATATAATTAATGAGCAGAGGTAAATTTTTTTTATAAATACATACATAATAGTAGACTTCATTTTTGAACTTTGCAACTGTTTACTTGCTAAATTCGTAAAATTTTACAATTATTTTCAGATTTATAGCTTTATAACTACGAATTGTACTACTAATTATACAAATTTAACTAGTAAATAATATAGTTATCGAGTTCAATATATGTATTTTAATAAGATTTTTAATTTAAATTTGCTCAATTCACACCCTACTGTATGGGTTGCATATTGTAAAAACGTTGTTGGTAATGTCCATATAAACATGTTTGCCATCATATGTTTAATTACAACTGGAGATGGGCGCGTGGCGTGGTTTTTTGTGACACGAACACGCGCGACTCAGCACGAAACGATTTTAGGTGTATAACATGTAAACATGAATTTCCAGTAAAGAAAAAATTTAATATTTTGTATCGTCAAACAAGCAAAACCATCCAATTTATTGATATTGTAGATGTCTCTTAAGATTAAGTTCTGATATTCAGGCATGTTCTGAAAATCACATTTTTCAAATCACTAGTGATTTTAAAAGTAATAATGGTCATGCAGATATTTGTTCGCCCTTTTTTTTAATTTTTCTGTTGTATAAAAGCATCAAATATCATTTCTTAAAGAAATTTATCATACATATATGATTTTAAAAACGTATACAGGACCATTATTAATTTTAAAATCACTAGTGATTTTAGAAATGTGATTTTCAGAACATTCCTGATTATACAAAAATATGTATCTATGTATATAAAAAATGCTTTTTTGCTATTGAATTTGATTTCGTGCGTGTTGTGCAGTTTCGTGCTGGGAAAATTTATCGCGTTCGTGTTTCGTACGTGTTTGACATCTTGATATTATTGTTCGGGTGGTGTCGTGTTGGAAAAATTCGACATGCGCCTAATTACAACTCATACACAATATAAAAAACATACAATAGTTTTTGAAATGCACAATTGTAATTTTCATTTTCAAAAGTGTTGGAATTTGGACTTATTTATAAGACTTTTTTTTAATAAAGCATTTTTAATTAAATTAATTTTTTTTAATTTAAAGAAAAAGAAAAAATTTAAAAATACCAACCTAACTGGACGTACGACTATTATGTGGGAACGCGGAAATGCTTCTCTTAACAAAATAGCTGAATTTTCTAAATTATATTTCATGTAACCTCGACTGTCACGATTTGTTTCCATGCTTTCAGGAAAGTCCTAGTAATTAGAAAATAAGAAAATTAGTTTATATCAAAAATCAATTTAAAAATTTTTATACCCTTTACCAAAAAAATGGTAAAAGGGTATATATAGGTTTATCATTCCGTTTGTAATTTCTATAATATCAATAAGCGATCCATAAAATATATATATATTCTGGATCCTTATGCATAGGGAAGACGAATAAGCGATGCCCGTCTGTCCGTCTGTCTGTACGTGAAATCGGTTTTCCGAAGCTCCCAGAAAAGCTAGAGACTTCGTTCTTAGACTGGTGTGTCAAAAATTTTCCAAAATAGATTGGTATTGAAATTCAGCAAAATCGAGCAGACGATTGTAGAGCTGGAAAACTTAAACTTTATTTTGCCATATAAAAGTAACTACCGAAAACAAATTTTTTTTTTAATAAATAAACTTATTTTACACTTCAGTACGACTAAAATTGGAATTTTAAATTAAAAAAATATAAAAAAATTAAAAAGACGTTTCCAGGGTTGGAAAACTTTAACTTTTTGTGTTATGTAAAATTAACTACATGTGTCAAAAACTATGTCTGTCACAGGGTATTTTCTCGAGAACCGTAAGAGCTACAGACCTGAAATTTGGACACAGTGTGTAGACCTTTGGCCGGTACAACAACAAATACATGAGAATTGGAAATTAAAGGGTGTTCCAAATGAGCATTGTAATATACATACAATTGTATGTATGTATGTATTAGAGATCGACCGAAGGCGTTTTTTTTGGCCGAAGCCGAACTTCGTCTAAAATCCCAAACTTCGGCCAAAACCGAAGCCGAATGTTTTAAATTTTAAAAATGATGATGAATTAAGAAAAAATTTAGCTTTTTTGAGATCAGTGAAATAGCTGTAATATCTATTGGATACATAACAAGAAAAATAAAACTATTTTGCAATTTCTAGATTGCTTTTTCATATGATCACTCACAAGAACGTCCAAGTAAAAGAAAATAGAAAGCAACAGGGTAGAGTTCGACCGATTAATCGGCTTCGGCTTCGGCCTTCGGTCAAAAATTGGTAATCGGCCAACATTCGGCCTACGGCAAAAATCGGCCAATTAGCCGAAGCCGAATATTTTTCATTAAAAGCTTGAAAAATAACATTATTTTTGGTCGTTGCTCGCCGACAGTTTCTACTGTGTTTAACGTTTTGAAAGGGTTACTTTGAAATACAACCCTGTTGCTTTCTATTTTCTTTTACTTGGACGTTCTTGTGAGTGATCATATGAAAAAGCAATCTAGAAATTGCAAAATAGTTTTATTTTTCTTGTTATGTATCCAATAGATATTACAGCTATTTCAGTGATCTCAAAAAAGCAAAATTTTTTCTTAAATCATATAAAACAAGTATCATTTTTAAAATTTAAAACATTCGGCTTCGGCTTCGGTTTTGGCCGAAGTTCGGCTTCGGCTTCGGCCAAAAAAAAAACGCCTTCGGTCGATCTCTACAACAGGGTTGTATTTCAAAGCAACCCTTTCAAAACGTTTTAAACACAATAGAAATTGTCGGCGAGCAACGACCAAACATAATTTTATTTTTCAAGCTTGGAATGAAAAATATTCGGCTTCGGCTAATCGGCCAATTTTTGCCATAGGCCGAATGTTGGCCGATTACCAATTTTTGGCCGAAGGCTGAAGCCGATTAATCGGTCGAACTCTAGTATGTACATATATACACTTGAAATTTGTAAGGTTAGTGTATTTTTATACACACTACAAAAATTAACACTAAAATTTCAAAAAATTTAAATTAAAGGGTGTTCCATTAGTTAATGCGATTTTGACTATGCAATTTTTACAACTTGCTGTATCTTGGAAACCGTAAGAGCAAAACTCTTGAAATTTTCAAAAACGGTAAAACTAAAAAATCAAAAAATTATAAAATGGCCAAACCGAAAAAAATCGCCAAAAACAAAAAAAAATCGCCAAAATGAAAAAAAAAAAAACACCAAATTACAAAAAAAAATTTCTAAGACTAAAATAAATTGGGAATAACCGGAAAAATTGCTAAAATGAAAAAAAAATCGCCAAAATGAAAGAAAATCACCAAAATGAAAAAAAAATCGCCAAAAAACAGAAAAAAATCGCCAAAATGAAAAAAAACCGAAAAACAGGAAAAGATCGCCAAAATGAAAAAAAATCGCCAAAATAAAAGAAATCTCCAAAATGAAAAAAAGGCATCAAAAACAAAAAAAAATCGCCAAAATGAAAAAAAAATTGCCAAAATGAAAAAAAACCCCAAAATAGGAAAAAATCGCCAAAATGGAAAAAGAATCGATAAATGAAAAAAATCTTCAAAATGAAAATAAGCCCCCAAAAACAGAAAATAATCGCAAAAATGAAAAAACCGAAAAAACAGAAAAAATAGCCAAAATGAGAAAAAAGCGACAAAACTGAAAAAATCGTTTAAACTGAAAAAAAATTCAAAAAAGCAAAAAGCCACATTAAAAAATGCTCAGAACCGAATGTACGGAACCCTTCGTGCGCGAGTCAAAGTCGCACTTTACTGAATTTTTTAATATTAAAGGAATTAAATGAAACTAAGTTTTTTCTTTTTTCCATTTTGCTTTGTCCACTTTGGTATAAGGAATTAGAAAAATCCTAAATTATGATTCTAGGTTGGAAAACTTACACTTTTTGTGTTATGTAAAATTAAATAGTTCTAAAAATGTTTTTCTTTTCCTTTATAAATTGAATATATTTTATGCTTCTGAAAGAAAAGTTTGGCGTATAAAATTTGAAAAATGAAAATTACAGCTCCAAAGATGGAAACTTTGACTTTTTTTTAAATATTAAAGTATAAAATAAACTTTTTTTATTTCTTTGTTCCTTAACACACTTTATTAATTTTTTAAATCAGAAAAATCTAAAAGGTTGATTCCAGGGTTGCTAAATTTATTGTTTTTTTACGAAAGTAACTAGGTCAAGTTAGTTTTTTCTTTTTGTTTACAAGTTTTATATACTTTATGACTTAGAATGAAATAGTTTGGCATATAAATTAGAAAAATAAAAGACATAGCTCCAGAGCTGGAAAACTTAAATTTTTTCTGGTATATAAAACTAATTATTTCTTTGGTAATTACATATATTCTATATTTTATAAAGAAATAAATTAGTATTAAGAAACTCAGAAATATGGTTCCAGGGTTGGAGCTTAAAAAAAGTTTCGGTAAAAAATAACCAAAAATATTTTTTTTTTCAGTTAAACAGATTTCATGTTTTAGGAAAATCATTACTCAAGATTTTTTATACATGGTTAATTTTTTTTATGGATATCTAAACTAATTGAAGTATAAACGAAGGTTTGTGCTTATTGTGCTCTCAGCATAACTATTAATTTTTAGTAAATGGAGATAAAACTAAAAATTATCGCTAAAGACATAAAGGACATGTTCCGTTTCATTTTCCTGATACCTTTCCTTTCTGCTGAATAAAACATTTACATAATACCACGATGTATACCATTTGCAATTGGAAATTTAAATCAAGACACTAAGAAGTTTTGCAACATCAATGATTATTAAATACGGGAAAATATAAAACAAGTTAGTTTACTTGGTATGGAGGTGCAATACTAAGAATATTTTAGAGTTATTAAATAGCAGCACGGTTTTTGAATATCTCGAGAGCGAGTAAAAAAGCCCCAATATTTTGGTAATGTATTGACGTGATGTCGATGTTGACTGAAATAAGAGTGAATGTAAAATTTATCTTAACCAGAGTGTAGAGTAAAATATTCAACTATTGCTAATATCGAAAATAAAATAATTTAATCAAATTCTTTAATCGAAAAATACTGAAAGGTCACTTACTATTAATTGCTTTAGAGAAAAAAAAAAAATTATAAATTTTTTCACAAAACAAATATGTATGTATGTGTCTGTATACTATATATATGTACGCACGTTGGTAAAGGGTATATAAGATTCGGCACAGCCGAATATAGCACTCTTACTTGTTTATATTTGAGTACCATTTCAAAACGTAATTAAAATTAATCACACAATAACAACGAAGAACATTTAAAATAATATTATTTGAAAATAATGCGCAGCTTCTAATATAATTTGAAATCACAATATTGTTGTAAATGTAAAATGTTTTGAAAATTTAATTACATTAGTGAATAATTTTAAAATTTTCGAAATGTCCCAGCAAAAAAATTTTGTCTTTTAAAAATATATATGCTGCTTCAAAAATAATTCGCGAAACAAGTCTAACGAAGCTCATACATACATACATATGTGGCCTTAATTATGAAAGTTGTCTAAGTCATGCAGCGTTACCATATATATATTTAAAAAAACTTGCTAAATCTGAAAAAAACACTTTTTCCAAAACAAAAACTTTTTTTCTACAAAAGTACCAAAATTTTAAAAGAAAACAGCTGATCGATATTGTTATGTGAAAAGTAATGAAAATGGTTAGGCTAACTGACCCTATAGACACTGTTGCAGTAATAAGGGAGTGAGAAATTTAAGATCGTTTTATTGCATACAAACATCACTTAATATTTTCATTCAATATACTGCAAAAGTTCAATTATGGACATACATATTTATAAAAAAAACTTGAAAAAACTTTATATTGAGACATTTTTAGATTTAATTGAACTGTAGTGAATTTTAATCAGAAATAATTTCTTAATCAGGCTTGAGGTCAGTAATTTCAATTCTTATTGAATGAAATATTTTTATTAATTAATGTATCTAAAGAAGAGAAGAAAAATTAAACTAGACTTTATTAGCTGGGGGAAATACCGATATTTTTCTGTGCAGCCACGCACTTCATCAGCACCCATGTCTATCTACTGGGGTAGAGATTATTATTAACATCAGCTATTTAACTTAAATTTCTATGAAATTGAATATGAGAATTGATTGTGTATACAATTATTGATTTACCTTTGGCAAACACATTTGTAAGTATCACTATTCATTTTCTGTTTTTCCATATTCTATTTAGGTTAGCACGAAGTTATATCACTCTACCTATGTATGTTTAACTATTCTTACTTATCTTTTACGATCATCACATTAATTATTTTTACTTATTCGATGCACCATCGGTACATACATATAAGTATTATTGTAGTGGCTTTATGTTACTTTGTTTTTGCTTTCTACAGTTGACTTCGCTTTTCAGCATTCTGAAGCAGTGATAGCCAAGTGAACAGTGATCGCTAAGTGAACATATTTTTGTCACGTGCCCATGATGAATTAAATGAGACATTTTTAGATTTAATTGAACTGTAGTGAATTTTAATCAGCTAATAAAGTCTAGTTTAATTTTTCTTCTCTTCTTTAGATACTCACATTAATTAATAAAAATATTTCATTCAATAAGAATTGAAATTACTGAACTCAAGCCTGATTAAGAAATTATTTCTGATTAAAAAACTTTATATTTTCAAAAAACTTGTTGGCATCTCAAAAAACTTCAAAAAAGAGGGAAAACTTGACAAATGGTAACGCTGGTCATGTGAAAAAATGTTCAATAAATATTTAATAAATGTTAAATAAATTTGTATTAATCGAGACTAGTACAACTCTAAATTAAAATGTTGCATAATATAAAAATAGTTTTTGATTTGTTCAAATGTAATCTACTAAATATCTGGACCAAAGAAATATATGCCTTAGACCACTTTCATAATTAAGGGCACATACATACATACTATATGTACATATGTATGAGCTTTGTATGACTTTATTATATTATTTATTATTATAATAAACGATTTTTTATATTTGCTTCACACAACTTGAGTAGCTGGCGAACAAAACTAGACGTATCATCAGTAAATAATTTTTTTTGCGGACTCTCCAGGTACACACCTATGAAGTCACGAAATATTTCCATTAAAAACCAGTTCCATTCTACCTTAAAAAAAAAATAACGAAAACTGACATTTCCTTGCTAGTCTCTATCTAAGTAGTTCAGTTATTTGCCTGTCCTGTAAAAAACAGTTAACGGGACTAGTCTGTTTTTGTTCGCAAGCTCCTCACTTAATTCCAATTTCAATTTTTTTTCCTTTTAATACACACCTGCACGTCTCCTCCAAAATAAACAACAGCCGTGGAATCTTCAACATTTTGATTTTGTTGTCTTATTATCGGTGGACAATACACAATATCATTTGTCCGATTTTGAAAACCGGCCACTGAAAATATGCGAAATGGACCAGCTGAAGTGCTTGGTGTGCATAGACGATCCGCACTGCCACCAAGCATTACCTCAGAGTTAGTAACACGTTTTTGTAGTTGAAAGAATTTATCAATGGTTACCTAAGGAATACATATTATAAAATCATACAAAACATCAATAAAATATTTAAAAATATGTACATGTTACATTAAGCAAGAAATTAAACAAATTATGAGTGTTGATGATATACATTTAAACATACATACATACATATAAATACATATGATTACATATTTATTTGTATTTTATATTTTTTAAACACACCTTTGTTCAAATAATTTATAATGTCGTTTCGTGATGTAGGTAAATGCGTTCAGGCCTTGCACAGTACAACAAACAAAAAAGCATTAAGCACAAAATTACCTTAACTACATATTCCCGAATTTGAAACGATAAAATTTAAAATTATTTTACAAGTTTTCATAACAATTTTAATTTAAACATGAGGGGGTCTTACTCTGCATTTCGAAACGAAAGATTATATTTTCGAATTTGTATCTTAATAACATGCTAATTCGAAAACCTTTTCTTTCGTTTCGAATTACAGACTAGACCCCGAGGTTTTATTTTTCCAATATTTTATAAAAACACTATTTTCAAGCCACAGTAGTATTTATTATGTGTTGCCTTTGTATATATTGTGGAGGTAAATGTCGTTTTAAAGAGCCGATTTTTCTATCTGGATTTATGAGAGAAAAATTAGGCGTTTAAAAATCAGTTCTAACGTTGGTAAACTCGCCAGAAAATACTTATTAACGTTGTTCTAAATCATGACTTTTTTAAATGCCCAACTTTTGACATACATACATACGGATGTGTGTATGTTAATACATCAACTGCGATAAAAATTAACATACATATACATAGATCCAGCCAAATTTACCTGTACAATGATTGGAAAACTATTATTAAAGTATTAATATTTATTTTTTAAATTGAATTGCTCATTATATATACATACTTTAATAATCACTTATCTTGCAGCTTGATCGTAGTATGCAAATACTTAAATACTTAAATACTGTGATGGTGAACAAAATGCTTATATGTACATAGTTTCTTCGCCTTATAAATGTTTTGTCTTTTGTTTCTTTTTCTTTTTTGATGAATTCAAAACCAACTTATTTCCGCCTATGGTAGGTGTACAGAATCTACCAATTTATATAATGTGAATGCAATATATGAACATTAATTTTATGCACACAACATAGCTTTATTACAATCGCTTTCTAGCATTACCACACATTTGGAGGAACAAACTTACCTTCATCATATTTTTTTCATCCATCACCGTATCATGGAGTTTTCCAATCATTTGTACAGTTTTGACCAGTGCAGAACGGCCCAAGCAAGGTCAGTCACTTTCAGAATGTTACTGAAACCAGTAAAAATCGTTGAAATATCGATTGTGCTGTTTATTTTTAATTTATTTTTTTTAATGATTGCTTAAATTACATTTCTTCCTAAACACATGTAAGTTGCCTCAATGCAACAGTTAAGCAATAAAATATGTTTAATATTTGTTTCTTTTGTACAATAATTATTATTATGATCTGTCATTTTGACAGGCCGAAATTCTATGATCTGAGTAGTTTCCAGAATAAGAACAAGTATTTACAGCCAGTTTATTTTCTCACGTCGATTTTCACAAATTCTTTTTTAGCTTTATAAAGGATTCTTTATTTGAATTCTCATCACGATGTTCACATTCATATGTACGAAAATGTGTACATACATACATTTACGTACATATGTAGCTACCCTATAGGAAGCTTGATGTTACGTCTACAAGTCATTCTCTTTTGATGAGTTGAAAACATTTTGTCATTTTGGTCCCAAAAGAACAACCAACATCAGTGGTGTAGTCTAGAGTTACTAACATGTACTAATGAGTGTCTCTCTGTTTTAAAAGTATGTAGTCGATTTTTAATGGCACTCACATGTTAAATGTCTATAGGAAAAATCATTGTCTGGGTTGCAATCAGTCAGTAGTACTGGTGACAATGTCAATAGTAAATCATAACTGTTTTACTATTGACACTTCCTAAAGAGGTTGCCTGCGTTACAATCCGTCAGTAGTACTGGTGACAAAATGACAAAATGCTGTTTTACTATTCACACTTCCTACAGGGTATAGTATATTAATTTCAGCACAATTATGATAAAATTCTTTCTTAGGAATGTTGAGAGCTGAAAATTCCTTTAGTCAAAGAACAAGTTCACCATTATATAATTACTCACCCTTATCGGGAATAAAAGGCGAACATGTTATTCACGTGAAAAATTTACCATGAACAAAACTAGAAAATAAATACACCCACACAACAACAACGCATAAATTGACGATTGAATTTTTAGGGAAAGGGCCACAGTTCACGAGAACTTTTACTCCCGATAAGGGTGATTATTATTCCTGTTGTTATTACACATTACATATAAATAATAAACAAATACAATAAATTTTTCGTACACATACGCATACATTTATTAAAAGTGGAAATGTGATATTAAAAAAAAAGTATACGGCTAGGAGTAGAAAGACCCTAACTGAAATAATTGTAACTTTACAGGAGAAGGTAAAAACATAATAAAACTGTAATATTCAACATGTTACTTTTTTGCACAACTGCTTGTAAAAGCGTTATTTTTTACGGTATTGCAATCCATTTTTGTGACAAGGTGCATTTGTGTGAAATGTATTGGAATCACTGAGAAACTATATTTCTTAAAAATACGAGTTACGGCCTTTATATTTCAGACCATCGATATGTACATATCCCTCCTTCATTGCAACATAGTTTAAAAATTTCGTTTTTCGAATTAATAATGCCGCAAATACTTACCTCTGGAGAAAAGGAAATATTTTTATTTTTCCATTGAGTTGTATGTAAACAGAAAACTTGTAAATTTATTTTTGTAAAAACTACCCTTTTAGAGTTATGCCTATGTTGCAATAAAGGAGCGATACGTGCTTATATGCATCAAAATATGTTAACTTTAAAAAGTTTAGACTATATAAATCATACATAAACTGACAACATACCTTTTTTATATTGAAACAACTATTTAAAGCCATGAAAATAATTTATTCAAATATGACACCACCAAGATCCTAACGATGTAACTTAATTATACGCCATATTCATATCAAAAGAAAATAAGTAAAATGCAAGTGCTTTTGCACATTTTAAAGATATTTTACAAATATTGCAACTGGATAAAAAAAAAACATTTTTATTCAAAAAACCGTTTTAGTATTTTAGTGTTTATTTAATATTACTATTTATTTACTTTTGCGAAAATTTAAAATCAATTAGAGCCGTGAATACTTTTTACTATCCAAAAAGATTAAAAGTAATCTTCATCATAAAAATCACGTTCTCCACCGCAGCATCCCATAAAACGTAATCGAGTGTCCTCCAAACACAGTTTTGTGTCCTCTCTCATTTCCTTAAGTTTCACACGAACTTCTTCACGCATCAAATTATAGCACATAGCGACTAGACCCATGCCAATTAACATGTATATAAAATTAATGGCCAATTTGGAGTGCTGATCTGTTATAGATTGTTGTAAGTCCGAAACGAGATTTGAATCTATAGTAGCATCTTCTTTCACTTTTTTACGTGCCTCTGCTATATGAGAAGGTGTCACCAACGAGGCACCAGGAACGAAATCGCCAAAACCGATTTTACACAGAGATGTCATACAAAAATAAAAAGAGTTGAGGAATGACCATTTTTCCCAGTTGGCAAACATTATTGTGCCGGTAAGTATATAAAAAATAATAACCCACAAACAAGCTGTCGAAGGTACTATAACTTTTTTACGCTGCAATATACCTAGACCACCATTTTCTAAAGCCTCCAGGCGGCGATCCATGTTGCTATCACGATCCTGTGTACAATCATGCAGACTGCGATAAATAAATTTAAATGATTTGGCTAACACTTTGCCCATATTTAGGAAGTACAATATGTATAGAGGTATGCCAAATGTGGCATAGATGACAGTAAATCCTTTGCCCCATGGCGTTCTAGGCACCATGTTGCCATAGCCTATCATTGTAATTACGGAGAGGCAAAACATTAAAGCAGCTGGAAATGACCAAATATCACTGGGTTTGCGGAAGTCGTAACCAGATTTAATTACTGCTGCTACACGTGATTGGTATTGTTTTAAAGCAATATCTGTACTGCTTTGCCATTCTGATCTATTAAATGTATTAAATTTTTCTGTTATATTCCATAATTCCTGGGCACAATTACTGCGCAATTCGTCCACTTCAATTTGCGTATTGTCTTCATACTGCAATTCTATGTGCATAAAGGAAAAAGCCCCGCATATAGCATAGATAACTATTAGGGCTCCCACACCCACCTGTGTGCACATAAAGGTCACAAAATTGCGACAACATCGTTTAAAACGTTCACGTGGCAAATTGCTGCGTGAAGATGAGGAATCAGAAGAGTCTGCTCGAATGGGGAACTGGGAGTTTCTTCTTTGAGTCTTTGACATACTTTATAAATAAGCACACAATTTATATACACAAATACATATGTATTATATAATTTAATTATATTTATTGACAATTCGTTTTTAGTGGATAACTAAATCATTTTACTTTAAGGTTTAAATTAACTAATGAATTATTAAATTTTATATAAATTAAACTTAACAAATCATAAATTTAATATTAATTTGTCTTCTTCAGAAAGAACACTTTCTCCATTTAGTCTAAAAATAAAACTTTTTTAGGCGGCTTGTAGCAGAGCGTTCTACAAATACAATATTTCATTTTCTGTTGTGTTTATTTTTTTTTAATTTGAAGAAAATTATTTTCTTTTTTACACGCGCTATTACCGAACATATTCAAGTTCCAAACACTACTAAGAAAAGTTCCTCTTTCCAATAATCCATATTCGAAGTAACCAAAAATTATTACATACATATGTACATACATACATTCATATGTCCATACATCTGTATATACATACATACATATATAAATATGTATGTACTCGATTTAACAAGAGCGAAAAGTTTGTTTATATTTTCCCACCGTGCGAAATGATTTTCTCTGAATTTCTCAGCATTGATGGACAAGAGTATACATACCATTATGTATATACATATTTATGTATTTGTGTATGTACATTAAATTTTAAAAATGTATGAAATTATTTACATATTTATTTATTTTCAATATTATTTAGGTTTAATGCCTAATTTCATATGATTAAGTAACAATACTTTTGATTTTAACGGTTTATTTTCAAACATACTAGCGTTTACTTTCACAATTTTAGTGAAAACAAAAAAATTTTCACAAACAGACAATTTATAATCCGTCGCAATATCCTTAGTTCCGGTCCAGACTTGCAATTTTTATTGCAGCAACTTTTTCTTATTTAGTGAAAAACACTAAGAGAGGAATACAAATATATTTCTATTTCAACACTCTACAACATATTCACAAATTGCTGCAACAAAAATGGCAAATCTGGACCGGGACTTACCAATATTATAAATGTGAAAGTGAGTTTGTTTGTTTGCTATGCTTTCACGCCCAAGCCGCTAAACTGATTTTAAAAATCTTTTCTCCAATGGAAAGCTAAATATATTACCAGCGTACATTATCTCCAGTCAACAATTGGTTTGGTTGAATGAAACAAATGCATATTTGTTTGGTTTGGCTAGGATCGGCCGGTGGTCTAAATTGAACCACCTGACTCGCATATCTTTATTTATTATAAACATGTGTCAACATGTTTATTGGCAACATTTATATTGTGTAAAGGCGCAAAATTACCTTTTAAACCATATATAGATATTCTACCAATATTGGTGGACGATAAGATAATTAAAAGTGAACGACAAAGAGATGTGTGCCGTATTTATATACTTCGAGTATAAGATAAGATATTAATGTGTTTTTCACCATATAACGTAAATTACATATGTTTTAATTCTTAAATGACTTTGTGTATAAAAGATTAAAATACAGATATAATTGACTTTGGAGGCTTCCTATTTGTAATAATAAAAAAATATAGCAAAAATAAAAGAAATATATACATACATACATATCATAATTTTTGTTCGCAGAGTTCTAAATATTTGCGTAAACATGTAGTATGATAAAATGAACCATAATCAATCAAAAACTCCATTTCATTTCGAGGTGACGATATGTATGTATGTACATATATCGCACTTGTACCTCTAAAAAGGGATTAACTCAAAACTTACAAATTCTAAGTAGAGGGAAAAACTCTAATATAACAACTGTAATTTTTTGACGAAAGAACCAAGGAAATGATGTAAGATTTATGCAGTGGGTTGATACGGCCACTATACATCTTTTTCTTGCATAGAGTGAAGATAGCAAAATTTTCAGTTGGCACCCTATTTCTCTACAAGTGCGATATGTATGCTGCACTATTTCAGTCATGAGCCTTTAGGGAATAGTATATAATGTTAAGTCAATTTTAGTCGATATATACTACATACTTGCATAGGAAAATTTAAAAAAATCAATTTTAGGAATTATGCTGGTTTTGAACATTTATTTAGTCATTATTTCCTAGATTTAATAATCATCCATCTTTAAAGTTGGCAATCATGATGGAGGCACAAAATGCAAATGCATTAAGATTAGGGCAGCAAAAGAAAAAAATACTTGGTTCATATACATACATACATATGTATATGCATAAAAATTTAAAAAGCGCAATCTACATACGTTGTTTGACAAAAAAAAAATAAACACTTATTTTTCATCATTTTCCTTCACGTTTTTCTTCTTTTATACTTCATCATTTATGCTCAATGTATACTTACAAATTTTTTTTGGTGAAGTCTGCAATGAAGAAAAGTATTATTGCAGTTTTTTTACGCGCTAAAATCCTCAACACAATAATAAAGCTTTAATAAACAAACGACTCTATTGAGATATTTGTTTCATTTTTTATACATATCCATGAAAATCGTGTTTTGTTTTTGTATGATTTTTCTTTTAATTTTATTACCGAATTTTACAGTAGAAAAAGTGCTGTACGGAATAATGCAAACAGCCCCCGCGATTCTGCTGTATAATAAGCAAGCGAACACACAATTTTTTTCCTAGCAATTTCCTTTGCTTTTCAAATGAATGGTATGAATGACTTTTCGTTTATTTAATCGTGTTCCATTCATAATTTACATTTTTAGTATTTTGCACTTATAGACGGGGCAAGAAATAACTGATATTTGCTTATTTTTTAATATTTTTAACAATAAAATTTTGCTAGCAACTTTACTTTTTTCCAATTAGTTTTTCTGTTGCTTTCATCTTTTTGTTCGCTTTTTTGTTAGTTAATTGTCAAAATGTCTACAAGTATAAAAAATGGCGTCACTTACTGAATTCTACAAACAGAGTTGCAGTATGTCTGGTAGTTGCCAGACTTTTCCCTCATATAATGTTTATTGCTGCAAGACATTTCCATTGATTGTGGTATATTTAACGCCCTGTTCCACGATGTCGCAAGCAAACGTTTGACCAACAACTTGTATTGCAAACAATAATAAAATTAGAAAATTTGTTGTTGTTTTTAATATAAGTATTCGGTCGAACGTTTTCTGTCGACATCGTGGGACAGGCCGTACAATTTTAGGAGCACTAATAAAGGCCGTTTCACACTATAATACAAGTATTAATCATGATACAATAATATAAAGGTACAACCACATTTGACGTATAAAATTAATTTTGACTTTTACCAAAATTGTTTGATTGCTGTTTTTTTGTAAAGAGAGAGGAAAACGTTGCCACACGAAATTACGGGGAACTTTTTTTTAGGAATGTTTTTGGAAATGTGTAATTTTAAGTTTAGAAATTATGGTTTAATACACATTTTTTTAAATGTTGTGTTAATTGGATACGTGGATAACGAAATATGCATGTGTATAATATGATGTAGAATGGATGAGCGTGTTTCATGCATATAATACACATTTACATATACTTCGTGTGCAAATTTATTGCAGCTTACAGTACGAATTAATGCTTTTTTGATGGGCTACATCTGAACAAAAAAAGACATGCAAAAGAAATAGTTAATGCATGGGTTCTATTGCTAATGAATTGGTTCAATTTAGGTGCAGAACGCATGATTTTAACACAGGCGTGTCATTGACGAGCATGGGCGAACATTTAGCAAAACTTCTCATCATTCCAATGAGTGCTTAAAACCCATGATACGTTTATTCGTTTATATATACATACATATGTATGTTTAAAACAGAGCATAACAAAGTGCCCGCGGGTGGCCTTTTGCTTTGAAAGCTGTTAAGTGTGCTGTTGTTTCCTTGCAAATTAAGAGGAAGCATTGTTCTCGCCGAGATCTGATTGGCAATTGTGCTCTCGCTCTTTTAAAAAAGTTTGCACATTGTGCATATCACTTGGACGCACCTGATGTAAAGCAATAAGCCAGAGTAGTACGATGAGAAAGTCCCACCCTTGATTCAGAGGCTTTTCCGTTGGTAATTTCCCTTGAATTGTTTTTTTATAATTATAATTTAAATACATATTCTTCAATATTTTTCAATAAATAAAAAAGAACGTCAAAAAATTAATCAAAAACTCGGATTTCATAAATTAATAAGGTAGCATTAATTTTGAGAGTAAAAAATTGTCGGCACAAACGTCAGAAGGTTAATATGGCGACGAAAAGAGAGAACGGTTGTACCAAAGTAAATTTATATAAAGTATATGCAAGTACTCAGGTGATTAATTTTTTTCTCGTGTAGTGTTAATGCATGAATGTCAAAAGTTGTTTACAATTTTCGTACGCCATTTTGTTTTGCTTTGCTTTGTTATACACAATTGTATGTAGTGAAAAAGTTGAAATAAATTTTTACTCAAAAAAGGTGTTACAAAACATTTAAAAATAATTATATTTAATTATTAAAATAAATATGTAGCTTTTATTATACTTATTTCACGTAATAAATGTTTATCAATTAATAAATTTACTTTGGTTTTGTCTATCCATACATTTCCTTTTTGTTGTATGCAGATCTGGGACTTGCATTAAATAAGCAAATGCATTGACCATTTTCCCGGACTAAACCAAATCAATACAAATGCAAATTTATTACATTAGAACTAACTTTGATAATTATAGTGCAATTTTTTGGCATTAAACTAAAATCTCTTCAAAGTAATACATTAATATTGCGCTAGCACCAAATCACATGGCGAAAAATGGAACGTAAATGTGTACATAAATAAAAACATACGTACATACATAAATATGTACATATCGCCACTTAAGGCAAAAATCATATCACTACCATTTTTATACAGAAAAAACTCCCCGGGAAAAATGTAGGTATTCTAAATATGAGGAAGATGGAAAATTTTTTGAGAGTTTTCTCCCCAAACATTTTGAAGGGAATTAATGCAAAAATTTTAAAATCAAATTAATAAATGTTATATGTATGGTATATGCATTTGTTTAGAACAAAAAGTTTAAATAAGCACTGGAATGTTATATATCTCTCTTGTTTTAGGCATTTTTATCCAAGCCCTGCGCACATCAACTTCAAAAACATGAACTACTTCTACCTATAGAAATAATACTAAAACATTAAAAATTTCACGCGTCCTTTAAGTTCACATAACAGGTACATGGAAGATTTGTTTTCCTATAATATCAAGACCGATAAGAAAAACTATGAAATTTACAATTTCCTTTGTATATACAGTAATTGGAAATTTAATCCATTCGCATCTGCACCTGGGCAGTTTTAGCCTCCACTTTCCCAGCATACAATTATTCTGCATGGTTGTATATGATTACGCTGTCTATTTATTTTTTATTTAAGCAAAAAAGATATTTATATTAACGTACTATCTTATTGGCAATGAAAAAACAACATTTTTATTAAATTTCTATTGCTGAACTCTTGCTTTATTGCAGAGTAAAATGTAAACATTAAAAAGCTGCTTCAGATTTTCCTCTCCCCCATTTGCTTATTCCCCTGCTATTCAGAATAGGAGGATTATTCCCCGGGAAGAAATGACAGGGAAGAGAAAAAACTCCCCGGGAATATTCATAATTGGGCTGATAATTTTTCAAGAGAAAGACAAAACTTGATTAAATTGTTCCAAGCGGTAGGATATTCCGTTTATAAAATCACAATTTTTTAAGATATAGCTTTACAATAAAATAAACGAAAACCTAATTACAAGCATCAAATTTAAATTTTCACTAACATTTTGTTTTTCAATCAGTGCGTATGAAAAGTAATGCAAGTTGCCCAGGTCTGGTTGTAATCATCTGTTTTTGACATTCATCCATTATTTTTACACAAACAAATCGCACGTTGCATATACTTTATATAAATATACTTTGGGTTGTACCTTTATATTATTGTATCATGGTATTAATACTTTTGTGGAAAATGCAACTCTGACATGTTGAGTTGTTATTGTCTTTTGAAATTTTTGAAACAGAAATTAGATTAGGGATGATTTTCATCAAAAGTATTAATACTTGTATTATGTGTGAAACAGCCTTAACCAATTTTTAACTTGATGCTTAGAAACGTATTTAGTTAATTTTTAATTAAATTTAAGCTGTATTTACATAAATACGTTTTCGTATTTTTAAAGGTTGGTTAAAGGTCATTACTACATTGAAAATATTGCAGCAGTACAAAATTTTAACATAAATAAGCAAGTTGTTTATCAACGTTAGAAAATTGAAATATCAAAAACAAACAGCAGCAGAGCACGAACTTATACTATGTTCACACTTATGTTTTTAAGCAGGTTTAAGACGAATTTTCTAAAAACTAAATACAAACGTTCACATTATATTTGAGATGTTTAAGGTTGGCGTTTTGTCAAAAAATTATTGTGTTTGTAAGATATTTCGAATAATTATGATTTTTATTTGCTTTATTATTTTTAAATAACAACTGTATTTGTAAATAATTTAAAATTTTTTGAGCAATTATTGTGTATCAAATAATTTTTTCACGAGCAGTCATTTAATAACAACACAACGTTGCCAGAGTTATGAAAAACGCACTGAACATACTTTAATTACGTGCTTATCGAAAAGTTTAACGGCCTGACCCACGATACCGACGACGTTCGACATGTCGCACACTTAAGGTAGAAATACATACACTCGCAAGTTCGTCGACGGATATCGTGCGTTTGAAAACTTTACCGCATGAAAAATAGCAAGTTACACAACCCGCGTTATAAACGCCTGTTGTATCAGCTTTTTTTTTTTTACTAATTTTTACATTGAAAAATGAACTTGGAACATTTTCAATTCCTTTTTTATCCCATACTGTATGTTTTCAAACTCTTGAATAAGTTTTAACTCCATGATTTATTTTTTTTTTATTTATTGTCGACTGATTAGTTGTCAAAACAATACAACGCGTTAAAAAGTTGAAAGTTAACCAACTTTTTGCGACAAACGCGTCAAGGAGTTTCGTATATAACTTGTTGTATGCAAAAACACGATTTCACCTTTACATTTGAAACAACAGCAAAATATTAAGATTTGTTTTTGTTTTGAATGTAAGTATGCGACAAGTCGAACGTTGTCGACATCGTGGGTTTGGCCCTAAATGTATAATGTAAAAAACCTAATTTGAAATGTTTACCAAATCAATTCAATGTATGGCAAAACATCTAAAAATTGTTGTGTTTAAGGTCTTAAGCACGAATGAGGCGTTAAACACATAAGTGTGAACATAGTACTATTTTCAATACGATCACATAATGTTCATTTACAACATATTTCAATAACAACAAACAAACACTAAAAATTATTGTATATGCTCTTAAAACTAAATAATATTTAAATTAACAGGATTGGGGATTTAGGTTTTACTTAAATGTTGTTCAAAGTTGTACCGAAGAAATGAATTTCGTATTTATGTAGCGCTAAAAATACATGACATTTAATTCACAGAAAAATGGCTTTAAATGCGCGTCTCCACGCGCAATAATTATTTCTGAACATAAGCAATAACATCAGCAGAATAACAATACAAAAATGTTCATGTACAAGCTTATGCTCTATTAAAACAAATTTATTTATATTCATTTAATTACACATTTAAAATACAATATTTTTACCCCAGCCACAAGTTTCTTATGTTTAATTCGTACAAACTATGAATGTCTATGAATTTTGACAGCTTATGTTTAACATTATTTCTTCTAAATAAATTTGAACAACTATTTCGCAATTTATTTGCAAATAAATGTTTCTTTGGTCCACACGTGAACATATGGTGTTGGAAATAGAATTTGACATATGAGAACATAATTATTTCCAAGTTCATTGGGCATGGAGACCCCAAGTAACGATTTCATAGCATTTTCCTTCCCATTTTTCATTATGCAATTCTATTTTCATTTCCATTTAATTCTATTCTAGTGGGCATTATGACATGTGATTTTTATAAGTAATATTAATAAACAAGGAGGAAAAATGCCCCCAGAATGTGTAAGTAATAGTAAATACTACGCCCTATGCATTAAACACATTCCTACAGCAGACTACACGAACATATAAATACATATTTCAGTTGTGCCACCTTAAAATACTTCGCGCTTATAAAAATAAAATTACTCTTTTTGAAATGCACTTGTATCACGTAAATATATAAAAATAAATCAATTTATTTCTTACATCAATTTCTGTATGTTCTTTCTGTTAAATTATATGCACACTTATAGCATACCGACATTTAGTTTTGTTATAACCAAACGCTTTTGATCAGTCTGGTAGGCTATCCAACATGATTTACCGTTATTTCGAAATTATAGCTTTTATTAACCAATGCCTTAGCCTGGTAACTCTGTGGTCTTCTGTTTTTCAAGTTGGCAGTCACTTAATGCAATTCGTATCCGTTTATTGGTGCTTAGATGTATTGCCGTGTTTTTAAATTTATAGTATATGGATTTACATATGTAGTATAAATCTCAAGCAGTGATCAAGAACAGTTCTCGGATCATTGCATATATTTTTTATGTTCAATCTGGCTTGTTTTTATTGCCTGGTCTATGATTGTTTTACGTTCTCCCTCTGCATTGGTTTAATTGACGGTCTCCAACAATTGTGCCGCATTACGGTTTTTGGTGGCGTCATTTTAAGCACATGCAATTGCTTTCAAATTTTGTATATATAGCCAGTCCATTTAATTTTTGCATGAAAAATAGACGATGTATAGTCTATACAATTTTCTGCATACGAATCAGACGATTTATAGTCAATTAAATTTTTTCATAAAAAATTGAAAAAAAGACGATGTATAGTCCATTAAATTTTTTCATAAAAAAGTTTTTTTCATGAAAAATGGATGATGTATAGTTTATTAAATTCTTTGCACGAAAAGAAGACGACGTATATTGTCCACTTAAGTTTTTAAATACGAAATGGATGAATTATAGTTAATTTAATTATTCATAAAAATTTAAAAAATGGACGATGTATACTCCATTAAATTTTGTATATATAGCCAGTCCATTTAATTTTTTGCATGAAAAATAGACGATGTATAGTCTATATAATTTTTTGCATACGAATCAGATGATTTATAGTCGATAAAATTTTTTCATAAAAAATTAAAAAAAAGACGTTGTATAGTCCATTAAATTTTTTTCATAAAAAATTTTTTGCATGAGAAATGGATGATGTATAGTTCATTAAATTCTTTGCACGAAAAGAAGACGACGTATATAGTTCACTTAAGTTTTTAAATACGAAATGGACGAATTATAGTCAATTTAATTTTTTATAAAAATTTAAAAAATGGACGATGTATAGTCCATTGAATTTTGTATATATAGCCAGTCCATTTAAGTTTTTGTATGAAAAATAGACGATGTATAGTCTATACAATTTTTTGCATACGAATCGGACGATTTATAGTCGATAAAATTTTTTCTTAAAAAATTGAAAAAAAGACGATGTATAGTCCATTAAATTTTTTTCATAAAACAATTTTTTGCATGAAAAATGGATGATCTATAGTTTAATAAATTCTTTGCGCGAACAGAAGACGACGTATATAGTCCACTTAAGTTTTTACATACGAAATGGACGAATTATAGTCAATTTGATTTTTTATAAACAATTTAAAAATGGACGATGTATAGTCCATTAAATTTTGTATATATAGCCAGTCCATTTAATTTTTTGCATGAAAAATAGACGATGTATAGTCTATACAATTTTTTGCATACGAATCGGACGATTTATAGTCGATAAAATTATTTCATGAAAAATTGAAAAAAAGACGATGTATAGTCCATTAAATATTTTTCATAAAAAATTTCTTGCATGAGAAATGGATGATGTATAGTTCATTAAATTCTTTGCACGGAAAGAAGACGACGTATATAGTCCACTTAAGTTTTTACATACGAAATGGACGAATTATAGTCAATTTAATTTTTTACAAAAATTTTAAAAATGGACGATGTATAGTCCATTAAATTTTGTATATATAGCCAGTCCATTTAATTTTTTGTATGAAAAATAGACGATGTATAGTCTATACAATTTTTTGCATACGAATCGGACGATTTATAGTCGATTAAATTTTTTCATTAAAAATTTAAAAAATGACGATGTATAGTCCATTAAATTTTTTTCATAAAAACATTTTTTGCATGAAAAATGGATGATGTATAGTGTATTAAATTCTTTGCACGAAAATAAGACGACGTATATAGTCCACTTAAGTTTTTACATACGAAATGGATGCATTATAGTCAATTTAATTTTTTATAAAAAATTTAAAAATGGACGATGTATAGTCCATTAAATTTTGTGTATATAGCCAGTCCATTAAATTTTTTGTATGAAAAATAGACTATGTATAGTCTATACAATTTTTTGCATACGAATCGGACGATTTATAGTCGATTAAATTTTTTCATAAAAAATTTAAAAAATTACGATGTATAGTCCATTAAATTTTTTTCATAAAAAATTTCTTTGCATGAAAAATGGATGATGTATAGTTTATTAAATTCTTTGCACGAAAATAAGACAACGAATATAGTCCACTTAAGTTTTTACATACGAAATGGATGCATTAAAGTCAATTTAATTTTTTATAAAAAATTAAAAAATGGACGATGTATAGTCCATTAAATTTTGTGTATATAGCCAGTCCATTAAATTTTTTGCATGAAAAATAGACGATGTATAGTCTATATAATTTTTTGCATACGAATCGGACGATTTATAATCGATAAAATTTTTTCATAAAAAATTGAAAAAATTACGATCCATTAAATTTTTTTCATAAAAAATTTTTTTCATGAAAAATGGATGATGTATAGTTTATTAAATTCTTTGCACGAAAAGAAGACGACGTATATAGTTCACTTAAGTTTTTAAATACGAAATGGACGAATTATAGTCAATTTAATTTTTTATAAAAATTTTAAAAATGGACGATGAATAAATAGTTCATTGAATTTTGTATATATAGCCAGTCCATTTAATTTTTTGCATGAAAAATAGACGATGTATAGTCTATAAAATTTTTTGCATACGAATCGGACGATTTATAGTCGATTAAATTTTTTCATAAAAAATTGAAAAAAAGACGATGTATATATAGTCCATTAAATTTTTTTCATAAAAAAATTTTTTGCATGAAAAATGGATGATGTATAGTTCATTAAATTCTTTGCACGAAAAGAAGACGACGTATATAGTCCACTTAAGTTTTTACATACGAAATGGACGAATTATAGTCAATTTAATTTTTTATAAAAATTTTAAAAATGGACGATGTATAGTCCATTAAATTTTGTGTATATAGCCAGTCCATTAAATTTTTTGCATGAAAAATAGACGATGTATAGTCTATACAATTTTTGCATACGAATCGGACGATTTATAGTCGATTAAATTTTTTCATAAAAAATTTAAAAAAAGACGATGTATATATAGTCCATTAAATTTTTTTCATAAAAAATTTTTTTGCATGAAAAATGGATGATGTATAGTTTATTAAATTCTTTACGTGAACAGAAGACGACGTATATAGTCCACTTAAGTTTTTACATACGAAATGGACGAATTATAGTCAATTTAATTTTTTATAAAAAATTTAAAAATGGACGATGTGTCCATTAGTTTTTGTATATATAGCAAGTCCATTTAATTTTTTGTATGAAAAATAGACGATGTATAGTCTATACAATTTTTTGCATACGAATCGGACGATTTATAGTCGATTAAATTTTTTCATTAAAAATTTAAAAAATGACGATGTATAGTCCATTAAATTTTTTTCATAAAAACATTTTTTGCATGAAAAATGGATGATGTATAGTGTATTAAATTCTTTGCACGAAAATAAGACGACGTATATAGTCCACTTAAGTTTTTACATACGAAATGGATGCATTATAGTCAATTTAATTTTTTATAAAAAATTTAAAAATGGACGATGTATAGTCCATTAAATTTTGTATATATAGCCAGTCTATTTACTTTTTTGCATGAAAAATAGACGATGTATAGTCTATACAATTTTTTGCATACGAATCGGACGATTTATAGTCGATTAAATTTTTTCATTAAAAATTTAAAAAATGACGATGTATAGTCCATTAAATTTTTTTCATAAAAAATTTTTTTGCATGAAAAATGGATGATGTATAGTGTATTAAATTCTTTGCACGAAAATAAGACGACGTATATAGTCCACTTAAGTTTTTACATACGAAATGGATGCATTATAGTCAATGTAATTTTTTATAAAAAATTAAAAAATGGACGATGTATAGTCCATTAAATTTTGTATATATAGCCAGTCCATTTAATTTTTTTGCATGAAAAACAAACGATGTATAGTCTATACAATTTTTTGCATACGAATTGGACGATTTATAGTCGATAAAATTTTTTCTTAAAAAATTGAAAAAAAGACGATGTATAGTCCATTAAATTTTTTTCATAAAACAATTTTTTGCATGAAAAATGGATGATGTATAGTTTATTAAATTCTTTGCGCGAACAGAAGACGACGTATATAGTCCACTTAAATTTTTACATACGAAATGGACAAATTATGGTCAATTTAATTTTTTATAACAATTTTAAAAATGTAAGATGTATAGTCCATTAAATTTTGTAAATATAGCCAGTCCATTTAATTTTTTGCATGTAAAATAGACGATGTATAGTCTATACAATTTTTTGCATACGAATCGGACGATTTATAGTCGATGATGTATAGTTTATTAAATTCTTTGCGCGAACAGAAGTCGACGTATATAGTCCACTTAAGTTTTTACATACGAAATGGACGAATTATATTCAATTTAATTTTTTATAAAATATTTAAAAATGGACGATGTATAGTCCATTAAATTTTGTATATATAGCCAGTCCATTTAATTTTTTGTATGAAAAATAGACGATGTATAGTCTATACAATTTTTTGCATACGAATCGGACGATTTATAGTCGATTAAATTTTTTCATTAAAAATTTAAAAAATGACGATGTATAGTCCATTAAATTTTTTTCATAAAAACATTTTTTGCATGAAAAATGGATGATGTATAGTGTATTAAATTCTTTGCGCGAACAGAAGACGACGTATATAGTCCACTTAAATTTTTACATACGAAATGGACAAATTATGGTCAATTTAATTTTTTATAAAAATTTAAAAACTGGACGATGTATAGTCCATTAAATTTTGTAAATATAGCCAGTCCATTTAATTTTTTGCATGTAAAATAGACGATGTATAGTCTATACAATTTTTTGCATACGAATCGGACGATTTATAGTCGATGATGTATAGTTTATTAAATTCTTTGCGCGAACAGAAGACGACGTATATAGTCCACTTAAATTTTTACATACGAAATGGACAAATTATGGTCAATTTAATTTTTTATAAAAAAATTAAAAATGGACGATGTATAGTCCATTAAATTTTGTGTATATAGCCAGTCCATTAAATTTTTTGTATGAAAAATAGACTATGTATAGTCCATACAATTTTTTGCATACGAATCGGACGATTTAAAGTCGATTAAATTTTTTCATAAAAAATTTAAAAAATTACGATGTATAGTCCATTAAATTTTTTTCATAAAAAAATTTTTTGCATGAAAAATTGATGATGTATAGTTTATTAAATTCTTTGCACGAAAATAAGACGACGTATATAGTCCACTTAAGTTTTTACATACGAAATGGATGCATTAAAGTCAATTTAATTTTTTATAAAAAATTTAAAAATGGACGATGTATAGTCCATTAAATTTTGTATATATAGCCAGTCCATTTAATTTTTTTGCATGAAAAACAAACGATGTATAGTCTATACAATTTTTTGCATACGAATTGGACGATTTATAGTCGATTAAATTTTTTCATTAAAAATTTAAAAAATGACGATGTATAGTCCATTAAATTTTTTTCATAAAAACATTTTTTGCATGAAAAATGGATGATGTATAGTGTATTAAATTCTTTGCACGAAAATAAGACGACGTATATAGTCCACTTAAGTTTTTACATACGAAATGGATGCATTATAGTCAATTTAATTTTTTATAAAAAATTTAAAAATGGACGATGTATAGTCCATTAAATTTTGTATATATAGCCAGTCTATTTACTTTTTTGCATGAAAAATAGACGATGTATAGTCTATACAATTTTTTGCATACGAATCGGACGATTTATAGTCGATTAAATTTTTTCATAAAAAATTTAAAAAATTACGATGTATAGTCCATTAAATTTTTTTCATAAAAAAATTTTTTGCATGAAAAATGGATGATGTATAGTTTATTAAATTCTTTGCACAAAAAGAAGACGACGTATATAGTCCACTTAAGTTTCTACATACGAAATGCACGAATTATGGCCAATTTAATTTTTTATAAAAAAATTTAAAAAATGGACGATGTATAGTCCATTAAATTTTGTATATATAGCCAGTCCATTTAATTTTTTGCATGAAAAATAAACGATGTATAGTCTATACAATTTTTGCATACGAATCGGACGATTTAAAGTCGACTAAATTTTTTCATAATAAATTGAAAAAATTACGATGTATAGTCCGTTAAATTTTTTTCATAAAAAAATTTTTTGCATGAAAAATGGATGATGTATAGTTTATTAAATTCTTTGCACGAAAAGAAGACGACGTGTACAGTTCACTTAAGTTTTTACATACGAAATGGACGAATTATAGTCAATTTAATTTTTTATAAAAAATTTAAAAATGGACGATGTATAGTCCATTAAATTTTGTATATATAGCCAGTCCATTTAATTTTTTGTATGAAAAATAGACGATGTATAGTCTGTACAATTTTTTGCATACGAATCGGACGATTTATAGTCAATTAAATTTTTTCATAAAAAATTTAAAAAATTACGATGTATAGTCCATTAAATTTTTTTCATAAAAAATTTTTTTGCATGAAAAATGGATGATGTATAGTTTATTAAATTCTTTGCACGAAAATAAGACGACGTATATAGTCCACTTAAGTTTTTACATACGAAATGGATGCATTAAAGTCAATTTAATTTTTTATAAAAAATTTAAAAATGGACGATGTATAGTCCATTAAATTTTGTGTATATAGCCAGTCCATTAATTTTTTTGCATGAAAAATAGACGATGTATAGTCTATACAATTTTTTTGCATACGAATCGGACGATTTATAGTCGATTAAAATTTTTCATAAAAAATTGAAAAAAAGGCGATGTATATATAGTCCATTAAATTTTTTTCATAAAAAAATTTTTTGCATGAAAAATGGATGATGTATAGTTTATTAAATTCTTTGCGTGAACAGAAGACGACGTATATAGTCCACTTAAGTTTTTACATACGAAATGGACGAATTATAGTCAATTTAAATTTTTATAAAAAAATTAAAAATGGACGATGTATAGTCCATTAAATTTTGTATATATAGCCAGTCCATTTAATTTTTTGTATGAAAAATAGACGATGTATGGTCTATACAATTTTTTGCATATGAATCGGACGATTTATAGTCGATTAATTTTTTTCATAAAAAATTAAAAAAATGACGATGTATAGTCCATTAAATTTTTTTCATAAAAAATTTTTTTGCATGAAAAATGGATGATGTATAGTTTATTAAATTCTTTGCACAAAAAGAAGACGACGTATATAGTCCACTTAAATTTTTACATACGAAATGGACGAATTATAGTCAATTTAATTTTTTATAAAATATTTAAAAATGGACGATGTATAGTCCATTAAATTTTGTATATATAGCCAGTCCATTTAATTTTTTGCATGAAAAATAGACGATGTATAGTCTATAAAATTTTTTTGCCTACGAATCGGACGATTTATAGTCGATAAAATTATTTCATGAAAAATTGAAAAAAAGACGATGTATAGTCCATTAAATTCTTTTCATAAAAAATTTTTTTGCATGAAAAATGGATGATATATAGTTTATTAAATTCTTTGCACGGAAAGAAGACGACGTATATAGTCCACTTAAGTTTTTACATACGAAATGGACGAATTATAGTAAATTTAATTTTTTATAAAAAATTTAAAAATGGACGATGTATAGTCCATTAAATTTTGTATATATAGCCAGTCCATTTAATTTTTTGCATGAAAAATAAACGATGTATAGTCTATACAATTTTTTGCATACGAATCGGACGATTTAAAGTCGACTAAATTTTTTCATAATAAATTGAAAAAATTACGATGTATAGTCCGTTAAATTTTTTTCATAAAAAAATTTTTTGCATAAAAATGGATGATGTATAGTTTATTAAATTCTTTGCACGAAAAGAAGACGACGTGTACAGTCCACTTAAGTTTTTACATACGAAATGGACGAATTATAGTCAATTTAATTTTTTATAAAAAATTTAAAAATGGACGATGTATAGTCCATTAGTTTTTGTATATATAGCCAGTCCATTTAACTTTTTGTATGAAAAATAGACGATGTATAGTCATACAATTTTTTGCATACGAATCGGACGATTTATAGTCGATTAAATTTTTTCATTAAAAATTTAAAAAATGACGATGTATAGTCCATTAAATTTTTTTCATAAAAACATTTTTTGCATGAAAAATGGATGATGTATAGTTTATTAAATTCTTTGCACGAAAATAAGACGACGTATATAGTCCACTTAAGTTTTTACATACGAAATGGATGCATTAAAGTCAATTTAATTTTTTATAAAATATTTAAAAATGGACGATGTATAGTCCATTAAATTTTGTATATATAGCCAGTCCATTTAATTTTTTGTATGAAAAATAGACGATGTATAGTCTATACAATTTTTTGCATACGAATCGGACGATTTATAGTCGATTAAATTTTTTCATTAAAAATTTAAAAAATGACGATGTATAGTCCATTAAATTTTTTTCATAAAAACATTTTTTGCATGAAAAATGGATGATGTATAGTGTATTAAATTCTTTGCACGAAAATAAGAAGACTATAGTCCACTTAAGTTCTTACATACGAAATGGATGCATTATATTCAATTTAATTTTTTATAAAAAATTTAAAAATGGACGATGTATAGTCCATTAAATTTTGTATATATAGCCAGTCCATTTAATTTTTTGCATGAAAAATAGACGATGTATAGTCTATACAATTTTTTGCATACGAATCGGACGATTTATAGTCGATTGAATTTTTTCATAAAAAATTGAAAAAATGACATTAAATTTTTTTCATAAAAAATTTTTTTGCATGAAAAATGGATGATATATAGTTTATTAAATTATTTCCACGAAAAGAAGACGACGTATATAGTCCACTTAAATTTTTACATACGAAATGGACGAATTATGGTCAATTTAATTTTTTATAAAAATTTTAAAAATGGACGATGTATAGTCCATTGAATTTTGTATATATAGCCAGTCCATTTAATTTTTTGTATGAAAAATAGACGATGTATAGTCTATACAATTTTTTGCATACGAATCGGACGATTTATAGTCGATTAAATTTTTTCATTAAAAATTTAAAAAATGACGATGTATAGTCCATTAAATTTTTTTCATAAAAACATTTTTTGCATGAAAAATGGATGATGTATAGTGTATTAAATTCTTTCCACGAAAATAATACGACGTATATAGTCCACTTAAGTTTTTACATACGAAATGGATGCATTATAGTCAATGTAATTTTTTATAAAAAATTTAAAAATGGACGATGTATAGTCCATTAAATTTTTTTCATAAAACAATTTTTTGCATGAAAAATGGATGATGTATAGTTTATTAAATTCTTTGCGCGAACAGAAGTCGACGTATATAGTCCACTTAAGTTTTTACATACGAAATAGACGAATTATAGTCAATTTAATTTTTTATAAAATATTTAAAAATGGACGATGTATAGTCCATTAAATTTTGTATATATAGCCAGTCCATTTAATTTTTTGCATGAAAAATAAACGATGTATAGTCTATACAATTTTTGCATACGAATCGGACGATTTAAAGTCGACTAAATTTTTTCATAATAAATTGAAAAAATTACGATGTATAGTCCGTTAAATTTGTTTCATAAAAAAATTTTTTGCATGAAAAATGGATGATGTATAGTTTATTAAATTCTTTGCGTGAACAGAAGACGACGTATATAGTCCACTTAAGTTTTTACATACGAAATGGATGCATTATAGTCAATTTAATTTTTTATAAAAAATTTAAAAATGGACGATGTATAGTCCATTAAATTTTGTATATATAGCCAGTCCATTTAATTTTTTGTATGAAAAATAGACGATGTATAGTCTGTACAATTTTTTGCATATGAATCGGACGATTTATAGTCGATTAAATTTTTTCATAAAAAATTTAAAAAAAGACGATGTATATATAGTCCATTAAATTTTTTTCATAAAAAAATTTTTTGCATGAAAAATGGATGATGTATAGTTTATTAAATTCTTTACGTGAACAGAAGACGACGTATATAGTCCACTTAAGTTTTTACATACGAAATGGACGAATTATATTCAATTTAATTTTTTATAAAAAATTTAAAAATGGACGATGTGTCCATTAGCTTTTGTATATATAGCAAGTCCATTTAATTTTTTGTATGAAAAATAGACGATGTATAGTCTATACAATTTTTTGCATACGAATCGGACGATTTATAGTCGATTAAATTTTTCATTAAAAATTTAAAAAATGACGATGTATAGTCCATTAAATTTTTTTCATAAAAACATTTTTTGCATGAAAAATGGATGATGTATAGTGTATTAAATTCTTTGCACGAAAATAAGACGACGTATATAGTCAACTTAAGTTTTTACATACGAAATGGATGCATTAAAGTCAATTTAATTTTTTATAAAAAATTTAAAAATGGACGATGTATAGTCCATTAAATTTTGTGTATATTAGCCAGTCCATTAATTTTTTTGCATGAAAAATAGACGATGTATAGTCTATACAATTTTTTTGCATACGAATCAGACGATTTATAGTCGATTAAATTTTTTCATAAAAAATTGAAAAAAAGACGATGTATATATAGTCCATTAAATTTTTTTCATAAAAAAATTTTTTGCATGAAAAATGGATGATGTATAGTTTATTAAATTCTTTGCGTGAACAGAAGACGACGTATATAGTCCACTTAAGTTTTTACATACGAAATGGATGCATTATAGTCAATTTAATTTTTTATAAAAAATTTAAAAATGGACGATGTATAGTCCATTAAATTTTGTATATATAGCCAGTCCATTTAATTTTTTGTATGAAAAATAGACGATGTATAGTCTATACAATTTTTTGCATACGAATCGGACGATTTATAGTCGATTAAATTTTTTCATTAAAAATTTAAAAAATGACGATGTATAGTCCATTAAATTTTTTTCATAAAAAATTTTTTTGCATGAAAAATGGATGATGTATAGTGTATTAAATTCTTTGCACGAAAATAAGACGACGTATATAGTCCACTTAAGTTTTTACATACGAAATGGATGCATTATAGTCAATTTAATTTTTTACAAAAAATTTAAAAATGGACGATGTATAGTCCATTAAATTTTGTATATATAGCCAGTCCATTTAATTTTTTTGCATGAAAAACAAACGATGTATAGTCTATACAATTTTTTGCATACGAATTGGACGATTTATAGTCGATAAAATTTTTTCTTAAAAAATTGAAAAAAAGACGATGTATAGTCCATTAAATTTTTTTCATAAAACAATTTTTTGCATGAAAAATGGATGATGTATAGTTTATTAAATTCTTTGCGCGAACAGAAGACGACGTATATAGTCCACTTAAATTTTTACATACGAAATGGACAAATTATGGTCAATTTAATTTTTTATAAAAAAATTAAAAATGGACGATGTATAGTCCATTAAATTTTGTGTATATAGCCAGTCCATTAAATTTTTTGTATGAAAAATAGACTATGTATAGTCCATACAATTTTTTGCATACGAATCGGACGATTTATAGTCGATTAAATTTTTTCATAAAAAAAGTAAAAAATTACGATGTATAGTCCATTAAATTTTTTTCATAAAAACATTTTTTGCATGAAAAATGGATGATGTATAGTTTATTAAATTCTTTGCGCGAACAGAAGACGACGTATATAGTCCACTTAAGTTTTTACATACGAAATGGACAAATTATGGTCAATTTAATTTTTTATAACAATTTTAAAAATGGACGATGTATAGTCCATTAAATTTTGTAAATATAGCCAGTCCATTTAATTTTTTGTATGAAAAATAGACGATGTATAGTCTATACAATTTTTTGCATACGAATCGGACGATTTATAGTCGATGATGTATAGTTTATTAAATTCTTTGCGCGAACAGAAGTCGACGTATATAGTCCACTTAAGTTTTTACATACGAAATGGACGAATTATAGTCAATTTAATTTTTTATAAAATATTTAAAAATGGACGATGTATAGTCCATTAAATTTTGTATATATAGCCAGTCCATTTAATTTTTTGTATGAAAAATAGACGATGTATAGTCTATACAATTTTTTGCATACGAATCGGACGATTTATAGTCGATTAAATTTTTTCATTAAAAATTTAAAAAATGACGATGTATAGTCCATTAAATTTTTTTCATAAAAACATTTTTTGCATGTAAAACGGATGATGTATAGTGTATTAAATTCTTTGCACGAAAATAAGACGACGTATATAGTCCACTTAAGTTTTTACATACGAAATGGATGCATTATAGTCAATTTAATTTTTTATAAAAAATTTAAAAATGGACGATGTATAGTCCATTAAATTTTGTATATATAGCCAGTCCATTTAATTTTTTAAATGAAAAACAAACGATGTATAGTCTATACAATTTTTTTGCATACGAATTGGACGATTTATAGTCGATAAAATTTTTTCTTAAAAAATTGAAAAAAAGACGATGTATAGTCCATTAAATTTTTTTCATAAAACAATTTTTTGCATGAAAAATGGATGATGTATAGTTTATTAAATTCTTTGCGCGAACATAAGACGACGTATATAGTCCACTTAAATTTTTACATACGAAATGGACAAATTATGGTCAATTTAATTTCTTATAAAAATTTAAAAACTGGACGATGTATAGTCCATTAAATTTTGTAAATATAGCCAGTCCATTTAATTTTTTGCATGTAAAATAGACTATGTATAGTCTATACAATTTTTTGCATACGAATCGGACGATTTATAGTCGATGATGTATAGTTTATTAAATTCTTTGCGCGAACAGAAGACGACGTATATAGTCCACTTAAATTTTTACATACGAAATGGACAAATTATGGTCAATTTAATTTTTTATAAAAAAATTAAAAATGGACGATGTATAGTCCATTAAATTTTGTGTATATAGCCAGTCCATTAAATTTTTTGTATGAAAAATAGACTATGTATAGTCCATACAATTTTTTGCATACGAATCGGACGATTTAAAGTCGATTAAATTTTTTCATAAAAAATTTAAAAAATTTTTTGCATGAAAAATGGATGATGTATAGTTTATTAAATTCTTTGCACGAAAATAAGACGACGTATATAGTCCACTTAAGTTTTTACATACGAAATGGATGCATTAAAGTCAATTTAATTTTTTATAAAAAATTTAAAAATGGACGATGTATAGTCCATTAAATTTTGTGTATATAGCCAGTCCATTAATTTTTTTGCATGAAAAATAGACGATGTATAGTCTATACAATTTTTTTGCATACGAATCGGACGATTTATAGTCGATTAAATTTTTTCATAAGAAATTGAAAAAAAGACGATGTATATATAGTCCATTAAATTTTTTTCATAAAAAATTTTTTGCGTGAAAAATGGATGATGTATAGTTTATTAAATTCTTTGCGCGAACAGAAGACGACGTATATAGTCCACTTAAGTTTCTACATACGAAATGGACGAATTATAGTCAATTTAATTTTTTATAAAAAATTTAAAAATGGACGATGTATAGTCCATTAAATTTTGTATATATAGCCAGTCCATTTAATTTTTTGTATGAAAAATAGACGATGTATAGTCTGTACAATTTTTTGCATACGAATCGGACGATTTATAGTCGATTAAATTTTTTCATAAAAAATTTAAAAAATTACGATGTATAGTCCATTAAATTTTTTTCATAAAAAAATTTTTTGCATGAAAAATGGATGATGTATAGTTTATTGAATTCTTTGCACAAAAAGAAGACGACGTATATAGTCCACTTAAATTTTTACATACGAAATGGACGAATTATGGTCAATTTAATTTTTTATAAAAAATTTAAAAAATGGACGATGTATAGTCCATTAAATTTTGTATATATAGCCAGTCCATTTAATTTTTTGCATGAAAAATAAACGATGTATAGTCTATACAATTTTTGCATACGAATCGGACGATTTAAAGTCGACTAAATTTTTTCATAATAAATTGAAAAAATTACGATGTATAGTCCGTTAAATTTTTTTCATAAAAAAATTTTTTGCATGAAAAATGGATGATGTATAGTTTATTAAATTCTTTGCACAAAAAGAAGACGACGTATATAGTCCACTTAAGTTTTTACATACGAAATGGACGAATTATAGTCAATTTAATTTTTTATAAAATATTTAAAAATGGACGATGTATAGTCCATTAAATTTTGTATATATAGCCAGTCCATTTAATTTTTTGTATGAAAAATAGACGATGTATAGTCTGTACAATTTTTTGCATACGAATCGGACGATTTATAGTCGATTAAATTTTTTCATAAAAAATTTAAAAAATTACGATGTATAGTCCATTAAATTTTTTTCATAAAAAATTTTTTTGCATGAAAAATGGATGATGTATAGTTTATTAAATTCTTTGCACGAAAATAAGACGACGTATATAGTCCACTTAAGTTTTTACATACGAAATGGATGCATTAAAATCAATTTAATTTTTTATAAAAAATTTAAAAATGGACGATGTATAGTCCATTAAATTTTGTGTATATAGCCAGTCCATTAATTTTTTTGCATGAAAAATAGACGATGTATAGTCTATACAATTTTTTTGCATACGAATCGGACGATTTATAGTCGATTAAATTTTTTCATAAAAAATTGAAAAAAAGGCGATGTATATATAGTCCATTAAATTTTTTTCATAAAAAAATTTTTTGCATGAAAAATGGATGATGTATAGTTTATTAAATTCTTTGCGCGAACAGAAGACGACGTATATAGTCCACTTAAGTTTTTACATACGAAATGGACGAATTATAGTCAATTTAATTTTTTATAAAAAAATTAAAAATGGACGATGTATAGTCCATTAAATTTTGTATATATAGCCAGTCCATTTAATTTTTTGTATGAAAAATAGACGATGTATGGTCTATACAATTTTTTGCATATGAATCGGACGATTTATAGTCGATTAATTTTTTTCATAAAAAATTAAAAAAATTACGATGTATAGTCCATTAAATTTTTTTCATAAAAACATTTTTTGCATGAAAAATGGATGATGTATAGTGTATTAAATTTTTTGCACGAAAATAAGACGACTATAGTCCACTTAAGTTTTTACATACGAAATGGATGCATTATATTCAATTTAATTTTTTATAAAAAATTTAAAAATGGACGATGTATAGTCCATTAAATTTTGTATATATAGCCAGTCCATTTAATTTTTTGCATGAAAAACAAACGATGTATAGTCTATACAATTTTTTGCATACGAATCGGACGATTTATAGTCGATTGAATTTTTTCATAAAAAATTGAAAAAATTACATTAAATTTTTTTCATAAAAAATTTTTTTGCATGAAAAATGGATGATATATAGTTTATTAAATTCTTTCCACGAAAAGAAGACGACGTATATAGTCCACTTAAATTTTTACATACGAAGTGGACGAATTATGGTCAATTTAATTTTTTATAAAAATTTTAAAAATGGACGATGTATAGTCCATTGAATTTTGTATATATAGCCAGTCCATTTAATTTTTTGTATGAAAAATAGACGATGTATAGTCTATACAATTTTTTGCATACGAATCGGACGATTTATAGTCGATTAAATTTTTTCATTAAAAATTTAAAAAATGACGATGTATAGTCCATTAAATTTTTTTCATAAAAACATATTTTGCATGAAAAATGGATGATGTATAGTTTATTAAATTCTTTGCGCGAACAGAAGTCGACGTATATAGTCCACTTAAGTTTTTACATACGAAATGGACGAATTATAGTCAATTTAATTTTTTATAAAATATTTAAAAATGGACGATGTATAGTCCATTAAATTTTGTATATATAGCCAGTCCATTTAATTTTTTGCATGAAAAATAAACGATGTATAGTCTATACAATTTTTGCATACGAATCGGACGATTTAAAGTCGACTAAATTTTTTCATAATAAATTGAAAAAATTACGATGTATAGTCCGTTAAATTTTTTTCATAAAAAAATTTTTTGCATGAAAAATGGATGATGTATAGTTTATTAAATTCTTTGCACGAAAAGAAGACGACGTGTACAGTTCACTTAAGTTTTTACATACGAAATGGACGAATTATAGTCAATTTAATTTTTTATAAAAAATTTAAAAATGGACGATGTATAGTCCATTAAATTTTGTATATGTAGCCAGTCCATTTAATTTTTTGTATGAAAAATAGACGATGTATAGTCTGTACAATTTTTTGCATACGAATCGGACGATTTATAGTCGATTAAATTTTTTCATAAAAAATTTAAAAAATTACGATGTATAGTCCATTAAATTTTTTTCATAAAAAATTTTTTTGCATGAAAAATGGATGATGTATAGTTTATTAAATTCTTTGCACGAAAATAAGACGACGTATATAGTCCACTTAAGTTTTTACATACGAAATGGATGCATTAAAGTCAATTTAATTTTTTATAAAAAATTTAAAAATGGACGATGTATAGTCCATTAAATTTTGTGTATATAGCCAGTCCATTAATTTTTTTGCATGAAAAATAGACGATGTATAGTCTATACAATTTTTTTGCATACGAATCGGACGATTTATAGTCGATTAAATTTTTTCATAAAAAATTGAAAAAAAGACGATGTATATATAGTCCATTAAATTTTTTTCATAAAAAAATTTTTTGCATGGAAAATGGATGATGTATAGTTTATTAAATTCTTTGCGTGCACAGAAGACGACGTATATAGTCCACTTAAGTTTTTACATACGAAATGGATGCATTATAGTCAATTTAATTTTTTATAAAAAATTTAAAAATGGACGATGTATAGTCCATTAAATTTTGTATATATAGCCAGTCCATTTAATTTTTTGTATGAAAAATAGACGATGTATAGTCTGTACAATTTTTTGCATATGAATCGGACGATTTATAGTCGATTAATTTTTTTCATAAAAAATTGAAAAAAAGACGATGTATATATAGTCCATTAAATTTTTTTCATAAAAAAATTTTTTGCATGGAAAATGGATGATGTATAGTTTATTAAATTCTTTGCGTGCACAGAAGACGACGTATATAGTCCACTTAAGTTTTTACATACGAAATGGATGCATTATAGTCAATTTAATTTTTTATAAAAAATTTAAAAATGGACGATGTATAGTCCATTAAATTTTGTGTATATAGCCAGTCCATTTAATTTTTTGTATGAAAAATAGACGATGTATAGTCTATACAATTTTTTGCATACGAATCGGGCGATTTATAGTCGATAAACTTTTTTCATAAAAAATTCAAAAAAGACGATGTATAATAGTCCATTAAATTTTTTTCATATAAAAATTTTTTGCATGAAAAATTGATGATGTATAGTTTATTAAATTCTTTGCGCGAACAGAAGACGACGTATATAGTCCACTTAAATTTTTACATACGAAATGGACGAATTATGGTCAATTTAATTTTTTATAAAAATTTTAAAAATGGACGATGTATAGTCCATTGAATTTTGTATATATAGCCAGTCCATTTAATTTTTTTCATTAAAAATAGACGATGTATAGTTTTTTAAATTCTTTGCACGAACAGAAGACGACATATATAGTCCACTTAAGTTTTTACATACGAAATGGACGAATTATGGTCAATTTAATTTTTTATAATTAATTTAAAAATGGACGATGTATAGTCCATTAAATTTTGTATATATAGCCAGTCCATTTAATTTTTTGCTTAAAAAATAGACGATGTATATATAGTCTATACAATTTTTTGCATACGAAGCGGACGATTTATAGTCGATAAAATTATTTCATAAAAAATTGAAAAAAAGACGATGTATTTAAATTTTTTTCATATAAAATTTTTTTGCATGAATAATGGATGATGTATAGTTTATTAAATTCTTTGCACGAAAATAAGACGACGTGTATAGTCGTTTATAGTTTTTACATACGAAATGGACGAATTATAGTCAATTTAATTTTTTATAAAAAATTTAAAAATGGACGATGTATAGTCCATTAAATTTTGTATATATAGCCAGTCCATTTGATTTATTGCATGAAAAATAAACGATGTATAGTCTATACAATTTTTTGCATACGAATCGGACGATTTGTAGTCGATAAAATTTGTTCATAAAAAATTGAAAAAAAGACGATGTATAGTCCATTAAATTTTTTTCATAAAAAATTTTTTCCATGAAAAATGGATGATGTATAGTTTATTAAATTCTTTGCGCGAACAGCAGACGACGTATATAGTCCACTTAAGTTTTTACATACGAAATGGACGAATTATAGTCAATTTAATTTTTTATAAAAAATTTAAAAATGGACGATGTATATATAGTCCATTAAATTTTGTATATATAGCCAGTCCATTTAATTTTTTTCATTAAAAATAGACGATGTATAGTTTTTTAAATTCTTTGCACGAACAGAAGACGACATATATAGTCCACTTAAGTTTTTACATACGAAATGGACGAATTATGGTCAATTTAATTTTTTATAATTAATTTAAAAATGGACGATGTATAGTCCATTAAATTTTGTATATATAGCCAGTCCATTTAATTTTTTGCTTAAAAAATAGACGATGTATATATAGTCTATACAATTTTTTGCATACGAAGCGGACGATTTATAGTCGATAAAATTATTTCATAAAAAATTGAAAAAAAGACGATGTATTTAAATTTTTTTCATATAAAATTTTTTTGCATGAATAATGGATGATGTATAGTTTATTAAATTCTTTGCACGAAAATAAGACGACGTGTATAGTCGTTTATAGTTTTTACATACGAAATGGACGAATTATAGTCAATTTAATTTTTTATAAAAAATTTAAAAATGGACGATGTATAGTCCATTAAATTTTGTATATATAGCCAGTCCATTTGATTTATTGCATGAAAAATAAACGATGTATAGTCTATACAATTTTTTGCATACGAATCGGACGATTTGTAGTCGATAAAATTTGTTCATAAAAAATTGAAAAAAAGACGATGTATAGTCCATTAAATTTTTTTCATAAAAAATTTTTTCCATGAAAAATGGATGATGTATAGTTTATTAAATTCTTTGCGCGAACAGCAGACGACGTATATAGTCCACTTAAGTTTTTACATACGAAATGGACGAATTATAGTCAATTTAATTTTTTATAAAAAATTTAAAAATGGACGATGTATATATAGTCCATTAAATTTTGTATATATAGCCAGTCCATTTAATTTTTTGTATGAAAAATAGACGATGTATAGTCTGTACAATTTTTTGAATACGAATCGGACGATTTATAGTCGATAAAATTTTTTCATAAAAAATTGAAAAAAACGATGTATAGTCCATTAAATTCTTTTCATAAAAAAATTTATTGCATAAAAAATGGATGATGTATAGTTTATTAAAGTCTTTGCGCGAACAGAAGACGACGTATATAGTCCACTTAAGTTTTTAGATACGAAATGGACGAATTATAGTCAGTTTAATTTTTTATAAAAAATTTAAAAATGGACGATGTATAGTCCATTAAATTTTGTATATATAGCCAGTCCATTTAATTTTTTGTATGAAAAATAGACGATGTATAGTCTATACAATTTTTTACATACGAATCGGACGATTTATAGTCGATAAAATTTTTTCATAAAAAATTCAAAAAAAGTCCATTAAATTTTTTTCATAAAAAAATTTTTTGCATGAAAAATGGATGATGTATAGTTTATTAAATTCTTTGCACGAAAAGAAGACGACGTATATACTACACTTAAGTTTTTACATACGAAATGGACGAATTATAGTCAGTTTAATTTTTTATAAAAAATTTAAAAATGGACGATGTATAGTCCATTAAATTTTGTATATATAGCCAGTCCATTTAATTTTTTGTATGAAAAATAGACGATGTATAGTCTATACAATTTTTTGCATACGAATCGGACGATTTGTAGTCGATAAAATTTTTTCATAAAAAATTGGAAAAAAGACGATGTATAGTCCATTAAATTTTTTTCATAAAAAATTTTTTCCATGAAAAATGGATGATGTATAGTTTATTAAATTTTTTGCGCGAACAGCAGACGACATATATAGTCCACTTAAGTTTTTACATACGAAATGGACGAATTATAGTCAATTTAATTTTTTATAAAAAATTTAAAAATGGACGATGTATAGTCCATTAAATTTTGTATATATAGCCAGTCCATTTAATTTTTTGTATGAAAAATAGACGATGTATAGTCTATACAATTTTTTGCATACGAATCGGACGATTTATAGTCGATAAAAATTTTTCATAAAAAATTCAAAAAAAGTCCATTAAATTTTTTTCATAAAAAAATTTTTTGCATGAAAAATGGATGATGTATAGTTTATTAAATTCTTTGCACGAAAACAAGACGATGTATATAGTCCACTTAAGTTTTTACATACGAAATGGACGAATTATAGTCAATTTAATTTTTTATAAAAAATTTAAAAATGGACGATGTATAGTCCATTAAACTTTGTATATATAGCCAGTCCATTTGATTTTTTGCATGAAAAATAAACGATGTAACGTCTGTACAATTTTTTGCATACGAATCGGACGATTTGTAGTCGATAAAATTTTTTCATAAAAAATTGAAAAAAATACGATGTATAGTCCATTAAATTTTTTTCATAAAAAATTTTTTCCATGAAAAATGGATGATGTATAGTTTATTAAATTCTTTGCGCGAACAGCAGACGACGTATATAGTCCACTTAAGTTTTTACATACGAAATGGACGAATTATAGTAAATTTAATTTTTTATAAAAAATTTAAAAATGGACGATGTATAGTCCATTAAATTTTGTATATATAGCCAGTCCATTTAATTTTTTGTATGAAAAATAGACGATGTATAGTCTATACAATTTTTTGCATACGAATCGGACGATTTATAGTCGATAAAATTTTTTCATAAAAAATTCAAAAAAAGACGATGTATAGTCCATTAAATTTTTTTCATAAAAAAATTTTTTGCATGAAAAATGTATGATGTATAGTTTATTAAAGTCTTTGCGCGAACAGAAGACGACGTATATAGTCCACTTAAGCTTTTACATACGAAATGGACGAATTATAGTCAATTTAATTTTTTATAAAAAATTTAAAAATGGACGATGTATAATCCATTAAATTTTGTATATATAGCCAGTCCATTTAATTTTTTGTATGAAAAATAGACGATGTATAGGCTATACAATTTTTTGCATACGAATCGGGCGATTTGTAGTCGATAAAATTTTTTCATAAAAAATTCAAAAAAAGACGATGTATAGTCCATTAAATTTTTTTCATAAAAAATTTTTTGCATGAAAAATGGATGATGTATAGTTTATTAAAGTCTTTGCGCAAACAGAAGACGATGTATAGAGTCCACTTAAGTTTTTACATACGAAATGGACGAATTATAGTCAATTTAATTTTTTATAAAAAATTTAAAAATGGACGATGTATAGTCCATTAAATTTTGTATATATAGCCAGTCCATTTAATTTTTTGTATGAAAAATAGACGATATATAGTCTATACATCGGACGATTTATAGTCGATAACATTTTTTCATAAAAAATTGAAAAACAGACGATGTATAGTCCATTAAATTTTTTTCATAAAAAATTTTTTTGCATGAAAAATGGATGATGTATAGTCCATTAAATTTTGTATATATAGCCAGTCCATTTAACTTTTGGTATGAAAAATAGACGATGTATAGTCTGTACAATTTTTTGCATACGAATCGGACGATTTATAGTCGATAAAATTTTTTCATAAAAAATTGAAAAAAATACGATGTATAGTCCATTAAATTTTTTTCATAAAAAATTTTTTCCATGAAAAATGGATGATGTATAGTTTATTAAATTCTTTGCACGAAAAGAAGACGACGTATATAGTCCACTTAAGTTTTTACATACGAAATGGATGCATTAAAGTCAATTTAATTTTTTATAAAAAATTTAAAAATGAACGATGTATAGTCCATTAAATTTTGTGTATATAGCCAGTCCATTAAATATTTGGCATGAAAAATAGACGATGTATAGTCTATACAATTTTTTGCATACGAATCGGACGATTTATAATCGATTAAATTTTTTCATAAAAAATTGGAAAAAAGACGATGTATAGTCCATTAAATTTTTTTCATAAAAATTTTTTTCATGAAAAATGGATGATGTATAGTTTATTAAATTCTTTGCACGAAAACAAGACGACGTATATAGTCCACTTAAGTTTTTACATACGAAATGGACGAATTATAGTCAATTTAATTTTTTATAAAAATTTTAAAATGAAAGATGTATAGTCCATTAAATTTTGTATATATAGCCAGTCCATTTAATTTTTTGCATGAAAAATAGACGATGTATAGTCTATATAATTTGTTGCATACGAATCGGACGATTTATAGTCGACTAAATTTGTTCATAAAAAATTTAAAAAATGACGATGTATAGTCCATTAAATTTTTTTCATAAAAAATTTTTTTGCATGAAAAATGGATGATGTATAGTTTATTAAATTCTTTGCACGAAAAGAAGACGACGTATATAGTCCACTTAAGTTTTTAAATACGAAATGGATGCATTATAGTAAATTTAATTTTTTATAAAAAATTTAAAAATGGACGATGTATAGTCCATTAAATTTTGTATATATAGCCAATCCATTTAATTTTTTGTATGAAAAATAGACGATGTATAGTCTGTACAATTTTTTGCATACGGATCGGACGATTTATAGTCGATTAAATTTTTTCATACAAAATTGAAAAAAAGACGATGTATATATAGTCCATTAAATTTAAAAAAAAAAATTTTTTTGCATGAAAAATGGATGATGTATAGTTTATTAAATTCTTTGCGTGAACAGAAGACGACGTATATAGTCCACTTAAGTTTTTACATACGAAATGGACGAATTATAGTCAATTTAATTTTTTATAAAAAAATTATAAATGGACGATGTATAGTCCATTAACTTTTGTATATATAGCCAGTCCATTTAATTTTTTGTATGAAAAAAAGACGATGTATAGTCTATACAATTTTTTGCATACGAATCGGACGATTTATAGTCGATTAATTTTTTTCATAAAAAATTTAAAAAATGACGATGTATAGTCCATTAAATTTTTTTCATAAAAAAAATTTTTGCATGAAAAATTGATGATGTATAGTTTATTAAATTCTTTGCACAAAAAGAAGACGACGTATATAGTCCACTTAAATTTTTACATACGAAATGGACGAATTATGGTCAATTAAATTTTTTATAAAAATTTTAAAAATGGACGATGTATAGTCCATTAAATTTTGTATATATAGCCAGTCCATTTAATTTTTTGCATGAAAAATAGACGATGTATAGTCTATACAATTTTTTGCATACGAATCGGACGATTTATAGGCGATAAAATTATTTCATGAAAAATTTAAAAAAAGACGATGTATTATAGTCCATTAAATTTTTTTCGTAAAAAAATTTTTTGCATGAAAAATGGATGATATATAGTTTATTAAATTCTTTGCACGAAAAGAAGACGACGTATATAGTCCACTTAAATTTTTACATACGAAATGGACGATTTTGGTCAATTTAATTTTTTATAAAAATTTTAAAAATGGACGATGTATAGTCCATTAAATTTTGTATATATAACCAGTCCATTTAATTTTTTGTTTGAAAAATAGACGATGTATAGTCTATACAATTTTTTGCATACGAATCGGACGATTTATAGTCGATAAAATTTTTTCATAAAAAATTTAAAAAATAAAACAATTTTTTGCATGAAAAATGGATGATGTATAGTTTATTAACTTCTTTGCGCGAACAGGAGATGACGTATATAGTCCACTTAAGTTTTTACATACGAAATGGACGAATTATGGTCAATTTAATTTTTTATAATTAATTTAAAAATGGACGATGTATAGTCCATTAAATTTTGTATATATAGCCAGTCCATTTAATTTTTTGCTTAAAAAATAGACGATGTATAGTCTATACAATTTTTTGCATACGAATCGGACGATTTATAGTCGATAAAATTATTTCATGAAAAATTGAAAAATGACCATGTATAGTCCATTAAATTTTTTTCATAAAAAAATTTTTTGCATGAAAAATGGATGATGTATAGTTTATTAAATTCTTTGCACGAAAACAAGACGATGTATATAGTCCACTTAAGTTTTTACATACGAAATGGACGAATTATAGTCAATTTAATTTTTTATAAAAAATTTAAAAATGGACGATGTATAGTCCATTAAATTTTGTATATATAGCCAGTCCATTTAATTTTTTGCATGAAAAATAGACGATGTATAGTCTATATAATTTTTTGCATACGAATCGGACGATTTATAGTCGATAAAATTTTTTCATAAAAAATTGAAAAAAAGACGATGTATAGTCCATTAAATTTTTTTCATATAAAAATTTTTTGCATGAAAAATGGATGATGTATAGTTTATTAAATTCTTTGCACGAAAATAAGACGACGTGTATAGTCCACTTAAGTTTTTACATACGAAATGGACGAATTATAGTCAATTTAATTTTTTATAAAAAATTTAAAAATGGACGATGTATAGTCCATTAAATTTTGTATATATAGCCAGTCCATTTGATTTTTTGCATGAAAAATAAACGATGTATAGTCTATATAATTTTTTGCATACGAATCGGACGATTTATAGTCGATTAAATTTTTTCATAAAAAATTGAAAAAAAGACGATGTATAGTCCATTAAATTTTTTTCATAAAAATTTTTTTTGCATGAAAAATGGATGATGTATAGTTTATTAAATTCTTTGCCGAAAACAACACGACGTATATAGTCCACTTAAGCTTTTACATACGAAATGGACGAATTATAGTCAATTTAATTTTTTATAAAAAATTTAAAAATGGACGATGTATAGTCCATTAAATTTTGTATATATAGCCAGTCCATTTAATTTTTTCCATGACAAATAAACCATGTATAGTCTATATAATTTGTTGCATACGAATCGGACGATTTAAAGTCGACTAAATTTTTTCATAAAAAATTGAAAAAATGACGATGTATAGTACATTAAATTTTTTTCATTAAAAAATTTTTTGCATGGAAAATGGATGATGTATAGTTTATTAAATTCTTTGTACGAAAACAAGACGACGTATATAGTCCACTTAAGTTTTTACATACGAAATGGACGAATTATAGTCAATTTAATTTTATAAAAAAAATTTAAAAATGGACGATGTATAGTCCATTAAATTTTGCATATATAGCCAGTCCATTTAATTTTTTGCATGAAAAATAGACGATGTATGGTCTATAAAATTTTTTGCATACGAATCGGACGATTTATAGTCGATTAAATTTTTTCGTTAAAACCAACTTTTATTAAAACCATGTCAGTGTAAAAACACTATTATATAACGATATATGGTACATACATAAGCTAATATTATATTCATTACGGGAAAATAATTATTATACAATATAAAATAAGTACTTACTCACTACTTTGTAAGGTATTAAAAGAGTACTACCCATTAAATGAAATCTGGAAAAGTTTTTGCTGATACACTACTGTTCGACAATATTTTTTGCAGTTTTTTTTTCTAAAAAGAAGGATTGTTGCTCAAACGCATATGGCAACATTGTTTGCTTTCTACGTTGTGATGTAGCAGAGTTGGTAACGATGACCGCTTACATACAAGCAGGGTTACCGCTAGGAATTTTAGAAAAGTCGCATAAAAAGTCGTTTTATAAAAATAAAGTCGCACAAAAAAGTCGTTTGAGAAAATAAAAGTTGCACCTCTTTTTTTAACGTTTTTTATTAATAAAAAGCATAACAAAACAAAAAAACAATTGAAACAAAACAAAAAAAAAAACATATGTACATGTTTTCATGTAAACTGAAGATTTTAGCTAAAACTATTCTTATAGGACATTCAGGCTGACACGAAATTAAGTAACTTCAAGCTCAAATTACGAACGAAATGAAATGTGTTTATGCAGGTACTGAATGACATTTGAGTTGATATCGCTAGCATCTTATTCACTGCGGCATACATTGAAGCTCTTTTTTCAGTTAAATAAATTGTTTTTTTTTCACTTATACCAAATTTTCTTTCAAAAATGTTCATAAATTTAATAATTTTCAATATTTTTTTAATTTAATATTGAATGTCAAATTGTTTATTTCTTTTAATTGTTGTTTCTCATAGTACAACTAGTTTATTTATGTTTGAAAAAAAGTAGTTTTAGTACAAAAACAGAGTTGTATATTGTAATTTCTTGTTAATTTCATCGAAATTAAGTAAAATATGTAACTTATCTTGGAAAATGTCAATATACATATATGGGAAATTACTTAATTTTAACTTGATTTCAACTGAAATCACGAAATTGCTTAATTTGGCGTCAGCCTGAATGGGCTATTAAGCAACTTCTATTGAAAATTTGTGAAAAATTTCTTGAATACATTTTATACAGGACATGGTTGCAAAAAAGTGATAAAAGTGTTGATAAATGAACAATAATCTGTGAATTGCTTTTAAATTTTGCCGACGTTATTTTGACGATTTTTTTGATAAAAATAATCAAAAAACTTTAATTTACTGCAAATTAACTGTTTTTTGAGATGTGAAGCTTCACAAAAAAGGGTAAAAATAGCAAAAAAAATTAAAAAAGTCGGAAAAGTCGGTGACAAAAAAAGTCTCACAAAAAGTCCCAGACCGCTAAAAGAGGGTCAAATTGCGACTTTAGTCGGGTGAACGGTAACCCTGCATACAAGTACGTTTACATGAATCAATGGAACAAGATTGCGCATTGCGCAGGTCCGATATTTATTTTTAGCTTGTGTGACGTAGACATAGAATGTGTGTTGTAAACAACGTAGGTTTGCAGCTATGCCAACTATTTATAACACAAACGCGCTATTCCCCTTCTCAAAACGCGCTAGAACGCGCTAAGTTACAGCATTGTCAACTATTTATAGCCAAAACGCGCTATTTTCCTACGGCGCTAAATTAAATTTTATTAAAAGTCGATATATCGCACATTATCAACAAATACCCAAATAACTCAAAATTTTAAAATGTTCAGTAGAGACGAAAAACTGTTTGTGGTTAGATTACAAGAGAATTTGAAAATCCGAATCCATAATAGTAATTAAATTCCATTTGAAAATATATTTGCATTGTTTTTATTTCAAAATGTTGGAATTCTTGGGAAAAAATCTATGTTTTGAGTTAATACCATTTTTCTGGATTTTCTCGATATTTTTTTTTTATTATTTTGAGTTATGACGCTTTAGTTGAAATTTAAATAAAGTTTCAAAATATATTTTTCAACAAAACAGTATCAACTCAAAATACAACAAAATTTAAATAAAACAATTGGATTATTTTTAACTTGAATAAAGGCTCAAGTCAAAATAATGAATTTTTTATGAAAATATAAGATACATTTCTGTGTCCACTTTTGTACTAACTCAAAATAATACCTTTTTGATTATATAAAGGTACATAGTCACTACACTATCACAAAAATGGTCTCAAATGCGGTTTTCGAGGTGAAAGAGTAATCGGAATACGTTGAAATTTTTACAGTAGATATTGATGTTGTTAGTTGATTTCTTGCAAAAAGTGAAATTTCAAAAATTTTGAGTTAATACCCTCTTGTTGATAAGGTGGTATGAAATATGTACATATAAAGGGTGTTTTTTTTAGAGGTATAGAACTTCGAATTGAAATAAAACACAAGAAAATCGTTTTAATGTCCATCAATTTGGCTTTATTGGAAGGATAATTTTATGCCATTAATGTTTAAATATGATTTCGGGCATGTGGCCGCCGCGGCTGGCTCGAATAAAGCCAATTCTACAGGTCCAATTTTCAACCACTTTTTCGAGCATATGGGGCCGTATGTTGGCAATAACGCCACGAATGTTGGCTTCCAAGTCCCCTAACGTTTCTGGTTTGTTGGCGTAGACGAGCGACTTCACATATCCCCAAAGAAAATAATCCAATGGTGTCAAATCACACGATCTTGGTGGCCAATTGACAGGTCCATTCCGCGAAATTATGCGCTCATCGAATGTTTCCTTCAATAAATCGATTGTGACGTGCGCTGTGTGGCATGTAGTGCCGTCTTGTTGGAACCACAACTCATCCACATTCAAAATCTTCAAAATCTTCCATAAAGTTGATGGACAAAGCTCCAATTGCTGTGCACGGTGGCGAATCGATTCATTCGGGTCCTCTTCAACACTTTGCTCTACAGTGGCAATTGTTTCTTCGGTGCGCACTGTTCGATGTCTCTGCGGATGCGTATTATCACATAGAGTAAACGTAGTGCGAAAACGATCCATGGTTAACCGAATTAATTGCTCTGATGGACGATTATGTCGACCATAAAATGGACGGAGCTTGCGGTAAACTTCGCGAACTGAACCATTATTTTCGAAATAAATTTGCACGATTTGCAAGCGTTGTTCTTTTGTCAACCTGTTCATGATGAAATGGCAAACCAAACGAAATATTAATCACTTGACAGCTGACAAAATGGCCGCCAGTTAAAAAAGTGATGCCAACTTAAAGTTCTATACCTCAATAAAAAACACCCTTTATATTAGTAAATACGAATTAATTTTTTTAGTAACTGTTTCCCAGATTTTGCAATATTGCTTCTTTGAAATTATATCCGAAATCCCTATTTTTTATTTTAATTTTAATTGTCAAACTTTGTTTTGCGATTCAAATGCTTGTTGTGCTCCAGATAGAGTAGATGCTTAATAAGTTACGTCCATTTTTTGGGTCATAATACTAGTACATATTTTTAGTTGTGAGATTTCAAAATATTTGCCATTTACAGTATTAAAATGCGTTTTTAATTCTAAACACAGTCAAGGGAATTTTATTTTGCGACAGCAAAATGGAAAGTGCTCTCTCACTCCATCTCTCACACACACTTTGTATTCATTTGTATTCTATGATGACGTAGATGCGCAGTAGAAAATTGTTTTGTACGGCTGAGTGCGCAATCTTGTTTTTTGATTCATGATACCAAGGCCTATTTATTAGGTCTATTAGGTCTCTACAAAAACACAGCAATACAAAAAACAACTTTGTGTTTAAGTTGTCAGAAACACACACAAACATGAACTAAAGTATGTGGTGCAAACAGCTTTTGACAGCTTAAACACGAAAACACAGAATATCATCAGGACGATTGCATTGACCTGATAAATAGACATTGCATGATACGTTACATTAAGTCTTTAGGCGAACTCGTATCAATTCGTATTTGGTAAATCTCTTATCTCGAGCTCAAGAAGTGATTCTTTGTTATAATTAGGAATTTGGCGCAAGCGTCACTGACGTATACTAAAAAAATTTTTGTTATTCAGGGGTGTTCTTTAAATCGCGCGATTTGAAATCGCCTTGTTTCCTATTTTATATGCTTAACAGATTTTAAACGAACTCAACTTGGAATGCACTAAATCGTCCGATCAGCGAAACACTGTTTTCGATTTTGGAAAGCATACGATTTCAAAACGCGCGGTTTACAGAACACACCTGATTATAAAATGTTCCTTTATTTTGTTAATTTTGTCTTTTCATTGTTTACTTATGCACGCATTGACTGTTTTAAAAAACAGTCCTACATATCGTTGGGTGGCTACTGGTTTACCGCACATTATATTAAAAATACATTATTACTGCGGCAAACCAGTAACCACATGACGATATGTACATATGTACATATCCGTAATTGTCTTGAAATCTAGTACTTACGAGATTTCGACCCAAATCTAATTGCTTTTTACTAGATTCCACACACAAAACGAAATCTACTTTGTCAGTAGATTTGTACGACATCTACTCAAAATTTAAAACTTTTATTTATTTTGTACCATAGAACATATTTATATAAAAAAGTTTTTACTGAAGGTGCATGAATGAGCTAATTCGGTACTTTTTGGGTTACAATTTGAGGGAACGTTTAGCCAAAGGATTTTGTCTTGGATAAGAAATATTGAAAAATGTCAAAAAAAGTTTAGTTTAAACGATATAGATTTTGATAAAGATTATAAGTTTAATTTAAAACAAAAATATTATAGCCATGTTTTTAAAACATAAAAATTAAATTAATAGAGCGGTTACTTTTTTTCGCACACGAACCAATCGAATATACATCAATCTGAATATACATACATACACATGTATTTATGTACCTGGATATTTCTTTCTTAGTCCCAGTTCAAACTAGTCAAGTCATTGCTAAGCTTATCACTTTTTCTTTGAACTTTCATCGGCATTCACACAATTCAAGTCTTATTTTTCAGCTCATATTTTTTATATATATAGTTTTGTGCATAGCTGTTAAGTAATGATTAGTAATCGTAATGATTACTAATTTTATTACTTTTTTTTAAAATGAGGTAATGATTAAATTACGGTTATATTCAGTTTCGCACGATTACTAATTGATTACGATTACTAATAATGGAAAAGTAAGCTGAATTAATTAAAATTACTAAAAATAATCAAAACGAAGCAAAAGTAATCAAAAAATAGTCCGATTACTTCTAAGGATTACTTTTGATTATTTTTGATTATTTATTAGGAATCAAAAGTAGTCTTTGAAAGTAGTCGGACTGGTTTTGATTACTTTTGATTCTTTTTGATTAGTTTTAGTAATTTGAAGTAAATCAGGTTACTTTTCGATTATTAGTAATCGTAATCAATTATTTATCAGCAATTCTTTTGAAGGCAATTATATAATCATTACAATTCTTTTTAAAATGTAATCTAATTGATTACTAATCGTAATCGAAATTTAACAGCTCTGGTTTTGTGTATGCATGTGTGCTTTTTTAACATTACAAATGGGAAAGCAAACCGTATTGGCAGTACATTAAGCTGAGTATTCGTTTCTTTTACCCTTGTCTCTCTCTCTCTCTCTCTCACACTCTCTCTCTCCTATAAACTAATCAGGTTAGCAATAAGACTTGCATTGTGTAAGCTAGGACTTATGTAAGACCACTTTTAGACATGCAAATATTACTTTACAGTTAGGAATACGTTCTCTTTCTGTCTTTCTCCCAGCTGAATTAAAACTTTGCAAATTAATTACTATGCATATCTAAAAGGGCTTTAAGTAAATTGTGCCACTTTTTTATAAAGTTTTTTTCCTAAGAAATAAAGTACATACATATTAAACAAATGTAGTCTACCATTGAGTTCGAATAAAAAATTTGTTTTTAATTTTACAATTTATTTGTTAGCAAATGTTTAGCTAATGTTTATTCAGCGGCACAGTTTTTTCCAGAATTAAATTTTATTTATGCAGACATACTTATGCTGTATCTAATTTAATTCGAAAGTTCAGAATACTTACATACTTCACTTACTTTTAAAATAATTCTCCACATTCATACTTACTTTTTTGCCAGAAACATATTAAAAGAATCTTTAACCTGTAGTTAAAAAAAAGTAAGAATAAATTTTTCGAGCCCTAAACATATTTCTATACCAAATAAAAATTGTGCTTCCAACATTTCTGGGGTTTTTTTCTTTACCCTACGTCTACACCTGATATATTTTTATCATGACAAATGTCAAATGCCATATAGAAGAAATAGTTAACATAAAAAAATTATTTTTCAATATAAAATTTGACTTTTGTTATGATAAAAATATATCAGGTGTAGACGTAGGGTTACGAAAATTGTTCATTTGTTATGATAAAAAAAAGCAATTGAAAAATATTTATTCAAATTTTCAAATAAATAAATTATTTTATTTAATTTTTGTTTTTTTTTTTATTTATTTTCTTTTGTACGACCTTTAAAGTTACTCGTATATTAAACTACATTGAGCTGTATTAAGTATTCTTTCATTTTTATTGTAATATTTAAGACTTTCATGTAAAATATAATGTATTTTATTTTTTATTTGTTTAGTTTATTGTTTGAGAATAAAATAAAAAAAAAATTTAAGATAATACGTTTACGATAAGGTTTATTAACTATATAAATTTATTAAAAAATATAAAAATTAAATTATTTTTTAAGAGTACATAGTTAGCTAGTTAGTTATTAGTTTTAATTTACAGAGTTTTTTTTAAGCTAAAAAATTGTTTTATAAGTTTTAAAGATTTTATTTGTTTGTTGAAACATATAAATACAGAATTAACTTTACTAAATTGAACTAAGTTAGGTGTTTTTCATTTAAGTAGTTAATAAAATAAGTTTTAATTTAGCCAATTCTTGCCTCGAGTAGAATTTTAAAACTAAAGAGGCACTCCTGAATTGTTGCAAAGATAGCCGTTGTTTTTGTAATTTTTTTTTTAAATTACAACCCTTCTGGCAGCTGTCCGGATTATGTCCTGTTCTCTTTGCAGCTCAAGAGCAACACATTTCCGGCCATAGTTAATTTATTTATAATTTATTTTATTTTGTTTTCAAAAATTAATAATATACAATATATAAAACTGAAGTATTTAATACTTAAGTTACAATAAAAGTTATTTTTATAAGCCCAGCGATTAAGAAAGAATTCGTGCTGGAGATTTAAATAAAAAGCATGTAATTGCTCGAGTGATTTCTATACGAGTTACTCACTCAGCCGGCTTACTAAAACACACTCTAAGACTGGGTTCACACACGGCAATTTGAGATGAGCAACTTTTTAGTTTTAGTGGACCCAGTCTCACACAGAAGCTTTGAAAACAAATATGTATGTATGTATGTATGTATATAGAGAGTGTATTGATGAATTTTCCCAACATATTGGAAACATGATTATTTCCATAAATAGTGACCTTAAGGAGTTTTTCAGCACTGTGGAGCTGTGGACTAAAAGTATTTTAATTTTGTTAGGTTTGCCTGCCGTTCTTTCAATTATATTTTTCTTATCTAGAGTTTTAAATACTCCTTATCTATATACAATCACTACATAAAGTAGTTTTCTTTTCTTATTTTTTACGCTTACTTACAAGTTAGTTAAGATATCTTTTCGTTCGCAGGCCGTATAAAAATATATTATTTTATAAATTTTTGCTTTTACAATGAAGAGACGAGTAAAATTTTTCCAATTTGTGTAAATAAGAGGTAAATAAATTAAACGAATAGAAATTAAAAGTGTTTTTAAATCATATTTTTATTGTTTTTTTTTTTTGGTACATAAATTGTTTCAATTAATTTTTCGTCGTTCTGATTTTAATAACTAAAAATTTTACATTTAGATTCTTTTAAATTAAAATAATATGTACAAACTAAAGGTAATTAAAAGGTTGAAAATAATAATAAAATAATAAAATTGAGCGTTTTTTATGTAACTAAAAATATATTTTTTTACATTTTGTGTGATTGATTTTTTTATATTATGTAATCTTTTTCATATAAAACTCAGCCGAAACATAACAATTTTGAAAATAACAATTATTTTATTTAAATAAATTAAAATTTTAAAATTTTTTATTTAATTTAAATTTTCGTAACTTATAACTTTGCCGAAAATATCACAAATACTTGTTTTGAATAAAAAAAAATTAAATTAAATTAAAGAGCCAAACATGAAATTTTGAATATCACAAAATGCTGAAAAATAACTTTTTGCTTTTCTGACAAAAACATATACATAAATTCTACATATATTTATGGTATAACTTTAAATTTAACAAAATATAGGAAACATTACAAACAGCGAGTGTAGTTTTTTATATTAACAATTCAACTTAAACATTTTGTCTCCTTCATCAATCTATAAAGGAAAAAAAAAATGTATTTATATGTAGATGGTTTGAGTTATTTGAAAGCAAAGTGGCAGTTAAATTAAGGTATTTAATAAAAAAAAAACAATAAACATTCGGTATATTAAATGTGAGCAGAATAGAACCGAATTGAGAAACTCCTTCTTTTCTGAAGTCGGCTAAAAATGATTTGAAGCGCTTAATTAAGGCAGCTACAGACTGATTTATCACAATCACTTCTTTCATTTAACTTATTGGGGTAATTTAATAGCAGGGCTAGGGAAGATTTTTGGCACTTTCTTCCGTATCTAAAATTTTAGTTAGTTAAAAAATCAGAGCTGTCAGCTACTAAGTAAATTTGAGTTTCGATCAATCTGATTGACTATAACTAACTACAAAATAATTTTATAAGAAAATATTTAACGAAAAATGTTTTTCTTTACAAACTTCTTACACCTTTTATTAAAGCATTGATGGCACCGTTTTATTTTTTTAATTTTGAGAATAATAACCAATTAAATTAACCTAGAAAATGTTTGCAAAAAAATTATTTGCTGCTGGAATAACATCATTTTCATTTCATTTGTTGTGTAGACTACACAGCTCTGTAATTGATATTTTAGAAAAGTTTAATGTAATTAAATGCCAATTTGCTTTTTTTAATTTTTGATAAAAACTATAAACCATTGCTTCCGAAAAGCATTTGTTCAATTCACAAAGAAATGTCGATTTACATATTATAATAAGATGTTGCGGTAGTCGCTCATTTAAGGCCATGACTCAATATCCCACACAATCGTGCGACTTTTGAGAAAATGCAACCCTGCTATTATGGAGTTTTTGAACATTTTCAAAAGACAATCCACCTAATAGTGTATGGCATGTTTCGACCATGACTAAAAAGTTTTTGTAATAGATTAAAAAACACCGCAAAATTTTTCCCTAATCTAGGACCAAAATTTCGTAGTCGAAGCCGAAATACGCCAACCACCATAAGGCCAATAACAATTCATCAGATCAGGGTTGTATTTGTGCCTAAGTCGTGCGGTTGCGTAGAATAGTGAGACATGGCCTTTAGGAATGCGCGGTTGAAGTTAGCTTTAGTTATTTCATAACTCTGCTGGAATTTTTTTTAATGCAGCTTTCTCAAACTCTTTATATGTTTTCATTTAAATTTATTAACAAATAAAAAATCCTTGAGAGAAAACTACAGATTTTTAGTGGGAGAAAAAAAATATTGTTAATTGAAGGATTTAGGGTTAAGGAATTTGTGCAACTATCTACAGTATTTTTGATATTTAAATCATAAAAAATTATTAAAAAAAAAACAAATATTAAAAGTACGAATTTAAAAAGCGGAGTACATACTCATGTGAATTACAAAAAAAAGAGAATTATTGGGAGTAGGTATTGCCCAGCTCCGTGAAGTCAGAGCTGGTAAAATCTTAAACGGTTTGCAGGGATCAGCTGGCAAAATATGCCTTTTGCGACAGAATAAGCAATAAAAAATTATACTTAGAAGAGCTCTACACAGTTCTACTTAATTGCTTTCGGGTATTCACAAGCCACGATAGGTTAGCACCACCCTTCCTAATCTATCGTGCCATAACCGCCAAAAAAAAGCTTAAGCGACATAATTTTCGAACTTAATTTTTTTCAAAAATTTAAAAAAAAAACGAGAAAAATGTGTCGGTTAAGCTGTCTTGGCGGTTATGGCTCAATATGTAACCTATACACCAGTATAATTCAACAAAGTTGTAAGTCTGTGACAACAATATGTGAATTGAACAATTACTTTTCATTTTTTTTTCTTTTTTTTTAGTCGAGAGAGTTTCCATAGGATCCATTTAAGAAATAAATTTAAGAACAAAACTTATAAAGTAAATACATGCAACATAATTTTTCGTGTAGCAAAAACGATGGTAATTCAAAAATTAAAATTTAGTTTTTTTTTTGCATTCGAAAAAATATTTAAAAAATCTTTTCATATTCAACTACTTCGAATGCAATTAAATTTTAGAATCAACGAGTTAAAAATTATTTAAAAGCAAACACTACTTAATTGTAAATTAATTGTAATTATTTCATTAAACTAAAACTAAATACATATGTGCATACATACATATGTACATATGTATACAAATATATATATGCATACATATACATATATGTATATGTATTTCTTTTCATAAACTTGTAATTAAATTATTTAATAGTAAAACATTAAAACTGAAATGCGTTTGAGGTATATTGATATTTGTTTGTAGTTCAATTAAAAAAAACTATGTTTTCATTTATATGTTTTCTTATTTTAACTTTCAAAGTAAAAAAACAAAACTTAACAAAACATAATAGTAAAATATATTTTAACTTAAATAAAACTTTAACTTAAATAAAAGTTTCACTTTTCTCATTTATATAGTAAGTTTAATAAATGAATAAAACAATTATATTTTAAAGCTAAATTATTATAAAACAGCAACTAAAACTCAACAAAAAATTATGACAATTATTTATTATTACATATAAAAAAAATTAAAAAAAAAATATATATATATACTATATATTCTCAGAATCAAAGAGGTGTAACAAAGAAACCCTTGTTTTTGTGATAAATTTTTTTTAAAAAGCTATTTAAAAGATTAAAAGTATATTTTCTTATTATTTAAACTTTGAGTTTTATGAACAAAAAAGAGAGAGAAAGGAAGAAAAATAAAAACAAAGTCTAAAAAATTTATTTATTGGATATTATCAAGGCGAATTCAGTATCAGGTGACCTCTACCTTCCGGCTGATTAAATGAAAAACATTCTTGAAGTAGTTGGGAAGAAACCAAAATAAAACATTATTTTATTTTATTTTATTTTTTGACTTTCAAGTCCGGTAGAAAGAAATTTTAATAATCTTTTTTTAATTTTTTTATATTGATGTATTCACACCAGTATTTCAAAGTTTAAAATTGTTTCTTTATGTAGTTAGTTTATATAAAACTATCAAGGACGCGAAGGTGGTGGGTGGATACTATCCCTCAACTCGTGCGACTTTTAACGAAAATGCAACTCTGATTTAATGGACTTTTGAAAACAACAACAACTCACCATAGCAGGGTTGTATTTTCGTCAAATATCATGCCACTTTTGGTATAGCCTTGTATTGATTGCATTTATTCAGTATCGATGCTGGGAAGAACTACTCATGTTTAATTATTCCTATAACGTCCCTTTTCACAATGTATGGTTAAGAGTTAACGTGAACTTTAACTGACAGTTCTGCATACAAAACTTGTAGTTAAAGTCTCTGTTATCTTTTAACCATACATTGTGAAAAGGTACGTAAATCATATACATATTAACATAAAATGCAAGCATTTCAGTTACACAACAATTGTAGAAGATGCTGAAAGCTGTAATTTTCCTTAGGAATTACTATTTCAAACTTTGTTCTTATTTTTCTTGCTAAATTTTAATAGTTAGACTTTTGTTTCAAATACGTAGACATTATATGTATGTATGCATGTAGCTTTTGTTTTCAATTTAAATTTTAGTTATATTTTTTTTTTCTAATTTACCAATTTATTTTATAATTTAATTATTACAAGAAACCGTACACATTATTTTTGTTACATATGTATGTATATTTTATTTTTTATGAAAAATTTGTTTTTTTTTTCTCTTGATTTTCTTAGCAGTGAAACCTTCCAATTAGATATTTTTTTAGTTTGTCAGTTATTTTTTTAATGATATCTATATGTATCAATGATTTTTGTTTTTCATTTTATTTCTTTTGTAAAGAAAGTGTGTTAAAGCAATACAAATGACACAAAATTTCGGGGCAGAGAGGGTATATCATCTTTAACTTTAAAGTTTAAAAAATTTAGCCTTTTTTTACAAGCAATATTTATAGTTTGGTATGCAGATTTTTAAGTTTCTTTAATTTATTGTAGTTTTCTTGTAAAGCATTTTCTTACTTTGGATGCTGCTGTTGAGAATGTGTTATTTTTGAAGTTTATTACGTTTTACATTTGACAGTTTGATAAAAATTTAAGCATGCCGAAGAGTAATTTTCAAAATAAAGAAAATGTTATGTTATAATTTTTTTTATTTCTTTTTTTAATTGCATATTTTTTCAGTGTATTTAGAGTGAATATAAAAAGCTTTTCAATTTGACATATGTACATACATATGTACATATGTACATATGTCTCCTGTCAAATTCAAAATGCTTGATTGGAAAAATCTTTTAAGGCCTTTAGAAAACATTTAGAGTATGCGTGACATTTTTTTAGTATACATATGTGACACCGAAGAGGCCTGATAGAAAGTCCAAAAAAATTTAAAATTTTGGCATGCTTGCTGTGTGTATAGTGTAAACCCATCAAGCCGGAACAAATTTTCGTTATTTTTATTATTGAAATTTCTTTATTTAGAAACATTTTTATATTTTTTACCAAACGAACATTACAAAATCGAACTAAAATTAATTAATTAACACGTACTTGACATTTAATAAATTATATATAAAATAAGTGACAATAAGGCCAAGCACACTGGCAACGCTGTAGTTGTTCTGTATAAATTTAATCACATACGTACGGTTGCTACGCACGGTGTCGTTTGTTTGTGGACACACAGTTATGGCGTTTTCTTTTCTGAGCAATATGCTGCATTTATGCTGCCTTTTACATTTCTTTGTGTTCTTTTCTGAAAAGTATGTATTATTTTAAAAATCAACGTGTTCTTTTCTCATGATGTTACCCTTAAAAAGAAGAAAAATGCTACATGTTCAACACTCATTTTCATTAAAGGGGCATGAGTGCAGCATTATATTAACAGCTGTTTTTGTTATTGTCTATGAAAAAAATAAATCATTTTATAGTTCGCCATTGTTTTATGCCGAAACTTGTTGGAAAATTGTTCTTTTGTAAACGCAAAATACGCAACACTTCTTAAAAATCAGGTGAGCATTTAAAAATTTTGCCAAATTATATGTAACATATATGTTACACTTTTCTTTTAGAAAAGAAAACGCCATTAAAAAAATAACGAGATTTCTTTTCTGTCTTTTGAGTGATGTTCTTTTCTTCCGACGAGGTTTTCTTTAATTTTGAACGATCATCCAGCGTCAAATTAAAGATTTCTTCCTATCTTCTGTTTTTAGAGTGTTTTAACAGATTTATTTTGAAAGGGAGATCAAAGAAATGAGATACAAATCAAAGCACTTTTTTATGAATGCACCGATTTATATAAAGTCTTTATATACGTATCGCACTTGTTTCTCTGAAAGGGTTCACTCACAATTTACAAATTCTCATTAGAGGCAAAAAATTGTTTTCTTTAATTACTATTATATCACCAAGAGAGATACAACTGGGCCAAGAGTAGAGAAAATAATGTAATATGTTTTACTGTAAATCGTTTTCTTGCAAAAACTAAAAATTGCAAAATTGTATGTGCATCCCTTTGTAGAAGAAAAAGTACGATATATTTATGACTTCAGTGAAAAACTCCATTCATATCTGGCCCCTTTAGAGGAACAAGTACGATATGCTTATGATTTCAGTGGAAAAATCCAAACATATGTTGCGATGCCAACCGGATCGACGCAAAACGGGGCGCTAGTGTATTATTTCTTGCTTTCGTTTTTTGTTTTTGCTTTTAGCAGTTACTTTTAAATGCAGTGATTAATTGATTTTTTAAAAACGTATAATTTTTAATGCAATTAGCCGATTCTCTGTTGTTTCACTAAAACATTTGCATGATTTTTGAATTAATTAATTGGTTAAATCAATTAAGCGGGAAACTAGTGTATGTACACTGAACGAAAAACTATTCTTGAAACAAGAATTTTGGGTTTTTGTTCTAATATGCGGCATTTTCAAAAATTATTTTTGATATAAGAATTTTTCTTTTAATATTAATAAAAATTTAGATTTAGATATTTTATTTAACGAAGTAGTTTTAAACGTTTCTTTTTAAAATAAAATTGTTTCTTCTTGACTTTAAAACTTTTTTTGGTCGTATGTATGTATGTATGCAAGGTTTTTGTTTTCCACAGAATGTGTTTTTGAAATTTAAAAGGCTTTAAACGTTTTACATAATCGACAAGAACGACAACATTTTTCCTCGCAAATACACTGAAAAATACTTTTTGCACTTTTATATTTAAGCCTCATTTAAGTCTATATTATTTTGTTGCATAACAGAAAACATCAATTCACACATTTATTTAATTATTTTCTTTTGTTTTGTTTTTTTTTTTGTTACTCTTTAGTCGATTTACTTAAAAATTGATTTTGTTTAAGAAAATTTCTCTTGACAGCCAGTTTAATGTTGTTTGTTTTTGGTATATTGTAAACTTTTTTTTGTTATGTTTTTTAAAGATTTACTATTGTTTAATATAAAAAGATTTATTAATTTAAATTAGTTTAAATTTATAATTATTTGTAATAAAAAACAATTACTAAACATAAATGCACATTAGGTTTCTTTTGGTAGTATGTTTTTTTTTTCAGTGCAATTGTTAAAAAACACTCTTAAAAATTATAGGAAAATGTTTATGTTAAAAAATTATTTTAAAATTAATCCATATTTTACATTAACAACATTTAAAGCTAAAATAAATGTTTAAGACATATTTTACACGTTACACGTAGTTGTAGTTGATGAGTGTTTTTAGATACGTAAAATTAAAGAAAATCAAATTTAAAATTTTTTATTAAGAGTGTGGTGGTAAGGAAATTTTTTCTTACCGTGTTTTCATTTATGTGTATATTATTGTTGTTTGATTAAAATGTGGTAGTATAGTAGTAGTAGTAGTAGTAGTAGTAGTAGTTCTTGCAGCAGGTTTGGTAATCTTTTGTTTTTTTTTTACGTGTATTACACCGATAAAAATTTTTAAGTAAAAATGTTTTTATTTTTATACATTCATAAATTATTTCCTATTTGCTTTTCTTATTTACTTTTGCTGGATAGATGTATGAATGTCCTAATAGTTTGAGTTTTTATAATTTTTCTCTTTAAAATCATTTTGACGCAACATACATTGCATCTTGTTTTGTGTTTTGTTTGGTTTCTTTGTTTATGTATAAGAAAAAATATATGTATATAATTATAATGAATTTTTTGTGTGATTTGTTTTTTCTTTTTTGTAATTAATTTATAATTTATAGCCATAGAAATTGTTCACACACATTCTCTCTAGTTTATATTGTGGAACCTAGTTTCATAAGTCGGTCTGAATGTTTAACTCTTAAGTGTGAACGCAACGTATCGATGCGACTGTAAGTGGCCGGACAATAAGGGCAATTAGAGCGTTGGGCTGTATGCGAGTGAAAGTGATGCCAACGATTTGTTACCTCTTTACCGCAAGAACGACAACGCCACATTGTGCCAGGATCACGGGACGGTGTGAACATATTGTGATAAGACATTTGATGATGCAAGTTGTGTGCTGATCCTCCCATGCTGCCAGTGGTAGAACCAATTGTATGCAATTGATTTAGACTCTGATGGTGGCTGAGATCACCCTGGTGGTGACCGCCATTTGCGCTTCTCATTATATTCTCTAACAGGTAATCAGTTTTTAAAGCCGCATCCAGATGTAGACCATAAACCGAAGCATGTGGTGGAGGTGAGTCTGACAGGGATGATGCTCTCGAAAATGATGATCTTCTAAAGGAAGTTCTCGACATATGACCTCGGGATACTGTAACCAATAAAAAAAAGAAACACACACCACATAATGGGGCGAAAGTCAGCCCAAGAACAATAAACAGAGTGAAAAAGTGTATTTTTTATAAATTTGTTTTTTTTTAAGTTTATAAGAAGTATTTTTGAAAAATAAATGCTATTTTTGTTTAGCTTTTTTTTTGTAGGGAGAAAAAAAGTGTTTATTTAAATAAAATTATAGAGTGAGCGTTAATATAATATAACTTAATATATAATTTAAAGAATTTCCATAAAGTATTTGTATGTATTTATGTGTAGAACTAAAACGAACGTAAAACTAAAAGTGACGAAAAATTACATGAAAACAAACAACAAAATCTAAATAAAAGTTATAAGTATGTATGTATGTATGTATGTGGTAAAGCATAATTTACTCCTAAATGTTTTAAATAACAAAAATTCTAAATAAAAATTCTAATTAAATTTGGGTTTAGCGTTTTTATTTTAAATTTTTGCTTTATAATTATTCCTTCTGAATTATACGAGTACTTGTATAACTATTATACATATTATATATTAAAATAATACCAGTTAATTTACATAAATACACATTTAAGGTCCACTTGAACTTCCTTTTTATGTTTTAAAAATACTATTTTTGTGTGATGGCGTTTTGTATTCAATACAGGACGAATAATGCTTGATATATATATCAATCTTGGGAAACTAACAAAAGCGAATTGAAGAAAATTTTCAGTACAATAAAGTCTGCACCCCTCTTCATTCCTCTATGTCCGACATAAATTCAGAATTGCTTCAAGGAGAATTAGGTACCGGTTCACACACTTTACGGAATTGAACTCTGTGACATAGCCGAATATTTCGACTTCTGTTGACATATTATTTAACATGTGCATTAGGGGTGGAAGACTATCGAAAGTTAGAAAAACCATCGATATATTGACGATACTATCGTGATAGTATCGAATTTGTATGATTCTCGTATAATGTACATATTTGTTTACACTAAATATTTAAAACAAACTATTTTTAAACCCATCAAAACAAAACCAAATAAAATAGAATTTTATTTGTCAGTACAATAAATAACAAAACTAAAATAACTGTATGATAAATAAGTGCGATCAGCGGCAGAAATGTTCCCGTCATTCAGTTATTTTTGTTTATGAAAAGCAACATATTACATTTTTTGGTTTTAGTGGTGTATCATTTACTATCGATAGTGACTAAAAAATATCGATTGTTTTGAAGTATTCATCGATGGCAGATTTAAAACATCGATAGTCACAAAAAAATTAACTATCAATAGTATCGATAGTGCCATCGATAGTTTTCCACCCCTAATGTGCATCAATTAAAATCAAGATCATAACATCTTGAACATTGTGAATTGCTTGATAATGACAAGCTACATACATATGCTAAAGTAATCGGAAATAAACTGAATTTGCTTTACATCTGAATGCTGCAAGATGTTCTTTTTTATCACAATACAAATTGCATTATTTTTTGTCGAGAACAGTTAAAAGAACTAGTTCGTTCTTTTTTTGTTCACTTTTTCACTGAACCACAAAGAAGCAAATCAAGTATCAGGTGAACTCTTTTCTACAACAATACAACTACACAAAAACCAACATATAGTTTTCAGTGCTACAAATCTGTCAGAAGATGTCTAAGCAAATTTTTACATTTTGGTTCAAATTCCTCGGAAAAGGCCACCTGATACTGAATTCGCCTTGAAGCAAACGACTGGACAATACATAAACACCTGTCATCGTTCATTTACTTGAACAATGTAATAACCCAAAAAAAAAAACTAGTTTTACAGAAAACGAGTTTAAAGTTTTCAATTTACACACAACTTAATGGAATAAGAAAAATTTGTGTTTCTCTCAGAAATTAAATATACAAGACACATGTATTTCAATATTTTGAAAATGAGTACGAATTTAAAAAGTTAATTTGTTGTTGGTTCAGCATCTAGACGTGCAAATAAATTACTTAAATATACAAGATAGTTTTAAGAAATTTTTACACAGTGTGAACAACGATGTGAGGATTAACTTTGCATTATTAACTAAAAACTTTTATTTTTGTAGTTATGACGTTGTTGTAGCAAGTGAGCTCAATTACTCGACTGTAATGTAAAGTAACTGCAACGTAGGAAACAGCTGATCGATATTTTTATATGAAAAGTAGGTTACGTTACATTACATCTCTATAATCATTTTCATTACTTTTCACATAACAATATCGATCAGCTGTTTCCTACTGTTGCAGTTATTTTACATTACAGTCGGGTACTATTAAGGGTCAGTTAGCTGACTGTAATGTAATGTAACTGGTACTATTAAGGCTCAGTTAGCCGACTGTAATGTAATGTAACTTCAACAGTAGGAGAGCTGATCGATATTGTTATGTGAGAAGTAATAAAAATGGTTAAAGGCTCAGTTACCCGACGGTAATGTAATGTAAAAGTAACGTAGGAAATAGCTGATCAATATTTTTAATATGAGAAGTAGGTTACGTTACATTACATCTCTATAACCATTTACATTACTTTTCACATAACAATATCGATCAGCTGTTTCCTACTGTTGCTGTTACTTTACATTACAGTCGGAAACAGCTGATCGATATTGCTATGTGAAAAGTAATGGAAATGGTTATAGAGATGTAATGTAACGTAACCTACTTTTCATATAAAAGTATCGATCAGCTGTTTCCTACGTTGCAGTTACTTTACATTAAAGTCGGGTAACTGAGCCTTTATAGAGATGTAATGTAACGTAATCTAGTTTTCACATAAAAATATCGATCAGCTGTTTCCTACGTTGCAGTTACATTACATTACAGTCGAATAACTGACCTTTTAGTCGATTCGTATCATGTTACTTTTGAAGTTGTCATTTCGTTTAAATATGGATGTTAGTTAGTAAAAAAAGTGAGGCGAGCGAATGTGTCAGCTGTATTGTATTTCTCTTTGCATTACACGTGTGTGGGTGTATGTATGTACGAGAGAAGTTGATGTTTGCCACGTTAAAATCTAATTTCTGTAGATTTCTACCTCACATACGTTACGAGACATATTAAATAAACAACAAGAAAATATCATTAAATAAAAGATGTCATTATTAGAACGATTAACTTCGTACCATACAGCTCGCATTGAATCTTATTTTGAAAGTCTAACTTGCGATCACTTTCTCAAACATTTGGGGTTATAGCTCGACAATGTCTTTAAAATCTTTGAAACTTTGCTGGTTTTTTCTCTCCAGGCCCAGAGAAAATACAACAAATGCGTGCCAAAGTATTTATCAAGATGTCACATAATCGCAAAATTTTTCTTTTAGTAAGTCGATTGTTGTTTGATTCCTTTCAAATTGGATTCCCAAATAATTACCACTCATGCCTGTATACCACTCGACATTGACGATAACTTTCTCGTTGGCTTCATCATTGTGCCACCATTGACGTTTATATTATGTTCCCACCGACTTTAAATCAATTACGTTTAAGTAAATCACTTCAAAGTGTTTCCACCGAGCTTGTGAGTGATTTGTTGTTCGAATTTTCGTATTCAATTTATGCACGTTCTTTATAAGGTGGGCGCAGCAGCTGTAATGTGAATTTTATTCACATGTAGTTGACATTTAAAATTGATTAAGTATTCCTTAATATAATTTTTGGATGGATGACCCAGGGATGGAGTTTGTAATTTTAAAAGCAACGCAGGGTTGCATACATAAATCGAGTTCGAAAACTATTATTTTCAACATTATTTAAAATAAATCAACCACTTTGAGGTGATTTATCCATATGCAAAATGTATGGTAAATCATGTATAAATTAACATGATTTGCACAAGTCATCATGATTTGTCTAGATCATGCCGGTGGAAACATACTATTAGTCCCAGTTCACACTAGTCAAGTCTTATTGCTAAGCTTATAACTTTTTCTTCTTTGAACTTTCATCGGCGTTCACACAATGCAAGTCTTATTTTTCAGCTCGTATTTTTTATGCATAGTTTTATGTATGCATGTGTTCTTTTTTAACATTGCGAATGAGGAAGCAAAACTAAACTCCTAAAAAATAATCAGCTTAGCAATAAGACTTGCATAGTGTAAATTAGGACTTACAAGGGCAGAAAGTAAACCCATTTTTTTCGCATTTTAAGCATCAAGGATTCATATTCTTTGTGCTCTGCAAGTTGCAACATTAAAGTATTCCTTTTTGACAGACGTGTAAGATGCAAGAAAGCGTAGAACGCATGAAATGGACTTTCAACTAGAGAATTAATGCAGTGTCATATATCAGAAATGTCGCAAAAAATTTAAAATTTAAAAAATTTTCAATATACTTTCTTAGGGTTTTCCAGTCTGAATCCCTAAGATATTCTATATCTGGTATGTTTTCTAGATTGAAGATTTGTCTTCTAATTTGAATGAATGCTGAACAGTGACACAAATAGTGTTCGGGAGTTTCATCAACGTCCTCTTGGCACGCTCTACATGTCGTATCGTTAACAACAGCCGTGCCAGCCAGGTGACTTTTTAACTCTGTATGCCCGGTTATTATGCTAACCAAATTCCGAAGTGTTGGGATTTTTAAACTTAGAATCTCTATTGTCTTTTCACTATTTGGGTTTCCCCAGAGAATTTCGGTCTGCTAATCTCTGGTGTGTTGTTCTATAGCCCATTATTTCAATTCATTTTTAAAAGGTTTGTCGTTTTTTAGTGCGATGTAATTCAGTAATGACCCCATTCGCCTATATCCGCCTATTCGTTTCCAGAGACACCCTGATGTCCTGGAATCCATATTATCTCGATTTCTCTCCAATACCTTTATGAGTTTATCTCATTTCTGCATTGAAGAACTTTTCGAATTTGAACTTTATGATTTCTTAAGGCTTCCATAAGCCGTAAAGATATGAATTTGTATTTCCATAGACAATTTTCTTTAGACTTTTAATACCTTTCGTCATGCATAGATTGATGCTTGAACAACGCTATCACATTATCTAGATTTACTTCGAAAATCAGTCAAAATTCACCCAACTTAAAGGCGACTTCTAGATTTGTATGGCACACCATCCGGGTTTGTTAATAAACAAAATTGCCGCACATGGAGTGGAATCAATCCACAATAAACCCTAAAGACTTTACTACATTGGAGATCACCATTGTCCGTGTTATTCGTGACATACGGACAGAAATGCTCGAAAAATTGGACTGCTTTTTTCAGTTCAATAAAGCTTTCTTAACATTTTAACCAATGGTGTTCTCACTTAAAAGGCCTTTAATATAATATTATACGCTAATCTGTTTTATTATTTTATATTGAACTAATTGGACACCTCAACTAATTTTTGTATTAGCAAAATTATAAATCTTTCTTGGGAAACAGTTCCCTATTCTAAACAATTTCGAATTTTCGAAGTCAGCTGTTTTGTTTCCAGTTGTTTTATTTTGCCTGAAAGTTTTGCAACGTGCGAAGTGCAGAGCATCTCTGCAGCGATGCCAACTTGGTGCTTTTGGCAATATTTTTAGTGCTTTTTGAAGACTCAAAACGCCAAATTTAGAGCGTTAAGGCAGGGGCACAGTGAATCCGTCATGCGTTGAACTTCGCCTTTTTAAACTGACAGCTAAGTTGAAATACATGGTTTATTATGAACTCGGTTAAATTCAGTACGTGTCCGTCAACGCAAAGTACAAAATTTGGTAAACTTTTAACTTTTTGCGTACGTTGAGTAGTTCGACAGATATTGGTTGGTTTTTGGTATGTTCTGATTTAGATTTTTGTGTTTTGTGGCAGCAAAAATAAAATTAAACAAAATAAATAAACGAAATAAATACAAAAAGTTGAATTTATGAAATAAAATGGAGAATCGAATCAATACAGTACTCATTGTGTCAACCTTCTCCATCGTTGCGTTAATGTCAGTTGAAAAAGGCGAAGTTTAACGTATACCGGATTCATTGTGCCCCGGCCTTTAGTGCGAAACTAAGGAAACGCACTAAGTAGTGCTTTTAAAGCTGAAGGTCCATACCATCCGTTCTTTGCATATGCGTTGTGTGCGTTTTTGTACGTTCTCTCCTATTCTAAATTCAAGTTACATGCAATATGTCTTATGCTTAAGTATTTTTGTTGTTTAAATGCAAAAAGGGAGAAAATTTAAATTAACCACACGAACATTTCGAGCATGATGCATGCGATGGAAACAAAAGTAGAAAGTAAACCTACTTTATCCGTCCTATGCGTCTATACGTTCTTTGCGTTTTGTTCTCTAACTTGCCACATACAATTACATTGATTCTACTTTTTGACACATGCATAAAACGCAACTACGCATTAAACGGATCGTATGGAGAAATTTGTGCATTTCTTAAAATTACTTTAATAAAAACTTGGTGTATTTATTTTTGTAGTGTAAAGCATATCGTCTTCGTCTGATATACATATGTATTTCATTAAAGATGTTGATACTATTGCCGAAATATAGAATATTTTAGAAAATATTAAACATTACAAAACTTTGTTCGTTTGGATTATCACTCGTTTTTCGCGTTAGTGCTTTTAAAAAGCGTAATAATGCTTTTTAGTGTTTTTTTTTAATTTTGAAAAAATTAAAATTAAAATTAGCATCACTACATCTCTGCTCAAAATTTCAATCATCAGCCCATGATACAATTATACAGGTAACCGCGAAGCGCCAGCTGTTTTGCTTGTTTCGTGGTGCACTCTGCCAAATGTTGTTTATGTTTTACAAACACACACACACGCTGTGTATCTTTCATTGCTCTATGACAGTTGGCACCAGAAACTAGCAACAAAAAGCCCTGTTGTTTTATTTGCTGTAAATTTGTTGTCGATTTGCGGTTACCTGTATAATTGTATCATGCATCAGCCATGCATTTACGAACAGACCCAAAATCATTCATGATAGAGGGAGTATTTTTCGAAGTTGCCACATGTTTACGTGAGCAAAATTTATGTATGATAGCCATTTTGTGAACAGGGAACAAAAGCTGAGGGAAATTTTATTCACAATAACGGTGATTATTATGTAACATTTTATTTAATAATTATATTAATTTTGACTGCTGTAAACTTCGTCAGCATTTACGAGTATTTAATAATTAATTAAGTTCTTTTAACATTTCTTTCATATTTCGAAGGAAAAAGAAATTCATATGTATGTAAGTTGAATTTGTCTTCTTACTTTCCGCCAAATTATGAAAATTCGGTTTACAGAACGTGGATGTATGTATTAGAGTTCGACCGATTAATCGGCTTCGGCTTCGGCTAAAAATTGGTAATCGGCCAACATTCGTCCTATGGCAAAAATCGGCCGATTAGCCGAAGCCGAATATTTTTCATTCCAAGCTTGAAAAATAAAATTATGTTTCCAGTAAAAAAAATTGGAAGTCATTCTAAAGGAACTACATTTTCATTGCTTCCAAAAAATCGATATTTTTAATTTGCCGATAGTTAGTAGAAAACCAAGTAGAATTTTATTTTAGTCATACAAAACCTTGTAATTCCTCTATAGTTTTAGAAACAACTCACCAGAATTTTTAAAAAATCGATTTTTTTGAAGATACTTATGAACTAATTTTGGTCTAAAATTTTAAAGTTATTTGCTTAAATTTAC